>OU963903.1:14506927-15131927 GCA_902850365.2 Chilo suppressalis | reverse complement strand
TACTGGCACTGTAAGCTGACTGTGTCTTGTTCGGCAACAGATGCTACTAGGTACAATAAAGATATAAAATATAATGTTTTAAGTGTTACAAATTGTAAAAACGTTTTTATAGGAAATAATCGTTATTATTATTATATTATATACCTAAGTAGGCTATAAAACTGTCTACGAAATATGAATACTAAGTCTAGGTACCTATATTGTCTCCTCTCTTTTGGTAAGAATCATTTGTCATAGTTGATACATACGTGGGCGAAATAACACCCGTAGCGCGTCTGCCCAGCATAATATCCGCCCAGTGTCACGGCGCGGGGGCGGGGGTGGCGGCGGCGGCGGCTGGACTTGTTGCAGGGGCGTATGTAAGGTTCCCATCTATACTCCGTGAAGTTTGAGTTACCTGAGAAACTTTCCTAGGTAATTTAAACAACGATTTAGGTTAAATTTCCGCAAAAAAAATATTTCTTAATGTTTTTGAAGTTATACTTCTTTAGGCGCGTTATGAAAAAATGATGAGAGTGAAATTTTAAGATGCGCGCGCATCACTGTAACACAAAATTTTAACAGCATGAAGTTGGTCGCTAAAGCGATGCGTTACTTATGTGTTTACCGCACATTAAGAAAATCTACCAACAAAATAGAAATAGAATCTCTATTTAGTGGGTGCTAATGACTGCATTGTGAAGGCCTATCAAAAGTATTTATTAATCTGGAACAACGGAACCAAAGCGCGATTCAGGAGACTACAGCGCCATCTCTTGACCATTGGTGTAGTAGAACCAAAAACCACATCTTTATTTTTTGTAATAAAGTAACAGTTATAGGTATTCATATTTATAATATTTATCCACATGTTTCTAGTTTGTATATTCGGAATACGTGTTTGAGTTTCATACAAGTGCAAATCACATATGTTCTAATAAATTATATTCAGTAGCGATTTTAATTGAATATTTTGATTATTTATTTATTTTTTCAAATTAAAACTGAACTTTATTGACTGTGTCCTTTTCCAGACTTTTTTTTAATTTATTGTAATTAATTATTTGCATGTAATTAAAAACTAATTTTAAACGATGCCAAAGAAGGATAACTTCTCACGCGCCTACATAAGTACACGCACTAATTTTTTTTTCATAACTCTCCACGTTAACTTACTATTTCTGCAATGGATATTTTAATTGTTATATATTGATTGAAATAAAACTTTTAGGATCTGAGTACTTTAAACGGATAATAATTCCATACTAGGCATGTTATATACAAATATGCCCCGTTTTAAGATATTTTGTAATCGACATAAATCAATATTTTTGTAGGGGGGTGTGTAGTACGTCTACTATTTATAACTGGTGTTTATATTTACACGATTTTTAAGTTTCTCGAGGATCTTTAAAATTCACGGTGTATAGTTAAAAACAGAATAGGGACAATGACAAAATATTTTCTTCGTTCGTCAGGTAGATTATTAAAAAGTATTGGACACATACTTTGATTTTTTTTACATAATCATGACAGAGATTTATTGATTTGAAATATCGCAGGACATGACGTCTACCAAATTATGACACTCTTTATCTCTCTTATTTTTTGGTTGATTGACAAAAGAAAAAATAAGTGTCCATTACTTTTTTGATAATCTAACTGACGGGCTAAATAGAATTTCGTTTATTCTACCCCATCATCATCTTTATTACATTTATTTTCAATACATTTTACTTTATACTGTTGAACAATATGAGGTATGATTTTATTTATTTTTAAGCATTTAACTGCTAGATGTTTAAATCTAAAGAAAAGTTTACTAGAAAAAATTTCAACGCGGCTAATAGGGCCGTGGTAGCATAATGGTCAGTGCATTCGCCCGGATTGCGAAGGATGCGGGTTCGAGTCCCGTCCGCTGCCTGGTCCGCGTGGATTTTTTTTTTCTAGTAAACTTTTCTTTAGATTTAAATAATAAGGTATATAAAATACTGTTTTCAGCACCAATGCTACGCGAGGAGCAATAACAATTAGGCAGTCTTTAAAATATTAATAATAAAGTACTGGTATTTTTTCTAAAATACTGTTTATTTCCCTTCTGAGAAGGGATACTTTATTTCTTGTATTAAAAAGTTAGCAACCCTGCGTATGTTGCTCGGGGACTCGATGCGAAGCAACCTCGCCCAACAGGTTAGCTGAAATTGTTTCGCCAAAATACTGTTAACGTTACCGCACTTACAAATCCTCTCGCATAGCGGAGGGGTCAGGTTCGAATCCCGGCTGATACCTCTACATCACGTCTCGAAAATTTACTAGTTAAATTATTTAAATGTAGAAGTTAATGCCTAAAAGAACTAAATAACAGTAATTGTTAATGTTACTCAAACAGACTTCTTCATACAATGGAGCTGATTCTGACACGATTCTCTAAACCTAAAACTTAGACATTACGCTCTCCTTTCTCTACATTCAATATAAAGCATGTTTTTTTTATTTATTTGAATTCAGGCATCGGAGGCCCATAGATATACTAATACCTTCCAGTCTAACATATATTTGGAATATAAAACATATAACAGACATATTGAGTGTCATAATAAGCACATATTAATATATATAACTTCTCTGGAAAAGTTGTGAAAACTGTTGCAAAATAACAAGACTTTGTGTTTCGTCTACAATAAAAAACTTGGGTAACAAGAAACCGTATAAAAACTTTTTTGTTCTGATTCTGTTAAAAGAATTGAGTTCCTATTGCAGTTGTTTTTCTTTAATTTATTTTCTTGATTTTGTTTAAAATATTAATACAGTAGAACCTCGATAAGATAAAGACCAAGGGAAACGTTCAATAATTTGAGTTATTGAGGTTTTTACTTACCAAGGGTTTGAGTTATGGAGTTTTTATTTCTTTATATTTTTACTTACAGAGGTTCGTATATGAGCTATGTTTAGGAATTATAGAGATCGACGAGCTATGTTCGAACGAAGGCTAAAAGCTAATGATATAAATAAGTTACTGTACTGAGACCTTAGTGTATTATTTACATTTGAAGCCATTTGGTAAACACGTGTAAACAATAACAATGGTCTACAGGGAACCTTTTTTCTTTGCATATTCATTTAAAATGACTCATTGATAGATGATTGTAGTTACAAAGGTCATTGTTGTTAAAAATTTGAGTTACTGAGGTTTGATGCCAAAATTATTCCTTTAAGTTATAGTAGGGTTCGTATTTTAAGTAAAAGAGGTTTTGGACTCCGAGGGGAAGGGAACATAAAATTTTATGAAGTTTTAGAGGTTTTTACGTTATTGGGGTTTAATTTATCAAAGTTCTACTGTAGACCAGGGTCGATAATTTTAAAAATGGTGAAAAGTGAAAAAAAAATTTAGTGGGATGAAACCCATTAGAAAAGGTAGAGAATATAACAAAAATGAAAGGAAAAATAAATTACGGGCGATCTGAGGTCGGGAAGGGGGAGGGGGTGAGTTTTTAAGGGTAAAAAATGGTTAATCTCGATTTCCGGTAAAACTGCAAGTCCTATGAAAAAAAGTTAAATGGCAAAGTTGTAGGTAATAAAAAGATCTACAACTTTTGTATCGACACTTTTTCACATAACCTCAAAATTTATGTGAAAAATGCGAATAACGAATTTTTTGGTTTTTGATTTTTATTTTTTGCAAAAAAAAATTTTTTTTCACGAAATTTGGTGAAAACTTACCTTTGTATGTCCCAAATATACAGTATTTTTTTTTGATTTAAAATATTCATTTTTTCACCTTATTTTGACTTAATATCTAAAAAGCACCTTAATTTTCAATCGAAAATACTCACGTCAAAATATCTGCTTTTTTAAAAAAGTTGGGGTGTTTTTTGTTTGTTGAAATCTCTCCTTTCTGATGGTATAAAAAAATGCAAATTAATAATGAAAAAAACTCGAATCCGAAAATCCTATTTTTAATACCTACTTACAAGAACTATTATTGCATGTTTTATGTATTTGTAATTTTTCTGTTTATCAGTATAACATGAAATCTTACGTTTTTCGAGTAATTAAAGTGTAAATTTTAATAAATAGTTCAAAATTATACATAATGATTCAAATAAATTTTTCGGATTGGAGTTTTTTTCATTATTAATTTGCAGTTTCTGAGAACATTTACCATAGTAGTGTATATTTTTTTTATACCATCAGAAAGTAAAGATTTCGACAAACAAAAAACACCCCAATTTTTTTTAAAAAAGCAGATATTTTGACGTGAGAATTTTCGATTGAAAATAAGGGTGCTTTTTCGATATTAAGTCAAAATAAGGTGAAAAAATGAATATTTTAATTCAAAAATATTACTGTATGTTTGGGATATACAAAGGTAAGTTTTCACCAAATTTCGTGAAAAAATATTTTTTTTTGAAAAAAATAAAAATCAAAAACCAAAAACTCGGTTATTCGCATTTTTCACATAAATTTTGAGGTTATGTGAAAAAAGTGTCGATACAAAAGTTGTAGATCTTTTTATTACCTACAACTTTGCCATTTAACTTTTTTTCATAGGACTTGCAGTTTTACCGGAAATCGAGATTAACCATTTTTACCCTTAAAAACTCACCCCCTCCCCCTTCCCGACCTCAGATCGCCCGTAATTTATTTTTTCTTTCTTTTTTGTTATATTCTCTACCTTTTCTAATGGGTTTCATCCTACTATAATTTTTTTTGGTCTCAAAAATTATCGACCCTGGTCTACTGTATGTCATAACTTTTTGATCTTTTTATAAGTTATATAAGGTTTGTGTTAAAAAAGATAGCGAAAGTTTTTACTAAAAAATCTTAAAACCTTACCTGCTTACCTTCTTCTTTACCTGCCTGTTACATCTCCGGCTCTCGTTACATATTTATAAAAAGGTCAACTATGACGTAGTTACAACGTACGTCAATGAAATTGCAAGGATTTCGTATTAAAAATCAATAAGTTGGGCATAAAAGGCCACAATGGCAATAGATTTAAAAAATATAAAAGGCACTAGATATATTTAATGCACCTGTAAGTAAAGTAAGCATTGTATGTTTGTGAGGGTTGATTTATCAAATCTTGTTGTGAGGGCTTATGAAATTAAAGCTCAGTGCTACGTGGTGGGTACGAGTAGTACTCTCGCGCCAGGCAGCCTCCACTACGTGCCGAGTCCTCGTCGCGAGTGCATGCGCGACGCGCTGCCGCCGATAACATTCAACACTTTTACTTGTTATAAATTCAACCGCGAACCTACCTACACACGGAAACTGTCACTTTCGCCCCAGATCCGAATCCGAATAAATTTCCAACTATGATAACACTGTGAAAAAAATTGTGCACTATAATTTGGCTTGCCCCAACTACACCACCCCAAGGTAAGTACATTTAATTTAAAATCATAAAAGACTACGTGTCAGTTTCGAAGCTGAGTGAAAGGCAAATTCTTTGCCAAAATCATTGTCTACTATAATGATAGTGTAGTGTTTGTGTGAATTTAAAAAATCTGATGTAGTGAAAACTATTAATTACTTAATGTAAACTTCAACATTGTAAATATGCAAGAGACCTACATTAAATTTTGCTTATAGATCCTTGAAAATAATATGATAAACATAATTTCCAGTTCTTATATATTATTACAACTAAAAGTTTTTGATGTTTTCGTTTATTTTAGTAGTTTCCTTCGTGTTTATAAAGTTATGCCAAAAAAAAATTAAAAAATCGTCCTAGTGCGTACACTACACACATAAATCCCACCTAAGAAGAAAAACTTGTCAGTCATTTCCATATTATGGAAAACATAAGTATTGAAGAGTTTGTTTGAAGTTTTCTATATGAAACAAAAGTCAAACATTGATACGAATGTATCGGGCGATAACTAATGTTATCACTCTTTTAATGCTTGTCATAAATCAATACGTACAGTAGGTAGAGCAACTATCCTAGTGGAGGATGAAATACTCGAACTCTTTAAGCCATTACAATATTTTTACAATTATAATAATACAGCAATGATAACGTCACGCGAGACAATAATATTTATCTACTTCGAAATAAAAACGTGGCAAATTCATTTGACTTTAGACTTTTTACAATTTATGCGCATGCTTTAAATATAATTCACTGTAAATTCTACAAAATACTTTTTAGGTACTAGTGCCAATCTAGGCCAATGTTTAAGACTTAGGTATTGTAACTAATCGTTGAAAATTCGACCGAAACAGGTAGTTGAGCCACACTAAGTAGAATCGTACTTACATTGGTGGCTTCCATAGCCATTTAGTTGGTGTCACTACTTATCTTTCTTGGGTCCAGATTAGCTTTCCAGTTGCTTCAAATTTGTAGGAAACCAAATATCGCCATGACATGACTTATTCTTTCATAATATTTATTTACGTAAGTAAGTAATGTATCTACCGATTTTAAAATCAAATATTTATAAGATTAAGTTTATTAATTATTTTTTGTGTTTTACGCCTGTTCATTGTGTATCGCTTCAGTATGAGTGCGACGTGATATGCAGAGGGCTATTAATTGTCTAACTTCAACACCCATCATCTTTTAACTTGACATTTGAAGTATCAGTAAATATAATAGCGATATGAAAGGTATTGAATCATTGCAATCGCTATTCTGACATAATGAGGGCAAATGTGTACGAAAATGCAAAGGTATCTACATAGTATCTTTGAAATGTATTGCAATAGGTGTTCAAGATGTTTGAATCAATTAATTAATAGATTATATTACACAAGGGTACATTTATTATTCTTATTATATTAGATTCGGGCGCTGAAGAATTAAATCTACTAGAACTTTACTTCTGGTTAAAGGTTAATAGAGTTCTAAATACTTCTGGAAATGAGACAATTCCATGAAACTTTCGTCCAATATTTTAGCAGTTCAAACTAAGGATCTGTTTATAACCATGAGCTCATTATTCAATATTCATTTTCAAATTTTTATCGTCATAAGTTACGAAGCGTTTTAAAAACTTTTATCCCATATCCCCTTTATCCCCTTAGGCCTACAAGCACGAAAGTTCTTAATTCAAGTTTACAAGCGTATTAGGTTTAAGCCGCAATCTATCTTTTTTTGACTTAAAACAATTGAAAAAGATGGAATGATGCGCTAAACACGCTTAAACTTTAAATTGAGTAAGGAACTTTCGTGCAAGTGGACTTTAAGGGGATGAACTTCCAAAAATCGCTTCTCAGTGCTCACCCAAGAAACTCCCTGTGCAAAATTACACTATTTCACCACAGCAGATGCTTTTGGCTTTACTTTGATCGATTTCTTCAGTCAGTTTCTTCTAATATACGAGCGCTCTAAAAATAACCTGAAAAAAGCATGGTTTATAATAAATTTAATGTAACTAACTATCTTGCAATATTCTCACTTTTTAACCGACTTCAAAAAAGGAGGAGGTTCTGTGTTATTCTCAATTTTAGCAAATTGTTAGTGAAATGGAGCTCATTGCACTTTTTAAAATAAAAAAACCAATTGTCTTACTCCATTTTCAGTGATGAAAATCTTTGACCGAGGAAATAACTCTTGATTTTTGTGATGATACCTTCTTCGCCTGTGACTGTGTCTCACACGAAATTTCTTTGAATTTGGTAAATTATAAAAATGAGATTATTTTTAAGCCTCTACATCCTAATTCAGTGGTATAAATTTTCAAATGTCGTAATTCGTTTTTGTTGTTGTGACAAATTCCTGAAAAAGCGTAGAAAGATTGGTTCCCTCAGCAGACTTTTGATGCGTTTGAACCTTATTTCATCTCTTTCCAGTTTAATTTTGTTATAAAATACTTTGTAATAGATCCCTTTTTTCTCTATAAGAATTATTTATTTTTGGGCATTTTTTTTATTTAATTTTATTTAAACAATCCTAAATTTACACCTTTCTACCACCAACTTTTATTTTTATGGCGGTACAATTGAACTAGCGATTGTGACACCATTACAGAGAGACGGATAGATACAGTAACTACGTTTTAATGTTTTAATTTAGTTAATAAAAGGATGGTGGTTTGTTGGCTATTATTTATAGAAAGTGGTGTACGCTGATAGCAAAAAAGGAAGAATTAGCTTTCTTGAGAATACCAGCGAAAGTGCCTTCACTTTCAAGCTAAGAGAAGATACATCGCTCAAGTGATAAGTAACAATAATTCTAATTTTAATTCAAGTAAAACTTTGTAAGAGTAATTTCAATTATGTTTTCATATCTCAAACTAAACTTATTAAAATGTTTCGAGGATAGGTTGTTTTATGCATCGTACAAAAATAAATCAATTGTGTGACTTACCTAATCTTCATCTCGAATATTGACATTAAATTTAGATATATATTGTTTTCTAAATGTAAAAAGAAAATATTTTCATAGAAAACTTATTAAAATAATTCTCTTTTTCATAGGTAAAGCGAAATTTTGTTATCATACTAAGTAAGTAGCGTTTGTTTAGTCTACACTATTTTATCTAACATTAACCTTTGAAAATGCTTACCATCTACGAAATGTAACACAAATAACGCCAAGAAATTAAGCGAAGGCTTTCTTCCGTTGCTTATAGAGTCATCAAGTTAAAACATGCACCTAGGTTCTCACAAAAACTGAAAAATAATCAAGAAAATTATTATTATTTTAATTAATAAAATATTTTAACGTATTTAATACTCACCATAACATACAATAGTACAATTTATTGCTCAAAACCGTCACGGAACATGGTAATTTTGGAATGTAAATAAGTGTTGTAAGTATGCTTAATCAAATATTAAGTACTTTTGTGAATATTCGAGAGGAGCTCATGGCACAAGTGGTAAGTAATTGCGGTATGCGATACTATGCACATAGACACGTATGTATAGATTTGCGTATTTATTATACATTTTTATGTTACATTCTGGCACAGACATCTCACTAAGTAAATAATGGTCATATCATAGGTGATGTCATTTCGATTGCTACCTATTTATAATTAATACTAAGAGACCTTTTTATTGGCCCTACTGTTAGAATCTATGTTAAGAACGAAAATTGTTTGTAACGCTGTTTGGTTTCTAACTAAATATGTTAAAATAGAAAAGTGTAAAACACAGAGTTATCCATTTTTAATATTATAAATGCGAAAGTGTGACTGTCTGTCGGTCTGTCTGTTACCTCCTGACGCTTAAACCACTATACCGATTTCGAGATAGTGTGTGTCTCATGAAAGGACATAGGATAGTTTTTATATCAGAAATAATCTTTTTAGGGGGTGGAATTTTGTATGGAAAACCAATTTGTCCATGCAGACGTTGAAAAGTCGCGGGCACCCACTAGTTTGAATATAAGTTAATAAATATTTATAAATTTTGTAAAAGACAAGACTACCTAATTGAAGGGTCTGGGATGTGTTTATATAAATAGCTCGCTAGCTGGCTCCCGGGAAATCCTAGGGAAGCGTGACGCGCGCACAGGTTTATGAAATTCCTAGAATTCAGTTCAATACTGCATCTGCAATGTAACAGGGCGATACGTGCCTGGACAGGTCGCTCTCTAGTCTAGCATATTACGATGGGTACATAACTTGGTTGGTAAATAGTCTGTATTACATTTTACTAAGTCGTACTTGGAAGAGTTACTTATTTATGTACGTACACACAATAATCTACCCATACACATTAATCTTTATATAATCCTATGTTGTAGGAATCATTATTATTTACATATTTTACAGTATTACAATATACAGAAAATTAAATTACAACAATTGTTGTAGGATAATTTGATAATTCGAATTTTCGCGAAATACCTAGGAATTTTGCGAAAACGCGGATAATTAAACAATTGCGATGATCTGGTTTTACTGAAAAAGGATAGGATTTTTGCTCTTCCTCGGGATAGGGTTTTGGGTAAGGGAAGATAACGCGCGAGTGATAGGAACTCTATGATATCGTAAGTGCAATCTAATGTTAATTGTTAATCTTCAGTAGTCAAATATTTAATAAGAAAACTTTTAGGTTGGAAAATTATAGCTTACTAACTCCTTTTGAGTAACGAGTATTACAGAGACTTTATCCGTTCTATGAGCCAAACGGATCGAGTTCAAACGTTGACAAAGTATTACAGAACTTAATCCATATTATTTATACAAAGAAAAACAGCTCTATAGCGTTTCCTCTAACTAAGATATCAAGTGAGATCACACTGAGATAGGCTTCGGAGGCGTTACGATATGCCCACATATCTCCTGCAGCACTATTGGAAAGGAAACTAAAAGTATACTCATTGTAACATAATAGTTATATATGATATTAGTGCGGTAAATTGGTTATTACAAACGAGTAGACGAATGTAACGTAGTCACGAGTAAATACCCATTCTGCACGAATTTCACACAACGTTTTTCAACACATTTGAGAGAAAGCAGTACCCTTAGCACGAACCAATATCGAATTCGTGACGTTTGCGAGTCCGACATGTCATTGTCAAATGTGTACTGATTCTTAGTTCTCGTACGTACTTGGTGGCGCTGCTGTTCAAGTTTCCATACAAAATTTGACATTGACATTTCGCACTCGCAAACTATTCGAATTCGATAATGGTTCATTCGTTCGTTCGGTTACTGTATCTATACCTAATTTAAGAAATGAATCAAACTTTTTCTAATAAGATAATGGCGCGCATTTCCTAATGGCGCCACGTGCGGGTGGTGAATATTAGAACTACATCTTTCGTCTCTTTTCTTTTTTAAAACAAGGATAAGCACGACACAATGTATGGGAGCGTGCGGTAAAACGTTTTACCGCACGCTCCGCTGTATGGCCCGTAATTTTGAACTTTCGAACATACAACCTCCGTAAACGCATTATTTGAACAAATGTGTTGAAAAATTATACTTAAATTTATCTGATGTTCTTTATTTTACTAGATATCAGTGGTGATATATAAACCATTTCTCAATTGCAGAGCAGAATGCAAAATGTTTATTTTCACGATACAATGTTATAAATGCGACGCAATTAAAGCAAGCATACTAGAAATCATATAATTATGCAAAAAAAAGAAATGTTATGGTCGCAACAAATATCAAATTTTGACAATAAACTAACATCAAAAACAAAATCCTTGTGCGTTTTTATTATTATTATTTTTTATTTAAAATTTATTTCTCTTATTAAACCTTGTCACTTTTATTTATTAATACTCGACACTTCAATTTGTGTAAACGGAATACAAAAGCTGTTAAATGCATTTTTATTGTCTTCACAAAAAAAATATTTGATTGTAAATAATTGTAGATGAAATATTTATTGATTAATTTAATTACAACTAGCCGAGATAAGTTTTAGTGTGCAGTTATTTCTCGGTGACATCTTTTACGCGGGTCGCGTACTAAACCTAGCAACTGCAGTCCCAATGTCATATCAAATACAACTGTTGAAATTAGAAGAAAAATAATATGCGATCCTTGCGAAAGCCTTGAAATGGCGAGTAAACGTTGGATCGGGTCATAATTAATCGTATTGTCTTAGTGTCTATTTGAGCAGCTGATCCTACATTATTGTCAGCGACGTTCAAAACATTTCATACGTATTATTCTTAAACACAATAAAATTATCTTGTATTCTAACATATACAGTAATAGTAGGTAAGTATTTTTGATTTAGATAAAGTAAGTAATTATTACAGAATTTTTTTTAGCTTTCTTTTTATGAAGTTATTTTCCCTACTTCAGTGTGTTCCTCTAGAGACAGCACATCCTCAAGCAAGTTCATAGACATAAAAAAACTACAGGATTTAAGTCTGTCATATTCGAATTTTGCCGCGCATAGTTTGTTAGGTTGAACTATAATATATAAACAGTTTGCAGGTCAATTAGCGCAGCAGTCAAGCAATTAGGGATTACTGTAGCGAAAAATATCTGGCTGGTCAATTCGCATCATGGCACATGGTTAGCTAATCTCAATTAATCGTAAAACCCAACTATACAATAATTTTATTTTAATTACATAACATGAAGTCCCTTCTATTGTAATATCATTAAATTAGAGATTAAATAAAAATATAGTTATTTTATATCGTTAAATGGTTTGCTCTCATCAGTACATCCGGTCTCAATAGCAACCTATTTCTATGTACTCATGTTGAGGCATAGAAATAAATGTTTTTTTTAATACTTTCTGGGCTTTTAAACAACAACCAAACACAAAAAGCTATATCGACTCGGATGGACTATAAAAAGTCGAAGAATATTTCTTTTAAACAACAAACAGCCATTGCAAATATTAAACTACTCAAGCGTTAGCAACAACAGTGAATATCTGCCCGTAGACTGATGCAGTGAGGGCACCATCGAGGTGTCCAACAGTTACAGCTGCTAAAATTAGTACAACACCACCCTGTGGTGGGGGATCATCAAGAGGCCTCATAAGAGGCCACAGACTTTCTGAGCAGACATAAAGTGGTCCAATGGCAGCTATTCGTTGTCGAATTTTACTCAAGGTCTTGGAGTCAAGATATATTTATGTTATGTTCATAGGATCTCCGAATGCAGATATTTTTCCCATCCTTAGAACTGCATAGATCTAATATGTGTTTTTTTATTGTAATAAATACTATGTAATATAGACTATAAGGCAAAGTCAATAATAAAGAGTCCAACAAGTTTGAAAATTCGCAGAAATGCTACGTTAAAGTTTTTATTTCTAGTACAATTATCTTTAGATTAATAAATCTAGCAATTAATATTATAAACGTTTTATGCTATTAGGTATACCTATACCAGTGGAGAGTAACAAAATATAGGTGAATATACCTATCTTTACCAATATCTTGTTACTCTTCACTGCTATCTAGCTTTATCCGTACTTTAAATTTGAAAGCTCTTATTTGCATTGTTTTTTCACAGACTATTGTTCACTGTGGGAGGTAGGTAGAAAAAGCTTATTTCACGGTTCTAAGGTTTACACTTCTCACAGAGTTTAGTTTTGCAATGCTTCCTATTATGGTTTTGAACTCGCAAACAATATCTCAAATTAATATTGATGAGATTAGTTTGGCATACATAATTACATACATACATATTTTAAAATCTCATGTTTAAAGTATAGAATCATCTTATCATTAATAATAATAACAATGATATCATAATTATGAACATAGAAATAAAATATTTAGAGTATTGTCATTAGGAAGGGATTATAATTAAGTTATGCAACTGTTCTGCTATAGCAACAATGAAGCGATAACCGTAAGTAGGCTAACTTGGTGGCGGTAAGGTGAAAGTGACCGAGCTCGAAGGCCATCTCGTTGGCTAAAGGTAGGCCTCTCACTTGCTTTGCTAGCTCAAATGCTCCAACTATACCCCTTTATTTTGGTGATGCACGGCACTCTGAATCATTACATTTAGTTTTGTTTATTCTTTTTTGTTATTATTCGACCACAATTTATAACAGTCATATTGTACATAACTTTAAATATATTTTTACTTTTTATAAAGAACCATTTAATATTCTATATTACGTTTTTAAAACATATTTTTAATTTGAGTAAATTGGAGAAAGATTACAAAAAGTATTCGATGTAAAAGTCATGCTTCCTATTTTACGTCACTGAATGCGTTTGCATACATGAATATACATACATCAGAAAACAGCGACGTTGCTTGATGTAAGTAAATATGCGCTCCCGCGTAGCAAACGGACCGCGTGGCGTTAGTTAGTTACGGTAGCTCTGACATTGTAGTGCGAAATGTCACGCAAAATGTCAGTGGCTGATTTGATTGCGATTGTAAACCCGGTTATTGTTAGTTACTATCAATGCCACTGTGCAAACTATTATTAATTGCAAAATCATATGACACATTTTTTGTTCCATGTATATAATTATTCCCTGATATTGGCAGAATTATCCAAGAAGACAACAGCCAGCTTTTACAAAAAATAGAATAGAATAATTATTATCGTGATGATAGATATATCTACTTGACTCCCTTAACTACATCTTAAACGTTGCTGGGAATACCAGTACTTATGGTCACTTGCACCAATATTCCTAATTAAAATTAAAGCCAGGTCTCCAGCGCGTGTTCTACCCTACACAATCAACAAAAACATATCATCGTTCAACAAAATCGTCTACACAAAACTTTGTTTCACTACACATTTGTTTGCATCAACAAAGTTTTTGCTTTTCAAGCCCAATGGAAAACACGCACAGAAATCACCCTCGCGCAGTTCGAGGTGCAGGGAGGGTATTGTTTCATCGGCCATTTTACTATCCACTCGCTAGCGGAGGCTGCGTTCCAAACCTATGCTAAAACTACAACAATTCACTCTGATCTGACGTTTGAATTTTGACATAAAATGTATAAAACTTTTATCAAATCCGACATTTGTTGCACCTGAATCAATTTGGAACTAAGCCATGTGTATTTTGTGTACGACAGACGCGTGATCAGTAGAGAGAAACATGTTTCAGAAACAAAGTTTTGTGTATGTGTTTTTGATTTATATATATGTATGTGTTTAAAATATTTTTTTGGTTTATAATAGTGCTTTTTAATAGAGTTTGTTAATTGTTTAATGTCAAATAGAGATAGAATGATGCTTAAAACATGATTAGCTTTTAAATTTTAAGTTTCGTATTTAAGAACTATGGTAGTTCTTTGTTTTCTCTCGCTTTAGTCTTGGTTTTAACAATAAAAATACTATCTTAATACATTAATCTAGAATTTTAAACGATATAAACAGAAATGTACTTAATTGTGGCGAGCGCAAAGAACTTATTTTTACAGGTGCAATGTGTGAAACTGACGTAAATTAATAAATGCAAATACGTTTGTACTGAATTTAAACAATAATCGTAGTCATGTTTCTTACTTACCTAAGTAAACATGGATCTAAGTAACGGTGAATAGTAAAACATGAAGTGTTTATATACACGAATATTTATTTTTAACGGCGCTCGCTCTATCTACGTACTTGGGATTAAACATTGCTTTTATTACATTGAATTTAGTTTTTCAATGTGTATGAAAAACTGGATTAGGAATCTCTCGACCGGGAAAAACAAGTATTATTATAATACTGATTTTGGAATATTTTTGAGAAAGTGATATATAGCCTAAAATAAAAAATAAAGATATAATAATTTGTATTTATTAAACACTTTGACTTTAATATTTTTGATAATTATTTCATTGCTAAATTTATTAATGAACTTTATTGAAATGGTACAAGTAATTACTCTAGTGTTGAATTCAAATCAAAGTATGTGTACATTATTAATGTTTTTGATAATTCTTTCATTGCTAAATTTGTTAATGAACTATATTGAAATGGTACAAGTAAATACTCTAGTGTTGAATTCAAACCAAAGAATGTGTACACGTGCGTAGAGCACGCGTCACTTCGTCATCAGCCGATAACTGTCGCTTGGTCGCCATTAATAACATCCGGGTTTCCTTCTGGCACCCATTGCTTACTTCCGAGAGGAGCTCGATGGTGGAGTGGCTGGTGTGTGTGCTCTACGATAGGGATGATGACCAACTTTTCTTCGTCTATAAAGTAGATTATCAAAAAGTTTCGCACACGTATTTTTTCTTTATTTACGTAATCAAAACATTATCATATTGACTTGAAATGTCGCATGACGTCAAGTATGGTACAATTTTTAATTAGAGGTGCCGTCACGAGCCCCCACTTGCAAACTTTGACGCTCTATAAATCTTTGTTATTTTTTTGGTAGAATAACAAAATAAAAAATATGTGTTCATTATTTTTTGATAATCTGACTGACGGACTAAATAGAATTTTGTTTACTTTACCCCGTCGTCATACCAATTTTCACAGGGGGAAACATCGAATGGGTGACAAATAATTTACTATTTTGATTCTGCACTAGTGGAAAGTATCTGAAGCCGTAACTTACTAGCATTAGTCCTCACTAGTCCCGCGTGGTAGTCATGGTCCATTCTCTTTTTTTTATTTTTTACACATTATGGGAAGGCAACGGGTATTGTGCCCATACAGCCAATTCTTAAGTTTATTATTCTGTATCATTTCTTTTATACACCTACCCCGTTATTAATAAACGCAGACTAAGCTTGTATTAGTTACTCTATGTTTTGTCTCTTTTCATTGAATGTCAAATGGCACTTCAGTGATATGAACAAGACACAGCGTAACTAGTCTAAGCTTATTCCTCGTTTATTAATAAGGGGGACAGAGAATATTTAAATTTAAACAAAATTACTTTTTGAACAAACGTGTAATAAAAGTTAAGATTTATAATATTTTATTAATGGAATAATAAGCACAAATATGACATTCGCTTAAATAACAAAACTGCGAAATAAATATTAGGTATTAAACCTAAATAGGTTCAATATAAAGTATAGTAAAGAGGTTCTTACAACAATTGAACAGTTAAACAAAATTCTTACTGTAGATCTTAAAATTAGTAAACTAAAAACACTTTAAAAACACAGTTACCCATACAATTTTATTCTGAATGCTCGACAGTCAATTACTGTTAATTTGGTGCGTTTTGTAGGATATTTTGTAAACAATATAAATCAATATTTTTGTATGGGGGTGTAGTACGGTTAATGTTAAAACTGTTCTCACTATTTTTATATACATATACGATTTTTAAGTTTCTCAGTTAACTCAAAATTCAGTGTAAATTCAAATCGGTACTATTTAGATCTTCCTACCAAATACAGATTTAAAATAAACGTTATTTGTACAGTGGAGGTCACACATAATTAAAGACACTCCCCAATTGACCACAAAAAACTTACTAATGGTACTAAAAATAGCTAAAATTCGTATTTAATCTAGTGTAACTGTTATTAAACTATACACGACGTTGTATTCTTACAATGTGGGACAAAAATAGTTGTGTTCGTTAGTAGTTTAGTGAGCACTATAGGAACATAACACAAACTTTTTTAACGTACTTGTAGCTGGCCAGCTAATTAAAGACAGTAAAAGCTGTGTTCTGAATCCAAAAAAATAAAGAAAAAACTGCATTCTGTTTTTCTTTGTTTTGCCGCGTATTTTCATGAAACGTCGATATGACATAATATATAAAACCTAAATTTTTAATTAAAATTACTACGTTTTAAACCCAGCAATATGGGAAAAAATACGAGTTCCGATTCGTCCACTAGGAAGAATATTTGCAACTTTCATAATAAGGATTGGTCATACAGAAAAATAGCTAACCACTTGAACTGTTCTAAGGACATAGTTATGAATGCTATAAACATTAATTGAAGATATTCAACACGACCGAAAACGTACCAAGAAAACCGAGACCAAGAAAAACTACTCTGCGGCAAGACTCTGAGATGGTGTTGTTGGCAAAAATATCCGTTCAAGGGATCAGAACTAATACGTTGAGAGTTGTTTGGTGCAGGAGGGTCGAAGAGTATGTAATTAGACGGAGACTATGTGAGGCAAACTTGTACGGAAGAGTGTCTCGGAAGGTGCCACTTTTAAAAAAGGAAAATGTTAAGGCAAGATTGGCATTTGCTAAAAAATATGTACAATGGACTGAACGAGAATGGAAACATGTGTTTTTCTCTGATGAAAAAAAATATGATTAATTCTGACGGAAAAGAATATGTTAGACGCCCCCCCATCCGAAAAAAGTAATGGATCCAAAGTATACCAAGAAAGTAGTTAAACATGGAGGCGGAAATATTAAAGTTTGGGGCTGTTTCTCAGGACTTGGTGTTGGACCTGTCAAGAAAAGAGAAGGCAACATGGATAAATTTCAGTACAAGAATATTTTAGAACAAGCCATGCTGCCCTATGCCGAACAAAATTTTCCGGTCATTTGGACTTTCCAACAGGATAATGATCTGAAACACACTGCAAAAGTAATAAAAAACTTTAAGGAACCAGTCTGTGACAGTTTTGGATTGGCCCCCGTACAGTCCTGATTTAAACCCAATAGAAATTTTGTGGTATCAGGTGAAGAAGACAGTGGCGACAAAACGGACATCAAACATCGATCAACTTCACACAGCTTTTAGAGAAGCTTGGAAGCAAATTCAGGCTTGTAAAAAATTGATCGCTTCCATGCCCAAGAGATGTCGTGCTGTCATTTCTGCCAAAGGACATGCGACCAAATATTGATACGTACCGGAAAGTTTTATAAATGTGTTAGAAATATTGTGTAATAATAGTTATTTATTATACAAGAGTGGAAAGTTCCTTTTTAACCGCGTGCTCGATTTGGATGACCGAGCAAGCGAAGGATTCTAAAGTTGAATCACGAGCGCAGCGAGTGATTCTAAATTAGAATCCTGAGCGTCAGCGAGGGAAACAAACGAGCACAAGGTGAAAAATCTTTCCACTCGAGTGCAATACGTAACTTTTCATCCCACCTCAGCGAGGAAATGACAAAATGAAAAAGAAAACAATTTATAATGACAAAATATTTAAGCAATAAAACGTGAAAAACTAGAATGGCGCGAAGCACGCAAATAAAACAAAGAAACCAAGAAGGTTCCAAATTTAAATTTTTTCACAATTTAAAAAGTTCTAATCATAAATTTGGCACCATAGAGGTTACATTAAATAGGTTTAATGACGTTTTGAATTTACAATTATATTGAGTACTCATTATATGTGATGTTCTAAATTCAAATCTACTTTGCCGCTCAAGCGAATAAAATAGAATTTTCCAGCCAGATTTCGAAGCGCAAAATTACACTTTCCGAGGTGGTGGGATGAAAAGATAATTTCAATAATAACAATATTTTTTTCTATTTTTTCTAAGCAAATCGAGTGTCTTTAATTAGCTGGCCAGCTATAAATACGTTAAAAAAGTTTTTGTTACGTTCCCATAGTGAGCAGTATCTAAACTACTAACGAATATAACTATTTTTTGTCCCACATTGTAGGAATACAACGTCGTGTATGGTTTAATAACAATTAAACTGGATTCAATACCAATTTTAGCTAATGTTAGTACTATAAGTAAGATTTTTGTAGTTAATTAGGGGGTGTCTTTAATTATGAGACCACCACTGTATACTTTTCGTAACTTTAGTATTGGAGTCAAAATTAACCCTGAAATAACAAACTTAAAACATGAGCAGATTAAACTCTCTCGAACTTCTTGTTTCTCGTAGCAGTGCTACGAATGTCGACGTGGCATTTCGAGATGTAGCATCGTAGATCGTAGCGTTACTTACGCAAAACTTTCCAATAATAATTTTTTTTTTAAATATTCAAGAGTTTTATTGATTAATTTTTATAATATCACTTTTCTAATCTAATGTAGTCTATCTAAGTCTAATTTATTTATCTTATGTTACCTAACGAGAATAATTGATTTATTATTTTTTTAATATTAAAGGCACGCTTGCACTAAAGCTCTTAGATAAAATTTAAAAGAAAAATATAGTTAAGGTTCATTCTATCTCTATTCGACTTTAAACAAAAAAAATATAGAATTATATGATAACAAGGTATGATAATCCAATAATAAATAAGCCTTCATTTGAATTACGCATGTTGGGTGTCCTAAATGTTAACCTAAATCGTTAATTTATTCAGAAGATACTTGACTTTTTCTGAATAAAGTCTGTTGAGATGTTTCAGATATTGTTTTATTCCATTTCATTAAAATAATACATACGTCATTGAATACCAAACAATATTTATGCATATCCTTTTTTTTAATTGAAGATTTATCGGAACTGTTAATTTATTTAACAGATTAAGCTTGACTTTTTTCTAAATTGAGACGTGCCAGACAGTGTATTAATCGGGAGCTATCAACATCGTTAGGCCGATGGCGCCGCGTGGCCGCCGCCGGGTGTCGACGGCCCGGCGCCTAGCGAACACGCCTATCAACCCATCGACGCTCACATACCTATCTGAATAAGATTATATATCTGAACAAGATATAACAGAAGTACATTCTTAATATTAAATTAAAAAACAGAAGCTGGAAAATGGGTACCTCACGTAAACAGAGGTAGGGAATAGCGGATTTTTCGCTTGAATTAGAGCGCTCGTCTAGGGAAGTAACTTCCACCTTATAGAAGATCACAGTAAAATAACACTACCTTTTGGTGGTGTTGTATTTCTGTCGAGTAAGAGCGGCCATAGACAACGATGACTTGAAGTTGCCATTGATAACTGCTCGAGCAGTCCATTCCGACTGGAAATTGGGTGCAACGACCACACCCGCACTCCCGGCGCGCATTGGGGGGACCTCGGTCCCCAGAATGCGTGGTTTTTAGTGGCATTGTCTGGTTTTTAGTGGCTCTGTTCAGGGCTATAGGTAGGGTTCTGCTCATTTCCCTGCTCATTTTATCCAGCCCAAGGGCTGGGAAATGAGCAGGGAGGAATCCCACATACCTTCTCCTCGCTCCGCCGGTGGTTGAAGGATGCGTAAGCTAATTAATGGTATCTGGTAATTCCCAGACACAAAAAAAAGTCCATCCCGACTGCTTTAAACTGCTAAGGTTCCAGGGCTCCACGGGGTAGGAGATTGGGTCCGGATCCTGGCGCGAGTGATGTTTTTGATATCGCAACCGTCGGGACACACTTTTAATATACAAAAATAAATAGTGGAAAAAAGGGTAGTCTTTTCATGCATAATGTTAAGTGCAAGTTAAACTCGCACAAAAAGAGTATTATTGCAGGCAAATATCACTTACTCGAACAACAATATAATAAAAATATGGTGTTTTACAGGTTTTCAATGGTATTCAGTACTTATATTTTGTTTCTGAACGACTTTAAAAAGGAGAAGGTCTCACCTCACCTCACCTTCTGTCGCTGAACAAGGTGAACACGCTAATTCCGTTATCTTCCTATAATACAATTATTTAAAAATCATGCTTACATTTAACAATCATAAATATAATCTTATGATAAAATAAACGGAATAAACAAAGTTGTTCCTTCTTGACTAAGTTTAATATTTATTAACATTAGTTCGTTCAGGTTTGCATTTTTCATTAGGTTGGCCGACACGCAAATCAAAATAACATAAAATTTAAGTATGACGTATTAATCGAAATGGAAACGTAAAAATGAAGTTGAACACACTTTCATATCTAAAAATATTTAAGAAGCCTTTTGACGTGACAACGTCTTAAATTAGGTTGCGGCTGGGAGTCACTTATGAAAAAGTGTAACGCTCGGTAACGTTACGATGAGTTTAAGTTTACATGTACAATGTTTTAGTAAACAAAATATATTTCTATAGTTAAAATTTGTGCAATTCTTATTTTCATTCAATTCCTTGTTCCTATTGTGCAATTTAATTATATTCATATCAATAAATATTCTACCGAGAAAAAGACGTAGTCACGTAAAATCTTCGCCCGTAAAACCGACTTTACAGGCAACCATTTTTTTATAGATATTTACTAAGTGATTGAAATACATAACTATGGTCACAGTTGTATAATATTGCATTAGTTTTATCCATATGTTTAATAAAATTTTAAAGCGGTTCACCTAACGCTTCCTTTTTTTGCAAAATTGTTCGATGAATTTAAATTTAAGATTGGAAAGTAATCAAACCTAATTTTCAAGCTCTTATTTTCCTTAAGTTGTTCTAGATTATACTAAAATAATGGGTGTCAGCGACTTCGTCTGCGAGGTTTAATTGTTTTCTCATATAAACTTGTAAATCCTTTTCACCCTCTTATATAACAATTTCTGCGTTCAAAACCATTCTTTATCGTTACACGGGACGGCTATCAGTTCAGTGGTTTAAGCGTAAAGAGAAAATAGACAGACATACACACTTTCGCAGTTATAATATTTGGAAATATGGATTTGGTGTAGCCTATGTTTCCATTTTTTTATTTAGGTTTTCTTTGTTTCAGTAAAATGCCCCAGTGGGCCAGCGGAGAAGGGGGTGGCTCAGAAGCAGAGTCTCCGGGCAAAATTATGGTCTTCTATGATGAAGCTTCAGAGTATTACGACAACAAAATTGACGTTGGCGTTAAAATAGAGCCAGCGGGAGGTGAGTGCGAATAAAAATGAGACGAACATAAGTACAACAGACCGTGTTAAATGGCCGATCTTTATTATTATCTGGAGCATATTCTACATAATATCATCTACAAACTGCTAGGTGATTATGGTTACGCTGATTTAGTTATACGTTGAAGAGAGATAGGGCATAGCGGTTTTTCATGCTCGAATTGGAGCACCAGGCTGGAAAAGTCACCTCCAACTTACAGAAGACTAACAGTAAAATAACTCTACCTGTTGGTAGTGTTGTGTCTGTTGATGAGTAAGATTCCAGAGCCCCACGGAGTAGGACACTTGCACAATAATTCACATTCTACAGGAGCACCTATTTCTATGGGCGTGCCCCAAGGTTCAATATTGGGCCCATTGCTTTTCCTTATTTATATCAATGACCTTCCTCACTTTACAAGAGAATTGTGTGAGACAGTACTATTTGCTGATGACACCTCTTAAGTGTTTAAAGCTAGAAGAGGAAATGATTGTTATGACGAAGTAAGTTGTGCTGTCTCTGAAGTCCTTCATTGGTTTACGGTAAATAATTTAAAACTGAACTCCAGTAAACAAAATGTGTTAAGTTTACTGTACCTTATGTGAGGCAGGTTAATAAAAGGTATAAAAATAAATGTAGAATTAGTGGACTCTACAAAGTTTCTGGGTATTACTTTAGACTCGCATCTGAAACGGGATCCTCATATTGATGCCTTATCAAGTAGATTGAGCTCTGCAGCTACCACTGTTAAAAAAATAAGACTTTTATCTGATGTGGAAACGGCAAGATTGATTTACTTTGATTACTTTCATAGCGTTATGTCATATGACCTGTTGTTGTGGCGCTCAGCTGCTAATATCGAAAGTATTTTAATACTGCAGAAGAGAGCTGTTCCCGCCATATTCAAGTTAAAGACAAAAGAATCCCTTTGAGAAAAGTTTAAACAAATTAATATTTTAACACTGGCATCGCAATACATTTATGAAAAATAATATACGTCAGAAACCACTATGACGCATTTGCAAAAAAAGTGAAACACATAACTTTAACAAGAGATTTAAGTAGAAGCTTGCCGTTCCATGTTTCAGACTCCAAAAATCAAGAGGTTCATTTCTGGGTTGTAGTATTGCATTGTTTAATAAACTTCTATATACTAAATATAAAGTTAACTATAAAATTTATTGTAACTATATATTCTAAATCATGTAATGGAAGGTGACTTTAGAAGTACAACAGGGGGAGGAAAAAAACAGCCCTTGCTGAGTTTCTTGCCGGTTCTTCTCAGTGCAAGGTGTCCCGCCGTAGTTTTTGCGAACCGATGGCGTAGCTTCTTGACCTTCACAAGTGCTTGTAACAACCTAGACTGAATATATGATTTTTGACTTTGATTTATCGATTTCGATTGTACAAGCCTTCATCGTGCTTTGTATTGTTTAATAGAAATGTCACGGTATACTAACAAACAGGTTTTTTTCATGGGTTAATGCACTGTCTTTTCTGGAGCTAAGTAGGTTCTACCAACCTAGTAGGGCCTACCAACCAACAATAGCAAATATTGTTAAATGGGTGATCGCAAAATAAAACATATTTATAAATTTCCACTCTAATTTGTTAAATTTTAGAAAATCTGAACAATTGTCGTGTCCTGATTAAAACATGAAATGCCTGGCCCAGTTCTATTCCTGTTTCTAACAATTATTCTGCTACGAACTGGGATAGGAATTTAATTGCAGTTTACAGCATCACAGTCCTTCGATAGAAATCACAATCAAAACTATTTCATTCACCAGAGATATCAGAAAATCAGCACAGTGTAGGCATAATTAAAGACGATTATCTTCAAGGCTAAAGAAATATAAACGGCATGAATATTATGATACATTTCGCACATTGGTTCGAGTAGTAATTAAAATATTATTGTTGAATACATACATCAATAGGCACGAAGCAGATAAGCGAATTGCGAAAATCGTCCGTAGCCGTGCATTGAAATCGATTAGTCTGCACTTGCGCTTACGCAAAGTAGTTTATCAAGCGTGCTGTGGCATCACGTAATAGAGTTTCGAAGCTGAGAGTTGCACAAAATTGAACGTTCTCCAGGCAACGTCTCGTGCACTGCGTTGTTTAAAATTCGTGACGGAACTGTGAGGCGCGGGCGCTGCGGGTGACGTACTCGCAACCGTATCCAGTAATAAAATACCTCACATCACGTACTGTACTTGATTTCACTTCATTTATGGAAGTACTTAATTATTCATTGACAATTTAATGATATAAAGAAACTTTTTTTTATTATTAAAGGTTTAAGTGCATTTGATCACAATCGCACCTGATATTACGCGCATTATTTGAATTCTTAGCTGAAGCACGCAAACTCAAATAATGCCTATTTACTCTTGCCTTGAAGGTCCCTATATTAAATGAATCGGGGAATACAGACGCAGGGAGGCAGTTCCATTTCGTAGCGGTACGCATGATAAAGGAGAATGCGAATCGTGAGGAAACTATCGTAATTATAACATTACTTAAGTCATTATTACAGCAGTCTACTTGCGTAATGAAATATCTAAAAATGTATATTAAAATTTGGTACTTCTATATGTAAAACCAACCATATTTACTTAGAATTTTGTGTGTTACTATTATAATTTTGTTTTATTACTGCATTCAATTTTCTTGCGGTATTTATCAGAGGGAAACCTCTAACATAGAGATGTTAGAGGTGTCCCTACAATAATTTCGAGAGATCACGTGAATCTCACTGTGTTGTATTATTGTAAGTAATATAGGTACCTATAAGTTCTACCATGATATTGTTGTGAATTACAGAGTTCTACGACAGCGGCAGCGGTAGCAGTGGTAGCGACGAGCAGGTGCGCCGGATTGCCCGTCCCAGGCGGGCCGCGTCCGGATCCCCACCGAGCTCGACGACGAGCAACACCGTCACGGGGCCGGGCCGCCGGCGAAGATGCGCTGTGTCAGCGCGCGAACGGAACATCCGCCGCCTCGAGAGCAACGAGCGCGAGCGCATGAGGATGCACTCACTTAATCGCGCATTTGAGGTACATACTCGTTTTTCTCTCTCATTTTTAACCAAGAGAGTTACATCTCTCATGTAACACTCAGCTCGCCCAACCGACCAACATTTTATCTTTTCTTATACTGAATAGGAAAAAGTTTAAACAAACTATCTAAGTACTTACTTACTACGTACTAGGATTTTTTCTAGTGTAGCTGTAGAACTGGTGGAAATTAATACCTGGAAATAAAATACATAAGTAATAAAATAAATAAATAAATAAAAATACAATAAATATAAGTTTTGTTGATATAAAATTACGACATACCTATATAATTTTATGGTTCTACCGTTCTACCAATTGCAATGATAATAATCTGTATCTATTAAGTCTTTCAACATATTCTTACTCCTATTAAAAACTAGCTGTAATAATGTATGTGCCTGCTTACGCAATCGTACAACCTCGATTTGGAACATTCAATATAAAATTCATATAGGTAACGTTACTTTAACACACTTACATGGTTGCAAGTACATACATAATCAGAGACTAAATTATGTCATAAATTAAATTGCTTACTAGTTTTACAACGTATAGAAATTCTGATTTACGAACATGAAGATAGAAATGGAGATGAATTATTACTTAAAATAAGCGGGTATGTATAGATAATTAGTACTGAAGGGTGCAAATCTTTAAACGATCATGATTTTTATTGTAAGGTTAACACATATCTCCATTACAATTACATAATGAGCTGCTAAATAAGGAATATGTTACGGACCTACTTTTGTGCAAAATTCAATTGTAAAAATAGTAGGTACCTATCTACGCAAGAAATCAACCACTAAATAAAACCACTCAGTTAACGTTTACTGCCTGTGCAGCAGTAGGTACCAGTATTCGTTACTAACTGGCAATTTTCATGGTTGGCATTTCAACGCCAAAATTATCTTGGTTTCAACCAAGATAAACTGCTATTAAAACAAACAGTAACAAGCCCCCCTTTAACTATTTAAGATTTCTATGTTATTTATGAAGTTTTAATATAAAACTTTAATAAGCAGAAGCGACTATAGTTTGTTTTTCGTGTAGAAAATCATTCGCCTAACTTTTTTCTTTTCTCATATTTTTCAGGAGTTGCGCCGAGTAATACCTCATGTCAAAAAAGATAACAGGAGCTTGTCTAAAATTGAAACATTAACACTGGCCAAAAACTACGTTAAGGCTTTAACTAATGCAATTTGTACAATGAGAGGGGAAAATCCACGATATCAGTAAGTTGAAACTTAACAATATTGATTAAACTTTTACCTGAAAAGTAGTATCATGTCACTTTCAGAAAAAAAAATAAGTTAATTTCTAGCTACTGTTATATTAAGGCATTTTGATGCATAATTATATGAAAAACAATACATAGTATCTTAATCTTTCAGCATGAATTTCAATTATAATTGTGGACCCCACAAACAAAAAACAGATATTTTTAAGGAGAAACTTCAGGCTCTGTCTGATGATACATAATTTTCGTTGCAGATTTACTACTGAAGATGAGAACGTGGAGCCTTCTTTCGTGCTAAGCCGTGAACAGGAGCAGAACAATAACATGATGGAAGAAGATCGTGAGGTTGATCCGGTAGCCGTGCCGGACAACTTCTGACCTCGGCGCAGCGCCCGTCTCGGACGATTCGTTGTCAACGATTGCGCCGCCTGCTATAAGGACGACGCTAAACGCCACTAAACCGAAAAAAAAACAAGTGACACCAGCCCCACTACGTAACGACTTTCCATTTCAAGTGCGATTTGTTAAAACCACGTTTAGTATTGCTGCATCCGAATGATGCCATTATTTTTGTAATCGACTTTTGAGAGTTAAAAACGGTTTAGGTAAAAGTATATTGGTATTAATCTTTTTGTACGATGTAATAACTAATTTTAGTCTTACCTATATAATTCAAAGAATCAGATTGATTTTGATCAACTTTTCTGTACAATAATCAGAGCTATTTTCTTTAACGAGTAGGCACGTTAAAAATGCTGGTTTGTTAGATCTCATTAATTAATTTTCCACGGTTAATCAAATTGCAAGGGATCATGTTTGTTCGTACGCGCGCGTACGGTAGCGGTAGCGTATTAATATAGATTAAATAGAAAGCCACTAAATTTTATATAAATTATTTTGTGATCATTTGTTTTGCGTAGAGATTTATTTTTGGTTCGTTTCTTTTGTTTATGTTTATAAATGTTATGTAAAATAATAGATGTATTAAATTATTGTTGGTAGAAGAAAATTAATTTTATGTAAATAAACTGAAAATGTTAAAATAACTCGGAAATTCGTAGATCTTTCTGGATATTTCTATATAGGTTAATAAGGAATATTATATCAAGTGTGTGTTTATAGGATTTCGATTTATTTTTAAACAATAATTTTATTGCATCAATTGTCGACTGTATAATCATTGGAATAAGTTCCATTTAAAATGTGATTCATATTTTTCATGCATTTTATATCATTACTTTCAAGATATTTGTTTATTTACAATTCATTACATAGTATGAACTGGCACTGAAAATATTTTTCATAATCTTAATTACTTATTTACAAACATAGTGGGCGCTTCTCAGTACCTGCTCAAAAAAAGTTTTGTAGTAATGTTGTAACAAGTTCACATCGTTACATACACCAAGCTGAAAAATATTAATTCCTAGACATTACATTAGTAAAGATAAAAAGGGTATACCTATAGTAATAGGTGTATAGTATTGCGAACCGATGGCGTAGCTTCTTGACTAGACTGAATAAATGAATTTTCATTAACACCATCATAGCTAGGGTATAAATGTTTGTGTTTATCACACAAACGAATACCTATCACTGCCAGAATTCGAACCCAGGACCTTTCAGGATCGTTGTGCTTGCACTATCCAACTATTAACAAAAGTATCTTAGATGATGCTACGATTCAACACAGCTCATAAACTCTTTACTGGTGTGTGTAATGTTATGTAAATATTTAACTACTGCTTGAATTCTGAAGCACAAGCACGAACTTTGTCCGATCCGTAATCATATCGAAACTTAGATTAAAACAAAAAGGGAAGATACGGTACGCTCATACTAGCATCAAATAAAATATGATCCGACTCAACTACTTACAACTCTCCCACACGCACACGTCTGTAAATAACATTCAATCGAACGAGCGAGGCAGAACTGCAGGCCAATTATGCTCGTTCATTGTAATATTGTTTTGATGTCAATTTCACATTACGTATTATGCTCTCCGAAAAAATGCGATATCAAAATGATATCATCTAGACATCTACTTATGCGTATTATGATCAAGTCTTTAAATGATATCTACTTGATATCACCTTAAATGCGTATTACTTCAACTTTTTGACTTAAAACAGTATCGCATAAACGTCAAAAATGTGATACAGGATATGATATTGATATGATCTTGATGTGACATAGGAATGTTTCATAATACCATTTAAAAACAATGCCAACTTGGCATCAACATCATATTGACATCACATTAGGATTATATCACTAAAGCTTAATTGACCCGCTGTACGCTTCAACTCAGAACGAGCAAAACGGCGAATCCGCTTCCGAGTGTGAACGGCTGAGCTGTATTGTTTTCCCTTTCTTGATTACAAAATTCCGATTACGTAAATAACATTCACGACAAACCGTGATTTTTGAAAAAAAAAATATTTTACAGTTTTACGAATGGGAAGTGTTGCCGAGGCATTTATTATTTGATTTTGAACTTTGATTTTTTTTTGATTTTTGTGTTCTTTTTAAAAGCATCTAAGGCATTGTTTTATATTTTTAACACAGAATATACGCAATATTGTTATGTTGAGTGCACATGCAGCGTGTTTGAATGTCCATTGTGACTACAGCGAATTGTGATCGTCCACAACAAGTCCACAACAATTTAAGCGGATCACTTTTTGTTCGTACATCTGGTAGGGGCGCTGCTAAGTTTTCATAGAAACTTTGACAATATGATACGATTACGGTAACCCCTGGCACACAAATTCGAATCGTTTGCGAGTCCGAAATGTCATTGTCAAATGTGTATTGATTTTTAACACATTTGACAATGACATTTCGTACTCGCAAACGATTCGAATTCGATATTGGTTCGTGCTAAGGGTACGGAGCAGTCAAAAGTTCGTGCTTCGGCCTGAGAACTCTAGTAGTTACAATCATCACTATATTAAATTCAGTGAAAATACAAAAAAAAAATGTTATTTGAAGCACAATATTATCTAGTATTGTAGTATTTTTTGAATACTTATATGTTTTATATAAACTCATGGTGCCAAAATAATGTTAATATGTACCAAATAAATCGTAGGTAATTTTGCGGGTAGGTAAATAACCTAGGTACCTACAAATATTCTGTCACATAACATCATTTAAAAATATATATGATGAAACATAAGTAGCCTTAAAATTTCATTTCCCTTCTAAAAATTAACAAAAACGTTAAAGTTGTTACACATGTGTATCACGCTATATTTATTCTTAACAAAATAGGTATTAATTTTAACGAATTATTTAATAAATACAATTAAATAATATTATGAAAATGTTTATTTTATTAAATATTTGAATATAAAGATCTTTACAAGATAAATCTGCTGTCAATTGAGTTTCAATTAAGAACTTAATTAAATTATTGTACAGTATAAGTAGGTACTCGTACTTCCGTAAATATGTATTGATATACTTTATATGGATTTTATCATCTAATGTTACTCTGGGTAGGAGTATAAAAATGAAAAATGTTTTTATTTAGGTAGGTAGTCTATCTTGAAACGAAATCTCACGCTGTAGCTACCATCCATGGAATTCATTACTGTTATTTAGAATTTATTAGGAAACTAATGAGTCATTAGTTTAATTTCAAGAAGCAGGTATGCTTTACTTCCGTTGGAAAGCCGGAAAATATACAAATATTTTATGGAAAACAACCTTGAAAACATTATAAACCATAAAGTAGCGCAAACATTTGTAGGCACCACTTAAGTGAAGGTAGTAGTAGAAGATTGATTTATTGGTGTTCATTTATATCCTTTAAGAAATTGCTATGTAATAGCAGTGATGAGTGTTCTTGTTATTAATAAACATATACATATGACAAACGTAATAACTGTCTAGATTATTTTTGTTTGTTTGTTGACTTTTATTTCCCTACTAAGTACTAAGTACTAAACAATAAACTGTGTCGCTCAGAGTCGGCCAGGTCGCTGTACATACTAGCAGGCACGCACACATTCACACAATAGTCAGCCACTACGCGTGCAAACGTCAAAGCAGCCGACACGTTACGTGGAGATAAAAAAGGTAAATTTAAAAATCAAAAAACCCGACTGCTTAATTATACTTCAAATAAAAACTGAAAAGAAAAAAACAAGTCCAGTAGTCTATAATTCTGTTAATAAGGAACAAAGCTACTTTAACAGTCGGGACCCATTAGATATTCAAGAATACATAATATTTTTCAACAGTTTTAAATTTACCTTTTTTATTTCACACTTTTTAGTTAGTTAGTATTTTAAGACGGTATATACCGTAGTCTTGTTACTTCAGTAAGGGAATTAATAACGCGGGAATTATTAAGTACCTTGCGTCGGTCTAAAAGATTGATTAATTAAGACATATAAAGACTTTACCCGCGGGGTCAAGGCTACAGATGGGCCTCAATTTTCGCAAAAATGTGTGAAGTTAAATCATTTCGTTACATAAATATCTCTAATGTATGTAAAGTTTATAGTAAACTAGCACTTACTCAAAAAGTCATCTTTTGTTTATGTTTTTTTTTAATAGTTTAGCAGTAAATATAAAATTCATTTACTTTTATTCGTCGACTATTTAAAATTGGCAGTGGCTGCATTGTCATGTCAATGCCGGACGTCTAAGATTGTGATATACACAAATTCAGTGTCAATCCCTAGTCTCATAATTTGATATACCTACATAATGCACAGAAAGCCAATATGTAGATGCCAGAAGTTAACTTCAAATGTTTTTAATCACCCTATATACAATACCAATCAATGACGTTTATGTCACAGGTTGAAGAAAGCAGTAACTCACGTCTGTTGTTTTGGACAATGGTGGCAACTGCCTTAGATCACTAAATTAAATAATTATGCAATCACCAAAGCAAAGTTTATAATATTTGATTAAACTAAAGGCGCATAATAAAATTTTCATAACGTTAGGTAGAGCACCATAGCAATGTCATTTATTATCAATTTATAGTTCTCTTTGTAGTTTTCTTTTAAAGCGTTCACATTTAACAGGTCAAAGACTTTGTGTTCGACCCTTTTTTATTGGTAGTGTAAAGCTCGAATGAAGAGTACTCCCAGTAGTGCAATCATGGCAATTATTTTCCAATTGTTTTTTTGTTATAAAAATACCGAATAACGTATCACTGTTAAGCACAAATGCTAAGTAACTTTTACAAAGATAATCAAATAAACCTATTACTTACTTTATTTTTAAATCTTTTTCATCAATTAAATACTTATCTTATCCTAACTATCTATACTAATATTATAAAAAGGCAAGATTTGTATGTTTGTAACAAATAATCTGTCAAACTACTGAATCGGTTTCAAATATTAATTCATCATAAGGTAGCTACATTATTTATTATAACATTTTTCTTTATTTAAATACATTTTGTCCGAGTGACATAGGCTATATTTTATCCCGATAAATAAATTTCGCCCGTACAATGCCCGGGTGAATCACTAGTAAGTATAATATAATATTATAGATGCGAAAGTGAGTTTGTTTGTTGCGCTTCCGTGCCCTAATAGCTAAATCGAATATAATGAATTGCCATATAGAAGTAGATGGGAACTTGGTTCTTAGCTACAACATCGCAATACTTATAGGCGTAGGGTGATGAAAGGGGTGATTTACCTATAAAAATCTACATTATTTACTTTGAATTTTGCAGAATTATTACAAAACCAATATTATCGCGAGCTGATTAATAAATACAGGGATTCCAATAAGTATGTACTTACTAGCGAAAAATGGGTTATTTGTCATTATATTAAGTAAACATTTTTTGTAACATTAAGTAATATCGTTAAAAAAAATTAAAAACAGTAAAATTCTGAGTTTTCATTAAAATTCAATAATCATAAATACCTATTATGATAATATATTTTTCATCATTCAATAAGAAGGAACTGTATCACAGTTTTATTGTTAGTACTTCGTATAGGATCAGATACTGCGAATACCCCATTTTTTTTCTTTTACATAGTACACCGCGCTATCACTTTGTCATCGTTGTAACTTTTTAAATATTTGTCGAAATGACATATTGTAAAAAACAAAGTTTATCGTCTTTAAATATTAAAAGCGATAAAAGTATTTGTTTTGATAAAACATGATTTGTTAATACAAAATGTGCATTTTGGAAATAGATATCAAATAATATTTTAGTTTTGATTCACTATTTTAGCGGTAATGACTTACACATTAAAAATAGATATATGGTGTCATGGACTTTTTTTTAGAACTATTTAAGAGATACATTTTCACTCTACATTACATTCATGTAACTTTTATTGTTTTTGCAGTGCAGGCCACAATGGCTCGCAAATGGGAGATTTTTTTCCGTCTTATGTGAAACTTTTTGTTATATATTGGCCAATTCACTCAATAACTACATAAATTATTATATATATGTAATTATCATATATGAGCTATATTACTGTTAAGTTTCATTAAAATCCATTCAGTATTTTTTTGGTGAAAGAGCAACAAAAATCCATACAAACGTAAGATTGAAATTAAAAGCGTAAGTGGTTATTATACAACTTTAAAGCGTTGTAGATCCTAAACAATCATATAAAATGAAAAATGGTGTTAGGAACCTAAATATGATTTTTGATTATCTAGACAGTGATACCCCACTCGACATATTTTGTCAACTTATTTTTTTTACTTCGTCACAATATGGCGCCTAATTTTGACCATACTGAATTTTGATTACTATCATATGTTTAGTAGCACTCCCATGATTGAGACGAATCGATTGATGTATGAATCATCAAAATCGGTCCAGGCGTTTGGTCTCTAGTGTGCCACAAAGGAACAAACATACATATATAGACTGTTAAACACATAACCCTGTCTGCGCGTCGCGCTTCGCGCTCTTGCATTGCGCAGCCGGGTAAAAAATAAGCTAAACAAGATATCTTGCTTGTAAAAAGGTGTAAAAACCGTAGTGACCGAAAGAAAAAAAATCCAGGAATCACGTTTCATAGGTAAATGAATAATTGAATCACTTTTTTCTAGTTTTTAGAAATCGAAATCAATTTTAATTCTAAGGACAAAATGATTAGTCTAAAGCCCAGTGTTGCCAATGTTCATGTAACCATATTACCTAAAATATGGGAAATTGGGTTGACATTAACTTCAGTCTATTATTTATTATTCTTTTTTATCAGATTTCCTAAAGAAAATGTAGTATGGAGAAATTACTGGAAAATGAATGATTTCCAAACAAATATGTTGTAGTGTCATTTTTAGTCTTCATTTTGAAGCTCAAGACTTATATACAACTAAAGGAGGACTCCGGCGTGTTATTACGTATGCATTACCTCAAAAGGTTGATTAAAATTTTTAACCGACTTCGAAAAGAAATAAGTTCGCAATGCGTCATATTTGTTTTTTTTAATGTTGTTCGCGCAGATCTCCGAGATTCGTGGACCGTTTATGATGATTCTTATTTTGTTTTAATCAGTTTACTAGCGAGATGGCTGCATATTAATTTACTGGACATCTGATGAGTACTTTTGGAGGAAAACAATGGAACTCCTCAATTACAAACAGTATTCAATGGGTGTTACTTTATTTTAAGAAATATGAAAGAGAATGCAGGCCAGGCCATGTATATTTAGTTGATTTACCCAATATTGAGAAAAATCGAAACATTCTAGAATTTCTAATGAGTCCCGACTGTTAAAGTAACTTTGCTCCTTATTAAACAGAATTCTAGACTACTGGACTTGTTTTTTTCTTATTAGCACATTTTTTTTTATTTTTGACATTTTAATTTCATTATTTTTTAATTACACGAGTTGTATATTTTCTAAATATTCTTTTAAAACCCTTTACTTTGATACCTCGCTTGACGGGTTATAAAAATACTTATACTTTTTTTTTTCAAAATGTTTCATTTTGGCGCATAAAATCTGTTATTTTGATTTTTGAAATTTTAATATACCTAGTGCCACTCACACAATCACGACAAATCAAATGACACCTCGCATGTCAAAATCCGTCAAGACGTTCAGGCTGTAGGGCGTGCCAAATTATTGGACATACATACATACATGCATACATACGCTCGAAAAACATTATCCTCCGCAGTCGGGCAAAAAGTAAAATTTTGAACAATCAAAATATTTTCATGTTTTTACTGTGTTTTATTGGTAAAAAATTGGCTAACCTAGCAACCCTACAATTCACTCACTCATCAATAGCCGCCGCCATTACGGTGCCTCAGTATTGTCTTAGCCGGAACTCTGTCCGCCTTTTTTTATACGTCCATGTCCCGCGACTTCATCCACGTTATACTTAGTTGCTTTTTTGAGAATATCACAAGAAGAACCTTACCTTTTTTCTAGGCGAAAAAGTATTCTATGTCACAATCAAGTTTATAAAACCGAATTACATCCAAATACGTTCAGTTGTTTAACGGGTTCTTATAACAAACATACAAACACTACCAACTATCGAATCCTCAACATCACAATATAACATAACCCAGCATCAACTTAATGTAATAAATTGAATAGTATAGGAAAAAAATGTAATAAATAAATTAGTTTTTTTTTTAATTTATACTACTAGAGGGATAGGATAACAGTTATATATAATTTCAATAGTGGTACAGTAGTATGAAGTAGACTCAACTCCACCGGCTGCACTCGTTCATGAACCAGCCATCGCTTCGTTCAATTACCTATATTTAAAGGAAATATTTGAAATAGTCATTTATATTTAAGTTGTGGAAAAGAACTCGCGAGAGAACTTGCAAAACATTAACGAAATAACGACAGACGAAATTGAGTTAGAAAGCTATGTTGTTACAGCGTCAATTCATTTTTTGTTTTTGAAGTTATACTTCTTTAGGCGCGTTATGAAAAAATGATGAGAGTGAAATTTTAAGATACGCGCGCATCACTGTAACACAAAATTTTACCGCATGAAGTTGGTCGCTTTAGCTACCAACTTCATGCGTTACTTTTGTGTTTACCGCACATTAAGAAAATCTACCAACAAAATAGAAATAGAATCTCTATTTAGTGGGTGCTAACGACTGCATTGTGAAGGCCTATCAAAAGTATTTATTAATCTGGAACAACGGAACCAAAGCGCGATTCAGGAGACTACAGCGCCATCTCTTGACCATTGGTGTAGTAGAACCAAAAACCACATCTTTATTTTTTGTAATAAAGTAACAGTTATAGGTATTCATATTTATAATATCAAAAGTATTTATTAATCTGGAACAACGGAACCAAAGCGCGATTCAGGAGACTACAGCGCCATCTCTTGACCATTGGTGTAGTAGAACCAAAAACCACATCTTTATTTTTTGTAATAAAGTAACAGTTATAGGTATTCATATTTATAATATTTATCCACATGTTTCTAGTTTGTATATTCGGAATACGTGTTTGAGTTTCATACAAGTGCAAATCACATATGTTCTGATAAATTATATTCAGTAGCGATTTTAATTGAATATTTTGATTATTTATTTATTTTTTCAAATTAAAACTGAACTTTATTGACTGTGTCCTTTTCCAGACTTTTTATTAATTTATTGTAATTAATTATTTGCATGCAATTAAAAACTAATTTTAAACGATGCCAAAGAAGGATAACTTCTCACGCGCCTACATAAGTACACGCACCCATTTTTTTTGTACCGTGTCCAATAGTAGGTACCTAGAATCCATAAAGTTATTATACTGTCCTATACATTCAGTTAATGGTATGTACAACCATGCATGACAATATAAAGAGTGCCCAAATGTTAAATATTGATTTTGAAAATTAAGTAGCGCTAAGCAGACTTATCTTAGGATCTCCATGGCGCAAGTGGTTAGGGAGTTCGACTGCGGTCGTTGAAGTTAAACAACTTTCGTAGTGGTCGGTCATTGAATGAGTGGTCAAAAGGCACGTTAGCCGTTGGTCCCGGCTGCAGCCGCAGTTGATAGCACCCATCAATCCTCACCGGGCCCGTATGATGGCCCAATCATCCCTATTCCTTCAATAGGGAAAGCCTGTACCCCAGCAGTGGGGACATTAATAGGATGATAATGAAGCAGACTTAGGTATCCCCGTTATCCATCATCTTCCACATTATCCATATCCCTACTGGCAACATTAGTTCTCGAGCATGACGAATGGACCAGCTATAGACTTCACTCAATTTTAATATATGAGGTCGGAGTCAACGTAAAGACTCACCTCAAACGACACCACCACCGAGATTAAGTATAGAGAGAGTAATAGTACTACCCAACTGTGGAAAATAGTAAAGAAAAACTGGATACACGCATAATATAAGCTTATCCCAGCTTAGAATAATAATTTACTTCCTATTTTTATTCTATGCATCCCACTTTAAGATAAAGTCGTACATCTTTGGTTCTAACTTAAAAATTAATTGGTACTACCTGATAGGAAACTGAATACTTGAACGAAGAATCTCGCTAGACTGTAACTAAATCCTATGTCCATGATTGATGAAGAAATGTGTTCTATCAAAGACATCGAATATTATAAATTCCCTCCTTAGGCGGAGTGGTTTCTTATTGTTATTAAAATTTAATTAGAAAAATCTATCAGTTGCTGACAATAAAATATTGTAAAGTGTTATGTCTTTAGCACATCGTTAATTTTCAAACACAAGTATCTACTGTAATATTAAGAGGATTGATTCTTAGTAGGCATAAGTATTCTGAGGCCGAAGCACGAATTATCGTCATCTCGTTTAAAGCTAGTTTGTTGTAACGCCGTCTTATTAGCAGTACCCGTTACTGCTTAGTTTATATAGAAACCATAGAAACTTTGACGATGCGATACGATTACGGAGCTGTCAAAATTCGTGCTTGGACCTCTGTACCCTTAGAATGAACCAATATCGAATTCGACAATGACATTTCGCACTCGCAAACTATTAGAATATTAGGGTAATGCTAAGGGTATTGATTGATACTTGAATTTTCTGGATCCTTGCTTTTTCTTTAACAGGCCAACTTGAAAAATGTATCGGTCGGTCGGGTCGTTGACTATAAAGTAAGATCGGACCATAGAGTCCAGCAAAACCACCACAGAGTATATATATTTTATTAAGTTCAAGTAATACCAGCGCAAATAAGTACCACCCTATAACAAGGTAATATTTATGTGACATATTTATTATAGATTGTGAAAAAATGGGATCTTCCGCCGAATTGGATCATATGCCTGACAAATTATCTTGCCTTACGAAAAACTGCACTAGGTACTGTTGTTAATTAACATTTTCATAATGCTAGTAGTCAAGAAAAAGGGTGCATGTTGTCACAATCAATCAGCTACCTCTGTGTTTCAAAACCTCATAAGCTGGCTTTTGACCATTAATGCGAGGTATTCGACACTATGGTGAGATTTTGTATTTTCAATAATAATATATTATTATATATTTTATTTCAGACCACGTCCAAAATTTTGTTAGTTACTTTTATCTTATCTGGGTTGGAACATATTACCTTATTACTTACTTATTATTACTAACTTAATGAATTTGTATGCCCATAGCGGCACGACATGTTATGCACCCATAAAATCATAACATCTTACTTACACATGTTGTTCAAATAAATATTTTCTTTCTTTCTTTCTTTTATTTGTAAAATAAGTAATTCATATAAATGTAAGTACTACTTCGATTTTCTACAGGATAAATAAATCAAAAACCTTTGACATTTGTGAGTGAGTTGCTATCACAAAATAGAAATATCCCAATCACGAATGAACGATCTTGGAGGAGAATTCTTCAATCCTCGTGTTCATTTGCGTGTGTAGCTGAATTTTGATTATCGAGTTTCTTCGATTTTTTGTGTAAGAAAATACGTTTATGTGTTTTTCAGTTACAGCATATTACTAACGAAAGTTGGAACGTTGTAAAATAGAATTAAATACATCAAGTTACACCCAAATTACAGAGTTCGCCCAAATAGAGATCTGCGTCTATCGCAATATGGCCGTCCTCTAATGATTCGGTGGTCAGTGATATTATTGTGATTTCATCTTCTACAAAATAGCAAAATGGAGCTGCGTGTCGGTAATAAATACCGACTTGGCCGTAAAATAGGCTCGGGATCCTTTGGAGATATTTATCTGGGTGAGTTTGTTGAGAAATGCTTGTAAACAAAGAAAGATTGTAACTATTGTAGGCCAGCTGCGACTTTTTGTTTCGAAATTGCTGTTTTTTTGTGTCACTTGATTTATAAATAATGACTGCTCTTATTAAGATTCTCAAATTGAGTAGGTATAATCGGAATAATAACGATTAACAAAATTTCTATACTGTTGGTATGAAACCAATACTTTTGGAATGTATATGCATTGCCATTATGTACCTAGTTGCTTCTTCGTTTTTCCCCATTGCAGATTTTTGCTTTTTTCGCTTAAGTAAACTAACACAGTAATGATGAGTTTATCTATAACATGGTTTCCATTCATAACTTTTTTCTAATATTGATTTCCAGGTACTAATATTGTAACCAGAGAGGAGGTAGCTATTAAATTAGAATGTATAAAAACGAGACACCCACAGTTACACATAGAGAGTAAATTTTACAAAGTTATGCAAGGAGGTGGTAAGTAGTTTTTATTAATAAAATAAGTTAGAAACATTGTTATTTTATATGGCCAAAACCTTATCAGAGGTGCTTATATATTTGATAGATTAGTTACATCAGTTTAAAATCTATAGCCTTCACCTTATTGCCACAGTTGGTTTGTATAGTGCTAAGTTAGCAGACACGCTAAATGGATTGCTATTGATCTCTTTTTAATCATTCTGCTAAAGGTTTAGGAGTAATTTCTCTGATAGAGAAGAAACATTATCACAACTCAATACAAATCGAATTTTACATTATCTATAATTCATTGCATTTGCCATAAAAGCAAAGGGCTCTGGTTTGATTCCAGTCTAATAAAACTTTTAAACTAACTTGTAGTGACAAGTTAATTAACAATTTGCTGCCATATTACTAAATAATAAAAATGATTTAGACTTCTGAACAATTTTTCATTTGCCATTACTATATTTAATCTAAATTAATTTTTATTTAAACTTTTATGCTATACAATATAATGAATAAATAAATATCTTCAAAACAATCACACCTATTAGCCTAGCCCCAACGTAAGCACTGTAGGCAAATGTTATGGGATACTAGGGAATAGAATACATATACTGATATATATATAAGAATATTTCTATAGAAATACATATGAAACATCCATGACTTGTGTACAAATGCTCATATTATTAAAACAAACATCGGCCCCCACTGGGACTCAAACCCGGGATCCCTCGAGTAGGACATACCTTGAAACCTGGCATACAAACCACTTGGCCACAGACGTCATCAATAAAGTAATCATTCATTCAATTTTCATAATTCATAAATATAGGATTTGTAGTTATATGGGATTAAGCAATTACCACTTTCAAATTTGATATTGCAGTTGGTATTCCTGAAATAAAATGGTGTGGATCAGAGGGAGACTACAATGTGATGGTAATGGAGCTGCTTGGCCCTTCATTGGAAGATCTTTTTAACTTCTGTTCACGACGTTTCTCTCTTAAAACAGTGCTGCTTCTTGCGGACCAACTCATTACTAGAATTCAGGATATACATTACAGAAGCTTTATCCATAGGTATGTCACCTGTATTTATATTAGATAATTTTGGAATATTTATTTTATCAATAAGATTTTACGAATGTAGCTGTCAGAGATACAGAGATCTTTAAGCTTACATTTTGTCTCAGTAATTATAAAATTTATGTTACAGAGATATCAAACCGGATAACTTTCTTATGGGATTAGGTAAAAAAGGCAATTTAGTATATATTATAGATTTTGGTTTAGCAAAGAAGTACAAAGACCCACGGACATTGCAACATATTTCATACAAAGAAAACAAAAATTTAACTGGTAAATATGTTTTTTTTTTACTTTATATTATTTATTCCTAATAATATGCTTGTAAGCGCCAAGATTTTACTGAAACAGAACATCATACAAAATACATTTTACTTATTTATTAGACGCACTAGTGCTTCATTAGAAACTTTGCTTATGCAATTTAAGATTGAAAATATGATATCATAGAATAAAAGCATTACTTTCATTCTATGATGTCATATTTTTGACAAAATAGGCAGAAATATACTAAAACTAATAGAGTTTTATATCTGAAACCATTGTTTGTGATTTTAGAAATTTCACATACAACACATTAAATTTATTAAAGGTAGATTTTAGACTTACCAATGTCATTTATAATTTCAGGTACAGCGAGATATGCTTCAGTGAATACTCATTTAGGCATTGAACAATCTCGTCGAGATGATTTGGAGTCTTTGGGCTATGTTTTAATGTACTTCAATCGTGGCAGTCTCCCTTGGCAGGGTCTTAAAGCAGTAACTAAGCGCCAAAAATATGAGAGAATATCTGAAAAGAAACTATCGACACCATTTGATGAACTTTGTAAAGTAAGAAATAATTTATTTGATTTTTAAGTGATTAGGGTGCAGCTTTTGGTACTAGTTAGCTTTATATTTTTATCTATATATATCTTATTAAAAAGCTAGCAGTTTACTAAGCATATTGCTCTATTATTATATTGTTAGAATATCAAAATAAATGCATACACATTTATTGTAAAATTTGTAATAATGAAGCCACTCTTACAAATTACACTTTAGTATTTGGTATTTTAGGCATTTGAAGTGGCCACAAGAAACAAAATTTAGTTGATTGATTTTGAACTATTTTGATTACTAATCAATTCCCTAGCTTCATGATGATTATTTTATTTGGAAAACTATTTTTATACTACTAACAATTAGAAATAATTAAGAAACTAACACCATTAAGGCGTTTTCACATATGACTGACATTAAAAAGCTCACCGTTGAAACTATACAAGCAGTCTTAAAGTGAAAATACATGAAAGTAAAAAGACTAAGAATAATTGAAATACTGTAGTTAGCAATGCTTTTAGTAGGCATTTCAGCTAAGGTTTTTTTTTATATATGTGTGGTTTAGTTAAAAATGAGTCTAATTTGGGGGAAAGTGACTAGTTTATTAATTTCCTTTACATACCTTACGAATAAATAGTTTCGTCTGTAATTACCACATTGAGAAACATCTAACTTACACTGATACTTGACTTTGTTTTTGTTTTGTGCTTTAAAATGATCTTTAAAATGCTTGTTTTATTTTATACTGCTTTTGTCAGATTCTCTGTTTTTGCTATTTGTAAACTGGATACCATCCTGTCCTTTTCATTCCTTATAAAGCATGATAGGACAGAGTGTTGTCTAGTTTACAAAAGCAAACACGAATAGCCAAGTGAAGTGCGGGCATTAGGTTTAATTATAGCTATTAACGGGATTGTTACCATGTACCTTGTTTTTTATGACTCTCCGATATTTCGGCACTGTTGCAAGCGCCATGATCACGGAGTAACTACTCGGGTTACTCCGTGATCATGGCGCTTGCAACAGTGCCGAAATATCGGAGACTCATAAAAAACAAGGTACATGGTAACAATCCCGTTAATAGCTATAATGTTAGTGACCATGAAAGTTTAAAACAATATATTAGGTTTAATAGTCAAGAAGAATGTAAATTTACAAATAGTGGTTTTTATCAGCATAATTTACCTAGCATTTATTTATAAATATATTGCGGCTTAGTTGCTGCAAAGCAGTTTCTGACGAAAGTTTGATTGAATTAAGATAGTGCAGACCACACAAAATGAGCTTTATGGTATTTATTAAGTAATGATAAACCTGCGAGGTATACTATTATGTGGGTAGAACTGTATTAATCAAAGTTTTTTCTTTTTGTTTTAGAACCATCCAATTGAGTTCCAGCGATACTTAAAGTATTGCCGGCGTCTACGCTTCGAGGAGCGTCCAGACTACGCGCATTTGCGCCAACTGTTCCGTTCCCTCTTCCACAGACAAGGATTTACTTATGACTACGTGTTTGATTGGAACATGCTTAAATTTGGTATGAGCCTATTATGTTATAGGTATTTATTTATTTATAAAACTATTGACTACAAAAATCAGTACAAAAGGCGAACTTATTGCTAAAGCATTCTCTGCCAGTCAACCTTTTGAAAAAATGATATTATGCTGGGATTCCACGCGTATTTGTATTTTAAGCAAAATAAAATTGTAGAGATTGTTAATGAATTTCGTAGTTTTTACAAATGTCAAATACAAGTAACCATCTGTAGTATGTCACTCTCATTGCTGTGAATACATTATCATGAGAATTAATATTTATATTCTGTAATAATTTGTTATCATATATTTGTTTATAGGTGGACAACGTGGCAATTATCAATCTGGTGGCAGTGACCGCACACTCAGACACCATGAACAACCTCAGGAACAGGAAAATAGTATGTAAACTTAACATAATTTGCATGAACATTTTCCTTCTATCTTAAACTCTATTATTATAAGTTATAGCTAATTACTTTGATGATTTGTCATATTTGCGATAGTTTAGTAAACAAATATATGCATCTTATTACATTGGTTTACTAAATTTTGCATGTGTCTATGTTTTTCCCTTAAAACCCTTGCCTGATAAAGTTTCACGAGGCATAATAGTCACGATGGACTAGAATGTGTTTGTTCATTCAAACACATAAACTGCGGGTTTGAATCTCGGCTAATATTACAAGGACGGCGGCGTTAGTTTCAATTTACGCCACCTTCATTCATATCCTTGTCCCACTGTGCTTTTGATAATCTACCTGATACACGAAGAAAAAATGGTATGTCATTATCTCTATTGACCTCAACTCATTAGCAGGCAATCCACTACCGTTTATTGCTGCTGAAATCTATAATACGGATTATAGATGCTGGCGGGAATGAGTGTTAGTGGATGACCAGCTATTTTCCACACAGATGAAGTATCGAGCACCCACCCACTTTAGTCTGTCCATTCATTAATTATCTTTTTGACAGATGACGCCCATGAGATTTTGTATTGTATACGTTAAAATGTCATACAAATAGTATTGTACTTCATGGGCGGGTACCGCCCACTTAGTGATATGCCACACATAATGATTACTAAGATTGTGCCACAGATTACAAATAATCGGTAGAAATAAATGAGTACAACTAGAAATAAATGAGTAAAAAGTCAAAGATATAATATAAAACCTATTTTAAATGTAATTATTAATTATAATCAATAAATCTAATTGTACAGAGTAGTAGTATTAGGATAAACAAACATATAAAAAGCAGTAAACATATTGTAGATAAATCAGACACAGAACTACTCATGCTCATCACACAAATATTTGTATTAGGCAAAATAATAAATCTAATGAGATTTTGTAATGATTTATTAAACACCAGTATTTTTGATAACTAAAATAATATCCATACTTATAATCAATGAAACAATGTTATAGCATAATATAGATTATAGCTTTAAATCGAACGAGTTATGTGATAGGGTTTCACTATTTTGACTTCGATCGATGTGTCATAAAGATAATAAATGAATGGACAGAGGAGTTTTTGGCGGGATTTCATCGAGTGCGGTTGGCGTCTTATTTTAATTATTCTTAAATATGTTCATAGTGGATATTGTGAAATAAAAATGGTGTGATTTTGTATTACAACGGACTGCACAACTGAAGAATTAGTGGAATCTTTAAAATATACGCTATGCCGGTCAAGAGGACGTGAGAACTTTATTGTAGTATTGACTACCTCACAGAAGCTTATCGAAAAAGCCAACTCGATATATTTCGTGCCAAACACTCCAAGAAACATTAGAATGCGTCACACCCACATTCTAATGTAAAAAAAAAGGAAGATTAATATAAAAATAAGACGATGGCCGCATGGCTTTGCCTTTCTCAATAGAGAAGAATAGAACTAAAAAAAATGAATGGACAGACAATGCAGAATTGGTGTTTTTGGGGGACTTTAATGCTCACCACAATTTGTGGTTAAGTTCCTCGAAAACTGACCATGCAGGGATCTCTGCTCACGCGTTCGCTCTCACGCATGACTTGGAGCAACTGGTTGATCAGCCCACCAGGATTCCAGATATTTCAAGTCAAGCGCCTTCATTGCTGGACCTTCTGCTCACGACCCATCCACAGGGCTATCAGGTTGTGGTAGGAGCCCCCCTGGGCTCTTCAGATCACTGCCTGATATCTGCCAAAGCGCCACAGGCCAAACCTCCGCGTCCAACGGTGGTAAAACGCCGGATCTGGCACTATGGGTCAGCAGATTGGGACGGTATGCGTGACTACTTTGCGTCCGTCCCTTGGAAGCAGCGCTGCTTCAATGACAAGGACCTATCGGCCAGCGCCGTTGCTATTACTGAGGAGATTGTAATGGGTATGGAATACTATATTCCTCATTCCAATCTCATCAGTAAGGGCACACGTAACCTCTGGTTCAATCACGACTGTGCTGAAGCTGCTTCGCGTAAGCAAGCGGCATATCGTGCTTGGATCAGAGGCCGCGCTCTTAAGGATCCCGGGGTCGATTCACTAAAAGCAGCCTACAATATTGCTTCCAAGGCCTGTAAGAAGGCATACATCAGAGCGGATGCCCAGCGCGTTGCACGTGTTGGTCACGAACTTATAACGCATCCTACGGGCTCCCGTAGCTATTGGCGTTTGGCCAAGGCCGTGCAAAAGAACTTCTGCCAGCCCTCGCTGCCACCTCTGAGATGTCCAGACGGAACACTAGCTCATAAGCCGCAGGAGAAAGCCGATTTACTGGCAAAACTCTTTGCGGCTAACTCCCGAATCGATGATTGCAATGCACTGCCACCATTATTACCTCATTGTGGCACAACGATGCCTGATATCAAAATCAGGCAGCGTGAGGTTCGTGCCGAATTGCAATCACTCGACGTCCGGAAAGCTAGGGGACCTGATGGCATCCCAGCAGTAGTATTGAAAAAATGTGCAGCGGAGTTGTCTCCCGTGCTCACGCGTTTGTACCAGTGCTCGTATTCTTTGGGGCGTGTGCCGGAGACTTGGAGAAATGCTAACATGCAACCGGTACCCAAAAAAGGGGATCGCTCAGACCCGGCAAACTACCGGCCAATAGCAGTCACCTCAGTATTATGTAAAGTCCTAGAAAAGGTCCTTAACAACCATCTGACCCGCTACCTAGAGGATCACTCCCTGATTAATGATCGTCAATATGGTTTTAGACCGAAACGATCGACGGGTGATCTTCTAGCGTACTTGACTCATATCTGGGGTGAGGCTATCGACAAGCGGGGCGAGTCGTTGGCTATCAGCCTAGACATTGCCAAGGCATTCGACAGGGTCTGGCACAAAAGCCTTCTCTCCAAGCTTCCGGCATACGGTCTGCCGGCCCAGTTCTGTTCTTGGGTAGCTGACTTCCTGCATGAGCGTAGAATTCGTGTCCTTACGGATGGTAGCAGTTCGCGGTTCATGTCAGTGAATGCCGGCGTTCCCCAGGGCTCCGTCCTATCCCCCATTCTCTTTCTGCTGCATATCAATGACCTAATTCCTCTTGGGAATATTCATTGCTATGCAGACGACAGTACAGTGCATGCGGGGTATCTCGGACAAGCAGCGGCTGGGCAGGCGGTAACCAAGGAGAAACGGGAGAATCTTGTCATTGAACTCAATCAGGCTTTGGACCACATTTCTGAATGGGGTACCAAGAACTTGGTTGAGTTCAATGCTAAGAAAACCCAAGTCTGCGCTTTCACGGCAAAAAAGTCGCCATTCCTTTTATGTCCTTCTCTTCAGGGCACAACACTGGAGCTAGAGAGCAGTATCACCATGCTCGGTATGGAGATTCGCTGTGACTTAAATCCAAAAAATTACATCGAAAGTGTGATAAAAACAGCCTCACGCAAACTCGGAGTCCTGAACAAGGTGCGGCGTTTTTTCACGCCCGAGCAACTATGCTTGTTATATTAGACGCAGGTTCGGTCTTGCGTGGAATATTGCTCGCACCTCTGGGATGGCTCCGCCAAGTACTTGCTCGATGCTTTGGATAGGTTACAGCGGCGCGCAATACGCATCATAGGTGATGAGGAGGTGTCTAAACACCTCGAGCCTCTTCAATTACGCCGTGACGTGGCGTCACTAAGCGCGTTCTATCGTCTGTACCACGGCGAGTGTTCTGAGGAGTTATTCTCTCTTATTCCACCTTCCCCTTTCCTTCAGAGGACCACGCGCGCTGGCTTACGTTGTCACCGTCTAATTGTGGCTACAATTCCAACGCGTACAAAGAAATTTGGTGACTCATTTCTTTGTCGTACTATCCGTAAATGGAATGCTCTGCCCGCTCACGTGTTCCCTCCCTCTTACAACCTGGGATCCTTTAAAAGAGGCGTGAAGAAGCAACATGCAGGCCGGCAGGGTGAGGATGGCTGGTGTGGCAGGTAGAACTGCTGTATCAGCTATCTTCGCGTCTGGACTTCACCTCCACTTAACATCAGGTGGGGTGGAGTCATTTGTCGGACCTATCTATAAAAAAAAAAAAAAAAAAAAGACTAAATGTATAATGAGTAATTTGATTGTTACAGCGGGCGGAGCGGGCGCGGGCGTGGGCGTGAGCGCAGGGGTGGGGGCGGGCGCGGGGGTGGCGGGTGGTGCGGGCGGGGCGGGGGGCGCGAGCGGGGCGGGCGCGGCGCTCGCGGCGCTCACCGAGTGGCGGTGAGGCAGCCGCTGACGCTCGCCTAACGCTCGTGTATTGTAAATTATTGCAGAGGTCGCTGCCCACTGTACATACCGCGCCTGCCGTTCTGTAACGACGCCGCGCGCGAACCAAACTCAACGGCGTCCCGCGCAATTTGTATCGGGCGCGAAAAGCGATACGTTCCACTGTGACCACTGAAACTTCTATGTTGATGCAGTGAGGTACAGAGGCCCTAGCACGAATTTTGGACAGCACCGTAACGTATCGCATCGCCAAAGTTTCTATGAAAGCTAAGCAGCGCCCCTATACACGAATAAACATCTCTATGTATGCGATACCGTACTGTCACCGCACTATTGACGTACACTGCGATCCAAACTCAGCGGCGGCTGCGTAGTTCGCGCAATTCGTATCTGACACAAAAAGCGATACGTTCCACTGTGACCACTGAAACATCTATTTAGTACCGTGACACCGCGCTGTGAACGTTCACTGCGATCCAAATTCAATGGCGAACATGGGCGTAACTAGGAACTCTTCTTAGGGGGGCCAGCCGTCCGTCAGTTAAACTTACATTTATTTATTTATTTCAACTTAATTGCACAAATGTACAAAAGGCGGACTTTATGCCTTTAGGCATTCTCTCCCAGTCAACCAGAGCATTGTAGCCAAGTTTTAGAATGTGGTGCAAAAATAAATTTCTAGTTGATTTTTCAATTAAATTAACCTACAAGTAGGTTAATTACTACATACAATATATAATAATATAAATCTATTTACACACATAAACTACATATATAATAATACATATGTTCATGCATACAAATCTATATTATTTTAAGAGGAATCCAGATGTTCACGTACCCGACGCTTAAAAGACAGTTTGTTTGTGGCATCCTGAATATGAGGAAGGAGTGCATTCCAGATTCGTATAGCTTGAAGAGAAAAACAGTTAGAAACAAATCCAGTACATTAATTCTGAAATAAATTGATTAATGAAAACAATTGAAATATAGCGTGGACAATGAGGTTTTACAGGTAGAAGTTGCCCAACACTAGTTACACTGATGATGGCGGCTGTGAAGTTCGCGCAAGTTTGATTCAGCATTGTTGTGTTTGCTGGCAACTTCACGACGGCCCTAAAGTTTGGATCGCACTATATGGGACACGGAAAGAGACACGATACGCTGCACTGTGCCACTGAAACAACTACGTATGCATGTATGCAACATGCAACTAGAATCCGTTCTATAACTTGCTGGATCGGTTCATACTGATGTCGTGATTATATTATTATACGCTGTTAAACCAATTTGCAAAACAATTTCGCTGCTAACGCGTAGCGGCTTGGCAACGTCGCACGCCATGCAAGGAACGTATAAGCTCCGGAAAAATGTTACTACTTGGTCCAGTAAACGTTCAGAGTATTTTCCTGCGCATACGTCGGTACGGTTACGATTATTATATGGTACGGTATAGTGGGCAGACACCATTAGCGTAAGCGACGCCCGTCAAACGTTCGATCGATGTGAGCGCGCGTCCGTTGCACTTCATGCTCAGTTGTATTTAGATTAGAGTGATATGCGAATCGCGCCTTAAATCGCGTTTTCGATGACGTAACCGCCCTTTGCCGAATCTAACTGTAGCCTACTTGCGCTTTTCGAGTCGATTTCTTTTAAAAGTCGCGTCGCCTCAGTGGCGTCCGTCGCGTCAATATCTCGATATTCAGTTCACGTGTACATAATTATCTGGCTAACGATTTAGTTAAACTCGTCGGAGGGCGGCTTGTAATTTTTGATTCTATCGAAAATTTTAGTGCATTTGATATTGCCATTTCGTTATTCGAATTTGTACCTACTTACTCGACTGTGACTAATGATGATTATTTCATGGCCGGTTTTTTTTTGTTTATAAATAAATAAGTATGGAACGTCTTGTGCAATAATAATAGTTTCATTTTCTTTATCTTTCCTCATTTGCAAAAGTGAGAATGGTCTTTGAATATAATGTCTTCCATGAAAAGTTATGGGTTGATATTAATTGAAACATGTTGATGTGAATAAATAATTCAGGCTCGTTTGAAATGTTTGCCAGTGTATAATCGAATTTTGATATTCAGCCACTGCCATAGTTTTAACTAGGTAAGTTTGCTACAGATAAAATTAGGAATATCATCTTAAAAATTTACCTCGACAAGGAATTGGGAACTTTCATCTTGGTGGGTGGGTAGTAAATTCTGTGCAACATATATTATATGTATGGTATTCACCGATTTTAGAAAGACACATTCCCTAAGTGTTTTTTCCATTTTCTTCTATACTTTTTCTGTGTATGCTAACTATGATCTCGTATTATTGACCAAATTGTCACTTTTGTAATTTATATGACTAGCTGAGTTATGTCAACAAATTGGTTACCATTTCCATATTCCAATGAACACAAAGATTAATTATAATAAATGCGACCATCAATTGTTCTTTTTATTTATTATACGAAACACTTTTTTTCTTTGGGGTATGTAATTGTGTTTGTGAATATGTATTACAACTTAGAAAATTAGTGCTTCTTTTTATATTCAAACAGCATTGTGTAAAATCTATTGTTTAACTAATTCACTCTCTTAATATGACTGAGAATTAGGTTCAATCTTGTATAAATATTTTAAGGATTGCTTTGTAAGAACTATAACAATGTATGTAATTGAATCATCTCATTGTCACGATTAAGCATAAAGGATTTATGTTTTGTATATTTAATTTAGTAAATTTCATTGAGAAGATACGATGATGTAAGTTTGTTTAAAAATAAATTATATTTAAGTATATTCTCTTTGCCCATTTTATTGTATGACAGCACTGTATTAATTTTATATAAATCAACAAGTTGTATTAATCGACAGGGTATATTGTAGCATTTGGAAGTCATCAAAGATTAAATTAACGGTCTTTGCTACATTTAGCACTAAAACAATATCTTTGTTGTTTTTATTCGATTATTTTATTTCGATGCAATTACTTATCAATCTGTAATATTAAAAAGATTTTTATATAAATGTATTACTAATTCTTATGAAGTTGATTTAGGTAAGTTTGTTATAGTGATTTTTGTGTCCAATCGTTGGATAAGTGTTATGTCGGCGCGGACGGACGCGACGCTTCGGTGTGAATGAAGAAACAGCCCTGTGTTCGTGTTCGATGTGTTGAGTGTCCCAATATGTATCTCAAAAACGCTTCTGACGTGGAATGGTCGTGGCTTGCTCCTAAGATAAGTGTATGCTCTAATCGACGAAAGACTTTATGGACTTAATTTTGTATATAATAAATTGTAAGGTACTTAGATAAACCGACACTGTTTTTTACAATATCCTAGGTAAAAGGAAGATAAATAAAAATACATTATTGTTGTAGAGTTAATGCCACTCAGATTATTTGCTGTTATTCTACGGATACCCATTTTTTTTAATGAGACCAGTCTTGTGTAGTTGCATGTTGCATACAGATTGATATTTCTGCTTACTGAGATCGTGACGTCCCCTTCGGTATCGTCATTTTACTCGTGATGGCGGAGGGAACGAAGCACTTTGTAGTTGTAGAATGAATATAAGGGATAAAGTAAAAGATCATCAACTTTTATTGGATACCGTAAATTCTAAATTTAAGTAAGTTTTTTAACGCGTTTGTTCCCTCCTGTGTATGAGTAAATTGCGCTAACATTGTGGGAAAAGTTATTGTTCTAGTAATATCACTGTTACATTTAGTTTACCTTAACATGGTATATTTTCACTTTTAACATACATTCTATGCTAGGCTACCGTAGCATAATATGCATTATATATAAATTGTTATGCTTGCATTGTTTCCTATGTCCAGTATGTATTAATTCCTTTGGCACAATAAACTGAGTAAAATAAAACTAGATATTTATTCGCATTTTTATATTTTCGTATTTCTAAGTGGCAAGAAATCCTCCATCTACTGGCAATTGAACTCCAGATATCATGCTAGCTCCATTACTCAACAGGAACATAATGACATTGACAACTTCATGAACTTCTCCAAATCTGCGAAAATAATAAATTCTTAGTTTTTGATATGAAAAAATAATAATTGTCAAATCAATGGGACAACTATTAAAATACATTGGCAAGATAGGCGAGACTTGTGAGCTATACCCTCAAGATAGTCCAGTCAGTATTGTCGCGAAATCCGTTTTTCCTCAAACAGCTGGAACTATGCTAAAAAGTTTCTTAAGATAGTAAAGAACACTTTACATAGAGAAAAAAATGTTTCCAACCCCGGGCAAGGGTGAAAACCACCCTTAATAATCTATTTTTCCAATTATCTCAAAAAGTATACGAGATACGGAAAAAAACTTCAAATGAAAATTGTAGATCTTTTTGAAATCTACAAAACATTATTCCACCCTCTTGCCCCTATTTTCAATAGGGGAGCCAATAATCGAAGTCAAAGATTCAATACTTAAAAAGTTAAAGTTAGTTAAAAAAGTTATCTTTGACTTCGATTATTGGCTCCCCTATTGAAAATAGGGGCAAGAGGGTGGAATAATGTTTTGTAGATTTCAAAAAGATCTACAATTTTCATTTGAAGTTTTTTTCCGTATCTCGTATACTTTTTGAGATAATTGGAAAAATAGATTATTAAGGGTGGTTTTCACCCTTGCCCGGGGTTGGAAACATTTTTTTCTCTATGTAAAGTGTTCTTTACTATCTTAAGAAACTTTTTAGCATAGTTCCAGCTGTTTGAGGAAAAACGGATTTCGCGACAATACTGACTGGACTAAGATTGCTGTTTCTATGTAAGGCCATTTGTGTTGGTTATGGCCTGTGCAGACGAAGGACTTTTGTCCGCGAAAGACAAAAGTCCTTCAATCGTAAAGAAAATTTCGGCCGAGGATTCCTCAGTCTCTATTTGAAAACATTTATCCCGAAAATTTTAAAAAGCGCACGCTTTGGAATTATATATTGACGGACGGACGCGACTCAATTTTTTTATTGAGTTCTGTTTCTTTCGGAGACACCCGCGTACTTTTGTCCTGTGCGGTCAATGAGTGTCCTCGTTTGTTTGGGGGAATATGTACGCGAGATTTCTAATACCTCGAGTGCGTTACTCTATGCAGCGTAAGCGATCTATGGCGACGGACAAATTCCCAGTCGCCTCCACAGGGAATGTCACCGGAGACAAATGGAATTAAAACTGAACGTTTATTCCCAGTCGCCTCCCCGTAGGCATTCTTCGTGGGGGCGACTGGGAATATACGTTCAGTCTGCGCAGGCTATTATTGCTACAAGGCAGCGATCCTCTGGCCCACACTGCAAAAGCCAATCTCTTTTTCATAATCTTTGCTTAGAATCTACTCGGCCACGGGGAAAACATATCTACCTTCCATTTTAGTCTCTCATACGCATTCGCCTCCGAGGCTTTGATGCGCATCTCCCGGTGTGGCGGCTGGGGAGGCTAATAACACAAAAATATATACCTTCCCAAAGGTATCTTCGAGAGCATTGTTTCTGACTTCGATGGTTCCGCCCAGATTTTGTGGCCCATTTCTGTCATGATGGCTGTAGGATTTACTGTATTGACCCGGATACCGAACGGTCCCAATTCTAAGGCCATCACTCGAGTTATCGAATCTACTGCTGCCTTAGACGCACAATAAACTAAGTGATCTTTAAGTGCTGCCTGAAAATAGTAAAATACACTTGATATTTAAAGTGATGGGCCCACCCTAGGAAAAGTCCTTAGCTGCGCCAATGAGCGAGGTAAGTAATATTAAAAAAAAACCGGTCAAGTGTGAGTTTGACTCGCGCGTGAAGGTTTCCGTGGAACAAACGGCGAAAGGAAAATATATTTGTTTGTTTTCGTCAGAACTTACAAAATACATTATAAATCGGCGTTTTCAGTATTTGTTGTTTAAATACAGCATATAGGACATTATATACTAAAACTTCACGTTCCTTACTATTTATAATTTTGAGATAGACCCCCGTAACAAAAGTGATCTAAAAATGACAACTTTGACGGCCCCCCATTTCTTCGTTATTGAAAATAAAAAATAAAGAGCTCTAGACAATGATGTGCCGCAGTTAGGGTAAAAAAGAAAAATATATCAGTTCTGTACCTCATTCCGTTACGATCTAGAGACAAGGTGACAGCAATAGGGTTCCATTTTTAACCTTTGAGTATGGAACCCTAAAAATAATCTAATGTCCTGCGCAGATGAAGGATTTTTGTCCGCGGTGGACAAAATTCCCTGAATAATGTGAAGAATTTTTTTGTAGAAGACTTGTCACAGAGTCGACGCACACGATGTGCGAACATCACAAATTTTGAGGGACAAATGATTCACATTTGTCCCTCAAAATTTTTGAAAAGCGCACGCTTAGAAAGTAGCTATATTCTAGGTACGTCGTGTTGTAATTAACATGAAGTTTAAGAAAAAGAGAAGACAAAAGAGAATGCTGGGTCTACTTCTTTAAATCGGATCGAGCTGATCGAGCTCTCAACGCGGACTAAAGTTCACTGTGTTGCTGCGCCTAGTCACACGTGTTATTTTTATCGGCGACTCCCGCGTACGTTTGTTCTGCCTCGGTGTCCACGGTTTTTCGTGGGATTTTTTGTACGCGATACTATCTGCCGTATGTTACTCGATGCCGTAAGCGATCTATTTCGGCGGACAAAATGTCCGCACACAAAAGTTCCTCGTCTACGCAGGCTATTAAGATGACGATACTTTAAAAGGCCAGTTGGCAAATCACTAGACCAATGAGAGAAAAAATTGTGGACTGGGGAAGCACGGCACGGCTCGTGTCTTCGACTGGAGCTAGAACATTTTAAATATTATTACTTACCTTGGAAGCTTGAGAAGACACGTTTACAATGGCGCCATTTATTTTATTCTCAATCATCTTTTTTGCGACGATTTGACTAACATTCATAACAGCTTTGACGTTTATGGAGATACTGCTGTAAACATAATGTAAATTGAGAGATATTATGTCGCATAATCCACGATTTGGTATTAAGTATATTATTTACTCATCAAAGCTCCCGGGTGTGGCTTCCAGAAAAGGCTCAATAATAGCCACGCCTGCGTTGTTTACTAGACCATCGAATGCTCCAAGGGAGTCTACTATTTCTCTAGTCTGTTCCCAGTTACGGAGGTCCACAGTAGCCACGTCTATACATGGATATTGCTGCTTTAGTTTCTTGAGATTTTCTGGTTGGTTTGATATTGCAACAACATTGGCCCCTTGTTTCCATAGTTCTGTTACTAAACCTTGTCCGATACCTGTAATTATTTCTAAGTTAATCTCTAGAAGGCACAGAATCATAGATTCTTGGTTTAGTGTTACTTTAGTCAGTCTTAAAAATAGTACCTTGACATCCACCTGTAACAAGAATTCGTTTTCCTTTAAACCATTTGTCCATAGTTTAAAACTCTCGTGGGGAATATATTTCAAAACAACGAATTAAATTTAATATGCCCATAAGTTGTATCAAGTTATAAACTGTTTAATTTTGTTCATACTCAAGCCAACCCAGATACCGTTTTGATAAGGAATAGTTTACGTAAATTATGATAACGTTCAATAATAAGAAGTTAAGTAATGAACATTATCACGACTGAGGCGCTCAACAACTATTTCTGGATAATAAAACAAAGGAATATTACTTATGTGACAATACCTACTTAAAAAAAACCGACTCGCGCACCGAGGGTTCCGTACAATCTCAATTTAATACCTCTACGCATACATGAGAAAAAAGGTAGTAACTTTAAAATTTACAAAAATATTTTTTATTATATGATGTAACTAAAAATTTACGGCTAAAACCGTAAATTTTTCCTTTATCTGTACTATAAGACGTTAGTTTGTACCAAATTTCAAGATTCTAAGTTCACGGGAAGTACCTTGTAGGTTTTGATTCCCGTGCGAGTTTCGAAAATTTGCGGCATAAACGGCTGTATATTTTGATTGCTTTGGCTTAGAAGTTTGATTTTTTCACAGCTCCAAGGGACAGTAGTCATGAGTATTCTGATATGAATTTCAGTTTGATACCTCCACGCGTTCCTAAGAAAAACGGTCTTGACAGACGGACGAACGGACAAAAAAGTGATCCTATAAGGGTTCCGTTTTTTCCTTTTGAGGTACGGAACCCTAAAAAAGATTATAAATACCTACATAACCTAAAAGAAATGAAAGCTTTTAGTATCGTACGTCCATGGATTAACCCATTATTCAGATTACCACAAGTTTAATAAATATTACACAAGACTTTATTGAGAAAGAATCCCTATAACTTATTCATTATTTTAAATTATTTCTCCATAAAGTTTCGTTCATACGGTAGGTACCTATAGGTACTGTTGTTGTTAGAGGCGTATTTCGAAATCTGGCGCCCCGGGCCATTTACCATTTGCATCCCGTTAAGCAGACGTCAATAAACAAATAAAACAGTGCATCAATACCGTTGAAACTTGTTTAATTTAAAAATATAACTTTTAATGCTGTTTGATCGAACTTTAATCTCATTATAATTAAAGCTCTCGCTCGGGTTAAGGTAGGCTGACTTATACTTATATTTCTAAATAAATTTATTTTTAAGTTTTCAAAGAGCAGATTTTGATAGCTTGCAATTACTAATTTGAAATTACATTTTGAGCGGTTTTGATTCATATCGATTCGAAATAATCTGTTTCATGAAATGATTCACCTAATTTAGTGGAGGTCAGACATTAAGATAGCTGCTGCAGTAGTTTTACGACCGAAGCTAGCCATTCTCAGTTTACTTCTCTAAAAGAAACATTTGCACGCAGACCCCTTTCCCAGTGGGCACTTTGGGCAAGTGCCCAGGGTCCCGCTACCGATAGAGGCCCCCTTAGATCAAATACAAAGTTCCTGTTAAATCACCAAACGGGGGTATAGGGACCCCATTATCCTAATATGCTCAGGGCCTCCAACAGTTCAAAGACGGCACTGCCCCTATGTATAGTTCGGTAACGATACTTTGATGGTTTCTGCCGCCCCACACGGCTCTTGCAGCCCTCATTTTATTGTTGGGAAAGAGCGTAATGCGTATGCCGCTCCTGGGTGAGAAACGGGGTTATGTGGGATTTCCTCTTCCCCCAAATCTCGCTCACCCGCTGAGGCAGTCCATAGGGAAACCCTCTAAAAACCCAACTGTGCTTCCTCGCCTGCCGGAGCGGGTTCATAAGATCCTGAGACTTCACGTTACCCCTCGCAGGCGCCCTGGGCCATGGCATTGCTTTTATTGCTGAAGGTATAATTATACAGTGATTATATTCAATACTTTTATTTATACATACATGATATTATTATACACACAGTAAAATTATCATTAGCAATTATTCTCAGTGAAGCATAATGAACAATAAATCAATGGCACAGCATTTAACAAAAAACATTATATTGGACTGTTCTTTGGTATTAAGTTTTGATCAGTTATAAAAATAAAATGACCATTTGAAGTCCTATTATATTATTTGAGATTTTATGTAGCCAGAAAGCCTCCATCAATAGGGAGTTCGACCCCATTGATCATACTTGATTTCTCACTGAGAAGGAATACTACAGCATTTACCACTTCAGAAACTTCACCAAATCTGAAAAAAAAAATGGGAAAAAAGCTTAATAAATAAATAAGATTTTAAGCAAAGAGGATAAAGGAAGTAGTTTATGAACTAACCTTCTGAGTGGAATTTTTGATAACATGTCTTTTGCTTTAGTTGGATCTGACCATCCAACCTTGGCCATTTCAGTCATTATTACAGTTGGATTTACAGAGTTTACTCTAATACCATGAGGGCCCAGTTCAAGAGCCATAGAACGAGTCAAGGCATCAAGAGCAGCTTTTGAAGCACTGTATATAGCATGATCTTGCAATGCAGCCTGCACATTAATAATACATTAATTCTCCAGTATGCCATAATTGATTTATATTATTATTTGATTCAGTTGGAGGATGTTGCTATAAAGCAAACAGATAAGCAATTATTATTTTATTAATATGGAAGCATTAAAAATGTGGTAGGGCAATAAATATATTCAATTATGTTTACTCTTTAAATTTACCTTAGATGCTTGAGAAGATATGTTGACAATTGCTCCATGTATTTTGTTTTCTACCATATTTCTTGCAACTACTTGACTAATATTGAGAACAGCTTTTACATTTACATCAAAGGTTCTGAAAGAAATATATGTACGTAATAATTAAAATTAAAAATATAATAAACATTCCATTTCTAGTAAATATCAAATTCTTATCAAACTATAACTTGTATAATGAAAATGGACTAACTGATGGTGACTTTTTATTAGATGTAAGAATTAAATAATACCTGTCAAAGTTAGCAGATGTTGATTGAAGAAATGGCTCGCAGCATGCCACAGCAGCATTATTTACCAATGCATCAAATTGTCCAAGAGATTCAATAACTTTTCTAGTTTGCTCCCAATCTCCAATATCTACACTTACTATTTCGATTGAAGGATATTCACTTTGTAGACTTTCTAAGTGGGATCGTGTTCGGGATAATGCCACTATGTTTGCTCCTGCACGCCACAGCTCTATGGCTATGCCGCGACCAATACCTTAAAATAGTTTAAATATGTTAAGAATACTGTTATAGGAAAGAACATGGTTTTGCACTATCAATGATCTAAGTATACCATATAATGGGTACACTTCGGCTAATAGAATGCGTTTTGCTGGCCTTTGTTGGTCCTACCTGGGCGGTTCAGCTACTACCACAAATACTAAGGGCCAAAAAGAATGATTGCTTCCGTGACCACACATGTATTTGAAGATAGGACCTTCGAAAGCCAACGAAGGGCCAATGCCGAATACAATAAGGCTGGCGTTCATTCGGTAGATGTGTATGTACCAATAGCTAAACAATAACACTAACCTTGTCCTGCACCGGTTACTAAAATTCTTTTGCCTTTAAATGAGATTTCCATTTTTGTCTACGCTTATTTTAAACTACCTAGCAAAACGTCCAAATATGGAGTAACATGTAAATTTATTCTCCTTTATCAAAATATCGCGTAAATTTGCGTCACACACAAACTTCACGTTGGTTATATTAATCCGTCCGTCATGTGAAAAATTAGCAACTTAGCATGCCGGCAATTCACTCGGCTCTTCGTGTTTCTATTTCTAAACTTGACACATCAGTCTGGCCTTTTCGTTTCATAAAAGCATGATGGACAGACTGGTTGTCAAGTTTACAAATAGCGAATATATGCCCAGTGAAGTGCCGGCGTAATACGAACTGACATTGTGAGTGTGACCAGATTATATTACACGAAAATACCTGACGTTTCACAAAAAAATGTTAAATCCGCTGACACTTGAGTGTCCACCTGTCAATGTCTCGTCACCTGTCCAAGTGACAGCGCGAGATCTAGTCTCCTTCTCTTCTACGCTATTCTCCCGTTAAAACATTCGTTGCAAAAACCATACAAGCTAGATCAAAATAAAAAATACCATTGTGTAGCCCAATTAATACATAATATACAGTTTGTCTGTAAAGTCGTGACATTGAATGATGGCGTCACTAGTATGCATGTAGCAACCCTATACAGTCGGACCAAAATGATTTTGATACTAGCAGTTCATTCAAGTAAAATAGGTAATTAATAAGACACACTATACAGTCGTATTTTGTTTCTGTTTTATATATAGAAGGTACCTATGCTTATAAAAAGTTTAGCCAAGCATATTTAATTAAATCAGAATAAAATTATTATAGATAAAATAGTATTTTATAGTGTAAAAGTGTGTAATGTTGGTGATTACCGCTGAGGTGCCGTTGAGACCAGAGCCGTTAGGTAATCATCAATACACACAAGATTCATCATACGACGTTTTTTAACACACTTGTTAAGAAAATAAACAATTTGTAAATGTGCAGTTAGTAAAATTAGTGATAGGTATCTTCACTAAAATAATACTAAAATTCATTTTATAGAATATAAAAAGTTTATTTAGAGAAACAATTTGTAAATGTGCAGTTAGTAAAATTAGTGATAGGTATCTTCACTAAAAGCATGCCATGGTTCTTTATGTGACCATTTCTTTCTTTGGTCGGCCTTGCCTGTTTTCTCAGGAGTTTCAAACTTTCCATCATTCTTAAAACCTTCGTTGACTACCCGATTTTCTGAATTTCCTGAAAATAAAAGTAAAAAAATTGTGCGTGTACTTATGTAGGCGCGTGAGAAGTTATCCTTCTTTGGCATCGTTTAAAATTAGTTTTTAATTGCATGCAAATAATTAATTGCAATAAATTAATAAAAAGTCTGGAAAAGGACACAGTCAATAAAGTTCAGTTTTAATTTGAAAAAAAAATGGATGCGTGTAACTCATGTACGCGCGTGAGAAGTTATACTTCTTTAGCATCATTAAAATATTTTTTATTGCATGCAAATAATTAATAATTACAATAAAATAATAAGAGGACTGGAAAAGGATAGTTAACACAGTCAATTAAGTTCAGTTTTAATTTGAAAAATTAAATAAATATTCAAAATATTCAATTAAAATCACTACTGAATTTAATTTATTAGTCCATATGTAATTAGCACTTGTAAGTAACTAAAACACGTTGTGTTCTTGACCTTCACAAGTGCTTTTAACAGCCTAGACTGAATAAAAGTCATTTCATTTCATTTCATTTCATTTCATTTCATTTCATTTCATTTCATTTCATTTCATCTCATCTCATCTCATCTCATCTCATCTCATCTCATCTCATCTCATCTCATCTCATCTCATCTCATCTCATCTCATCTCATCTCATCTCATCTCATCTCATCTCATCTCATCTCATCTCATCTCATCTCATCTCATCTCATCTCATCTCATCTCATCTCATCTCATCTCATCTCATCTCATCTCATCTCATCTCATCTCATCTCATCTCATCTCATCTCATCTCATCTCATCTCATCTCATCTCATTTCATTTCATTTCATTTCAATGTCCCGTTCAAATCTGCCCCACGGTCACTTGGAAAATAAAATATTACAAATAACGCGCCCGCGGCTAACTTCATTATGTTAAAATTTTTTGTTACAGTGATGAAAATTTCACTCTCATAATTTTTTCATAACGCGGCTAAAGAAGTATAACTTCAAAAATAATTAAAAAATAAATAATCAAAATATTCAATTAAAATTGCTACTGAATATAATTTATAAGAACATATGTGATTTGCACTTGTATGAAACTCAAACACGTATTCCGAATATACAAACTAGAAACATGTGGATAAATATTATAAATATGAATACCTATAACTGTTACTTTATTACAAAAAATAAAGATGTGGTTTTTGGTTCTACTACACCAATGGTCAAGAGATGGCGCTGTAGTCTCCTGAATCGCGCTTTGGTTCCGTTGTTCCAGATTAATAAATACTTTTGATAGGCCTTCACAATGCAGTCGTTAGCACCCACTAAATAGAGATTCTATTTCTATTTTGTTGGTAGATTTTCTTAATGTGGGGTAAACACAAAAGTAACGCATGAAGTTGGTCGCTAAAGCGACATAACATCATCATAATATAAATAAAATAAATAAATATTTCCAACACTCACACCAATTAGCCTAGCCTAGCCCCAAAGTAAGCTGTAAGGCTTGTGTTATGGGATGCTAGGGTAACGGATAGAATACATATACTGTACATATTTAAGTATATTTATATAGAAACACTTATTAAACATCCATGACTGGAGTACAAATGCGCGTATTCATCACACAAACATCTGCCTCCACCGGGATTCGAACCCGGGACCTCTCGAGTCGGCGACGCCATGAAACCCGGCCACTTGTTCGTTGTTTGACTGTTATCGTTCAATGATTAAAGACCGCAGGTGCCCCAGTCGCCGCGGTCGGCGGCTCCCCCCATAGCAAGTGCAAGCTACAAAGCTACCGATCCCTGTCTGCTCACGCGGACTGGCTTCTCTTCTAGAAGTCCTATGACCAGTCTTGGGCGAGAGAGGCAGTTGCTGGTGGCCTGATAGCTACTGAAGATCCGGATCAAATTATGCGAGCCTTGGAGAATAGGTCCGCACAGCTAGAAGTTATCGTTCTCCATCATCTCTCTCTGGTAAGGGCTTTACTAAAGCTAGGCCTGTACGAGTCGTATCGTCATTTAAATAATTTCGCTTGTCGTATTCGTAACTGTACCGAAGTTATACGCCTACAAAACCAGCCAGAATATCTAGCGCCGTCGGAACTTGTGTTATCGGTGCCGACAACTGGCATTTGCTGTTGCCTCAAACCGTATTTCTTGGAACCAAAGCTGAGCTAGCTGCAGTGCTCACTCCCCTGGGTTGGGCTTTTTTCGATAGAAGTCGATGAGTTTCATCGTAGTCCTAGTGACAAACGCGCTTTAGACATATTGGGGGAAACTACGGTGCGTTTACCTTCTGGTCGTCATAGAACGACCACTCCTTTGTTCATCCCCCAAAGTAAGGCGACCGCGTTTGAACTCGCTACACCAGCGGTAGATGGTTGCTTTTGAAGGTCCATCATCCATAAAATCAGTTCGAAATCGATCAAATGACTCATCAGGTTTTCAGCCACATTTAAAATCGTAAAAAATCATAGCACGAAAATGTTCTCGGTGCAGATCCATTTTTTAATGAGGCAAGAAAAATTTTATTGGCTCTCGAAAAAACTACTTTTAAATAATCGAAATTTTCAAAATAATTACAAGCGGCCAATGTGTTATACATAAAAACTTCTTTTTCGCAAAACTTTCTGAGTGGCCTGGTACATTAAATTCTCGAACTATAAACTCGTTAGATTCTAAATGATGTAGCAGAGAAGAGTAACATTTAACATCCCCGTTATAGTCTAGGGGAGATACCTACTTGCCTTCCAAACATTTATTTAGGTTTTTATTTTACTACTTTGTCGAACGGTGTAACTATTCAATTCGGTCTCGGTTCGGCGGACTTGTACCTTAATTTTGTTGTAATTACTTGTGTTTGTAATACGAAAAATGAACGATGATAATAGACCTCGATCGTCTGTATTATTCATTATTTTGATGATTGTAGCATATTCCATGTAAATTTACCTTTGTTTATTAGAGGCTGATGTCCTATGAAAGCAATTGCGGATAACAAGATGCAATTAAAATCAAATAAATCGCATTAACGCAAATTATTTACAGTGTATGCCTCAGAAGTCAATAACATTTGGAGTAGGTAATAGGTACTGGACTTGTGTGTGCCTTACAAAATGTTAAGACATTGCCTTACATTTGTACTAATACTAGTAGTTCCTGAAACCTATGCAGACAATATGGAAGTCGAATATGGCGGTGATAATTTTCCGTTAAAATATCTGTCGGTACAAAATAATGTAATTTCTTCAGATTTAGAACATTATATTAAATATCTAAGCATGGCCTTAAGCTATTTCAACGATGCACGAAACGACACAGATATTAATACCGCAACGGGTGCGTTTTTTTCAAAATGTAAGTGGCAGGTAAGTTATGCCTAAGCTTTTTATGAGTGGGTAGCATTCATTAGGATAGTGGATTACCTTGCCAATAATGTTGTATTCTTGATATACAATTTTATTTATTGTTGTCTTGATATGAAGTCGTGGGCACCCACTAGTTTGGAAATAAAACAACAACCTTTTCGACAACAACAACACATTGTTGTTGTCGAAACAACACCAGGCTAGTGGGTGCCCGCGATTTCATCTTCGTGGAAAATTTGGTTTCCCATAAAATCTTACATCCCCCTTTTTAACCCTTTTCAATGTCTGGGAAATATCGTTGGGGAAATGCCTTACGCATCCTTCCCACTGGGGGAGCGAGAAGAAGGTATGAGGGACTCCTCCCTGCCCACTTCAGCCAGCCCTAAGGCTCGCTGAAGTGAACAGGACCCTACCTACGCCCTGAACAGGGCCACTAAAAACCAGACAATACTCCTGCACCGGTCACCTGGCGCGCATTCTGAGTACAGCAGTCCCCGCAATGCGCGTCAGGAGTACGGGTGATATGCCGTACCCTGTTCGATTGGCCGCGCGATCCGCCTTTTTACCCTATTAAAAAATGATTTCTGAGATAAAAAAATAGCATTCTAAATCAGTTCAGTGGTTTAAGCTTGAATAGGTACCAGATAGACAGACATACTTTCGCATTTATAATATTAGTATGGATAAATATTGATTATGAAATAAATATATTTTTGTAGCTGTCTTGAAAAGAACGCTCTTAGATTATTCACACAAAATGATTAAGTTTCAAAAGGATATCATACGAATACTAATAAATATGAATGAAAACATCTTATCACATTACATGTACCAAAATCTTGGATACGGCTGGGATGATTTAGAATTTAGAGGTAAGTAACCTGGTAAGTAATTAATTACATGTTTTTATATTGATTTTATTGTCAAGTAAAATGCCTTAGCAAAATGGGTGCTTAATTATACGTGTATGTTTACGCAATAAACATTTAGAAATAGGTATTTTTTTATAGGAAAGCGCTAACAAACTAGTAAACATAAATATAGTTTCAACACACTTGCTCAAAAAATGCATTTACGGAGGTTGTATACATTGTTCGAAAGTTCAAAATTACTAGCCATACAACCGAGCGTGTGGTAAAACGTTTTACCGCACGCTCCCATACATGGCGCCATGCGGTGTCCTTTACGGTTTTTTTTAAATTTTATGTGTGACTCCATGGGAGCACTTTTAATCTATACATATATCACACTTTAATACTAAAAAGAAAAAGAGAATAAATATGTTCTATTTTTCACCACCCGCATGTGGCGCCTTTTGGAAACCATCATCATCATAATCATCAGCCTATTAATGGCCCCACTGCTGGAGCGCAGGCCTTCCCTATGGAAGGAATAGGGAGATTGGGCCATGACCCACCACGCGGGCGCAGTACGGATTCGCGGGTGCTAACGACTACAGATGCAGCCGAGACCAACAGCTTAACGTACCTTCCGAAGCACGGAAGAACTCGAGATAGATTTTTAGTCACCCATCTAATGACCGAACACTACGAAAATTCCAATGACAAAAAACCAATAACCGACCCTTTTCACCCTTCGATGCCTTTTCACCCTCCAATCCCTAGTCACCCTCCAATCCGTTGTCACCCTCGAATCCCCTTTTCATCAACCAATCTCATGTGATCATTTAGTTTAACAACTTTCTGATATAGATACTCCTCCTCTCGCACTCTAACCCGCAGCGCCGCTCAGATTAGAGAGATTCGTAAAAAAATTCGTAAAAAAAAATTCGATTGAAAAAAAATCGTAAAGAATACGCACGGCACCATGTATTTCGAACAATGTATACAACCTCCGTAAATACATTTTTTGAGCAAGTGAGTTGAAAAATATTTTTTCCTAGGGTCTTCGATTAATTACGTGTCTGTATTTACATAGTAGGAAAGGTTAAATTTACAAGTGGATGTTTGATGAAATAATGTCTTTCTCTTTATAAGTAGCAGAACTACTACTTCCTTTTTTAAGTTAACTTGGTATAATCACTACCTAATACTGCCTATTTAATTTCATCTATTCTAATGACCACTGCTTTAATACATAAAAACTACTTTAAGTAATGAAAATATTCTTTTAGCATCCAGAATTTTTCTATTTGACGATTCGCAAATTTATTCAATTGCTGAATTCAACAGAAATCTACTAAAAGACTGGATCTTATCAAAAGAAAACAAAATTCATAATTATACAGAGGAAATGGATACAGCTACTCTACTAAAAGAGAAATACGGCAAATTGACTTATGATTTTAAAAATTATACTATAGATATATTATCATCAGGTATGTAATTACTTTTAAGTTGTACTCATTGGATTTTAATATTTTTTTCCAAAATTCGAAAAATAAATAACAGCATTTACTGTGTGTCTACCTACTTATCTAAAAAAATACATATTGTTTCTGTCTTTGCAGACTTTTGTCTCGCTGTTGTGGCATATAATAAAGAGTCAATAGACTTTAAACAGTTACAAAAATGTGAAGATAATGCTTATTGTGAAGAACGTATATTCTCAAACCCGTCGATTGGGTACAGTTTAAGTCATAGGTAATTCAAGTAAATATTCATGGATGAAATTTAAATTTTTAATTTAATAGCAACAGGATTATTTCAACATGATATGTTGTTAACTAAATCTTGGCAATAACATTTACCAAAAAGAAAATCGGATTCCTAATTTGAGAGCTCACTGTATGTCTCTAGTCTGAGAAGTTTTCTGATAAGATACTATATAAAATAGCTGCTTCGATGGCCACACTAAGATTATTTCAACAGTTAAACTTTTGAGTAAGTTCAATGGAGTAAATGAGGTCCAATGGGCACTTTTTGCTTTCGGATCGAATCTTGAGGGTCCAGTGGGTACAAGACTGAATAAGTTTAGATGTGGGTTCGAATCCCAATGTGCAGGCAGGTAATGTGAGGGTGATTAGGGAACTCAATATTTTGTGTAAGGTATTTACTCCTTAACCGTAAGTTTTACTTTTAACGCAAATCTTTATAATATAGTAATCTTTGGTTTAAGTTTTTTTTTTTAATAGCAAAATGAGTTTTTAATACTTTTCCATGTAATGTTTTTACAGACTCTTGAATGCTTATTTACGGTTCTCTACAAAAAGATGTTACATCAGATCCGAGGTAGAAGACAAGAAACTTATGGACCAATTATGTGCAAATATGTACAGAGAATCAGTATATTTGGCTCGCCGTGGATATTTTGCTCGCGATTTATTCTTAGAGCATAGTAAGTGTAAACTTGTCTAAAATTAGTATGACTTATTGACTTAGGATGAGTTGCACTAACTTACTTTAATTGTTCAGTTAAAGTACTGCACCATTTGACGACAGTCAAAATGGTGCCATAATTTGACAGTGACGATAACTGTCCAAGCGAAGTCAGTTAAAGTTATTGTCAAATTTAACTTTAAATAGCTCTGTGGTGTTACTCAGACGTAAAAAATAATAGATAACTGATACCTACTTAAGAAAACCATGACCTTTTGAATTTTTGTTGTTTGTAAATTTCAATTATAATGAATTCTAAATACTTACTTGTAAAATCACATTTGTTTTTTACAACAGTCAATAATTATTTATTCAAAATATTTAAAAACATAATAAGGTAGGTACTTTAAATAACCTTCCTAGTACCAAATATTATGGGAAAGTATTTGTATATTGTTAATCATAAAACTTTCAGTTGCACTTTGCGGTCTACTGGGTTACGAAGAATTTTATAGACGACACTGGTTTTACAAAGCAACAAGTTGGGTTAAAGAAGCAGGTTGTGTAGCTGAAAATAGAAACTTTCTTATTAACATTACCGATACGGATTACAGTAAGGTAAAAGACGTGAGAAAACGTCAGAAATATCGGAAGTATGACTGTGAAATGTTGAACTACGAATGCCATGATCACCCGACTGCTGTACTTTTAATAGTATTAGCTCATGCAATCAGATACGCTGCTCATATCATGACGTCAGTTTTGTGAAGATAATTTTGTTTTTAAATATCCTTACATTCATGATCAACTTTGACATTAAAGTATTAAAATAAAATTCTGTATTATTGTGTAATTTTTTCATTATATTATCAACATTTTATGTAAAAAAATAAGTTAAGAACAATTTCTTGACAAATAAATAAAATAAGTCTTAGACATAATTTTTTTATATAAATAAGTATAAGTATTACTGAGGCATTGTTCTGAACTTGAAAAGTCAAAATTAATTAACATTTGTACTTAATAAGATTTACTTTATCATACCAATGTTAAAATTACACGGCTGAATGCTAAACAAGCTAGGATCGATTAACCTTTACCTAAGTCCTGAACATGAAGATGACAAAAATATAAAAAAAACATATATATAAAGATTTTCGCTTGTTCGCATTATCACTGTATTATAGGCATCGTAATAATCTTTAGTGTTGAAGTCAATTTAAAAATAAAATTGAGATACATACCAAATTTAACTTCAATAACAACACAGTCATCATCATATTTTTTTACACATTATACATCCTTAGGTTTTAGCTTATACTCTGATTCATTTCAGCACTGAGTGTGAATTTACTTATTTTATAGGATTCGAGAGATGCTGTCATCAGTGAAAACTGTACTTAATAGAAAATTTACCGTGCATGAGAGACCATACAAGTAAAATAAACTTACGCAGTAGACGTTATTGTATGTAAAATTGCTACTGCGCAGGCTTTCTTCTCTATGGTTGTTGCTCAAGAAGTTTGCCGGGATATATATACAAAATACACGTACGCACATAGTAGTTACAGTCAAATATTTTCGGTAAAAGCTTTTAGTTGGGTACCACTATATTCCTTAAGATTAATAATTATTTTAGTATTTACATTAAAGGCAGTTTTTATATTCATAACGACTAATATCTTTCTAAGTTTAATTAACACAATTACATTTTTTTTAAAGGTCACTTAAAGAAACTATCTCTCTTTATATTCATAGATGAAATCGGTATAATATATAATAACGACAAAACGTAAGCTTTAAATAAAGCTACATCCGAAAGATTGCTAGTTGTTAATTTTAATTATTATTAGCTAAGTTTTTAACGGCCCTTTGCACCAAAACCTGTTTTAAAATTATATTTAAGATAGTTTAACAGATCATTTCATTATTTTACATCAATCCAAAGAGATACAATGAATTTTAAATAATATCTTGTTTATAATTTCGTATAAGAGTTTTGGTGCAACTGGGCCTAAGAGAGATTCCTTAATACCCAGTTTAGTAGCAAGCAGTGCAACGTTTTTATTGATCATACAATTATTGTAGAGTCGTTGTTTCGAAATGTTTCAATTTCATTTTTCATGTTCTGTTTTCGATGTGCATTGGGTTTCTAACGTTTGTATGGTGCTTTTCTGTATCTACCGCGTTCTTCCTCGTCGCGGACGTCAAGGTAATGGCTGAACACAACCACCCAGAGGTATAAGTAGATACCTGAAAATAATAAAACACACTAAATGAAACAGACTATGGAACAAACAGATTACCTATATACATACACACGAAGCGCAATCATAATAAGGCTGTTTACAACGACACTTTATAATTATACAGGGGGTCCAACTAGTGACATCAATAATTTTTTTTAGATTCTAAAAGAAAATTGTTGACGTCACTAGTTGGACCACCCGGTATAAAAGACCAAAGAAAACCTAATGTAGTACTAGTTAGGTACCATGATATACTCGTAGTAGTAACACATATGAAGTATAGATTATTACGTATAAATACTGATTGATACTGTATAAGCCGACTAAATATATGTAGGTACGTATAATTAATAGTGTCAGGCTCCAGCCACTACAAAAATTTTAAACAGTGCTGTAGAGCTTTTTCTAGTAAATTCTGTCGAGAACTTAAGCATTATGTATGTTCATAATTTTTCTGTTTATTTGTCCTATTAGTGGCATTGAAAGTATTTGCTTAATTTGCAAACATTTCAACTGCCCATCGAATACGGTTCAGGAAATACAGACTGATGATGGACAGTGCCGATGAAGTAACCGTTTGAGTTATGGAACTTATGAGAGGTAACACAGTAAAATAACACTCCCTTTTCTGTCAACGTAACATAACATGGTGTTGTGTTTCTGTCGGTGAGCAAGGTTCCTGTCCCCGTAGCATGAGCACCACAATTGACGTTTTCATCGCGTCTAACTGTCAAACTCCATAGTAATTTGAAAATTGAGCGTTGCGGTAGGGAATTGGTTCAGAGTAGGCAACGGTGCAAGTGATATTTTTGGTATCGCAAGCATCTTTAGCCTATGGTGGCCGCTTATCATCAGGCGGGCCACACGCCAGTTGGCCACCCTTTTATCATAAAAAAGAAAAAAATAAACCAGAAAAGGGAACTTACACAGATAAATAATTCCACCTATGAGTATGATAGTGGCCAGTATATTGTAGTTGTACTTCTCCTCCTCATCTTTGGCATCGAAGAGGTAGAACGATATGGAGGTGTGAAGTACGCTGATGAGCAGCCCTATCGCCAACACGATGCCCAGGACCACCCACGGTAGCATCAGCCACGATCTTCTCTGAAACATGAATTAACATTGAAACAAATATATACCTAAGCTGCAATTATGAAAAAGGAAATATTCACTGATTTCACAAAAAAAACAAATATGCTATTTCGTTCTTAACCCTAAAATATTAGTGCAAACCCCTTAGCAATGTTACTAACTAGGGATTTTTCTCGTAAATTAAGCAAGAAAATTAATTAATATACTGTACCTAGTAGGTATATGAACAATGAAAGACATATACCACCAATATGATACGCTAACTTACCGAAAAAGAAGTCTGGGTTGCAACAAAGAAGGAAAATGATATAATTAGAGACAATTTGTTAGAAATGTTTCGTTAGTAAAACCAAGAAACAAAAAAGAATCAAGAGTTCTCAGTTCTATAATAAAATGTTTTTAATTTGAGAAAAAGAAAGCGCGTGAAAATTGCAAAATTTTATAAGTATCTTCACATTCGGAACCCATGCAGATAGTAACGGCTGTACTTATTTTTTTTACTTATATATAAAATGTGAATTAAATTTAATATTTTTTTTATCACCTGTCGCCTTATTCTTTTCTAGCAAGAGCAGGCAGGCGGCAATCATGGTGTGGATTATTTAAGTAATGGGTTATCTACTTGTGTTACGTAGCTTAACGTGCATAGAGGTAAGTGAAAAGGCAATAGAAATATGTGATTTTTACAAATACCTCCTATAAATAATAATTTCAAATGTGAAAGTGAATAATTAATTACCTTTTTTACTGCGATGATGAGGAGACTGCATATCAGTATGGTGAAGCATAAATTAATGGTGATGATGATCCTCGGAACTAAAAGAAGAAGAAAAAAACACTTTTAGTTCACACACATTTATCATATTTGGTAAGTATTTAACTTTCTTTACTCGTACTTTAAGTAAAGAGTCTTTGAAAAAAAATATACAATTACATGTTGTGTACAATGTTTACAATCAGTGAAGGAAATCAGCTGATCTGTAATTAAAGTAAAAATTCAAATAAATGATTTGACGTAGTTAAATAAACAACTTTGTTGTTTTAGTAACAAGATGTCAGAGCAACAGGCCATGGTTAAAATGTTAACTTACTGTCATGTGCTAATAGTTTTTTGTCAAAGTCTTCGCCAAATATGTAAGTCTTGAAGGCAACTGTGTGCCTTTCTACGACCCAAACAGTGATGATGGTGGCAATGGACAGCACGATACCCATCACAGCAGTGATGAGGGTACCTGTCCTTGTGCTGGCACAACAACACTTCTGGAGCCGCTTCATGATGATATTATTTTATACTCTTAACCGTTGATAGATGATAGAATAGCTTGCGATCTGCTGCGATTCACGGCTGCATTTCTTCTGTAACAAAACGTTTTTAATTGGATTGGTTTGCCAAATAACTATATATATATTAACAAGTTTAAATGCAATGAATAAATATTGGAATAGATGCCAACTGATCTAAGTTCAATATTAGTAGGCATATATTAGAGAAATGTTGTGATATAACAAATAACGCGTGGTCGATGGTTCCATAACTTTGGTGGTTCAAGTTCGCATCTCCAGGCTGCCTCTTCAATTAATTTTAATGTATTTATTTGAGCGAGAGTCGCCTTGAGAGTGATGTAATGAAATAAACAACCATTTTGCAAGGTAAGTGAAATAAAATTCAAGCGTTCTCCGTGTGTGTGTTCAATGATCCTACTGATAATATAAATGTGAAAGTTTCATTGCTGGACGGATTTGAATGAAATTTTGTACGCATGTAGTTTATCACCTGGATTAAGCCTATATAAGTCGTATAGGATATTTGTTATCCCTAAAGGTTTCTGAGGTATTCTCAAATAACCGAAGTTAACACGGACAAATTCGCGGGTGGCCGCTAGTCGCATCATGAAGATAAATTAACTTAACTAGCGTCGATTATTCCAATAAATTTTATCAGTGCTGTATATTTACTTAAACAGTTAAGATAGCATGTACTTCATTCTACCCTCAAATGCGTATTAATAATTAAACTAAAGTTTTATTATGAAATAATTTTGAATATTTTCTTAAAAACTTATCATTAAAGAATTATTTTCGGTGATAAATACCGATCGAACTCCTCAAGGAAAAACTTTTTATTTTAAACCATAAAACAAAACATATGTGTACTTATATATGTATCCGTATATGTATTCTATCCGTTATCCTAGTATCCCATAGCACAAGAATACGGTGCTTACTTTGGGGTTAGGCTAATTGGTGTGTGTGTGTTGTTATTTATTTATTTGAAATATTTAACGCAGGAGCACATTCAGATTCTGTTTAGTGAAAACGGCTTTGTTTTTCTAATTCCTTTTTTTTGTTAAACGTCTAAGTAATCTTAGTTTCAATACCCGAGTTCCGGAACTGTGCCGGTGACGTGGGCGGTCAAATTCGACACGACCGTTATGTTTCGAGCTTTTAGACAATTCCCATTCGTTTGCTGTTCACACGGAGACCATGTGAAATGATAGTCGGAAACGCAATCTTGGTAGGCCTGTTTGTATTTCCACTTAAACATTAAAGTTTGTTAAATTTAACCTTTGTATCTATGCCAGTGTTCTTAGAGGAGAATAAAACCATTTACTTAGGGGGGGGACAACTGTATTTTGGCAACATTGTAATATTCATTCACGGTATTATGTTAGATGGTGTAATCAATTGTATTTATAATCTATTACCATTTTTTTACGAGTGCAACGATTTAATTTACTCGAATAACTATAAACATAGCAGTAGCTTCATAAAAAAACAGTGTTTGAGTGATTCAATATATGTAAAAGAATGGAAGTACTTAGGTGTTGTTTAAAACTGAAGCTTGCTAAAAAATTAGGAGATTTTTAGGCATATCATATTATGAATATTTCAGCATCCGCGTGGCAGAGGATAACTTTATTAAAAAGGATTGTGTTTAAATACAGCATATTTCATACTTATTTCACTCACAGCTCACAGAACCTACTTGCTCAATGTTTATTTTAATTTCATTTCTTTTTATCATATTCTATATTTCTAATAACATTAAATTCAAATTTAATGTAATCATTGCTCGTCCAGATTTTATTTCGGCTGTTGGTAGTTATGTTACACGTGCTTAGTTACGCAAGGTTCGTAGTTAATAGATGACAATGATTTTGTCATACGATTCTACTGTTCTACCGACTTTAACCTTGAGTTAAATGGGCTCTGTTTATGAAGTCTAATGAAATAATTAATGCACAGATATTAGAATTTATTTCACTAGTCGTTTAATGTATTTTCAAATAACGTATAAGATCTTTACACTTAAGTTACTTTATTTATTAATAAACTAGCGAACTCCCGCAACTTCGTTACTGTTATGAACACAGAACACAGAAACCTAACATTTTTCGAGGACAAATCAATGAATAAGTAATAATCATAAATACTTGTATGCCAAAGGACATTGTTCAGCGTCCATACATAGTTAGCCTAAGAACCAACAATCATGAAATATTATTTTCTAGGTTCAAAATCGTAAGTAAATGACTGTAAAAACAAAGATTATTGACGGACACTTCTGAGAACTTAAATTATTAGGAAAACTAAAATTTTTTTGAGGTTATGTTTAATATTCAATGAAACATAGGTCAACCTATGAATTTAGTAGGAACTCAGTATGAAGTGAATTAATATTACAACTAATTCATCTTATTCGGTGCGATTTTAAAGAATAACTATTAGGAAAAACTTGGTTAGGTAGGAATCATGAATAAAATAAAAACTGTAGTTTTGCTTCTTATTTATTGACTATTTTTCACATAATTGTATCGTTGTTTATTGTATTTATTTGTATATCACATGTAGGTATATTGTGTAAATATGCGGCGTGAATGTGTGTATCAGGTGTTCTTGAATAATTTGGCAGTATGATACTCTCAGGATGTTGTGGCACAGGTTCACTAGCACTTGGTAAGAAGGGCTCTGCTCTTTGGTAACATCGATGACATATTAGATAGCCGAAATAGTTAAATTAAAGGAAAAACAATCGCAAATAAACACACACAACAGGTAATCCGAAACGAGAATGCGCTTTCCGGTATATTTAACTACTCTTTAGAATGCACGAATGCCACAGATTACTATGAATGCAAACTGCATGCATCACAACCACAGAGTAACGAGTTTAATCCCGGCCCTTCACTTGACAACAGTTTGTCCTTGTCATGCTTAATAAGGAATGAAAAGGACAGGCTGATGTCATGTTTTAAAATAGCAAATACGAATATCCAAGTGAAGTGCCGGCATTAGGAAGAAAGTGTGTTTTCTTTGCAGCGCTGCCATAGATTATACACATAAAATGGTATTTATTGTCTCAGATTATTTTTTAACTTCTTAATTTAGCTTACTTAACTGGAAGTGTCCGTTACAATCTAAGTACTGATAATTATCGCAAAAAATATACTAAGAATTATCATAAATGCCAAATTGGTGTTGGTTCTTAGGCCAATTTTAACATTGTCCTTTCATGTAATTCTGTTTAGCCGATTTAGCGTAAAAAGTAACAAACTTCTAAATAATAATTATTATTTAAAAGTTAATAATAGTAATTAGGTATTAGTAGGATTGTATTGCTAAAGTTTTATCTATAAACGCATAACACTATCTTCTTGATCAAAACTAACGATGCGTGGCATTTCGAAAGTATGTGAGTACCTACGCCGCGCCCGTGGGAGCGAGCGAGCGGAGCAGAATGCCTGGATCAATTGGGAACAGATGGGATTCTTTGCGTCCAGTATTAGAGATATAGTAAATTGGTTCAAAGTCAATTCAAAGTGCAACAGATTCTTACGAGAATATCGTGAACATTATATTCATTAAAGAAGGATTTTTCCCTATATAGGTACTACGGACATATCCATAAATCGATTGTCCATTAGACACCTGTTTGTATATAAACATTATTTTAAGAAGCAATTAACGAAGGAAATCAATAACTGTTAATTTCATTTCAAGATCATTTAAATATAAATTTGTCAATGGATGCCGGTCGACTTGGCAACGTGTGTTATGCGGTCATTAAACAAATGAAGGTCGCGAAATAGGTATAACATTCGTAATAAGTTCACAACACAAATGAGATTTCTGATTTACTTATTATTATATCGAATAGTCATTTGTTAATAGAATGCTTTGATTGCCTTGATATGCCTTATTATAATATTTTACATTAACCAATTCATAGATTGATATATTTTTCTAATTGGCTCAAAGTTAGTAATTGTAAGCAGCCGCAATAAGAGACGCAAATTGTAATTATTTAAGTAATTAATTTAATTTCACTTTTTTTCTCTTTGTTATTATAAATAATAAGTTTAAAAATATTGCCTGGAGGTACGTGATTACTAAAATATCCTAATCAAAATTAATAGGCAGGCACCTAATTGTAATGTTTTCTGTTTTAATTATAACGTAAGTTTGTATAGGTATATATTCGTATTTAGCTTTATACCGCCGTTCGCCATTTTCCCCAAAGGTTGACTGGGAGAGAATGCTTTTAGCACTAAGTCCGCCTTTTGCACCATTATTTATATTTTGGTCAAAAAAGTTTAAAATAAATAAACAAGTTCATAGACCTGAAAGTGTTCATAGATTGTATCAAAACACCGCAATGAGATATAGGCGTGTCCATGCCGCAACTATCTTACAACCCACAAGTGCTATCAAACGCATTCTGTCGCATCGGGCCCCTCTAGATCGTTATCATCACTTGAGTACTTCTGCTACTAAACAAGCATTCGATATGACAGATAACATAATACTAGGTTTACAATGTAGTTCTGGCAGTAACATAATGAAATAAATCTGTATCAAACATATAAATATTTATTTGACATACTTATAGTACTATTTTACGTCATAACAAAGCCCGTTTTCCACCGCCAAAGAGGAGTGACCTAAGGATGTCTAGCGGAGCGGTCTTTGTATACATTCAATTACATTCATACAATTCAATCAAATTTATTTATTGTGTAATGAAACAAGGTAACAAGATCTTAATGCTTAGGTACAATAGGTATATAAGTGGCGACTCATAACTGGATCCCGCAGTTACGCCTGGAGGATGAGGGGTAGATCGGGGAGTTGGTTTACCTGGTACGGGAGCTGGTCGGCTGGCTAGCCGCTCGGACTGCGGCCCGTGAGATTAGTCTGTGACGCTGTGAACGAAGAAACCCAGGATCGGCTAAAGCGGGTGCGGACGGGTCTGACGGTCGGAGACGGGGTGGTTTGACGTATGCCACGCTTGCGTGCACTCAGCACGTCAAAGTATAGCCGAACCGACTAGCGGCCCTTGGACTGCTCCCCGCTTGCCGAATGCACCCCGCAATTATCTGAGTCGCGAGAGTTTGTTAACAGCAAACCAACGCGGCGTTGGTCATTGTCGTAGATATAATGTTTTTTTCTCCCCATTATCGAAAAAAAGGTACAATAGCTAGATATAGGTATGTCTCACTTATTCCTACCTTGTCAGGTGTATACACAAAATAAAATTAACATAAGGTCTACATAAAATCAACATATTCATCTTATCTCTTATAATCTTACAGCTATTTATAATTAAAGTATTCTTGTATAATATAAAAACATTTATTCACAAGCCATTGTTTAACAGAGGATTTAAAATTGAAATATATAAAAGTTCTATATTGATCTGATAATTTATTTTATATTTTAATTGCACATTGTAAAGGAATTATTAGACACAACTGTTAATTTTGTAGTACAGTTACTTTTAATAAATTTCTTTTAATTAATTCCGTCTCCGTTACCGGATTTACAAATATTGATTGAACTATTGGCTCTATATTGTTAATGTAATTAAAGTTTCGTGAGCTTTTTTGTGACACATTCACTACAAACCATAAAATAGGATTGCTCTTCCACCGAGAAAGAGTTCGGGAGTATTGATTCTCATTTCACTCATTTTCACTCTTTTTGCCTTCTTTGTCATTTTCGCTCGACTCTTTGTTGGTGGAAACAGATGTAGGCAAGTTTTTACGATTCATTCTGATTTCAATTATTATCTGTATGGCCACTGCTACTAATCAGTTCAACTAAGTGTAAGATCGTCGACAATAGTGTTGGTCAATATCAAATTAAAATTATCTATACGATTCTTTAAATACGATTTGTTTTGGGCCGATGACGGTCAACTCTTATTAAAAAAAAAACCAGCGGTCGAAGCTAATTTAACAATAAAAATTCATGTGCCAAATTGATAGTTAATTGTATCTGAAGTAAAATCATAATAATAAAAATATTGTATCAACGTGTATTTGTATTCTTATAAACATTGACATTAACAATTGTACACTGACGAACATTGACTACCGCAATGACATCTGCTACTCTCATTATCAAGTATTGCGTAACAGAGCTCCTCCATAAAGGGTCTACACATAACAACAGCTATCAATTATATACAAGTCAATATTAAAGCTGTTCATTCAAAATAAAACTTTAAACCACTCGAAATAAGAATACTAGTTTTGTATTCAGATTGTGCGCCACTACCGCACGCGTTCCATTTGATATTTACGCTCAGTGATTTACTAGACGCGCCTTTGTATACTGTTGGCCATTTAAGCAGAGATTCAAATCTGGTGCGTAATCTGAATGCATGCGGCATGTTTGTCAGATAAAGATACTTGCTACTGTTATGGAGGCTTTTAAATATAGTGGAATGGAATAGGGATTTACATTCTGTAACAATAAATGTAAGTTACTGTTTAAACTTTATTATTAAAGCAACATTTTAGTACATAATACTAGTAGAGATAAGTTCTTAGCTACATGGAAAACGGAATAGATGCACTGATTTATATAATTCTGACGAAGCAGGCTAAAAAGAATGCGAAATTCTGACGCGTCATAAATAAATAAATCAGTGCATCTACTCGTATACCGTTCAAACTTGTTTTATTTAATGAGTGGTGTGCGTGAAAACCTAAGAAACTTGGATATGATCGTAACATGGGCATGGAAAAGTTCGTAAAAAGCTCAGATTATACCATAAATTTTATGAAACTTTTTTGGTGACTTAACTACTAAACAAAATGCAAATTGATTTTGTGTAAGGTGTGTCATTTGTTCTTTTTTTCCAGGCACCCATTTGTTTAATGGCTCGGGGCTCACTTTCCAAGTAAAAGCCTTCACGGCCGATCTGCAGCGCCCGTAATGGGTTATAAAGCTACGCGTCCCTTGGTTAGACTGGGTTGGTTTTCTAGAGGGGCGATATGGCACAACGTAACGAGGACAAACATCTGGGTCAGGCCAATGTCGGATGATAATACGAGGGGTTATCACTGCCCCTCCACACTGATTGAGCCCCGCTTCCTCTGCGGATAAACGTCTGTGACCTTGCCACTTTGCAATTGCTCTGACTCTTAGACATAATGCAAAATTTATAAACACAATTACTTTAGATAAATTGTTAAAAACTTTATAAGTACGTAGTCAGTCTTTTTATTATTATCAGTTCATTAACTTTTAGTTTCTACATTCTGAGATTGGCAGGTCAAAGAAGAAAAACAAAAGAGGCCTCTTCAGTCTAATGACTCGTAGTTTATTTTTTACCTAGGAAGGGAATAATGCTCGTGCATAGTGCATATTACTTGAGTACGTATTATAGATCTGTATAAGTAATCTATTTAGTAGATGTGCCCTATTTGTTTGCTATAAAGACCTAGGTGTTTCACAAGTGCTGTACTGTATTTGTATTGATCCGATGGGGATTTTATTATTATTTTTCTAAAGGGCCATAATTATATTAGTAACGGCGTATACTCTTATGTGTACGTTTATATTTACTAAATTTATTTATTTATTTCATTGGTGTGAGAGTGGGTTATTTTTTATTATTATTATTATATATATATATATATTATAGTAGGTACTATTGCCATTGACATAAAAACGAAGATTATGAGCTTATTATGAGTAACAGCTTCATAATTTCTTGGAAGAATCACATTATAACAATACCCAGAACAATAAAGATTGAGTAAGTAATATTCTTATTAATAATTACACATTATTTTCTTGGTAAAAATAAACGTTACCTAATGTTTGCATCATAAAGGGCAGCACCAGCCATAACCCACAACAGCATTGGCTAACAAAGTTAATTCTGGACATTACTGACGCATTTGATCACTGGATTGCCATTACAAAATTCTACGGAGCTAAAGGATCAATAGATTTTCTTTTAAACTACGTACCTACATTAAAACGCGGCAGTAAAATTATTTTTATTTTGAGATTTATTTGTTTTAATTTTTTATTTAAGAAAGTATAGATAATAATGACTCTACTATTTAGTTTCTTTTTATATTTTTTAGTTCCACTGCTAAAACCTGGGTCTTTTTTGCTTCATAAACAGCCGTGCTATGCTGTAAGAACAAACTCACTTTTCACCTCTGAATCTGCGGTGTGAATTAAAATTAGAACACGAATTTCAAATCATACCGGCGAATTCCGCGGTGAAAAGTGAGTTTATACAGAAAAGCACGGCAGGTTAAAATATTTAGATATCTACCTTAATTGTTAACAATTTTTTATATACGTGTTTTCAGGTATCATCATAACTTAAAGTTTATATAGAAATAAGGTACTTGCTCATAGAGGAAGGTAGTAGTTTCCCTTAAATTAGGTCACTATTCAACATCTAACGGGCATGGGATAGTCGGTTGCGATGAAACAATGGCTTAGGGACCTAAATTAATCTAGCCTCGTCTGTTGGCCTACATGTACGTACATACTGCAAGATACTTTAATATCTTGTATATTCATGCTAGTATATGGACTGCTGCATTTATACGGGATACATTTTTGGGAAAGTGATGTAAGAGGTATTTTGAGTAACTATTTATCTTCTTCTTTTGGTTGATCGGATGTTTTTTTTTATATTACAGGAAAATACTCTAAAAATAAGATTTTTTTAGTAATCTATCGTGTTTTGGTAGTGTAATTTTATAAATAAAATAATTAATTCTGTGTAAACGACCAACAAAACCTGCCAACGTTCATCAATAAATGTTTTTCGTTGTTTAGCCCAAACATTTTATGCTCGAACTTCCAACCAATGGAAACAACTATGGACCGATGCATATTTTAACGCTTTAGGTTACTGCTAAATAGTTAGTCGAATAAGTTCTAGAAAAGTACTTACAAAAAACCTGTCAGTGTTACTAATTCTTCGTGAGTACCTAAATAATGTCGAGATTGTTCCGATACCCATTTAAAATCATTTGGGTAGCCACCGTTTTATTTTGATCAACAGAAAAATAGGATAAACTTAGGACTTCAAAATTGAATTGATAAAACCATTTGAAAAGTTAAGGGATTCCTGTCTGAATATAAGATTTCTCGTTGATGTCGCATCAAAAATAGCCAGCCCGTGAATGATGTCTTGACACCTTTCAGTTTCGCGTTGCGTGGACGGATGTTGTTGGCTCACCAGTGATATTTTCGTAGTTCCTATTATGTCGTGACAAAGTCCAAAAACTAATTTAGACCTTATACATAACAGTCGCAATTTTCTTTAAAAACTTATATCACACAATTTGAACTTCTAAAAATAGTAAACTGAGTAGTTTTATAATTTTAAACGATAGAGCAGCAAAGTAATTTCGGATAGCATAAAAGGAACCTGCTTAAATTGTTGATGGGTACCTAATAAAATATGGTTGAGTCAAAAGTTGTAGATAACAAAAAATACAGTCTACTGAGATGAAGTTATATAAAATAAAAAGAACTTTCCAGATAACTTGAACAAACTATAAAGATAAGGCAACTCCGTTTGGTGTTGAAGTAGTATAGTACGCTACGCTAGGGACGGGAAACGCCGATACCTACTTATTGGTATTGATAAAGGTGTCTATAATAATTATCGAAACATGGGTGCCGAAAGTCAGATTTTCATCAACGCCAATTTCGTGTCGTGTTTTTCATCAGACGACGCAAATTGTTACCACCTACTTATAATTTGTTAAATGTAAATGAGATCAAGTGTGTTACACGCAGCGCTCTGCTTGATTGCCAATTTTTATATTACCATAAATAAATCAATTTTCCAATGGATTCAAAATTCTTTTTTAATATTTTTATTGCTTTCTTACACTATTATACTTTCTATGACATACCTAACTTATAATACCACTATAGATTTACTTACAGACGCTATTATAATTTTATGAAATACTAGCAAACCCGGCGAACTCCGTTTCGCCACCAGATGGCTTCTTTTTATGTAACATTTCGTTTGGTGATTAAAAGAAGTTTTTTTTTATAATTTTTCCTGAATTTTCTTTGCTGTAAACCCCACGAAGCCCGAGACCTTTCCAACGAATGCAAAACCGTGGAAATCGGTTCGTGCGTTCTGGAGTTATAGCGTCAGGAAGGAAAACCCGACTTATTTTTATATAATAGACTATGAATGTCCATCATTTAACTTCAATGAATTAATCGATTTTAACATCTAATTCTCTCATTTAAAGTAAGGATAGCACAGTCAGTTAGGCGAGTCAATCACATTAACTGATGAATGAAAAGGTATTCATTTTTTATTTGTGTTTTCTAAACTTTGTAGTAATATCAAACAAAACATATGATTTATATTCATATACATATTGGATGCTCATGCACTACAAGTATTAGACGATCTGCTGATGCCGGGAAGGTATTCGGCACAGTTACTAAGATTAAAAATAACACCGCGACCACGAGCACATCACTACAAGTCACCCATGGTGAGCTAACGTGAAGGCCAGCGCACGCGCAGCGTAGAAGGTTACGTCATCGGTCCATACGCACACATGGACGCATATGGTTGAGTACATCGTAAACAATCAATTGTCACAAACTAACACGGATTAAAGACAGGTTTTTGTATTAAGTTGATGAATGGACCCTGGCAGTAGTTATTGCTTAAAGATCTAAATGCAGAGAAAAATTATAATGATATTATTAGTACATACATACAAACATTTACAGCAGGTAATGCCTTAACGTTATTTTCTTCCTAAAACTATCTAAATATTGTTAATTTAAAAATTGAGTTGTAGTAAATTGTAATAAAGAGAACTTCACGGAAGCTCTAAGAATAGGTAAAGGTACAGCTTAATTAACCTACAAATATAAATAGATTTACTCAACATGTTTAGACTCCATCAATTTAAAACTGTTATATGACGTAACACGGTAGCGCACTCATTAGTGCCATACTAAATCATACATTATATTTTTGTTGGTTGGTTATTTCTGGATTATCTCTATCACAAGGGTTTTCAATACGTTTATATATTTTTTCATAGTCAAAATGCTGAAACAAATTTGAAACTATGAGATAAACCACACCACTTTTTATAAAATCAGCCATTGGTAGTCTTAAATACTTATACATTTTTTTTGTGTTTTTTCTATTGTAATTTAAATTGCTTCATTATTTACGTGAGCAGTAGCTGCATTGTTAAAAAACCGTATGTTTATACACACACAGTGAGTCACGAAGCTTTGAACATAAGGAGAATAATGTTAAACAATGAGATGACGTAATGAAAACAGCGACACATCTCGTAGTCACAGTAACCGCAATGTCAATGCCGCTGATTAAGTTCCAGGTAACGAGTAAGCCGAGGCAAAAAACTAAATATGGTCGTAGACCTTACTGCCCGACGCCAAGGCTAGCTGCTTTTAATTTATCGATCATACGGACGAACCAGTGACAAAAAGATTGTAATTTTCAGTTTGTAATATTCCTACATTTTGTTAAAGTAACCTAGACGACTAACAAAAAGAACTTTAGTAGACAGAATTTAATGGGAATTATAGAACTTTAGAATTAATAATTATCACAGAGCTGATGACGTCATCGTTGTAGTAAGTGGACGTGATGTTATGATGTGTAATGCCAAGATTGAGTCACACTCAAAGGGTGTTCATAAAAACGAGTCATTCGAAAGGAACTGTCCTCGTAAACATTAAGACTTTTATGTACTTGTATGTATTCATTGTTCATTTGTACGATCACTTTGTTTAAAACAAAATATGCATACTTTTTTGTTTTTATATAAATATTTAAATATTGAATTATCGACGTTGATGTGTTATGAAAAATATATGAAAAAGTTTTGAAATAAAGATTGAAATGACTCATACGTTCATTGAGAAGAAAAGATAGAATTTCTTGATAACTCAGGAACTGTCTTCAGCTTGGTAGGAATGCTAACGAATTTAATGAAGGTGGTAATTAGAGGAGTACGAGCAATGAGAGGTCGTTGGTCCATTTTCCTATTTGGTATGATTTTAACTTAAGTGTGTTCCTTCTGTGCATAGTGTTCGTGAATAAAACTCTTGTATACAGATCGCGGGAAGATTTTTCCAATATACACATAACCTAACCTATAACCCCTTCTTTTTAGTCCAATTTTTGTAGTTATAAAACATGTCTAGACTTGCTTCTGTTCTAGAGAGTTTTATTAAAATACGAATTAATAAAATAATAAACGAGTTCAGAAATATTAGCAATTAATAGGTTCTTACCTAATAGCAGGCTGACAAGATTCGACTTTCGCTCTACATTTTACAATGATTATTTGTTTCAATAAAAATAAAATAATACTGTGGGTGGAGAAAAAAACAAGTTCTATGAACCTTGCCTTGCATGAGCACCGCGATATTATATTTATCTCGTTTTTATCACGCTCAATTGCCAAATTACTCTGGAGTTTGACAGTTAGACGTGGTTAAAAATCGCGATAAAATATAGATTTTGGTCCTTGCTTAAACTACGGGAATTGGAAGTGACAAGATAACTGATACAAGTGATTAGAAAGCTCGGGAGATAAATACTACGAATGCTCGGGCTGAAGCGGCTTAAGGCATGTGGACTCACATCACCATACTGAGCTATACCTTATACGAGACCCTGTACACGGTATCTACCGTAACTAGTAAAGGCAGAAAGTCCGTTTAATTCTAGTTGTATGGCAATTCATTGCCTTGAATGGGTACAAGGTGCAACGAAGATAATATCCGTAAATCCAACTCGGCACCTTATGGTGAGGCTGATGTGAAGAGATACAATTGAAGATTATAAACAGAAGGGAAAGCATTAACATAAATCTGATATCTAAATTAGTGGGAAATTACGTATTTACAACATAACATCCGTTGTACTGAATAATTTAGTTTGATATCAGAGGTGATTTTATATATGACTCCCAAAGGAGTTGATTAAGTCGAACCAATTTTGAATTAAATTTCTTCATTTAAAGTAATATTATTACTTTTTTGAATATAGTCCAAAATATATACAGCTGATTCCAGAACTTGATTTATTTGCGTATCACTCTCGTTGCTAAATAATAAAGGTGCTCTTTTGACATTCAAACTGCATTTAAAATGCAAATTAGCACACTTTTATATACGTTTAAAAAAATCTTTAATCTAACATTTGCAATTCCATCACAATGGGTGTAATGCGATTGTTTTATGAATATAATTATTTACCAACAACAGAGCTGGTGCGGCTTGTGAAGCGGCTGAAAAAGCTAAGGCATGCAAATACAGGGGTCTATTCTCCGAATATGATTTTGTCCCATTCGGTGTCGAGACCCTTGGTCCGTGGGGTCCTAGCGCTAAAAGACTTTTAAAGAAAGAAATAGCAAAAAGATTTATCGACATCACAGGAGACCGAAGAGCTGGAAGCTACCTCGTACAAAGAATTAGTCTAGTTATCCAAAGGGGGAACGCTGCCAGTATCTTCGGAACCTTGCCTAAAGGGGCTCCTTTTAATAATGTATTTTAGTTATTATATTTAATTTTTTAAGGTTTTTAGTTTTAGGTTCATTGTTATAGTATATTTTTTGTTTTAAGCTAGTATTAGATAATAGTTCGGTTATATTATTATTAAAAAAACACCCATTATGAATCATTGCTTTTGCAATTTTGCTTAATTCATTTATCATTAGTTGTAACGAGTTTTACCCATAGAAAACTGTCAAAACGTGTCAATGTCAATTTGACATTATTGTATAGGTTAAATCTAGTTATGATTAAATTGAGTAGAAGTGGACTTTACTGTTATAATTTTTTTGATAATGTATTTGCTTTGACATTTTGATTGATATATAATGAATAAATTCACATCAAATACATTTGACATTTAATAAATCCATTTTATTGCAAATCTTTGTTAAATGTATTTCTTTGAAATTTGTTAAATTTTCATCGGAATCGAAACGATTAAATAGGCTTAAGTGCAATGCTTTTGATGACCAACCTAGTGATGTAACGAATGACATTTTTTGTAACATTCGCAAATGCGAATGCGGATGCGAATATCTGGTACCGACCTTCGCGAAAGCTAATGCGAACTTTTATTTTTTGTTTAAAATTGGCGTCAATTCTCTATGGCATGGTGGCAGTCTCGTTCGAATTGCCGAGTTGCTATGAACTCATCCGACTGAAGTGTCATTCTGCTCGTGCCGGTCTTTTCGCAAACAAAACAAGTGAATTTTGAGGTTACAGTTTGAATAGTGATTTATAACCATGAGTAAATCAAATTCTAGTGATATATAGACTTATTTCACACTTTGCGATGCTGAACGAGCTAAATGCAAGCTGTGTAACAATGAATATTCAAGGAAACGAAGAAATACAACTTCTTCAAATTGTTTTTTTCTAAAATTCATATTCGCAAAACATTCGCAGAGATATTGCGAATGCGAATATTCAAAAATATGCGATAATTCGCGAATGCTAATGCGGATGCGAATATTCATTAAATCACTGGACCAACCTGTCTAATGTTACTAGTCTACCCTATTTACGACAAATAAATCTTTTCGTTTCTTTTGGTTACTATGTGTTTTAGATGATTGTGATGATTTATGCCAAAACTAATATATGCTTTAATACTCTCAAGTGCATTAAAAAAATCTACAGTTTCTAATTTCTTACGATCAAATTTCATGATGTGTTACACACACCTACTACATCGAATAGGCTATTCGGTGCTACATTTCGTAACTGAATGATAACTTAATCCCTGCGCGTATACACTTGGCTGACAAGCTTTCAATATCATATCTCCGATCGTATCAAGTTTAAAATGTTTATAATATAATTCCGGATATGTCCGTTCTGCTCGACAACTATAATAGGAGCTCGACTATCATAGGAATTCCGCATCGTTTGTAATAATACACATGTTTCCGTCGTGCGTCGTCTTATTTCGTCAAACGGTACCTTTAAAACAGTTCGAACGTTATAAAAATTAAAGAAAGCAATATTCTTATCCTTTTAACATAAATACTTATTTCATTGATACTATGGAAATACATTACATTTTTTCACACAACTACATTTTTGGAAATAAATTTGTGCATCTAATTCTTGTTATAATCCATTATGCATTCAGAAGTTATTTAAGATGGAATATAAAAAAGGTCATACAAAAAACTTACATAGACCTGTATGAACTCTGAAAATGCCTCCTTCTCCTCTTATAGTCGTGTAATACCTACTGCAATAGAAATACGAAATACAATATAATAAACATTTCTTAAGTTACCATTTGTTTGACAGTCATATCAATGATCTACTACGAAATCTACTTTATTATTACAAAACCCCATTGAACTGGACAAAAGTGGTATATTAAATTAATCAAATACTATGCTTTGTTTCTATTTGTTCATCACACATATTTTATATTTTTTGTGATACATCACATGTTACTACGTGCAAAGTGCGACGTATTAATTATACACTTTTTTACTGTAAAGGAAAACAAACAGGTTTTTATGGACTCATACCATGTGGAAACGTGATGTATTTATGCGTGGGCAGGCCCCCTTGCGGCAAGAGTTAACATACCAAGTTCTTTTATTTGAAGAAGATGTTGGTTTTGTTTTTGTTTATATTACAAAAATGATACACGAAAATTATAATGATCTGGATATTACGCAAATAAAGGTGCCAACGACAAGCCAGTATTACTTCAGTCCAGCGATTTGGCTGTTTTGTAACTATTGTCACTATAGAGTTATTAGATCATCAAATTTTAAAAAACTGGAATAATGTGAATGCTATAATCTAGTCCAGCACTGAAGTGGATTGATTCGATGATTACTGGACTAGAATAGTGTGAACCGGACATTAGAGACAAACTAAAAGATATGCGATTTAACTAACCTAATTTTTCAAACTGACCAACTTCGTAAGTTGTAATAGTTGTATTGTACTGTTCATTAAGATTAGTTGCTAAGGAAGGGGCTTGGCTGATTACTTTGCTAAGATCTGTGATCTCAGCCTACGGCTTTTATATCACATATTTTTTATATAACGTTATAGCAATAGATGTGTGTGTCTTATTTCTCTAGATCTTGTTTTATATTCGTAATAATAAACTCTTTGGGCCATAAAAGCGTGCAGTATTAGCGTCAGCTACTGCTGTTTCTCAGGATCTACTTTGGATTTCCATGTCGGGTCAGTTAGGAAAAAAAATTACATTCTAATTTCTACATCGTCTTTAGTCTTTGATATAGATAATAATGATATCATTATTTTAAACATTACCTGGGTATACTGTGAAATTACGGTTAATTTCACATATGTAGTATTTATTAGGTAATAGGTACTATTAAGAATATCGACTGGAATTTGTGTATCCACCCACAGTATTAAGATCAGGTGGTCATACCGAGTTTCCTCCCACGGCATGGCCCACACCCTATTATGTATAGGTACGTATTTCTGATTATAATAGGCTAGTTGCCTATATTTTAAAAAGTGGTTAATAATATACCTTGATGTTTATTTAACCCCAAAAAAATATTATTTTATATAAAAAAGTACAATAGCAATATGTATTTTGTATTTTAAAAAATTTATTCAAATTTCCCTCGAAAACGCTCTAGACTGTCATGGCGTCTAGAATGACGTCACGCCGTGCAAAGCAAACAATACGCTGTACGCCGACTATTAAAATTATTTAGTTAAAAATGAATCCATCGTATTACAAGTACTGTATATTGTCCTAGTATAAAAGGAGAAGCATAAAACGCCAGACAAATTATTTATATGCCACAAATGCGGAAAAAATGGTTAGAACTTGCAAGGAGGGATGGTACCTATTCATTGTTTATCAACAAATACAAGAATAATTTTGTGATGAACATTTTTGATGTAAGTATTTTGCATAACATAATCAATGAAATCAAAATGTTATACAAGCTGGATAAATTATATTGCATTATATTGATAAAACAATGACAATAGGTTGAGGTTAGGTAAGTTGATTTAATTTTATGATATGATTTAGAGTCTATTTGAGAGTTCAGTATATTTATTCATAATAATAAACACATCTTATTCTTGTTCTAGTTGCCAAATGATATGCTTATTTATGTCGAGTAGTTATGCGATTAATTTTTTATTTTGGTTAAAATATTATTATTTGCTTCGGTAAATCCCAATTCCATGGATTTATTAGGCTTCCTTTCAATACTTATCTGAAAACAAACAATCAAAGTAACAATAACATGAATGAGATATCAATGAAATGTATGGAAACGGCAACCACAAGTAATGTTTTGCACGTGGTGACGTCAGTCTTTCTGATTGGTGTTTGCCGTCACGTGATCTAATGCCTATTTTATTCGAATTTATTTTCTAAAAATAATAATAATCTTTAATTATTATGATAAATAGCTTTATTTTTTGTTATCTGTATATCATAATTCATATTTAGAAACTATAACCCATTCGATTTATTGTTAGTTGACACAAGCCTATTTGCATCGAAATCTACAACGAATTTAATTGTAGAGGATCCCAAGCGGGGATTTTGGATTTTGGTCAAGCGTGGCAGAATAACATAAGGTTGCCCACCTTGCACCTTGTGAAGTTCTGCTACCACATCTGAGCTTGGTGTAGCAAAAAGAATGTCTTTTGGTCGCGTGACGTATCTGATGATGAATATATATTAATCTGCCGGTTTGCATGGAATATCGAATTTTGAGAAGTGCAATCATTTTCCCCAATATATAAATTACACATTTGAGTAAATACTTATGTACTCTTGAAACGTCCATGACATCAGATATTAAAACGATTGCTGTGTGCAGATTATAGAGCAAAGTGTGACCTTTAAATAAAAATAGCATCAATAGATATAATTTTGTTTAGCTATATGCTACATATAGGTAGGTGATAATTAATTGTGAGTTGCATATTGCGTCGCGAGGATGACATCATACTTTTCTCTGTTTAATGGTTCTAGATTGTTGATTGCGTATTTTGATACATATTTCCGTAAAATGAATGTAAGGGTATAGCGGATTTTCCGCGCTCCAAGTAGAGCGCACATCAGGGGAAGTAACCTCTACCTTGCAGAAGAATACATATAGTGGTATTCCGTTTCTGTATGAGTCAACTTTCAGTAAGTGAGGATGGCTCCATGCTCATGGTAGAGGAATGAGGATAGCTGGAGCTGCAAAGTTATTAGCGACATCAGCTATCTTTGCGACTCGACTCCTCTTACTAAATATATTAAAATGAAATGAATTGAAATTATACTTCAAATGGACTTATTGTAAACCATTTTGAGTCGTCTTATATTTTTTCCTACCACTTTTTCAAGACGTCTTTTAGCTGAGGAGAAGAACGGGCACAAGAAACTCATCAGCATTTAACAGAAGTTGCAACAATTACAAAAAATCATGTCGCTACCCATACAACGTCCACTCACATTTTGATCGCTGTGTAATATACTATAAATATAAACAGTGTTTTTATATTAGGTATAACTATATAAAATTTCGATAATAAAGTAGTTAGAGCAGACTCATCTCCGCTGGCAGCACCCGTGCACGAGCATGACGCATGAACCAGCCATCGCTTCGCTCAACATTATTTTAGGGAACTTAGCCCCCCCCAGCCCCCCCCCCCCCCCGCCTTACACGACATTGTTGCATGTTGCATCTTGTATAAAACATGAAAAATTTTTAAAGGCAGTAATTTCGGCTTACACATTTTGTAAAATATTTAAGTTGGTAAATCAGAATTTAATAAAATTATTTGCAAACAAGTACTTACACTATGTTGGATCTAAAAAGTTTATTTTTGTTTTTTTTAGATATTAAAATTACCAGTTAAGTACTTTATTCAAAGTATAATAAAACATACTACTTATTACAAAAATATTTGTTTGATTTTTCAATAAAACGCGTTGAGATCGCGAGTTATCAAAAATAAACGGCGACTCACCACGTTCAAGGAAAAGACGCTACCGAAATATATTATTTAGAAACTAAATCAAGGTTTCCGAACGTTTTACTGTTGTGAATTTTAGCGAAACACAAATCGTACGTACTAGCGTAAACTTTTTAACATAAATATAAATACTTACAGAAAGATGTTATGCTTGGTTGAATCCACTGAGGCACAGATTTTGCACTGTTCTAAATACCACTTTATTATTGCTAGCACTCGATATGTTTGAAAAGTTTCTAAGCTCGATAGTCGCGGCGATACTAGAAAATGTAACGGGCGCGAGAGCCGCACAAACGTCCGCCTTTCAAGATTAACTCGTCTGTCTGAAGTGAAGTGAACACGCTGCCTGCCATGATGTGATCGTTGTTGTGACGCTTACGCTCACCTTCAATGTTTACTAAAATTTATGAATAACTATTAAATAGTTACTACATTGTTATTAGTGATAACGCGAATGATGCTTATAATGTTAAAGAAAGAGGTTGTAATAAAGGATTCCTGCTAATATTATAAATGTGATAGTTTGTACGTTTGTTACTCAATCTCGAAAAAAGAACTGATCTGACTTTGATGAAATTTGGAACGCATATAGTTTATGACCTGGATTGACACATAGGATACTTTTTATCCCGGAAAAAACTAAAGTTAAAGCGGACGAAGTCGCGGGCGGCTAGAGCTAAATAAAAATTATACTTATCTACTTGTTGACTCTCAATGCAAGGTAAACAAAGGAAAATTTTGATAGAAAAGAAGAACTTGCCAACTGCTGCGTATGCTTTGACCGGAGAGAAAATTTATATTTTATGCATTTTTCGACATTATTAAATCGAATGTATACTACATATATAAATAATGTGAAATAAAAATCTTGGTTTAGTAAATATTTTTGCTTACCGATATCAGAACTTAATAGGATAAATATGTCGATAATGTCAGTAGGTAATATCGCATCAAAATACATCATAAAAATTTTGCTTCAACTGAATATTATTAAAAGGAAAAACATGTGCTCGCCATCATAGATTGAATGTAACGACATAAGTGATGTCCTTTATCTTAAGTCTTATAATTAGTTTGCTATATTATGATACTGGTATGTAATAAACAGGACAGCAAATAAATTGGGTCACTTGCTACCTCGGAACAGATTTGATTTTCTCAAAAAGGATAAAATTTACTATCTAAATTTATATCTATATTAACTGAAACGATCAGCATCTCAATAAATTTTCGAGATTTATCAATATTTAAAGTTTTTATTAAGAGTTTTCCAAAGAAGAGTTATTTTTCAATTGTGCTAATCGGTAGTAAAAAACGTAGCAAGAAAACGCACGTGTAGAAACCTATGAACAGTTTGGACAACAACTAAAGAAATGATAAGAATTATCTAACTATCGTCATTTTTTAAAAAAGAACGTAATCGCAACTTTATTCAAAAATTAGCAAATCGTTAGCATTTCATTTCTTGCTTGATTACACAGCAAGTTGAAAGTACTCCTTGATTATTTACTAATTTAAGGCAGTACTTTAGAATAAGAATTTACTGCACGGAATGCACTTGTCGCGACCCTCGTGGGGGCGGGGCTGCCAATGCAGCCCATATCCGTGATACAAACGTATCCACCGTGGATCGCGAGATTTTGACGATAGACACGTGACAAAGGGAGAATCGAGAGACGAATGGTGATTACTTATCACAGATTATATTGTATGTAACTTCAAGCACCAGCGAATGTCCGTCCATGCCTCTCATCACTTTCTTACTCCATCTGTAAGTACAAATAAAATTATGACACCACTGTGTGGTGCCACTAAGTCCTGGAGTCACACCATCACCACGGTATGATTCCAGGATTCATAGAACACATAAATATTGTCATAAATGAGTATCAAGATCATCTATATATCAATTACCCATGATAACTCAACAATCTACTTTAGCTGTCTAAACGATGCGGAGATTTCCTAACATGACTTTATGCCATGTGTCCTACGCTCCTGCAGAGCGGTGTGAGCATGAGAGCCAAAGCTGTCGCCTGCTCCCCACGCAACCCCTGCATGTGTGCGGCCACATGCAAGAGTCGCGTCGCCCACTTCTTATGGCACTACTATGGAACGTCTCCCATCTGGCTCAGCCACTATTCCAGCTCCGTCCAGACATAGCGCTGCGCATGCCATAACACTCTCTCTTGTGGTCTTTCGGTAGGGTACCCTAGGACTTGCCTCCTGCAGAAGCACAAGCCCTCATATTTTTATATTGTTATAATTATGTCAATGCCATAGGCGTTTCACGCCCTTACGCCGGTGTGAGAGAGTATCTTTTTACCTCTTTTTATATTGTTATGATTATGTCAATGCCACAGGCGTTCCACGCCCTTACGCCGATGTGAGAGAGTATCTTTTTACCGTGCCGGTAAACACAGGTACATAGGCTAATATCAAGAGCGCAGGCAAGCGCTTATTTTTACACTTACAAACTTTTCATGAGATGCAAACAGGCTATTATTTATGTGAACTATTCTACTACTTAGCTTTCGTTATATTCCGTTGGTTCTCGAGCTCGTAGACAGGCACGCATCAGGTAGGCACATTTTTATGGCACATAACAGTTATTAAATAATAGTACAAGGTAATCACGGTATATTAGTTAAAATAGCACAACCAACAAGAAGAGAAAAAAGAGCGGCTTACTTGACATTGACATTAGTTATAGCGGCAATTGATATGTGTTGCCACCTCAAACATCGCGACTGGTGTTGCCGTCGCGACACTCCCAACGGCGAAATCTTCTAGAGGCAATTTTTCAATTTCAGGCGTATAGGCATGACTTACAAATCTTGTTTCATCTGATGGTTGGTCAACGACCTTCTCTTGCGTTTCATCATCAATTTCATTTACCTCTAGCGGGTACAGTTGTGAAATGGATCGAGTGTATTCTGTGATCCCAACTCTAACCTTTGCTACTCTTATAAGACCATCGTCTCCTGGAGTAAGTGAGACTATTTTCCCCACTTTCCAGCTTTCACGATTTTGGAGTCTCCTTTTATTTGAACTATTTGTCCTACTTCTGGTTTTAATGCTGATTTGACTCTTGGTTCCTTAACTGAATTTTGGTATCGCTCACGAAGACTAAGTAAATAACGGTTCATAAATATGTCTTTAAATTCTTCTAAATTAATCAAAGTCCTTTTCCATGACTTGACTAGGTTTATTTTGGTTGTTGTCCCCGTTACGGGTATATCCTCTATATTGGTATCAATGCTTATAGTGTTTCCCATTATGAGGAAGTCGGAAGGAGTTAAAATATGTATCATTTCAGAATCTACGCACGTCAAAGGTCTTGTGTTTAATATAGCTTCAATCTCTTTTATTATCGTCATCAACTGATTGTCATACAAGAGATGTTTCTGTAGATTCCTTTTCATACAATGTTTGACTAAACCTACTAGTCTTTCGTAAAATCCTCCAAACTATGGAGCTAATTGAGGTATGAATTTCCATTGGATTTCTTTCTGTTTGCAATAGGAGCTAGTTAGAATTTCAGCTATTAATTTAAATTGTGTGGCGTTATCTAAAGTTATCAATTTTGGTATTCCTCGTGTGGATATCATTCTTCTTAAAGCCAGAAGTCCTTCTTCTGCGGTTAGGTCTTGTACAATCTCCAGGTGTATGGCTCTTATGGCTAAACATGTGAATAAACAAATCCACCTTTTAGCAGTTCCTTGGTCAGTTTTGACTAGAACTGGATCTAGGTAATCTATTCCCGTGAACGTGAAAGGTGAACTGTAGTTCACTCGTTCTTTTGGTAATGAAGGTGTATCTGGTAATGTGAATGGACCGCCTCCATGCTTGATACATCTTGGACATTGCCTTAAGACTTTAATTACTTGTACTTTTCCTTGTGGAATCCAAAAGTGTTTACGAATTATGCTTAATGTATGATTTACTCCTATGTGGTAGTTCTCCTGATGAGTTTTCTTAATCAAATTGTTTGTAAAGTAGCAGTCTTTTGGAAGTAATATTGGGTATTTCATATCGAATGACCATTGTGTATTTTCTAGTCTCCCTTTACATCTTAAAACTCCTTCGTCATCTTTAAACAAACGAAGATTACGACTAAGATTAGTTGTTTTCATATTCATTTCATCTGGATAATATTGTGCTTGTATTTACTTTATCACTTCGATTTCGGTCCTTTGTTCCTTTGGATTATCTGTGTTCTTTGGTATTTCCCTAACTTGGTGAACAGCCGTCAAACTATTGTCTGACTTTGACGGATCCTCCGACGCCCAGACCAAGTGTTCCTTAATCAGGTTGGTTCTTTTAGGCCAATTGCTAGGATGTTGTAACAGAAATTTTGGGCCTTCAAGCCAGTAATCCTGTTCTATTCTTGTTTTATTGGGTCGTGTTGCTACATCCGCTGGATTCAATTCAGTTGGTACGTATCGCATTATAAGATATTTATTTCTTTTTATTTCTTCCATGCGTCTGCTTACAAATGGTGTTAATAATTTGTCTGAGTTGTACCAGTCTATAACTATTGGACTATCTGTCCATAAGAAATGTTGTTCTATCTTTGTTTGAAGAGCTGATTCTACGTAATTTAGTAACCGAGTTCCGATTAATACACCTAATAGTTCCAAACGAGGTATTTGTAGATTGTCTTGATCTTTTATAGGAGTTAATCTCGATTTACCAATTACAAAGGTTATACCATTTTCGTTTACTACACATACTGCTGCTGCGTATGCTTTTGCTGAAGCATCTGTAAAACAGTGTAACTGGTTTTTATTGTCTTCAAAGTTTTCTGTGCAATATCTCTGTATATTGGCTTGACAATTGTGTAGTTTTTCGTGTAGTGGTCTCCACTGTTCTATGTTTTCAGTTGTTAACTGTGAGTCCCACTTGGTTTTGTTCTTCCACAATTCTTGTACAAACAACTTTGGAGACAATAATGAAAGTGTTACATATTCACATGGATCGTAGACGGATGCGTTGGTTTTCAAAATTCCTCTTTTAGTTGTTTGTAGATCTATAGTTTTAGGTCTCAATTGTAATGTGTCCTTTTTTGTGTTCCAGCTTAATCCAAGAACTTTAACTATTGTTTCCTCATTCACATCTGTAACATTCTCTATAAATTCTCTTGAGTTTGAACTCCATTCTCTTAAGTTCATTGAAATCTTCTTGAATTATTGCTTTAGCTTGTTATGTAATGTTATCGCTTGGAGTTTAGTTTTGGTTCCTGTAACTAAGTTATCTACGTAAATATTCTCTGAGGCTTGCTGTACGCTTCTATCGTTGGAACGTAGTAAGTGATGTTTAATTGTAGCGTTTAAAAGAAATGGACTTGATATAACTCCGAAAGGTACACGACAGAATCTAAGATGTACTAAGTTATCTTCAGTTGCTGCTTTGGTTATGTCTTTGATCCATAAAAATCTAGTTACGTCCTTGCTATCATCTTGCAAACCAATCTGTAGAAAGGCTTTCTCCACATCAGCTGTCAAACCGATTCTATGTGATCGAAATCTTATTAAGAGTTTTGTCAGGTCTTCTAGTAGAATGGGTCCTGCTCTAAGACATTCGTTTAGACTGTAACTATTTTTTACCTTAGCTGAGGCATCATAGACGATCCTCAAATCCTTTCCTGAAGCTTGTATTCCATGATGAGGTAAGTAATGCATCTTATATTTGCTGCATTCCTGTTCTTCCGAAGGTACAACTTCTATTATTCCCTTTTCTAGTTGTGTTTGTATAGTTTCATTATATAATTTCAAAGTTTCTTTATTGATGCGTTTTAATAGATTCACCAGCCTTCCTTTGGCCAGTTCTAAATTGGTGGGTAAATTGGGTAAATTTTCTTTCCATGGCCAACTGACACAGTATCTTTTACCGGAATATTGAACTGACTCATTAAAGTTTTTTACTGCATCCTCTTCCTTAGTAATTTTAGGTGAATCTGTGATCCCGATGCTTTCTAAATCCCATAGATTCTTTAGGTTGGTGTTGTCTATTGGCAAGTCAGGTTTGTTTAGTTTAACTTCTGCGCTAGATTGAAAGTAAGTGTTTACCGTAAGGTTGTCTTTTACTTCGAATTCTCTTTTGCCGGTTACTATCCAACCGAGTTGTGAATTTACTAAAAATAGATTGTCACTAATCTGTTTTTTATCTGTATTTATGATCGTGAAGTAGTAATCGTTTCCAATGAGTATATCTACCTGGTCTCCAAGTGAACCATCATCGGCTAATAAAATTTTATCCTTCCATTGATTCAATTCCTTTTCAGGATAAGAAACTTGTTGAGCTATTGTGGGTACAATGTTAGCATAAAGAATAATAGTTGTTTCGGTCTTTGTTGAAATAGGCAGTTTAACTAATGCGCTTTCATATTCATGGGGATGGTTTGATCCAAATGTAAAAACTGATAGATGTTGTTCTTCAATTATTGGTAGTTTAAGTTGTTTAGCTACTTGTTGGATGACGTACCTCTTGGTCTTCCTCCATGGTATGAATAACGTTTAGGACAGATAGCCTTGTTGTGTTTTCCTATAACTCCACAATAGAAACAACTCCTTTTGACGGAACAAGCATTGAGTTGGTGGTTTGGACTGAAACAATTGTAACATCGTTGACCTAGTTTTTCCTTTCTTTGATCCAACGTTTTTACTGTTCTACATTCGTCGTTCAAGTGTTGTTGTTGACAGAAAATACAGGGTCTAAGTTTGATTCGTTTTGAAACAAAGTCCTTATTGTTTAGATGTTCTCCTTTTCTTTTATTAGCATATGACGTATTTTGTATTTGATAATTAGGTGTTGGACGGTAATTATTACCATTATTACGATAGTTGTTTTTTGTGTAAAAGGTTCTTACTTTATTCACAAACGGTTTCCTTCTCATTTCGTTTAGTCTTTCCTTATTACGGAAGTTCCTTTGTACAAACTGTTGTGGTTTTGATTTTATCTTATCCCTCGCATGAAGTGTCTCTACTGTATAATTATCATTATTCGATGTTCTATCTTGTTTAATTCGGCTAGCTTCTTCTCTGGCTGAAATAATAATTTTCAGTTGCTTCCTCATGTCCTCAATAGAATCAGATTTCAGTGAAATCTTCATTTCATAAATAATATCTTCAGGAAATTTCTCAGTGATGATAAATCTCAGATGATTATGTTCTGTATTTTCTCCTAACGCACCTAATACCCTAATGTGTTTCTCTATTTCATTTAACGTTATACGACATTCAGCAGCTGTGATGCTTGCACATTTGATTTTGTACAAGGCAGCGTAGTGAGCATCGATAATTTGGTTAGGTTTCCCGTAACGCTCTTTAAGCGTGGTAACTGCAATTTGATAATTTTTGTGCGAAATTTTTAATCCATCGATGATTCCTTTAGCGTCACCACTCAATGACGACTTTAAATAGAGTAACTTGTCTACTTCTGGTAAATTACGTTCGTCGATATTCGAGGAAAAATGATCCCAAAACTGCTGCCACAGGAGGATATTTCCATCAAATTCTGGAAGATTTAACTTGGGTAGCTTACTGGTAACCACAGAATTATTAAATCGTGTTTCTTTAGACGTTTCCTTAAGATTATTCAATTCAGTAGTGAGTTCTATTAAGATCTCTTCAGACTTCAGTTGAATGTCACTAAATTTGGAGATATCGTCCGCCGATGGGTCATTACTAACTTTAAAATAATTGCTTAATTCTGTAGAAAATCTTGTGTGTAACGCCTCTAATTTTTTGCATAATGTTTCTGCCTTAGCCTTATTGAAAGTGACCATATAAGTGGTACCTATTAGGTCCTTACATTCACTAGTAAGTGCCTCAATATGCCTTATCACATCGTGAAGCCTTGAGATTAGTACGGACTCCATTATTTTTGAAATCTGAAATGATACCATCAAAATGGTAAATTCACTTTTGTTTCCTCATTTCAATTCAATGTTTTTTGCGTCAACAACAATGTCACTAACCACAAGCATCAAACTTAATTTGATTTGTTTCGGTTCTATTTTCATGTTAATTTTGAGAATTTAATTAGTCATTTATTGCTACATACTACAATTGTTTAAACTTTAACAGTAGAAAATAATTTTAAAAATATTTCATATTAAAGCATGAAATCAATATATCTTTATTCAAATTGGATGTATAGTACAATTCTTTTGAATTACATAATGAATAAACTTGTTTCAATTAAATGTAAGAAGGCTTTTATACATTAATACAAAGTAACATTAACAATTTCACATCATAAAACTATAAAATACACTAACTATAAACAAATAATATAAATACTAGAACAATAAAACTAAAACTAAAAACCTTAAAACATAAAATTAATAACTAAAATATATTATTAAAAGGAGTCCCTTTAGGCAAGGAACCGAAGATACTGGCAGCGTTACCTCTTTGAATAGCTAGACTAATTCTTTGTCCGAGGTAGCTGCCAGCTCTTCGGTCTTCTGTGACGTCGACTAACCTTTTTGCTATTTCCTTAAATAGCCTTAAAGCGCTAGGACCCCACGGACCAAGGGTCTCGACACCGAATGGGACAAAATCATATTCGGAGCCTAGACCCCTGTATTTGCTTACTTTTGATTTTTCAGCCGCTTATTTCATATTTATTTATTAAAATCTCATTCACTTATATTGTATGCATTGTTCAATAAAATGTAATCAATTGCCACAGTTTATCAATCAATAAACAATTTCATTTAAATTCCCAACTCATTGGTTTACACGGTCAAATTCACTCAAGTATAAATCAATTGCTCAGAATGACTAAGAAGCCTTGCTCTTTCATAAACACAAGTAGTTAAAACTAAAGTCAATAGTTTAAATAAGTTTAAGAAATACTTTCCAAAATGAAATATTGCTTTAAAGTTTGGTGAAATTGGTAAAATGTTAAAGGTTTAGGTAGGTACTCAATTGAGTATTCAATATCACACTATGAGGTAGTTTAGTTTATATTATTTATTTAGGAGATAAATAATCACAACAAGAATGCATTTTGTTTTTATTAAGTAAAAGGATACAAAGGGATACTTTTTGTGTCTTGTTGTTACTTTAAGTTAGTAATTTGTATAAAATAATGTCAATCATAACTTTGATTCACATGTTATCTCAATGAGTTCAAACTTATATAAGTTAGATTGGTTTATCTTAAACTTTATATTATTCATTTAGATAAACACATTAATTCATTCCCTCATTATCATTAAACATGTGACTCTTCATGTGCAAGTAAATCTCAATGAAAAATCAACAAGTACTTTTCAACCAAATTGGTTAATAAGTTGCCGCTACTGACACCATTGTTTACAAGATTAAACAAATCTCATCAGCGGTTTCTAACTGTAAATTCTATTCTCCGGATCAGTATATCTTTTAATGTACTTATTCATTATATTCATTGAGCTTTCCACTAAAAATATCATTAATTTGGATCCTGTATGTGTCAACTATCAACAAACAAGTAAGTATACCGATGCACAAACACACACAAAATACAATAATTTATGATTAGTACATCAATAATATTCTTGTTATTTTGAATTCTTATTGGATTACACCTAACCTAGCTCGAAATAAAATCATTAGAAGTTTGTCAATAGTTTTGTTGTTTGTTGTCAGAATTTAAAACAAGAACATTATGTCTTTGTTGAGTTTTTTACTGATCATGCAATGAAATAAAGAAACTTCTTACCCTATATTGCCCTGATAAAGCTTTAGGTGATAACCTTTCTGGTCACTTTTACTTTTCTTTCTTTCTAAATCCGTAGATAATTATCCTTGTAGTACATGTACTGATGTATATCTGAAACAACTTAAATCGATCAAAATTCCTATCTAGCAATTCCGAAACCTGTGGACAGATGATGAGGACGCTGAAACTAGTTATAAATTCATGACAAATTTCAACTTTTAGTACGAAACTACTACTTCCCGCTCACAAAACGCCGTGGCCCAAACTAAAGGTTTCACCTAATTTCTGTTTATTAAACAATGTAATTATACTCACCAATTGATTGTTGTGTTTTATTTTGTTCTCTGCATCTGTGAACAATTTATAAATACGTTTTTCTTTACAAAATTGTGCTACCGTTCACTAATGGCGCCAAATCTCAGTGTGCGGAGCGTATCTTCATAAAGGAAACAGTGATGTATCGAAGGTCAATACGAAATCGCATTTCGAAAGTAACGTTCCCACACGCACGATAATTACTATGAAACACATAATTTCCTTTATAAATCTATCAATTTACAATACGTTTATCCACACGTGTTAGTAAAATGGTATAATAAGATGTAATATCAATCAATCTAAATTAACCGTATTATTAATACGAAACATTAAGTTACTCAAATGAGTAACTTCATGGTCAACGATTTATGTTATAATTTTAATTAATACTCTATTGACCAATAGAGCATATCGTGCATACTGTAAAAGCTAGGGAGTAAGTTTTAAGGTACCAAAATAAATAAATAATAAAACGGTTTATTAAAAATATTGTCTTTAATATCTTACATCTATAACATGTTCCGATAAGTAACACAACAAAATGTAACAAGGTTATATTGTATACCCTTGTCATAGACTTCGCATTGGTATAAACCAATCAATAAAGTTTATTAAAATTTTGTCATCTGATGGTATCACATACGAAAGCATCGTATAATTTTTTAATCATAAATAGATTTCACCCCAACACTAACGATTGTAAGGTGCGTTGTTGACAACACAAAATATCACCATTTTGTTTATATTTCCGTTTCCGTACCAAGTCAATTTCTGTTTTTATTTTGTTATATGGGTAATTTGGTTAAGTAATATACAAGAAATTCGAGCACATAAATTACGATTTGAATTTTGATGAAATATCTCACATTTTTATTGCGAAATATCGTAAAGAGTAATGATTGTGTTTTTTCATTATGCTTGTTGCCAACATACAACTTTGCTCATTTTGGTATGCAAACAAACGTCTAGTGCCACCTATCGGTTGATACCTGTCAACCGATTTTATTTATACCAACAATTTGATATCGATTTGTCAATGTAAGTATCAATGTATGAAACTCGAAACTTTCGTTCGTAAGTGCCTTACAACGATATTTGATGCCTTATCTCTCAACCCATCAATGCACAAACAGCTCAGAACCTTCATTTAAACAGTGCCTTATTGTTGAAACTCATTCAACAGGTGCCTTTTAACATTTGCTCTCAATTTATCAATGTACAAACAGCTCAGAACCTTCATTTAAACAGTGCCTTATTGTTGAAACTCATTCAACAGGTGCCTTTTAACATTTGCTCTCAATTTATCAATGTACAAACAGCTCAGAACCTTCATTTAAACAGTGCCTTATTGTTGAAACTCATTCAACAGGTGCCTTTTAACATTTGCTTTGCATTTACCTTTTTTTTTCTTTTTTTTTTAACACATATTATGATGTCATCAATATGAACATTTGAGTATAGTCAGATCACTCAACAATAATAATTTTAGGATACCCATTCATGTTCAATACAGAAAATTTTCATTGAATCTTTATGTAACAAACCTTATTTAGAGAATTGCTGGACAGACATTCGCTCCACCAATCACTCGTCTCCCCCTCAATCACGGATATTCTGCTTCGTTATTGAAAGTCTCTCTGGTTCTAGGATCACTCCATTCTAGAGTGATCCCAGCACCTCCAATATGTCGCGACCCTCGTGGGGGCGGGGCTGCCAATGCAGCCCATATCCGTGATACAAACGTATCCACCGTGGATCGCGAGATTTTGACGATAGACACGTGACAAAGGGAGAATCGAGAGACGAATGGTGATTACTTACCACAGATTATATTGTATGTACCTTCAAGCACCAGCGAATGTCCGTCCATGCCTCTCATCACTTTCTTACTCCATCTGTAAGTACAAATAAAATTATGACACCACTGTGTGGTGTCACTAAGTCCTGGAGTCACACCATCACCACGGTATGATTCCAAGATTCATAGAACACATAAATATTGTCATAAATGAGTATCAAGATCATCTATATGTCAATTACCCATGTTAACTCAACAATCTACTTTAGCTGTCTAAGCGATGCGGAGATTTCCTAACATGACTTTATGCCATGTGTCCTACGCTCCTGCAGAGCGGTGTGAGCATGAGAGCCAAAGCCGTCGCCTGCTCCCCACGCAACCCCTGCATGTGTGCGGCCACATGCAAGAGTCGCGTCGCCCACTTCTTATGGCACTACTATGGAACGTCTCCCATCTGGCTCAGCCACTATTCTAGCTCCGTCCAGACATAGCGCTGCGCATGCCATAACACTCTCTCTTGTGGTCTTTCGGTAGGGTACCCTAGGACTTGCCTCCTGCAGAAGCACAAGCCCTCATATTTTTATATTGTTATAATTATGTCAATGCCACAGGCGTTTCACGCCCTTACGCCGGTGTGAGAGAGTATCTTTTTACCTCTTTTTATATTGTTATGATTATGTCAATGCCACAGGCGTTTCACGCCCTTACGCCGATGTGAGAGAGTATCTTTTTACCGTGCCGGTAAACACAGGTACATAGACTAATATCAAGAGCGCAGGCAAGCGCTTATTTTTACACTTAAAAACTTTTCATGAGATGCAAACAGGCTATTATTTATGTGAACTATTCTACTACTTAGCTTTCGTTATATTCCGTTGGTTCTCGAGCTCGTAGACAGGCACGCATCAGGTAGGCACATTTTTATGGCACATAACAGTTATTAAATAATAGTACAAGGTAATCACAGTATATTAGTTAAAATAGCACAACCAACAAGAAGAGAAAAAAGAGCGGCTTACTTGACATTGACATTAGTTATAGCGGCAATTGATATGTGTTGCCACCTCAAACATCGCGACTGGTGTTGCCGTCGCGACAGAACTTTCTGTAGGTGTAACTTTGGTAGTTGTAAGTTTTATACTTTCTGAGAAAATCAAATCAGAGTTATAAATAGTCGAGAATAGTTTGCTGTTTTGCTATATTCCAAATTCTGTAGTTGGGTGTTCTTATATATAAAATATCAAAATATTTTTGAAAATAATGAAACTCTATTGATATGGATCAAAGATGCTTGGAATTTGAAATTGTCATACGTTTCTCCTTAAGATACAATTGTAAATAAGCTTAGATAAATCAGGGAGACTAATCATTTATCTATGGAAATAAGATTTGAATTACAAAATAATTTTTAAATAAAATTAAGGCAAAATTTTGTAGACTTCATTCCATCTTTATTGTTTAAAGTCAAATAGAGATAGAATGAGGCTTAAGCATGATTAGCTTTTTAATGTGAATTAAGAACTTTGGTGCAAGTGCTCCTAATTCTTCTCCCACACCTGCGCGACGTTTTAAATTATTTTCTTGATTGTGATTGGTTGTATCAAAAATCACCTGATCTCCGTAGCTTATTGGTATAACCTAAAGATGTACATTTACCATAATGTTGCCATTCATTTAAACGTTTGAACGACTTTTTTATGTGGTACAAGAGGACAGGAAATCTCCATGTATATTTTTGACGAATTCAGCGTATTTTTCTACACAAAAATGCATGATAATACTTGAGGTACAAAATTGGGCAGAGTTGTATGGAGAAAAGAATGGATCGTTGGAAATAGTTCTATATACTTCCACAACCTCTTTGATCTGCAATCAAGCTATCGTTTAGCGTCTATTGCTAATCCACCACGCAGCTCAATAATTCGTTACGATAGAACTAATTCAAACGCAGGTGTGGGAGAAGCATCCCACGACGCACGATGCTTTGGTACTAAAGAACCTTTGGTACTAAGTCAGAAAGAACCGTGGGCTATTTAAACAGTACAGTACAGTCCTTAAGGTTCACGAGTAAAGTGAGTAGTTCTCTCTACTGAAAAATATAAAAAAGAGAGCATATTACGTTGTCTTAGCGAAGTGTTCGGTCAAAGTATTTGCTTTTATAATATTCTTTTGCTGTCCGATATACCTTAGGTGGATCCAAAACTAAAGAACTTGACTGTACATAAATGCAAAGATGTTGAAGATGGTCTTCGCATAAATGTAATCAATAAGGTTATTGTTATGGAATGTTTGTAAGAAAATTAAGCTTATGGTGGATAAGCAATGGATGAGGGATCAAATTGGCTGAACAGCGATAGCAATTTATTCATTGCTATCGCTGTTCTCATAAGTAGATTAAAAAAGTTAAACAGGTTTGACTTTGACAGCTTACTCCAGACTTCAGTTTCCAAAATAGGCAATCCACCTAAACATTACAAACAAACAATACATTCCAATTAACTGTAAAATGAAACTAAAATATAGCTAGCCAGGATAGAACAAATATTACCTACCTTCGAAAGATAATATCCCGCTCTCCAAACAAGAACATGATAAATATTCTATCTTATATTGGGATGGGGTTGCAATCCGAAGTTTGTCTTTGGACGCTCCTCGGGCTCCTGAGAACTATATTTGATGCGACTCTCTTCAAAGTGAATGCTAATTTGAAGCAGGTCATTCTTAATTATTAAGTAACTTTAACAATACTTTATTATTATTATTAACTGAAGCCAAAAGTGCAGTGAGAAATTTAAGACTATAAATTTCTATTTTCTTATCCATGAAATCTTTTCGAAATTGGTGAATTGATTTTCATTAACTTTATCTATTATTTTTATCAGCTTCAATCAATAAGTAGCTAATTATGAAGAATATTCATAATTATAGTATAGTACGGAAAAACTGTACTTTATGGGGAGTGTCTACTGTTGGGCAGTAGACACTTTACAATTTTATTGTTGAAAAGGTTTCTGTTAACGACATTATTAAACGAACTTTCCACAAAACAGTTACCTAGAATACGAACAAAAGATAACATAAAATGAATTTAAGGCTCTCTACGGTCGTATCTTGTAAGCAAATTCATTAGTTCCCTAAAATTATGTTTCAGCGAAGAAATATGGTAGTAAGTTCAGCTAAATGTAGTGACTGAAATTACATGGTGTATGTTCTTCTCAACAATGGCCCATTTATTGTTTCGAAGCAGTGGTAGGGACAAAGTAATATTGGGTCGTGTAAAAGTGCTTTTTAGAAGCCTATATGCAAAAACTTTTATGACTTTTAAAAATGATTTATTTTTATTGAAGGTGTGGCAGATGAGTATGCCCGAAGAGCTGTCACTACCTGTGCAGCGCGCACTGAGGACTATGATCTCGGGTGTTATGCTAGTACAGTGTTTCACTGTCTACGTTTATCTAGCATCCTATATAGTGCTGTTGTATCCTGTATTTTTGGTGATTACTTATTTCATTTGTTACATTTATCAGCAATAACTCATTAAAGGAAATATTACGAACAATATTAGCTATAACATAATAATTTTCAATTTGATTTCCGATTTTCTTATTTTATTGCAGGAAGAACGGCCGACATTAGTACTGCCTTGGCTTCTTCTGGCAGCTATAAGGAAGCTGTTGTGCGAATTGACGAGCTTGGCTTTGGGTTTAGGAACATGTGTCTTATTAGGGGCAGCCAGACCACCCTGTATTAAATTTGTAGTAATCAAAGTAATTTCTATAATGCCTTCCTTCTACACATGGATGCTGATATACAGGTACACATACAATAAAATCATGATTAACAAAATTTATTTAGTTTTAACGATAGTAAATAAGTCGTTTTTGTCTATTAGCTATTATCATGCATTAAAAGTTACTTCGGTGTTCAAAAACTTTCCTGCAGTATTACCTACTAGTGAGCATGATTATGGATTGGAACTAGCATTAAGAAGGAGGCGTGCTAAATCCTTACTAGGAGAAGACCAGTTGCGCAAAAACTTAATTTCTGATTTGTAAGTATGAATAATGCTTATAATAAAGTATGAATAACATTATAAATATTTCATCAAATATATTTCCAGTTACAATCATTCTCCAGCTGTAACGAACACAGACACTATTCACTTAAAATCTGATTACTCATCCCGAATGAGTCACGGTACAGATACGAGTGCAGAAGACCTAAAAGAAGACATCAATAATATCGAATCTATTAAATTAGACGAAAATTTGATAACTCCAGTTTGTTGTGAAGACTGGTTAGGAAGAGAAGTAATGGCACCTCGTGATACTGACCGCATTCTTGAACAATTTGGTGTCATGATGTTACGAATAAGCGCATTTTTAACGAATAAAGGAACCGATACAAATGATCCAGAAACATTTAATTCCCATTCCATTTTCACAGAACTAAAGCAAAGTCATCTGGACTGTACAGCAATGCCACCGGATAATGCCGATACGCCACCTTTGGTTGGAAGTAGTAGCGCTAGAACTGCATCGTACTTAAGAGACTATCCACAAATATTCCAAAAGAAAAATGACATTCCTATGAATCTTGGTCGTGATAACAGCATTGGTCGCTCTTCACCACGCAATAAAGTTCACGATGGTGATAATGATTCAATATATCGTAAATGGTCCAACTCTATGGCATCAGATGGATCAATACACGTAGATACAAAATCTTCTGAAAAATCGAATACAAATGAACCGCAACTTAACAAAGACGTGCATGATAAACCAAGTGAGAAAAGTGTAACTTTTTCTCGAAATGAAAATCCTCGTTGCGATTATGAAGTAAAAAATGCAACAAATTCGAGAGTAACTTTAGGATTGATCAATAATAAAAAGGAAAGTGAAGTTAAAGTCACGACTACATTTTCAAACCAAACTTTAAATGAATCTGAAATAAGGATATCATCGATCACTTGTATAAAGATAAATGATGAAGAAAGTCCCGTGCAGGTAAAGCGATTTTCACACAACATTTAAGGAAAGTATTAGAAAGTGTAATAAAAACAAAAACAATGAAATACTGTAGTAAAACTGTTTTTATTATCATAACAAAGTACTATTACAAAGAAATAGCGCAATAAAATGTAAAGTTGTGATAACTGTGATTATTTGCTGTGAATTAATATGGTTTCACATTTAAATTGAAAGGTAAATTTTAGTTTGATGTTTCACAAATATTATATTTTGAGGCTTCCACCGGATCTAAAAACAACACTCTGTAATTATATCTATTTGGATCAATCAAGTTAAATTGATAAAATGGCAATCTATTTGTGATTATCCAACCGGTTTGAGGAACCTCATGGTCTAGACGTAAATCATTGGGGAACACTAAAGTTGAATTGTTCTTTGCAACAATGTATAAGTTCTCTTTTCGGTAAGGCCTAAGTGTATTCCAACACCCGATACTGTCTTGTGAAATAAGGTTAAAGAACATTACACCGTTGCGGTCGACGGCTGCGGCGGATACTTGCCCTTCGTCACCACGAGATTCCCCAAGGAGTTTAAATTCGCTCACAGAATTAGAAACGCGAGTTGGATCTCTAATTACGGAGGTGCTTACATAAAACTCTAAGGAACTCGACATAGAATGATAGTATAAAGGACGGTCTCCGTTTTGGAATTTACCTAACGACATGCCAAATAGTCCGTCAGACCATTGATAATTTAAACCATGTAAAGTATAGTTCGACAGTAAGGGCTCGGGATAAAAAGAGTAGTGATTGAATCTCCAAAATGCTGAATCAGACGCCCTGTACACGATTAAGCCGAAACGCCAAGCATCAGCAATATAAACGTGGACATCTTTACAAAGGGCATCCCTGGAATCGACTATAATGTTGGTTATCAGTGAATTTTGTAAGACATATTCTTGTGGTATGGGATAGCGACCGAGAACAGTATCTGTTTCTAGATCTATAGCTAAGAGCGTAGGAGGGCAAAGCTGTTGTGGTGTTTCGAAGGCTTCCACTTGACCGGAGTCGAGGACCCACATGACACCGCAGTGATCGACATTCATGCGGAACACTGAAGTGAATCCCGTACAATTATCTGAAAAAAAAAAATCCTACAGTTAGGTACTAAAAATTCCAAACCAAATGTTAACATTAATCTGATTTTTAGATAGGATATAATAGAGAAGCTTTGAGACCAATGAATATTTTTATCTAAATTCTTCATCTTAGTAAGTTGTCTGTTATCTTAGTAAAAAAGTAATTTGCCTTATTTTGGAGTGAGAGCATAAAATGCCGTTTGCCTTAATGAAAGTATCGACGCCGATGGTTAAAGAGAGATAATAAATCTAATATATTTAAATGTCGTGTCACAGCTTTCGTCTTCGATCTCCTCCGAAACGACTTTACCAATTTTTATGGGTTTTATGTGAATATTTGGTAGGTCTAAACTTTTTAATTTAATTTTTATGCTACCCGATTAATCTCAAATCGTACCATCGGGAACCATTTATGTGTATTATATTCTATGCATTTTGTCACTCGAGAAAAAGTGAGAAGAAACATAAAGCGTTAGCCGCACATACAGAAGATACAAGCGCTGATTTGCACTTTAATTTTCCTACCTGCTTTGTGCCACTCCCAATTTGGAAATGGCCTGAGTGGAGCTGATTCGTCTTGAACATCTACCGGTACAGACGACAGGGTGGCTGGTACTCCTTTTTTCCATCTCGGGGTGCTTACAAAAACACGGTCTTTCCAGCGCTCTACACCTAACGGTATGACATTGAGTTGAATGAATTCTCTGAAATTGAATAATATTGAAAATATTAATATTATGAAACTGAAAGTTTTAAAAAATCATTTCCTTCCTTAATCAGCACGACTGCATAAATAATGTGTAGTAGGTGCCTACTATAAATCAAAGACATATCAAAATCAAGCATCAAAAAATGTTTGAATTAAATGATTAATCATCGTATTGCTCTTGTTAAGAAGAGGTTCTAGTTATAAAAGCAATTTAGAAAACTACAAAGATGAAATCGCGGACAAATTCTAATTTAATTATAAAAAAAACCTTAGTGTTTAAAAACTAAGGCAGTGTGCGGGATACATAATTCAATATTTATATTTTCTTTTATTTAATGTACTATTAGTTAATTTTTTTTCCTGACCCACCAAAAGTTTATTCTCTTACAACTATTTCAAAACAATGAGGTAGATTTTTGCTTATAAGTACATATCACAGTCCCCGTAGATGAGCTCCAGTCCTCGTTGCATGAGCACCACAATGTACATTCTATCACGTTTTTTATCGCGTCTTACTGTCAAATTCCATAGTGATTTGACAATTGAGCGTGGTAAAAATGAGCTACATATATCATATCGTGGTGCTCAGGCTAGAAATAAACTTGTTATTTTCTGTACCCCTAGCACGAACCATTATCGAATTCGAATAGCTTGCAAACCGAAATGTCAATTTCAAATTTTGTGTGAAAACTTGAACAGCAGCGGCACAAAGTACGTAACGAGAACTAAAAATCAGTACAGATTTGACAATGACCATTTCGGACTCGTAAACGTTACGAATTCGATTTTGGTTCGTGCTAAGGGTACTGAACAATCATAATTTACGTGACAGATTTTGCAGCTTTCCTGTGAACAGTGCACTGTGTACATGATTTTGACATCTTGATATTTGAAATTTTACCCATAGACGAAGGGTTTCCTTATTAGTTTACTAAGATTTTTCATAATTTCAAGAAATTAAAAGAGTTACTGTTACATTTACGATTTTAAAAGTGCTTTCGAAATTCAAACATCTATTCCAATTTTATCTATAAGATAATCTATTGCCTTGAAAATAAAGGTCAAATGTCAAAGCTTGTATATTAACAATGTTTTCTTGTTACTAGAAGGTTCCAAGTGCAATTACGCATTCTCTTTAAAGATTTTTAAAGGACAGTTTTAAGCGAATAATCGGGCAAGTGGGTCAGGTATGAATTTGTTCTTTGGTAACTACTTTCAGAAACTCTGATATATTAATGTTTTATGTGAGTGTATGCGAATGATGTGTTTTAGGCGCTATACCCACCTAAGCAACGTGACAGAAACGTGATTGTCCACCGGCATATAACATGACTCTAGAATGACATTCTAAGAACCCACCAGGGTGACATGCCAGAGACTTTGTCAATCGAGACAATGTCGTCGTCTGATAAAGATCAAGATGCTCTAGCTTATTTTAAAAATTCAAAACGGACAGTCTCTTTTCTGTTCGTTCTAAAAGTTAAATACTGGTGGCCTTAGAGCATATACCAATGGAGATGCCATACCGTTCACTCGCCGAACAAAATATCGCAAGTCAGTTATTTAGAACAAGTCCAGTAGTCTATAATTCCTTTAAGTAAGGAACAAAGCTACTTTAACAGTCGGGACCCATTAGATATTCAAGAATGGATAAAAAATTTCAATGATGGGTTCTCTTTTAAAGCGTCCACCAGTTATTACAGGTTGCAGACTTTCTGGTCTACCCTTTTGATTTGTAGTTTAATGGTGCAATTAAAGCAATTATTTTCCAAATATTTTTTCGTGTGTGTTTGTAACAAATTATCTGTCAACTATTGAACCGATTTCGAAAATTCATTCATCATAAGGGGTAGCTCTATTATTTATTATTATACTAGCTGTGCCCCACGGTGTTACCTGCGGTATAGTAGAGATGTTTTCCCGCAGTAAAACGTAGCCTATGTGTTAATCCAGGGTATCAGTTTTATTAAAATCGCTCCAGCCGTTTAGACGTGAAGAAGTAACAAACATACACACTCACAAACTTTCACCTTTATGATATTAGTGTGATTTTCAAGCATTTATCTCAATATCGTTGATTAATCTGCTCGATATATAAATTTAAGGAAAACTTTTAGTTGAAATAAATCCACCCTGACAACTTTTCCGAGAGGAAAATTTTCTAGTTTTTTTTATAACTACATTTTATCCGCGTGACATAGGCTATATTTTATTCCGTTAAAATAAGTTTCGCCCGTACAATGCCGGGGTGGAACACTAGTTAGTATAATATAATATTATAGATGCGACAGTGAGTTTGTTTTTTACGCTTCCGCGCCCTAATAGCTGAATCGATTATGATGAATTCCCTAAAGAAATAGATGTGCCTTGGTTCTAAGCTTCAATATCGCAATACTTATAGCGATGGAAGGGGTGATTTACCTATAAAACTTTATATTATTTACTGTGAATTTTGCAGAATTATCGTTTGTAATTACAAAACCAACATTATCGCGAACTAATTATTAATAAATACAGGGAGTCCATTAAACATGTAACTTCTAGCGAAAAACAGGTTATTTATCATAATTTTAAGTAACCCTTTTTTGAAACATGAAATGATATCGTAAAAATAAACTTTAATTACAGTATAATTCAAATTTTCATTAAATTACAATAATCATAAATACCTATTGTTATAATTTATTTTTCATCATTGTTTATTCATTTAGTTTTCAAGAAGGAAGTGTATCACAGTTTTATTGTAAGTAACTCGTATAGGATTAGATACTGCGAGTAGCCCATTTTTTTCTTTTTCGCCTAGGTTTTATCTATGTTTAATAACACAAAAATTAAATTTCTTCTCCCACTATTCCCGCATTCTACTCCTGCATAGTACACGCGCTATCACTTTTCATCATTGTAACTTTCTATATATTTGTCGAAATGACATAGTATAAAAGGCAAACTTTATCGTCTTTAAATATTAAAAGCTTTAAAAGTATTTTTATTGTTAAAAAAATAATTTGTTAATAAAAAATGTGCATTTCGGAAATGGACATCAAATAATATTTTATTTAAGATTCACTATTTTAGCGATAACGACTTGTACATTAAAAATAGATATATAGTATCACGGATGTTTTGTAGAACTATTTAAGAGATACTATAAATATGACTCCTATATTTATTTCACTTAAAAAGACAATTCCGCCATCAATACATCTATTAGAAAATACGGAATCCGCCATCTTGATATTATGTATTTATGTGGAATTAAATACATTAATAGATGTTGTTCTTGTAAAATTCGCTTTAGCTTTTTATGAGATACATACAAACGAGATGATGTAATGCAGTCTCACAGCAAAAGTAATTATTAGGAAGATAAAGGAGGAAAAGTGTTTAAATATAGGTAGAGTTTAAATATCGGTAAAAGAAAACAAACGCAGGTAACAAGTTTTTATACACAGCGATAAATTTTGCAAATAAAACTAAAATATACTCTAAATTTTATTTTTACTTATGTGTAAAGAGCATATGTACTAAAGATATAAATAAACTTTCTCATAGATAATTTTAGGAACTTTTTGATTTCAATATAAACAAACATTTCATTCAAAAATCGTTCATTCTTTTTATGTCCCATCCCTAACTTTTGTGTTTGTGTACGCTCGAACGATTGCATAATTACCTAAAAACTTGTTAGCATGGGTCCGTTTTTTTGTTTGTGCCTTGTGATTTTTGAAGTGTGCGTTTATAGCAGAAACTAGCTCGTGTTTGTGCGCGTTATGCTTATTTTCGTTAGTGTGCTATGCGTGTGTATGCCGAAAATTTTGAAAAAAGTGAACTTTATGGCATCGCCATTGGTATATGCTCTAAGGCTCGTATTACAGGATGACAACTAACACCCATATTCTTAGTCGTTTCCTCGAGATTTTTTCCACTCGACTCAACCTCATTCGAGGAAATTCGTATGCTTAGACAATAAAAATATCCTTCACTTGAGATATTCCTCACTCGAGTGGAGGTCGAGTCGAGGAATAAACTGTCAAACTCAAGGTAGCTCTCGACGTACCTTAAGGCTTCCTCGAGTGGTGTTTAAGGTGTTTTCATGTTGTTTTTTGAGATTTTGAGATTATTGACGAATTGGTGGATTTTTTGGATTACGTATACGATGATGAACCATATAATCCGGCTCGACGGTATTTCCGTGACGCCGCAAATCCTTTTGAGGTTTACAACAATGATTCGTTAAAAAGAAGATTTCGGTTTAGAAAGATACATTCATACAAGTAATATTTCCTCTGCTAAGCATTACATTAAATTGTAATAACAGATGACTACCTGTACTGCCTTTAATACAATTACTGGTGGCTTTGAAGTTTTACGTGACAGGATTATTTCAAGTAGGTATTTACCTATGTTTGTTGTGTGATATTTTATTTTACATATATGATATGTCTATGCTTTTATGCTTTATACCTTTGTTTGTACTCTCAGTGGAGGAATTCTCAAGTTTGTTCAAGATACCTACTAGAATATCATTTTCGAGGTTATTTGGAGAAACTCCTTAACGAGCTCTCGAATGAGTTGAGTCGAGGAACGTTTGAGGATGTGACTAAGAATATGGATGTTAGTGTTGATCTTGTGCTATACAAGGCGACATCCCTTTCTAACTGTATTCAAGTAAACATCAACACTTAGTGGGCATTCTCGTGAGACTCTCATGATCGTCTAAGGCTCGTATTACACGAGCCTTAGACGCTGAATGGCACGTCAGTTCATATCACGTTACGTCACGCAAATGGACACTAGCCCATACATTTACTTTGAATGTTCATGCTAGTGGCAAGTTGCATGCCAGATCACTTGTCAGATTTTGTATCACGTTGCTTACGTGGGCACAGAGCCTTAATAGTTGCTCTGAAATTAAGTAAGTAGCAAAGACAACTTTCGCTCATTAGAATTGATTAAGCGTAGTGATTAAGTTTGACAAAAACGTGATCAACTAAATCCCATTACACAATTAACGTTGCTACTATATGTAAAAAGTAATTTCTGTCAATGTAATTAATGAAACTAACGAGCTAGTTGCAGATATTGCGACAAAATCTCTAAGTAATGTATATTATTTAACTTCTCATTAGAAATAAGCAAAGGGGTACGGTAGGGCTTTAGGTACTAAAGGTGCACGGGCTGTTTATTGCATCTCGAAAATAGGCACATAGCTATTTTGCGTGAGGCAGCAAACCTGACCTGACAGCGAACAGTTATTCCAAGTTGACGAAATTATTTAAATAGTCTACAGAGGGGGAAAGTAGGAACTTAGACACAAAGTAAGTAACAAGAGTAAAATTGTTCTAGTTTTATTCATATTTTATATTAGTTTTTGCTCTAGACTTGGCGTTGAATTTTGATTTTTTATACAGTCTAATCCCCTAATTCCATAGTGTGTTGTTCACGCAGGTGCAAACTTACGAGCATTGCAGATGAAGTTGAAGGATAGGAGGATGTTATAAGAGCCTATTTGACACCATTCAATTATTTCTATACAATTAAATAGCGGAATTACTCATCAGAAACAATTTATCTGTCAAAGGTAGTATTTTGAAAATTTCAACCCCATAGAAGATTCTCTAAGGTCCATTATATATTACATAGTACACAATATATAAGATTTTTTTCTAATGAGATGTAAGGTATACTATGTACCTACATTGTTATTGTACTTATACTTACACCTTATTAATTTAATCTAAGAATTACACGTTGACCACTTATCGTTTATTGCAACGGCAACGGCTTGCCCCACAGCTTTCAGATGGTGAAAAACATTTTGTTTTAAGAAATATTTATTCTCGAATCAGTTATGCTAATACAATGTATTGTAGATATGTACATGTGTGTATTGATATATAACCTGGTTTATTTTACATTGCACCCCCGTATTTTTTTCTTTCTCACGCTCTTATTGATCGACTAGATAAGAATGCCTTGTGGCATTATGTGCACCAATAGCTGGCTCAAAATCACCAAGGTGGAAAATACTGAATTCTGTTTTATGATGCTATAGAGTAGAAGCTAAATATATTGATAATTACTCTAAATCATAACTAAACTTATGTTAAACTGTATTGACCTTGGCAGAGCATATAATTAAATACTTTTCTTGAAATTTCAATTTTTAAATGTGCTATCACTAAAATTAATCATTCGGGGAACGGTATTCGGAAGTTTATAATTAAATAAAAAAATATATATGCATTTCATTTTTACCCTTAACGATAACGGAGATACGTCGCCAATAGTACGAACTTAAAAAACTTTGTCAAAATTTGGAATTAAAACGTTTTTAAGGACAATGTCGCTGTAAATTAAGCTATATGACTATTTCATGTTCTTAAATTTACAAAATAAGTGAATATCGCTCACTTGCATATAAATAAATCTGCGGTAGCTATAGGGATTCAGCCTGTTTCCAATATTATCAGACTTTATTCCTAAATAACTTATGTTATAATGGCATTTCTTTGATTTTAGAGGTGTTCTCCGAAATGATGAGGGCATTCATCAAATGACGATTTGCAGACAATTAGGGTTTAATTCACAGTTAAATTGAATAATAAGCCAAGTTATAGGAAGTAATTGTTATTTATTTATTTTTATATAAGATTTATTCTTAACAAGAACTTAATCTAACTCAATTAAATCACTTTTTTAGTTTCATAATTGATGACACAGCCAAGTAAAACTCTTGACGTCAGTGCTTTAACTGAACATGAAAGGAGGCGTTTCTGCTTCTTAATCCCGTTTTTCTTTACGAAATCTCTCTTGGCTGGACACACCCTACTGACATCATCTCTTTGGAAGAACTCTTTGACTTTTTCGCGAACTTCTTTATTCAAAACAACCTCATGAATTTTGGCGTCAGATTTGAGAATAGTACTGGTTTTCTCTTTTGGCAAAAAACAATTAACCTTATGAAGCAATCTGTATTGCCTTACCATAATCCCGCTAACACATTTTTGAAAAACTACCCTCTCTTTGGATTTTTTTCTCAAATAAAAGATTTCACTTCGTTAAATAAAAGATTCTTGCGCACTTCAGGAGGTACGTCAACGTTTTCTAACAATGCGTTAACTTTGCTATTGGGAGTTGTAGGGTTCTGAGACTTCACTTCTTTAAGTAAGCTGTACTATTTTTCTTTATTTGCTTATTCGAACGGTTTTTTTCAGCTTTGTGAGACTCCATATTGCTGTAAAAATAAAGTTAGTATACCTATTGATAACTTTGTAAGCACGACATACACAAAATTGACAGTTAGTAATAGAAAGTACCAATTAGTAACTAAATAGTCATTTGGGGAACAACAACATCATTTAGAGAACGGTCCATCAAATCGGAGAACGTTCCCCAAATGACCGTTCACCAAATGATATTTTCAAATAACCGCGTCTTTTTTAAACGGCAGCCATATTTGACAGCAATTCTTGCTTCCTTAATGTAAAATATTTGTTTATAACATTTGTTATACAACACTATAAAAGCTATTATTGCATAATTTTGATTGGAAAACGCGTTCCCCAATTGACGACCTATTGATGTACGCTCTGTAAATAATGAATTGAAAGCCACTTACCACTTATTTTAATTTCATTTGGCGAACTACTTTCTTCACAGCCACTTTGTTTACAACTCTCTCTACAGCTGTTCCATAGACTAAAGAGGGATGCGTTCGAAATTTTTTGTTTCGCGTAATCAAAGCTGCGTTCACTAACATGATGCTTATATTGTCGGACATTATATTTAGACTTAGATTTTTTAAATTCGTTTTTCTTCTTTAATAATGCTTTCAATAATGTAATATTAGATACAATTGAAGGTGAATGGGTATCAATAACCGTTAAAAATGTTTTATTTTATGACTATTTCTGGTGTTAGCTTTTAAGAATTGCTACTTACGACGCGTTCTCAAAATGATTTTTTGTACTTATTTGTCCATATAAAATGTACTATATAAGACTTTTTAATTATTTTGTGTGATGTGTGGTTAAAGTAAACACAGTTAAGTGTTTACCAATGCTAAAATATTGAAAAAAATACAGAATTTAGGCATTTATTTGCTGCCGAAGTGGATTTACCACCTTGGTGATTTTGAGCCAGCTGTTTTTTTGCAATAAAGTATAAATAAATAAAATAATTTTTTTGCACGCGGGGAGGACCAAATGTTCGCGAAATGGACGGTAAGAGAACTGACGTCGTACATGGTATTCTCCCTTAAGCCTGATACAATTTTCAAATCTCTTCAATAACTTATTTATATCTTCTAAATAAAACGTTTTCTAAAGTCCCTGAAAAAAGACAGAAATTGCAGACTTCTTCTTCGTATACTCGGTAAAATTTTTCCTCGAAATTTTACCTCTATCTTCAGTTTTGTACAAAAACAAAAAATAATCAGAAGGAGTTAAACCTAGACTATAAAGAGGGTTGTTAAAAGTTTACGAACCACACTTGTTTAGGGAAGCCATGGCAACATGATTCTTGTCGACGAGTGCATTGTCGCGTAAGAGGAGCACTCCACAAGTTCATTTTCCCCGTCTTCTTTATAGGATCACTTCTTTTAGTTTTTGCAGCTTTTTCTTTATAATCAACCAATAAAATTAGCTCTGAAACCCAAAAAATCGCTGCAACCTAGCCGATTGTGTCACCTTAAACTTCTAGGCGGTTCTGCACCTTTTTCACGCCACTGCATGGAGTCTTTTTTGGACTTTTTATAGTGATGAACCCAAGTTTTATATTCAGTAACAAACCGGTTCATAAATTCATCTTTGTTTTTGCACATAGGTACAGAAACTCGTAGAAACACTCGACGCGCTCACGCAAACATTTTTGAAGCGGTGCGTGAATTCTCGGCTCTTGCATTGACCTTTAATTTGCTAAGATGGTTATGAAACGTGTTCAAAATCATTGTAAATAATAACATTTCTTAAAAAGCGTATCTCCAAGAACAAGATTTTCGAAAATTTTCCAATTTCTGAGAAAGTCGCTTCGTTTGGCCGTGCTAAGCGCTGGTCATCTTTAATCGATCCTCTGCTCTGCTTAAATAATCTATGCCACTTATAAATCATCTTACCATGCCAAGAGTCCCCGTAAAAAGATGACGTCTCTTCCATAATCTTCAGTGTTTTTTCAGACTTGGTGAGGAACTTAATCATAGCACGTAACTTGATTTTCTCCATAGTTGATGCTCTCCTCCCGATCGGCTTGTTTGTTCAGTGATATCTCAAAAGTTAATGACCCAATTGAACTGAAACTGGGTTTCATAGGTGTATTGAGACAACAAGTATTACAGAAAAAAAAACTTCCCGCCAACACTCTCCATTCCCTCCATCCCGCAAACTTTTGGACCTCCCATCGTATGTGCAAACTAGAATTTATAATAATTTTAGTTTCTTTTTTCGAATGTAAGTACCATTTATCTTAATGCCGACTTTAATACAACTTGGATAGGTATTTAGTAATATAGATAGGTAGTTATTACTTGCATGTTTTTTATACACAGAGAGCAAAGTGGGTGCAGAAAATAGAGTAAAATAAATGGTCCTTTGGGAAAACTTTTCCTTCTTTTGGGCAAAGTGAAAACCTAAGCCAGCGAGTTATGGAGTAAAAGTTACTACCTTGCTTACCCATTATCTAAAGCAGTTTGCCGGTCTTGTGGTGAAGGATATTCAAAATCAATTTGTTTCCATCTGTACAAAGTACCTATGACTTTGTTGTTGGCAAAGTACGCATTTGCGCTCCATAATACGGACAATAATATTAAACCTTTGATTGCCATCTGTAACAGAATACATAATGTTAATTGTTAATTTTATATGATAAAATATTTGTAAGACTATTATACTTTTGGTATCTATTAGTATTTATAATCTAAATAAACATTCTTTAATACAGTGTTCAAATTTTGGATTTGTAGGAGACCGCGACCGCGCCCGCGTGGAACTTTCAAAGATTAGGTAACTTTATTTTTACCCATTCCGCGTTTTCATCAATCTGATTACTATTTAAATAAAAAAAGGTAAGTGGTTTTGATTTGAAAACATAAATAATGTGTACAATCATAATTAAAGAAGGGGAGAGCAGGGCCGAAAGAGCTGTTGTTGGCAATTTGCTAGAAAAATTGGATAAGACGAATGCTGCAATTAATAGTTCTAGGCTATCTTAGGTAAAATTTAATCTAGATTTTAATTAATACATTTTGTTTATAGATAACCATTTTTATAAATAGAGTTTGTAAGGCACAATGGAGCTCTTGCTAGGGCAAGTTGTACTGCAGCTGGGGTTAGTTGTGGCGTTTATAATTTTTGGTCTTTTATATGAATTAAAAAGAATTTTGGAATAAGAAACCACCACATAATATAGCTATACATTTTTTTAAGGTCAAATTTATATAACATCCGCATTTTTGGATAGTTTTATATAAAACTTTAAGTAAAAAAGAAACAAGTTGTACTCTTCTTAAAATTGACACTGAAAGTTCTTCAATAATTCTTTTTTTTTAAATAAGTTACATGTAAAAGAGGTCAAAGCTCTATTTTTAAGAGCTTTAGTACCCTTTACAGACTGATATGATTTTAGTTTTATTTATATTTTATCTTTATTTGGGAAACAAACAATGAAATAGCATTTATAACTAGATCTAATTAACAAAACATACATCAAGAAAGTGTCCACTATAACATAAAACATACAAAGGAGCACACATGTTTAAAATCGAGAAATAAATGTGTACATTTTTACCAATAAAAATCAAATTGCAAGTTTAGTAGGTTACAATTATAATTATAAACTATCTATTATATCATGTATATATTTTTTCCAATCATTGGTAGAACAGTTAAATATATAAATTGATGTGAACCTATTCTTATAGCCAGTAAAAGTATTTGCAGTATATTTGGTGCTAATTAAAGGCAAACTAAATAAACTTTTTAGACGAGAGCCTATCCGAGGGCATCTTAAACCAATGCTATTCAAAAGAAGAGTCAATAAGAGTGTTCTTAATTTTATGAATAAAGACTTGATCTCTCTCAACGCGACGATCCATTAAGGAAGAAGTCATAAAATGATATTAAGTTTTATCAAAATATCTCCCTATGGTGACTGAGTTCAGGTAGATATATTTTTATTATATTAATTAGCCTCTCAAAGGAGATTGCTCAGCTTCCATACATGTTTGGCCTAAAAACCAATAACCATGAAAAATTGTTTCCTAGATTCGAAATTATATATAAATTACCGTAGAAACGAATATTATCGACGGCCACTCCTGAGAACTTCTATAAACCATATACACTGAATGATTTTGTGGTTATGTTTGCAAATAGGCACATAGGTATTAGAATAATAAAAACCAAATAACTTATATAGGAAAATAGGGCAATCAAGCCAAGTACCGATATTATGTATTAGATTCAGGTATATAGAGCATGTAAAATAACAGATAATTGCCTGTTTTTAAAATTAATGCACAAGAGTAAGTTTTAAAATCATGATTATGCCATTGCGATTTTCAGAAGCAATCTTGTTTCATTTGACAAGTGTCTAACACTAATTACACTAACAAAATGCATGTCAAGGAACTGGTACCTGCGTACCTATGTTATGAGAAACATGGAACTGTTATCATAATTTTATAAAAACCAATAGGATATTTTCTTAGTAATAATTAGGTTTATAATGGTAAAAGGTAATTCTAATGTAATAATATATTGCGTAGGTTCATGATAGTTCTGATCAATGTGTGAAATATGTATATTCCTGACATAGCTTAAATATTCTGATAAGGTAAATTAATGAAATAAAACAACTTAAGTACTTTTATGTTGCGTTTAATATTACATATCATCTACATTTTGAATTAAAATATCATCGAAATATTTTATCAATCTTTACAAAATAGATTTGTTTTGATGTTATATAAACAACCTCGATCAGTCTTTGTGAATGTTACTACACCCATAGCCAATAAAAATGATTCGTATGTTTTCCAAACCGGTAAAAATAGAAGTCCTTTTTTAAAATTAATATATTATTTAAAGGTGGCCGTTAAAATCTAATGACTGTAAAATAAAGTATAAATTACGCCAAGAATTACTGTATATGTCAATATTTTATTTGCATTTAGGCCAATTTGACCAATCTCCTTTGTCTTAACAATGAACTTAAAAAAATTAAAACAAAACTACTAGTCTTCAATCGACTGAGCAATAAGACCATACAGAATGTGTTAACCTTTCCTCATCATCCACATATCGCAAATGTGCCCATTTCGTACTTAAGCTGCATTCATTCCATTTTTCTCCAGGCGCAGAGTTAGAGTCATTGCGTAGTATATGATGCAGAACCAATCTGATCTTTTTTCCTCATTGGTGCATTCATATTCTTGTAGAAGAATATATTGTTTTAAACTTTCATGGTCACTAACATTATAGTTATATAAGTTATTTACGGGATTGTTACCATGTACGTTGTTTTTAGCGAGTTTTCGATATTTTGTCACTGTTGCAAGCGCACACGATCACGGAGTAACTGAAATAATTGCGGGTAGGCTATTATTGGCAGACATATCGGTCTACCCTCCGTCTTTTATTGCGTTCGATGCAGGATAAAATTCCTTTCCTTCTAGCAGGGTTCAGGGCTTCTCTTCCTTTTTGCTTAGTTCCTTTAGCACTTTTTCCTTGGGCATTTCCTACTTCACTCTTACTATCAATTTTTAGCTGATATTAGCCTTTTCTACTGCTAAAGCTTTAGTAATAGTAAGTAAGAGAGATAGAGAGAGAGAGAGAGTTAGAAAAGCTAACTTTCTTTAACGTTGTGTTAACTCTAATTAATCGTGGATTTTTTTATTAGTGATGGTCTAAATAACTCTGGAGAAAAAGGTGATGCATATATGAAAGCGAGTGAGCAAGAAAAGAGCTATGGACTATACAGACGTGACTCCAGTTGCTGATAAAACAATACACATAGGTTATTAAAAACATCTTGGAGGTTAATTGTGCTGCGGCACAACTGACCTCAGTTGAACGGAACTTTTTACCCCATTTCAACCTTTTTTAACATATGTCAAATAATGATTCTGAATAAACCGTTATAATTGCATTTATTTATATTTCTGAATAAATTAAAAACACAATAGTAAAAACCCCATACCTGTAACACTAAAAATGCTCACCTGAGATTAAAAAGTATGAATGAAAGAATATTTACTCAGGTGATATTAAAAGATCACTGCACACTCTACCACTAGGTTCCAAGTCTCTGGCGCAACTATAATAGCCGCTGCGCATACGCTAGATTGCCAGAGCACCAGACACATTACGGCCATATAATTATCTCTTTCTGTTTTTTAGATATTTCCATCGAAACAACTTACTCTTGGGATTTTCAACCCCGCTCTCCTTTAAACAAGTCAATGAATAATTTGTGTATAAAAATATTTCATAAAACCTATAAAACTATACTGACCACTTGCTTTTTCGGAACATAAATTAAAAAAAACAGCACGTTAACAATTAATTTAATAGTACGTTAAATAAGATTATGGCACTTTACAAGCAGGTACAGTATAAAATTTGTTTATACAATACCTGCTCTGAAAGTGCTTTGTAATAAAGCAAAAAAGACTTTATTATTGTTGTACTACTTAGTGGGCTGGTAATCCATTGTTAACGCGCTGAGCGGGAAGAAAAATATGAAAACTCCAAGTTGAAAATTCATTGATAACGTGCTGTTTTTTTTATTAATGTTCCAAAGGAGAGGTGGTCAGTATCATTTTGCAGACTTCGCGATATTTATTTTAACATTATGATTTTCTTCTCTGAATATGAATTTTGAGTTTATACAAATAATAAAATGGTAGGAAAGTCAAAACTGTACATTGAATATTTTTTAAAAGAATACTTGGGGTGTGATCTACAATCGATACCGAAGCTAAAAATATAGATTTTCGAATTTTTGTCTGTTTGTCTGTATATATGTCCGGTTGTTTATCGAGAAGTCCTATAAGTATGTATTTTTACCCTATTCTGTATTCCTTATCCATTATATTCTCCATCTGCTTCAGTCACAACTTATGACTTAATTCAGCAGAATCATAATATGTCATTTATTCAAAGCAGGCTGAGAATCAGCACTTTTTGAAGGTCAATTTTACAAAAGACAGTCTCCCTCTGTTACTGCACTTTGTGTAGATATGAAATGTTAAAAAGAAACGGGTAAATTAATGTTATTTTAAAAGGTATAATCGTAGGTATTTTTGGTGCTGTATAGCGTTCACGCAGACGACGTCGCAGCGAAATACCACTCACTGATTAATCACGAAATCTCAGAAACTATAACATTTACAACCTTAAAATTTGACAGGTAGGTTCCTTTTAGGGTAGATATCCACTAAGAACGAATTTCACGAACCTCCACCCCTAAGGGTGTAATACGGGGGTTGGAAGTTTGTATGAAAGTCCTATGTTTTTGAAGTAAGAGACTTCAAATTTAACATGTATGCTCTATAGATGGTGTAGAGGTATACTAATAATGTATCTTTAGAAATAAACTCCCTTTTGGGGTCAAAAAGTATGTGTAAGTAACTAACTCCACGCGTACGAAGTCGCGGGCGGCCGCTAGTAAAGAATAAAAATTAAATATAGCTGATTCTTTTATTTTAATTGAAATTTTAATTTGTTTTCCTATCTATTCAAACCGGGGCGTATAAATGATACTGAAGATTTATGAACACTGCCAGAATTGAAAGAAACTACCAAAGCTGACCTAAGCACTCATTAAAAACCTATTACCCGTGTAATCAAGGCATCAATTTAAAGTTCACAGGAAAAGAAAATATAACTGCAACAACTTTAATATAAATTTCAATTAAAGAATTTGTCTTCTATTTTCACGTAGGTAGGTTTAGTATAAAGCACTATGTATCCTTCGAAAGAAAGTGATATTCCCAACTCGGGTGTATTAAGAACCTTGGCCGCGTCTTGAGCCTCAAACTACATTCTCGTTGGCAATCGGTCATTTTCTCCCCTCGGTGAACAATGTACTATTTATCGTCAACGTATTGATGTCTGTTGCGGCACAGGTCTACCCTGAGGAAAAGATAGGGAGATCGGGACATGACCCACCACGCGGGCCTATTACGGATTCGTAGAAGTCATCCGCACTGAAAACCGGGAAATAAGTAAGGTAAACTTACTATTGATGGTTCTTGTGTTTTAACAATGAATCTAATTCATTAACAATTTAAATTACTACATTTTATGTAATTATAACATAGTTAACCTGAATACTGGGTTGACTTGATTTGTGCCACTAAGCAAGTAACAGGTTCCGAAAAAATTGCTCGGAGCAATATGTAACTTGACACATAGCGATACAATATGGGTGTGGCTCGTATACTTATTAAATTCTTTTCAGGTTCATAGTATCATTTAATGTTACTTTTTATATACGGTGAAACAAATGGCCCTGATGTTAAATGTAAGTGGAGTGCAGTCGCGAAGATAGATGATGCGGCTACCTATGATGATGATTATTATTTAAGCCGGATTGTATTTTTTTAATTTATGCCACAACCAAATATTCAATAATATTTCTATATCTGCCTACCTAAGTTGATATCAATTAAGTTATTCTAGGAGTTCATAACTTGGTGAGCAAAAACAAATAATATTAAACTTAATCAATCAATCAATACTTTATTGCGTTCTACAATGTTTTCTTAGATCTTAGTAGGTACATTGCTTTGATCATTGTAGACCCTGAACAGGGCACAGCAAATAGAGAAATACTATTATTACCCTCCAAATATAATTACACCAACCTAGTTTATAAATCGAATAGGTATTTATTTTCAAATTCTCATGCCTATTAAGCATAATAAACTCAGATAAGTGGATGTATAGTTGAATCCTAAAATTGTTATTATTATACAAATAGGTAAGTCAAGTGAGAGTCGGACTATCGCACACAAGGTTCCGTACAAACTTGAAGATACCTAAATAATTGAATAGGTAAACAAGGGCATCAGCTCTATATGGTTATTATAGTTTTTTAAATTATTCCTTCCTTTATTTGTACTTCCAGTTATTGCTTCTTGTTTTTCATGATGTTAGGTCAACAGGAAGTACTCTTTAGATTATGATGCCCTTGCAAGGGTCAAAATATGATGTATGAAATGAGCATAATACATTAATCATCAACCTGTTCATCTCATCACTGCTGATTGAGGTACAAGCCTATCCTAAGATAGAATAGCCAGATTGGGCCATGAAATATCATGATTAGTACCTATGAATACGGTAGTGTAGTCGATTCTGAAATGATTCTCTAAACCTAAACTTGACAACAGTGTATCCTTTTCATTCTCTATACAGAATGAAGAGGAAAAACTGATGTTAATTTTAGTTTTAAGTTTAGTGAATCATGCCAGAATCGATACCAGTACCTACTTATTATCTACTAGGTACTAACGCCTGAAAATGTAACAGGAACCATCGGCTGAACGTGTCTTTCGAAGCACGAAGGGGCTCGAGATGATACATTTTTGGTCACGGATGGATGACCCAATTCCCTAAAACCTATATGTAGGTACAATTATATTTAATTCTAAGCTTAGTTTAAAAAGTTGTTGAACTGGGGACAAAAGAAATACATAGATTGCGCAACCTGCAAATTTTTGGAAACAACAACTTACAACCGTGCTTACAACCAAGTAATACCAATTTAACATGGAATCGGTACTCCACGGGGGAGGGGATAGGGTCAGTTTGTAGGCAGCGGCGCGAGTGATATTTTTGGTATAGCAAGGCTATGGTGACGGAGAGAAGTCTCCCCCCACGGGGAGATGCCAGCCGCCTGGAATACCTCTAGAGGCACTCGCCAATTCTCGGCGTGAGGTCCCCTTTGGGATCTCGCCGTCCCCAAACCCGGTGAAGCTCTAAAGGTCAACAGCATACACACTCAAAAAAAAGGCTATGGTGGCCGCTTACCATCAGGCGGCCCATGAGAAAAGCAAAAGGGGTGACTTTTGCACCTTATTAGTTTCAGACAATTGCAGCTCAATTTTTTATATTATTTAAGAGCATAAAAATTATATGGGTTTTGTTTTTAAAACTACGAGTACCAATAAAATGTAAAAACTCGTCTAATTTTAACCGCAACATGTTTATTTCGTTGTAGGATAGGTAGGAGACAACCAATGCCAAACGAAACTAATTTGCAGCAATTTTGAGGAAAAACTTTAGCAATAAATAATATAATAATATCATACCTAAATCACCTAAAGATATTTTTAGATAACCTAGCATTTGTATTATACATGCGAAAAGCTGTGTATGTTTTGGAATCAAATTAATTCTACTAGATTATATTTCATTACCACAAAACTATTATTATCAATCTAAAACTTATATCATTTCATTCAACAAGAAACAACAAAATAAAATAGAAGCTTCCTTACCTCAAACAATTATCACACCATTTATATGCACAATAAAGTTCACCAAAATTGTTTACCAACACGTGTGCCTCTCTTAGAGTATAATATCACAATACGTTTCCTTAATTTACTTAGAGAAGTTGCAGGTTCTGCGGTTGCGCAAACAAGTATTTTGTTGTATAACAACTTTTATAATGAAAAGAATTTGCTACTTAATTCAAAAGTAGGTATATTCATCTCAAGAGATGAGTAATATTAAGGACAAAATTCGACCACTATAAATTACAAAAATGCTGTAAACTGGTTCTCAAGGCGTTGTGTTCCAACTGATCACCTTGATTTTGTTTGACAGATAATTTTTATAAATTATACCTACTCACTAGCTACTCTAACTAGAATTAAAGTAGTACGTACATAGAATAAATAAAATATAAAATCATAAAAAATACAATTTTCTAGGTACCGATGTAGTAGTAGGTATAGTATATCAGTGATTATTTATACTGCTTCACTTAGCGGTCCTCCGACGTGACGACGCTCATCTTAAAAATATTAATAGGTTTTTTAAATTCATGGAGTTAAAAGGCCGAGATTTTTTTATTTTTGCCTTTTTGAATTTTTTTTTATCGGGTTTTTTTTATAGTTCAGTGTATCGGTACTCTGTTTTGTTTATCACTTCATAGTATAAAGCAAAGTCGCTTCCCGCTGTCTGTCTCTCCCTATGTATGCTTAGATCTTTAAAACTACGCAACGGATTTTGTTGCGGTTTTTTTAATGGATAGAGTGATTCAAGAGGAAGATTTATATGTATAATTCATGTAAAATATAGTAGAGAAACACTGATAATTTTAGAGGTTTTTGAAAATTGTAAATTTAGAATTTCACCCGAGTTAAATTGAGGAAAAAGGTTATAGTGAGTCAAACTTAAAAGATGGGCATATGCTGTCGCGGACTTTCCGTCATACATTTTTTGTGTAACTTTAAACATTTACGCAGCGCACGCAACGGAATCTCCCAAATGGAATATTTTACAACATTTTACATCGATACTGGTCGCAGCGTAATATATTATAGCCTTAAGCCTTCCTCAATAAATAAATAAAAAAATATTTTTTTCAAATTGGACGGCCAATTTGAAAAAAAATTTTTTCAAATTGGCCACCACTCGGCCACGGAGGTCGTTATTATGAATGTTAACTTTTCCAAGGTGTCGATTCAAACAATGCGAGTTCCAGGGTGCAACTTGAATTTATGAGGTTTAGCTCTGCTGCCATTTAAACTACATTACGTACACAGAATAAATCTAATATATAAAATTCTCGTGTCGCGGTGTTTGTGGTTAAACTCCTCCGAAACGGCTTTCCCGATTGTCATGAAATTTTGTGTGCATATTGGGTAGGTCTGAGAATCGGACAACATCAATTTTTCATCCCCCTAAATGTGAAGGGTAATCCACCCCTATTTTTTTTTTTTTAATTTTAGATATTTTTTTTATTTTAATTTTTTTATGATTAGTAAATACATATAACCCTGAATTTTGAACCCTTTAAAATCAACCCCTATTTTTTTATTGCGGTACGAAGTTCGCTGGGATAGCTAGTAAAATATAAAATCATAAAAAATAATTTGTATTAAAAGTATTTGAGACACAACCTTGAATGGAAAATTACAATAAGTGGGTAGTTGAAAATAGTAACAACTTATAAGTCTTCGAAACAACTACGAAATTAAAATACACATACTTATAACTACTTTATTTATATAATAACAATAGGAAATAAACATGACAATTCCATTAGCATGGCATGTAAGGTAAACAATAAATAAAATTGGTTCAAAATGTAGCCTAGTGTCTAATTAACTTTACTTTATGGCAAGGAACTTTAAAATAGTATACGCATTTCAGGATCGCAAATAGTTCCCCTAACTGCTTCTTTCGTATCCGCAAACAATATTCGGTAATTATAGTCGTTTGGATTCAAACGCCTAGCTTGAAACAGCGGCAATTTGTTAGATATCACCCACACGCTTTGCTGTTCATCTTGATCCACTTTTATGTCATTAGGAAACACAAGTGTCTCCGAGTGTCTCGCTACCACTCCGATAGTATTCTTTCTATGCGGTTTAGTGGTATCCCAACAACCGATGCTATCTTGTGAAACTAACCCATAATACATGACACCGTTTCTATCAACAGCTGATGCTGATGATTGGCCTTTGAAACCTCTACTGTCGCCAACGATATTGAATTCTGAGGTACTATTGTTTAGTCTCGTGGGATCTCTTATTATTTTTGTCAATACATAAAATTCTCTGTAACTGGATAACGAATGAAAGAATAGTACTCGTTCTTGGTAAGGTGTGATCGGACTCAATGACAAACCAAAAATTCCGTCCGGCCATTGAAAATTAACACCGTGAACAGTATAATTAGATGCTAACGGATCAGGATAAAATAAGTGATGAGAAAAACGCCAAAATTGAGCATCTTTTTCTCGAAAAACTAAAAGTCCGAAACGCCAAGTGTCAGCTATATAAAGATGTAGATCTGAGCAGTCGGCGGTCCGAGTATCAACTATGATATTTGAATATAAAGAATCTTGCAAAACGTATTGCCGAGGAATTATAAATCGGTTTATAACCGTATCTGTATTTAAATCGAATACAAAAATGCTGGGAGGACATTTTTGTATCGGTTGGTCTTGTGCATCAATCTGGCCGGAGTCGAGGACCCACAGTCTTCCACAGGAATCAGCATTCACACGAAATACTGAAGTGAGACTTGAGCAGTTGTCATCTTTACCTGAAATACGGAAATTATTTTTTGTCATGAAGAAGTTAAAATAACATTTTCTGAGGATTTCGATTCTGTGGTATTGTATTTATAAATAAATGTTAACTAAATAGTTATGAATAAAATCATTATGATATTAGGATCAACATAATTATATGAATTATTGATATAAATATGATTGTATTGAAACTTTGATGCACAAATCTATAAAATACTAGCTGACTCAGCGAACTTCGTACCGCCATAAAAATAGGGGTTGGCGGTAGAAAGGTAAAAATTAAGAGTTCCATATATGTATTTTTGAATACCAGTTTTATAAAAAAAATATTAAAAAATGTGTCCAAAAATAAAAAATAAATGTTAGGGGTGGAAAACACCTTATCACTAATAATATCTGGGAATCGGCCCAGACCTACGTAATATGTATATAAAATTTCATAAAAATCGGTCAAGCCGTTTCAGAGGAGTATAGTAACTAGCATAGTGACACATTTTTTTTATATATAAGAGATGAGATTAATAAGTTTAAAATATATAGAGTTACACCCTACTGTCGATGCCCATAAATTATTAAAATTAAAAACAAAAATTGTATACCTATTATGTTTATCAAATATAGAACCCGAATTTCAAAATTAGGTAAACTAAGAAACTTTTTTACAAGAAAAAGAAACCTGCTTTATTATTAAAACTGAATTGATTAGCTGAAAATGTTTAATATAATATAATAAACTTCTCATATATACAACTATATATAAGACTATCTCGGTTCTAGAGTAAATTCTTTTGAGATGAAAAAAAGAAAATATATTAATGCTGATGTTCACATTTAAATTGTTTTTTTTTTACATTAAAAATGTGAACATGAAAACAGCTTACTAAGAGAATTTCACACTCAGCCCTGTTGAAAATGATCACCATGTATTCATTGTATTTATATATTTTTTTTAGATAAGGATTAGTTCTTATTTTTTAGTTTAAGACCTCTTTGACAAATAATACTATCAAAATATGCTCCTATTTTGGCATTAGCGACTGTTTGTGACATTTATTTACATCCAAACATTCATGCTAGCATTTCACACAGCTATACGTATTTGCTATTTCAAATTTTGACAGCAGTAAATCCTTTTCATGTTCTGTATTGAAAAGAGGAGACTGTTGACATTTTTACAAATAGCAAATGCGAATAGCCACGTGAATTGAAGACACCAGACACTAAGCAAGTATTCGAAGAGTTTTGTGGAGAATTCGAGTTAAGAAAGTCACATGTTTTCGGTTTAACTAGCGCATTTATAGTTAAAACATCTATTTTCAGAATGAACCACTAGAAATACCACTTCATTTTATATTTGCCTGGTTATAACTAACTATTTATACACATTTAGCTAATAAAGTAAATAATATATTTGTACGTGAAGTATGAAAAATATCCTCCTGGGCTGGACAAAGTCTGCTTAAACACATTATTGATCTATATTTGCAGCAAATAAAAAAAAATCTCATATATTTATTTATTTGATTTATACAGATAAGAGAACAGCACACGTCAAAGCCTGTCTTATCTCATTAAACCGGTACAGAAATGAAGGGTCTCGGGACTCTATTTTAGAGTGTGACGAAAAGTCTTTGTAATATTGTAATAAGTTGCAATCGAACAACAACTTAATGGCTGAAATCAGGTAAAACGCTGCAATTATGCCCTAAAGCGAAGCTTATATTAAGTACCTGAGTAACTAGTGGTGAATCTCACACTGACCAAAAATTGTTTTAAGACAGCTACCAGTCTTAAAACAAGCAACTTACATGTTACATGAAAAAAAAATCCTAGCAGCAGTAGTACTACCAAATGCCCTCATTTAGTTTGTAAAATCAAAGTCCAAGATGACGAAAGATTTAGCGATTGATAGCAGAAGTGCATAGACAATAGAGTACTTAATTAAAGGATATACTATTCCTCGCCGTAAACAAGAATGTGTCAGACTTGAATTTTGCGATTCTTGTCTGCATGAGACCTACCTACTAGTTGAACTTACATGGAAAAGCTTTTTATCTCATTAACTACAACTGCGATTGAACTCCATTTATGGCATGAGTTACACCAACTTACTTTAACTGTCATGTCATTTCATATTCAAGTCTTAGTAAAATTTAACCAAAAAGTCAACATCAAGCAAGAAAACAAAAGTAAAAAAGCAGACATCAAAATTGTAACGATTCACGACTGATTAATGAGGAAAACGCGATTAACTTAAGTCCCGTCATTTTACTTGTTAACAACACTTACTATATGCCCTGTGGTAAGACCAGTCGGGATAGGGTCGTAACGGTGGTGACGTCAGACCACCGTCCCGTGGTATTGTAGCTAGAGTGGCGGGCACACCGCGTCTCCAACTGGGCAACGTCACCCATATTCGGGAGCCCCATACTTCCAGACCCAGAGGTAGGACATTCTCAGGTATGTATTGCCTGAAACAAATTTAAAGAAATTATAGTTTTGTCATAAGCACTAGATAGTGAGTGAAAGAAAACATAATGTCTTGATAATTTTCTTGTGTAATAACATTACAGGGAATTTCGCAGACAATGGGCTATGATTGTGAACTATCACTAATGCTTTCAGTGAAGATCCTAGGACCAACCTTTGTGATTATCAAATTTATATGTCACTTCTGGGAATGGTATACATTCTTATGCATGTTTATAATAGAAAGCAAGTAGGACAGACACAGTAGTGACTATGCCATTCGGTTGTCAATTCGATACCGAGTCATCACCAGGATAGAATCTAACTTTTTTTAAATATTTTTTAATTTAACACTCACACCAATTAGTCAAGCCCCAAAGAAAGCACTATGAGGCTTGTGTTAACGGTAACTAAAATACTAGGGAAACGGATAGAATTCATATACTGTATATAAATAAATATATTTTTATAGAAATACATATTAAACATCCATGACTGGAGTGGAGTACAAATGCTCGTATTCATCACACAAACATCTGCCCCCACCAGGATTCGAACCCGGAACCTATCGAGTAACCCGGCCACCAGCGTACCAACCACTCGGCTACGGAGGTCGTCAAACTTATTAATTCTTAGAAGGGATTAATTAATGTTATAAATGCTAATAGTATTACTGCAAGCAAAGCAAAGCAAGCTTGATCACTGTAAAATAATAGTTTAACATTAAGCGGCTAGATTTTCATATCCAAAGATAATTTTACTAAATTTTTCACTCTACTCTGCCTTGTAGCCTAAAATATTACTACATATAATATTACTAGCAATTTGTTACGTCCATAAAAACATAAGTAGCCATGAGGTCGGATAACAATATTTGCTGGTTCGAATCCAACATGAAGAAGTTGCTTTTTTTCTACTTAAAATTAACCTTACGTATTATGCACTATAGCCATTGTGAAGTTGTATTAACATTAGTATATTCTAATAGTTTTCTTAAAATATAAGTAAGTTCGTAACGGTTTTATCTTTTGCTCTTCGTAGCCCGAAAAACCAAAGTACTTTGTGCAAAACCCATTAAAGGTAAAGCGACCGTAAATAGTGCAATCATTGAGCGTCATTCGGATCTCATTTTATTTTCGTCAGAGTCTAAACAACGCAAGCATTAAACAGTCATTTCTTGTTCGTTTTCTTTATTCAAATAGTGATTGCTTAGACTTCGAGTTGGTGTTGTGATAACGTTGTAATGGAAGGCATCTTAATTTGCTCATTGACATTTTATTTGATGCAACCCAGCTTTGTTTTTTGTTTTATGTCGAATATCTTAAAAAAAGGAGGTAACCGTTATTTTATCTGTGACAGTGGATGGGAATACAAGGGGATGAGAATATTGCATTAAAAAATTTCGGAATTTTTTGGGACACTGAGAGATCGGCCTGGTCAACAAAATCCCACGGATTTACAAAATGTTTTACACTACATGTGTATCAAATTCGTTTTTGCCCAAAGAAAGAAAATATTTTTCTTTCTCTATGATATCTTACTCATTAGCGATAGCTTGGCTCCGTTGCTGAGGAGAAGGAAATTCGAAATCGATATGTTTCCATTTATACAGCGTGCTGAACGGCGGTGTTTCTATGTCGGCTGGGACCGCCTGCGCCCGCGCCGTACCGAGCATCGTCAGCCATAGCATCAGTCTGGACGCTTCTGTAACAGAAATTATAAATACTATAATAAATAGAGATTAAGCTTGATGGCCCAAGTGGTTAGCACGTTGGACTTAAGATCGTGGAAGTTAAGCAACTTCCGCAATGGCCTGTCATTGACGACCTCCGTGGCCGAGTGGTATAAACGCCGGGTTTCAAGGTGTCATCACCTACTCGTGAGGTCCCGGTTCGAATTCCAGTGGTTGGCAATGTATGATGAATACGATCATTTGAACCTGAGTTATGGATTATTATATTACATATATAAATATACTTATATATGTATTCTATCCGTTAACCTAGTGATATGATGTCTGCATAACACAAGACTTACAGTGCCTACTTTAGGGCTAGGCTAAATAGTTGTGAGTCTAGGAAATATTATATTATTATTATTAGATCGGTAACTAAAAACGTATTTACTCGAGCTCCGCGGTGCTTTGGAAGGCACGTCAAGCCATTGGTTCCGGCTGTAGTTGCAATCGTTAGCACCCACCAATCCGCATTGGGCCCGCATGGTACGTCATGAACTCATGACCCTATCTTCCTATTCCATTCATAGGGAAGGCCTGTACCCTAGCAGTGAGATTAAAAGAATGATGGATGGATGTAATATAATTAAAAATTCGTCCGAATAATTAAATGAATCACATTTAGGGTGCGTGTAAAACATAAGAAAAATATATGCCTATACTACTTTATCAATTAATGAATCCATACCAATTTTATAAATGCGAAAGTGTCTCTATCTTTATTCTTTTTTTTTATTTAAAATAGGCAATGCGTTTGACCACAATCTCACCTGATGGAAAGCGATGATGAGGCCTAGGATGGTATACGCCTGCCTAGAAGATGCCTGTTCACTCTGGCCTTGAAGATGTCCAGATTATATTGGTCCTGGAAAACAGACCTCGGCAAGGAGTTCCGCTCCCTAGCCGTTCGCATAATGAAGGCGGAAGCAAATCGCTTCGTGCGAATGGGAGGAATATCGACAACATAAGAGTGGAAGCCCTCGTCGCGCCTGGTCGTCCGGTTGTGGAAAGGGAAAAGGGGGATTTTTTAATTCTTTAAGGATTCAAATTAAATTTAAGATTCTTTAAGCCTAAACCGCTGAATTGATTTAGATAACAGATAGAGATAGTATGAGTCCAAGAAAAGAACATAGAATAGTTTCTATCCCATATCCACCCGTTCCTCGGGATTACACCTGAGTGTTAAAGAGGGTGAAAATTAGGGTGCAATTTATCGCCCAGGCGCCGCTGCTATTATCAAATAAATTAAACACCACGAAGTTACTGTTTCCTACAGTATATTGATGTGATAAAGTTATAATTATTGATCTGATTATAATAATCTAACTTCCATAGTAGGTATTATTTCATAGGTGCTGCGTTATTGTAATTTGCAATCAAAAATAATAATAAAATAACATGATAGGGTTCAATCCGCGTGGGAATAATTGTAGATGTAATTATTTTTACGTATTTTAATGTAGGCAACTATTTGCTTAAGCGTAATACCTGTAAGTACATCAATTAAAATCTAATGATTTTGAACCCAAACTTAATATTAATTGACGATTGTCTGATTTACCTGTCAATGAAGACGAAACGGCGAAGGTAGCTATTAAAATATCCATTTCCGTAGAATAATTCACACTAACTGATGATTCCTACTCTGATTGTTGAGTTACTGGTAGTTTATTGTTAGGTTATCCGAATATAGCTTATGTTATGACACGAGCCGCACAATAACAGTTTCATTTGTAATAACATACTTACATGTTTATAGAACATAAGCAGGTAAGTCTACATACTTTAATAAATTTGTTACATACATTTTTAAATATAGTATAAGTATAGCTAAATAAACATTAAGTATGTTACTTCATTTCTAAGTTTTGGGGCTAATTATTTTGTTTTCTACTGATTAATTTAATTGTGTTAGTATCCATCCTGGTTACTCAACATTATTAACATGAAAGTTGATTTATATGGATGTTCCTACTCCAAACAAAATAACTTAAACGAGTTTAAATGAAATTTCGAACATTATTAATAGGATCTCGTAGGATACCGAACGTAGGTTTTATTCCGGAATAGTGTTGAAATTCAATACTATATTTTTTTTCATATATGACACATGGGCCATGCAGAAGTTTTAATTATCAGTCACATCTGCCTTAAAGTTGCCACTGAACCCTAAAATATGTGGAAATTATGTAATATTCCAAAACAAACCAAATTTGTAGAAGTATTGAGAAAAATTAAAATTACTGTCTGGAATGAAAGTACTATGACCCATAAAAAAGGTAAAGAAGCTTTGAATAGGACTCTGCAAGACATACGCAGCAACAAAAGTTTGATGGGTGATTTGGCTATATTGCTGGCACGAGACTCGTCAAACTCTACCAGTAGTTCCAAGGGGATCACGTGCCGATAAGATAAAAGCATGTCTTAAAAGATCATCATTGTGGCCCTCAGTTAAAATCTTAAAATTAACAAAAATCTTGATCTTTTGCTAAAACTGGGTAACGGTGATTACCCAGAAAAAGATGGAATGATATCTGTCTCTTCCGATCTGTGCACTTCAGTAACAACAGTTGAAAACTGGATTTCAAAAATGTATCGAGACGTTGCGCTCATCTCGGAAAAATCGAGAGTGGTTATGTGAAAGAGCTATACTAACCCCAGAGAACGACCAAGTAGCGGTCTTTACTTACATATTACTGAACTCCTTAAATGACAACAGATTGTTAATAACTCAATAGATACTGTGGTAAACACTAACGATGCCGTTAATTATCCAGTAGAGTTCTGAAACACTGAACCCACTGGGCCTGTCACACCACAGACTTTTACTGCGTGTGGGTACACCTGTTATGTTATTAAGAAATTTAAAGTCACCCAAATTTTGCAACGGCACCAGGTTGCAAGTCAAAGCTTTGCATCGGAACGTAGTAGAAGCCACAACTTTGACCGGACCTGCTCAGGGAGAAGCAGTGTTTGTACCACGTATCCCATTAATACCAAATGATCTCCCCTTTACATTCAAAAGGTTCCAGTTTTGCCTGAAGGTCTGTTTCACCATGACCATAAATAAGTCGCAGAGTAGACCTACGACAGGACTGTTTCTCCCCGGTCAATTCTATGTGGCATGCTCCCGTGTAAGTTCACCCCAAAGTTTGTTTCTATTGCATTTTAACAAGTATAAAGTGGTTGGACACTTCATCTTTTTAAATTATCACCTTCTTCTACCTTACACATTCTGTTTAATATTTAGGTTTCTGACTTGCAATGACAAATTCACAACAAAATTTAATTTGAGGTCAATAGGAACATGCTAAGCGTATCGAAAAGTGGTGAAAGTTTGTAATATGGAATACCAGTTGTGTTATATTCAAAGTGTTTAAGAACTCTACTGATATTTTACCTACTGCATCGTCAGTGTTTAGTGTTTACCACAGTATTTCTGTCTTTCAAAGGACTTCAACATTTACAATCGCTAATTGGTTGTTATCAGACCTTTTACTGTTACTGTAGTGCACAGATACTTTTACTAAGGGCCATTTAAGTGCTTTTATCTTATCGGCACGTTCCCCATGAACCTATATTAAAGTACATATGTTGTAAGTCTTCGATCCTTATTTTTGTCAAAATCAAACGAAATTCAACAGTTTCGCCGGTTCCCAATATGTATACTTTTTTCTTCATCTGTTAATGAATTATTACTACTAATACTGACAAACCTAAAGCTATCACATCGTCGTCTTTTTACCGGCTATAGGACTTCCAACCTTTTTTTATGTCTGGGAAATGTCTTGCGCATCCTTCAACCACCGGGGTAGCAAGAAGAATGTATCTGGGACATAATGATTCTATCCTAGACAGTCATTAGAGGTTTATCATAATACTTTTGTAAGTTTCTCTGTTCTGATCTAAAACTTCACGTCACGATTAATGTATATTTTTTCAGGGAATGACCCGCTTTATTTATTAATAACTAGTTGACCCCGCGTACTTCGTACGGGTTGAAATAATTTGGAAGAAATGACGGACCGAGTCTACGTAAATAAATGTTTGACAGGAAAGAAGATAGGACAGTTTATATGGGAAAATTGAATTGACGTTTTTACTATCTTCCACGCAATTTTCCCATATTTTCTCACCTTTTAAACCTTCCTTAAACCTCCACGAACATTTCAAGACCAAGATAAAATAAATCCATTCAGCCGTTCTCGAGTTTTAGCGAGACTAACGAACAGCAATTGATTTATATACTCGTATAATAGATTATCCCGAATTTGACACGTTAATTATGTTTTCAAATATAGAACCACTAACATTATGTATTTTAAATAGTAAGCAGAATGATGAAAAAACAGATTTGGTAAAAATCTGTCTGAATCACTAAGTCCATGCGGAAAAACTAGTTACGAATAGTTTTAATGTTAATAAGAGCAATATAAGTATTATAAATTACTTAATGAATTATACAATACAATTATAAATATAATTTTGTTTTGTGCTAACATATACATTATCTGATCTTTATTAGGGTCTTTGATCATAGTCTTAAAAATTGCAATACTAACTTGGTTGGTACCTTTAAGATTAAAAAGACGATTTAAACATTTACATTGGCAAGTAGGCCAGTTTACCGACTGTACGGAGTCAGTCATTTTTTACTGGGCTAAGTGTTTATTTTGGCAAGCCTAGTTGATAATAATGGAGAACCGGTCCATTGTGCGTTTGTAACAGCATTGTTCATTATACATAATTACTTTTCCGCACATTTCGATGAAAAAAGTGGCTTGCGGTTTAGATTAGTCGGTTTATGCTGTGCGGCCAGCAATGGCATCACGTAACACGTATCTAATCGATTTAAATAGTCATTGGACCATTAGTAATAAAAAACAGAGTCAATTGATATATTCTAAAATTTAAGGTAGCTATTTATATGTAGTAGCAAGAAAATATAACTTATTTAAGTCTTTCCTTGAAACTTATAGTTGTAAGTTTTATTCGACATGGTTGTGAGTTATATATTACGATCGGCTCCGGTTTTGCACGGACGAAATTTATTTTAACGTGATAAATTTTATAGCCTATATCACTCAGAAATAATGTATGTTTTTTATCGGTCCAGTAGTTATTGAGTTGTTTTCAACTGAAAAAAGTAGTAACAAGAACTTTAATCAATAAAAGTGGACAGTTAAATACTAAAATTATATGGGCCCGCCTTCGCTTCGCTTCGGTGTCGATGACAAAACACCGTCCAATAGAATCACTCAATAGATTACGACGCGGTTCCATACTTATTTCGTAACATCTCTTTAACGATTTGTCCTTATTATATGCAGTAAAAGGGAAAAGTCTTTTGTTTTAAACACTTGAGACGATAAGTTTGTATAAGTACACTGTATAAGAATTCATAATTCTTGATAATATGACCATTTTATAAATAACTACTTTTTGTGACTTAAATATAAAAGTTAGACATGTGGAGTCGGCGAATTTTATGTAGGCATTATGAAGCTAATTAGCGTTAAGGCAGCGTTCATAAGAAACGTTTTCTTTTGACGTTTTTTCTCCTACTTACTTTGCAAATCCGACTACCAGGAAAAAATATTGAAATTTTGTGGGTTAATATACCTATATGACACTCACAAATAACGTGGCTTTCTATTGGTAAAAATCAGTTCATTAGATCTAGGAATTACCCCCTACAACATCACAAACCTACAATTCACACACACACACACACACAAACTCACAAATAAATCATTCCCGTTTTGGGCGTCATACTCCTCTATTTCTTCCAGTACCTCAATAGCCATTACCTGGTTCTCATACAACAGATAAGAGATACTACGAAACAGACATGCGCTATTCTCTAAATAGGCATATAACGATGATGGTACCCAGGTACCATCTACATTCAATATTTCAGTTGTCATACGTTTCGTTCGTTTCTGAGACGTTTTAAAAAAAATATGTTTTATCACAGCCATAGTAAATCTACTATTTGACCGTTAAATGAACAGTAATGAACAAAGTACAAATTATTTAACAAATTTTGTGGCTATAACTTTTGTAATATACAACTCGCCATCAAAATCTGTTAGTGAACAATCACCCCTATTTTCCCAACCTGGGGTAGTTTTTTTCCCAAATTTACGTCAGATCAACTTTGATGTATCTGCTTTCCAAAAAAAAAAGAATTATCAAAAAGTAGACTACTCTGTAAAAAAATATGCGTGGTCATACAGATAAAAATATATACGCGTCGACTTGAGAACCCCCTTCGCTTTTTTCATCGGTTTATTATTTATTTGCAATAATAACTCATTGAAATTAATAGAAAAGAAAGAAACGATGCCGAATAGGAACACGAATCTCTCAACTCTTATAATTCACCTAAGGGTTTATATCTTGAAAAACCCAGAAACACGTGTTTGATTATTTTAATTTTAAAGCTTTTTTACGAAAATTTAAGTGAACCTACTCAAAAATAAAAAAAAACCATACAAACTTTCAACCTCCTTTCTTATTACTTTTCTAGTTTATAAAAGGTACTAGGTATATATTGTTTCAAACTTTCATGGTCATCAACATTATAGCTATTAACGGGATTTTTACCATGTACCTTGTTTTTTATGAGTCTCCGATATTTCTCTTGTATTTCAGTCTTTATATTTCAGTGTTGTCTCTCTTGTCTGTCAGTCTTTATAGTTCAGTGTTCATAGCGCTTGCATCAGTGCCGAAATATCGGAGACTCATAAAAAACGAGGTACATGGTAACAATCCCGTTAATAGCTATAATATAAAAGGTACTATTATTAAGGGGTTTCCTCTCCACGTTAATGAGTCAATCAGTCAGATTCTCTCTCTATATTATAGGGTAGATTATACAATCTCATACCACACTATGTTGTCACATTTAGTCTCAAACGTTGTCCGGAAACAAACTGTTTATTTTTGGTCCATTGCTTCCAATCCTTTCCATTAGTTATTAAATTAATTTGTCCGTTGACAGGCTTTTACTTTAGGTTCTATTCAATATGTATCTTGTCGTCATAGTTAATGGTGTTTTTGTATAAAATAGTGTGCAAAAGGTGTTATCTATTTTCTTCTATATATTAATCTAATCTAAAATATTGATGTTCAACATACTTACTAAAATTTTACGAATTAATAATAAGTGTTTATGAAACTATCACACTTATTCTAGAAGGCCAGAATGTATGCAGCCCATACATTGTAACGAACCAAACCGTTTAAATCTATTAGCTTCATGTTTTTTTAATTCATGAAACTGATGTTAATGGGCACCAATTTAAAGATGATTTGCAATATTAAACGAACAAAAATTGTAAATGCACATAAATTTACACCCTTCAGTCACGATTCAAATAGTAGTTCTGACGCGGAACCCTTATAGATTTGTCATGCCCGTCCCCGGTTTTGCTTGGATACTGTCAGCACTAGAGAGCTGTAATTTTGTAGAGGTATGTATATCAATGACGCCGACAAAATGGCAGAATAAAATTATGAAAAATATTTTTTTAGGTCAGCTCCCCTACATGTAACCTGGGTATGATTTTTGTTTTCATCGTCTACTCCATCGTGTGGGGTATCGTTAAATAGATCCCTTCAATTACTTAGGGGTTCCTCGGACTATTTTTCGATATAATCCCTATATTGCGAAATATAGCACATAAAGTGCCAATTTTTAAAGTGAAAACTTCTTTAGCAGCGTTGTACACTTTTTTTTTGTATGGGTAAAATATGTTAATGTAATATAAATTGTCATGTTTGTGTACGATAGCGCAATAAATAAATATTGTATTCTACCACATACATGATAGTACTTTTATACTGACAATTAAAGCAATTCGTGCAAAATTATTCCCTAACCATTCCAAAATATCAAAAATGCACAACGTTAATACTTACTTCATCAAGTTTTCACTTCTGCCGGCACTCCCGGAATGCAACCCGTCGTTTTTTTTGTAGCCGGTTCTCTGAATGTACGCCGGGTGACCGGCGCAGAAGTATTGTCTGGATATTAGTGGCCCTGTTCTGGGCGTTAGGTAGGGCCCTACTCATTCCACCCGGCCTAAGGAATGGCTGAAATGAGCAGGGAGGAGTCCCACATACCTTCTTATCGCTCGCCCGGTGGTTGAAGGATGCGTAAGGTATTTCCCGGACAAAAAAAAGGAAACCAGAGGTAACCCACTAGTTTCGAATAACGTGATTGTGTGCTACTAAACACAAGAAGTGATATTTTAAAAAGCAAGATTATTAGAATAGATTCTTCTTATAGTCGTGCACTTGGACTTTCACTGTTGCACCTACGAGTATGCATTCGCAAAGATTCGCAACGTGTCCCCTTATTGCTAATTGAGTAATATCAGTTACTGAAACAGGATTGATCATAATAAATCGATATTTCCTGTGATTCCGAAAATTGCGTGTTACGACCAAGAATAAATACGTTGTTCAGTTTAAAATTACAGTTCGTGGAATGCGATTTGGGTTAGGTAAAGTGTTTAAATCGTTAAATTATGGCAAAAGATTGCTTTTTTAATTGTATTTAGAATTCAAGTACGGCATATCCGGTTTTTTGGGTAAGATATTTAATTATTGAGCACATAATGACCGAATGTCTATGAAAACAGGAACACGCAAGTAAAACAACAAAGTTACCCAGTTGGTCGACATTAATCTAATCAGATTGATGTCGACAGCACCAACCAAAATCCACCTCCTGCAATCGACACAGCCAAAACTATTATTTCCCTTTATATACATTTATTTATTTATTTCGGTAAAGAATTAAATTAATAATAAATAAATAAATTGTTTCTAAATAACAAAGCACTCAAAAATAACAAAAAAAATTCAAAGGGGAAGTCCATATTTAACATTCAATTTAAAATATGGTTCAAATAACGAATAGCTTTTTGTTTGACTATGTAGGACTATCTATTATTTATTATTGAGAACGTCTGAGTTGTCTATTACCGATTCTCCCTGGACCAATACTAATACACAAATCAGATGATAATGGAGTTACTGTTACAGTGTAGGTAATGTAATACGATACTGAAAATCCGATAAACCAAACCTACATTTCATCATCAACATCGCAGAGTAACTGTTTGTCTGAGGAGAGAGTTATACTGGATACGGCAAATTGATTTTATACCTTATAAAAATTGAAACTATGTATAAATCCAACAAATCTTATAAATGTGAAAGTTTGTATGTTTGTTACTCGATCAGATAAAAATACCAGGGCCACGGTTGCATAATGGTTAGTATATTCGCCCGGATAGCGAAGGGTGCGGGTTTGAGCCCCGTCTGCTGCCTGGCCCGCGTGGATTATTTTCTAGTAAAATTTTCTTTAATAAGTTTTATTTTCCACTTTTTATAAGACAGAGCAACATCAAATTTGTAAATATAGATGTGGCCTGCGATCGCTCTTTCATATTTCGTAAAATAATCAAAGACGATATGTGTACTGTACCCTTAGCACTAACCAATATCGAATTCGAATCGTTTGCGAGTCCGAACATTGACATTTCATTTGTACAAAATATGACATTGACATTTCGCACTAGCTAAATATTCAAATTCGATATTGGTGTCATTTGAAGAGTTCTGATGTTTATCTCAGAGATGGAAGGGGAGACACCGACGACAGAAGTTGGTGGTGAGTCCAATTAGTCTAGGCTACTCAGCCATCTCCCCCTCTGAGAGCGCCTGTCCGGGCGCCAACGACTCAGCAATCTGTTCGCCAGGGGCTTTGCCCCTAGTAGCAAGAGGGTCGCACCTCCACATGATGTGACCAGCCGGCCAACCACTGTCCGCACATATTACACAGCGGGGCGCACTTTTCCGCACGTGCACATACGCCTGAAGCAGTGCGTAGGTGTGGACCGAGGACCCTCACGTGAGCGAGGCTCCAGCCCACATTTATTTTATCCCCTTCTGCCACCTTTCTGGCGGCTTCTATAGGGCATCGAACAATGGTGACCCCTGTGCTTCTCGGTCGCGGGTAAATTGATATATATACTATTACGGTTCATGAGATATAGCCTGGAGACAAACAGACAGACGGACAATGCAGTCTTAGTAATAGGGCCCCGTTTTTACCCTTTGGGTACTGGACCCTAAAAAGTTATTTTGTAATGTTAACAAACCAAAAAAATGTTTCATGATTTTTTGTTGATTTGTTTGCGCGTTTGTGTTCAAATCAGTAAACAAACAAAAAAGGACAATGAAAACAAAAACAGGTTATCTTTACTATATAAAGCTGAATAGTTAGTTTATTTGGTTGAACGCGCTCATCTCAGGAACAACAGCAGTGCTATTCTGTAAAATTTTCACTCGCGGATCCGATGTGGATCCGCGCGTTTTCTATGTAAATCCGCGAGGATCAAATCAACATTTGATCCGCGGATGAAAATTTTACAGAATAGCACTGCTGGTCAGTTTTGAAAAAATCTTTTTGTGTTGGATAGTGCATTAATCGAGGAAGGCTATAGGCTGTACCACATCACGCTACGACCAGTAGGAGCGAGGCATCGATGAAAAATGTTGCGAAAACGGAGAAAAAATATTCCATTTGTGGACTTCCGTTGCCGGCGGTGCGTAAACGGTTAAAATAACACAAAAATCATTAAAGACAGAATCTTCCCCCTTTAAAATTTCTATAAAAAAGTCCACGACAGACTGACTATTAACTTATTCCTCAAATTAATCACATTCATCGACTGATCGCCAAGTGAGCTAGTAAATAATATTACAGCTAATAGATAATCACGTGCTTTTCTAGAAAATAAAAGTCCGTGATTACCTATGTATACAAAATGTTATTATTTCTTAAACCCATTTTCATAATTTTAATTGTTAACCTATCTTATTGTACGATACATTTGAACGGAGGTTACACATTCACTAAACTTTCACCGTTTTATTGCAAAACCATATAGCAGGTATTATTACACCAGGCACTCAACTTTGAATGAGTTTCGATAGTATTGAGGAATTATATTTATCCACAGAATATTTATGTAATAATTTGTAAATTTTAAGAATTACTTACATATTACCATAGAAACAAAGTCGCAACTTACAGATAGTCGAAATGAATAAAAGGGTAAAAAGGTACCTGTATAAAATAAAATTATATACGATGCGTTTTAGCGTTTCGCTCATTTTAAATGAAAAAATAAAAAAATAAGTTTTTTTTATTTATATAAATAATATAATAATTTATATATATATTGTATAATAAATGATAAGACAAAAATAGAATATAGGTCAAATTACGTCACCAATCGCATCAATATTTTTTTGTACTACAAAAACTATTCGAGGTTTTAAATAAAATTTTACATACCGCTAGATTTGAAAGATCTCGCCTTTTCAAATCCGCCATCGATTTGTTTTTCATACGCCAGGTCATCGCGCACATAATTTCTGTCATAATTAACACCACTGTTTTGGAGCGTAACTTCCCAAGCTACATTGGGTTTCGCGCTTTTCCAATTGTTTATGTCCTCGTACCGAGTGCTAATATCCGCGAGCAAACCGGCAGGCGACGACCACTGTATGAACCACTGATGCGCTAAAGCCATGATTGCATTTACATAATAAGATTAAAAGTGTTCCTTCTCACTTCAACGAATCCACTGAGCGCAAGATAAGCCGGTACTAACAGAGATTACTACAAGAATCTGTATAGCAATAAACGCGTGGATGCATGCGCTCAGCTGCTGTTTGTCTGTTAGCCGGCACCTGGAGAATTCAAGCAGCCTTGCGCGCAGTCACCCCTCTTACAATAAAGCACTTCCATGCACTACCGTTGTTTAAAATGCTCTAGGAATAATGAAATGGTTTTTTTGTGCGTTATTATTCATCATAAATCAGTATTAACCAACTTTTTATGATCGTCTTTTAAAAACGACATCACTTATTACAAACAGGCAAGAAAAAGTAAATTTATTTCAATGTGTGATTTAAATAATAATCAATACTTATTTGTAATAAAATATATTATTTTATAACATAAGGTTATATAAAAAAAAGTTTTAGATGTTTGAGTTTACAAATTATAATTATATTTTCATAATTACATAAAATACAATGTTGTCTGATAATCAAAACCAAAAATAATTATAGTGAAAAAAGAGGTTTCCTTTTTCTCCATTATAATTATTATTCTATTTTATAATTTTTATAAATGTCGTTCTTTTACCGATGACCTGTAGCAATATACATATTACTTTTATATGCTTTTTGCATTTCATAGCAAAATTATTAATAAAACCTGTAAGAAATTTGACAGTTTTGATGTTAATTAAATCAGGGGAGAATTCAAAAGAAATAGAGAAGAAGTAAAGTAAAGAAAGAAGAATAGAAAGCCATATTATATTAATAAATAACTTTTAAAATATGACAGGGCTATTATCTCATGAAGACATTAGTGCTCACAAGTGGGTAACTTTCCACAATAATCCATAATTTTAGTTGAAACTGCTGGCAGATGTAGTAAACCAAAGATGAGTTATTTAATTGTTGACTATTCGAACTTCTTTCAATCCCAAAAACTGTACGCAAACCTCAGAATTCAATTAAGGCAATTCAAAAAAAACAGCCTAGAACATCTAAGGAAGAAATGCATTCTTTTGGATACTGTATAGTGGATACGTCGTTATCTACCTGAAAAATTGAAGACAGCACATGAATGTTATTCAATTTGTAACTTTAACTATTTGTTATATTGATGAAATAACAGCTTTTAGTTTAACAAAACTTATTAAAAAGACCAAAGCTGAATATTTAGCCAAAACTTCAATTCGATCATATTTCATGGTGGTCCCATACATACAAAGGAGACGACTTTTTTTTACCCCAGCGTCTAACACATCATTACCTAGAGCTCGTTGAGTAGGATATAAATAAAGTTTTTCTTTGTTTTCATTTTCAATAACAATGAGATGAGGGCCGTCAAAGTTCTAGTTTTTAGAGCAATCTTGTTATGGGGTCTGTCTCAAAATCATAACTAGTTAGTATGATTGTGAAATTTTGGTATATGACGTTTCGTTGCTGTATTTAAAAAAAAAACAGAAAACGCCGATTCATAATACTTTGTAAGTTGTGACGAAAACAAACAAATTAATATTCCTTTCACGGTTTGTTGTACGGAACGCTTAGTGCGCGAGTCTAACTCGCACTTGTCCGGTTTTTCTTGCCTTTTACAGCTCGAAGAAATTGAGTGTCTGGTATGAAAAACGCCAAAAAAGTCATGTCCCATATAGTGTTATAATATAGTGTCTACGACTAAGAATATGTATAGATAATGCTACTGAACCCTTCGTACGTAAATCCGAGTCACACTTCGCCGTTTTAAATGTTGAGGTGGTGAAATAAATATGCTATTGGCAATTTATTGGACACAAAATGTACTAAGAATAAGATAGTTAAAGTAAGTTAGGTTAATTAGGATTAATTAAGTTAATTAAGATAATTAAAGTATTTTATTACATGACCACTTTTTTTTTCGTTCATCTGTAGCATATCGCATTACAATTTTAATTGTTATTAAAAATTCAGACCTCGTAACAAGCATCAGTGGTTCAGTGGTAGAAAGCTCGCCAGCTATGCAGGTGGCTTGGATTCGATAGCCAGTAGAGGAAGGAAGGAAAAGGAACTCCATGGAACGGTTGGTGCTGCAAGGGAAAGTTGAGGGCAAAAGGTTTCGCGGGCGCTCTCCGACAAGGTGGACAGACATAATTAAATCGGCGACGCACTCTAGCATAAATGATTGTTCTCGCTCTGCAAAACATCGAGCTACATGGCGACGCATCGCGATTGCATCAGTGGCACAGGAATCGACCGAGACATGACCACGAACACTCTGTCAAGAGTGCACGACTAGGAAGAAGAGGAAGGACTTTTTTATCAATGATTTTAATAGTTTCACTTGCATAGTTTTGTCTTAAAACCACAACAATTTTTATTTTTTGCCTATGCATTTTCAAGGAATACTACATCATATGCTAAACAATAATTTTTGATGTCGGATAGAGGTAGTAATAACGCTAATCGACCAACTCCGTGCTAACGTGTGTACTCTAAGAACATGGGTTCAAATCCCAGTAAGGGAAAATGTTTTATGATGAATAAAATTAGTACCTGATCATGGCTACTACACATAATTATTAATCTAATTGTACAGTGTTTACTAAAGGAGCAAATAACTATTTTAGGGGATTTAAAAGTACGTCGCTCGAGCTTCAAAATATTGTTGCTCCCAAGTGGACTTTTATCACCCTGAGAAAATAAGTAAATGCAACTACGAGTATGTAAGAAAAGAAACGTTTATTTATTTACATACCAGATTTACATGACAATCTTGGACACCTTTCTTGCATTTTTCCAAAGGATGAAATTTTTATGCTTTATATAATTATTATTGTTCTTGGAATTTTGTAGGCTAAAGACTTTGTATCACATTTTTAGCATACTTTCATTCTCACTACTTAACTGCGCAAGGAAGACATATTTTTTTATAAAACCAAATAGATCCGATTTTTATTAAATAAAGTCAAACAATTATATTAGAACGGAGGCGGATTATATTTCGCGCGTTCGTATGTTTTCATAAACTTTTTTTTAATTCAAATTAACCACCTTTGACATCAATGTCAAAGGTGGTTTACGCTGTGTGTGACAAACAGAGAACAAACCAGCTCTTTTCGAATAAATGCGATAAATAAATATTTATATACATAAATGGTCATTATTATGTATAACAATCCGTTACCCTAGAAACTAACACACACGCACACGGCGTTCGGGATTCTTTTGGGCTAATTGGTGTCAATAAAAAGAATTATTGATTTAAAAAAAACTTAGGTTTAATCAAAATATGACGGCGGTGATAAGTTTACAAGTAGGTCGAATGTCACAAAAAGCTTCATATTAATTGTCAACCAGTAAGATAAAGTTGTTTTATAACGTTTAATAAATTTTTAAAACGAACCTTTAGCTTTTACGATAAGTTGTGTAATACATATATAGTTGTGGAATTGATGGGCAAAATGTAGTAGCAGTATGAATTTAAAACATTATAGCATCTACGTTACGGTATGGAGTGAATATTTTGGGGGCACTCAGTTGACAAAGAATATGCATTTAAAGCTCAAAATCAATGTATAAGGGCTATTTGTAAAATTAAGCAAACTGACAGCTGTAAACCGCATTTTATATCATTAAAACTTTTGACATTGCCGTGTATTTACATATATGAAAGTGCTGTTTTTGTTAGAGCAAATTTACACTTATATGTTACTTTTAATAGAAGAAGATTCGAAACCAGACTTTGTTTACCATCTAACAAGACTTGGCTTATGACTAATAGTGTACTTTGTATGGCACCTCAGGTATATAATAAAATTCCACTTGAAATTAGAAAAGCTGTTAGCTCCAATATATTTTGTTCGAAATTAAAGAATGTATTACTTAAAAAGGCGTATTATAGTGTTAAGGAATTTTTTGAGGATAAATCTTTGTAAATGGATGTACCTATTTGTTTATTTTAATTTGCATTACTTGTGGTTAAATATGGAATAAGCTTCTAACGTATTATAATTTAACACCTCTGTATCACCTGTATTTGCAAATTAATAACTGATTGATTGATTGATTATTATTGCATTTGTGATGGTCATCAACTGAAACACAGAAAGTTGTTTTAAGTAACAAGTGGGCTAACCTTAGAAATTAAAACCTGAAATAATTATTTAGTTACCACTAAGTAACAGTCGATATAATAACCTTGGTATCCATTAATCGATGTAAGCTTTTGCATTTTTAATTGAAAGTGATTAATGGTTTATCTTAGTGATTAATTTGTTTTCTGTAATAATAACTAATAATAAATGAATTTCAAATACTATACATAGTTTTAATCTATTGGAGATGATGTTGATCTAACAAAATAAGAAACACTGTAACTTACACTAGATCCTCCAATGAGCATCATTTAAAAATACATATATAGATAATGTAAGAATTAGAAAAAAATATACTTGTACTAAAAAAGCGTACACATTTTAGTAAGTACTATAATCGTACTCAAACATCTAATTTTTAAGGTAAAGTATAAAAATAAATTATTTTACTAACGTACCAGCGGTCCTTGAGCCTAATGACATCTTCCGCGACGATGGCAAGAGACCTGATGGGAGGACGCTTATTCCTTGGAAGCAGGGTCGTCCTCTTGTATGGGACGCAACCTGCGTGGATACGCTTGCTCCGTGCCAGACAGGTAGTACCTCCCTAGCTGCAGGCGCGGCGGCGGCCTCTGCCCAGTGCTCCAAGCGGCGCAAATATTCAGCTCTCATTGAGAACTACATATTTGTACCGTTTGGTGTTGAGACTATGGTCCAAGCGCTCTTTCCTTTTTTAAGGAATTGTCAAAGAGGCTCACCGAAGTGACTGGTGATCAAAAGGCTGGCAGCTATCTTGGTCAACGGATCAGCCTTGCCGTCCAACGCGGCAATGCTGCCAGCCTATTATTATTGGACACCATTCCTGATGACGGCGCTGGGGGTGATATGTTTTTTATTTTGTAAATTATTTATTTATGTAGGTTAAGCTATATAGTTTTTAAGTTTGTGTTATTTTAATGTACGAGTATTATCTTCGTATAAAAAATAAAAAAATGTCTTTTATTGAGAATGTCTTGACCTCAGAAAGTTTACTAGAAATTCTTAGAAAATGTGAAAATCAAATATTTTGAAAACTATTGAGGCTTATTCTATTTTTATTAAACGGATTAGGTTGTAACTAAAAATCCATTAATTGCGAAAATCTACATACGAGTATATTCTTTCTATTAATTGAAAAACTTATAAACGCTTAAAGATTTTTCATCTATGTAGGCCAAGCGTCAATAAACACTGCACTAATTAGAGTGTGCCAAGTGCCATGAATTTATGTAGGGCCACCCAATCAATGAATTCCGAGTAGTTTTCAGTTTTATATTCGCCTCAACGATCTGTAATGGGTGTTAGTTCGAATCAAAATGTTCGTAAAACACCTCGTATTGTTTGTGTCCGTATTGCGGGTCAATAATTGCATTTATCCCTACTTTGACACTCAAGACTTCATATATAATGTTCCGAAAGTTTTTAGAATATCGATCACCTTAGACAAGTTACTGGAATATTATGAGAAAAAGCCTTCTAAAGATCCTGAGTGGTATATAGCACTGGGAGTGGCCAGAGGTAAGAATATATTTGGTCATAATTTTATTAGGCAAGGTTCAGCAAATTACCACACACCACCCGGTATAAGTATTTGGGGCGTATCGTAAAGCCACGAAGATAACTAATGCGGCAGAAAAGTGTACCATTCCATCCATCCCCATGACCTTACTGTACAGGTCACAATCATAGAGTAACTCGGAAGGCAGTAGCCACAGCGACATAATACTATTACATATACATAGGGGTCGCGGGAATATGCTTACAAATGCAGTTTAACGTACACGCATATAAAATAAAACTGTTAACACGACACTCACAAATAAAAATTACACAAAACAATGCAAATCCTGCACACGTGTATCATTTGTATGCCCAACTAGACAGAGTGCAAAGCTGTGTACGCCTGCTCCCTTCCTGGCTGCGTCGGTCGTGTTGCTCTATGGTCGGAATCCAAATTAATACTCCATGGTTCCCTGGAACCTTAACAACAAAAACACCACTACTCAAACTAAGCTGAGCTTCTACAATGTATACCTAATAGTCCGGGAGGTAGCGTTGCATTTTTGGCAGTGATTTTACGCCGACTGTTTGCCTTCCTTTACTATTTATCGCGAACTACTTATAACTGAACCAAGCGTCAGCTGGCGCACCCGCGGTGGGTGTGGAATTGGGAGGTTGCGGAAGTGGTAAAAAAAAATAAAAAATAAAGTAATAGTACGCCAGCTCAAACTTTTTTCACGAAAAGTTGACATCATACTGAGCTGAAAAAAAATCGTCAGCTGCATCGTGAAGGGGGGATTATGTGTCAGCTGGCCGCATGAATTTGTAAAAAAAAACGTAAAATAAAGTTATGATACGTCGGATGAAATTGAACTACGTGATTCTTTAAATAATCATAAGTACGAAAATAACAATCAGCTGCGTATATAGCGGTGGAAAGACCGTCAGCTGACGCAGTAAAGGTAAAGATTATTCTAGCAATGGACAGAATCTTTCTCGATATATTTTCGTTTCGTTTTATTTGTAACTAAATAAAAGAAAATCGAGGGCAAAATGAAAAGAACCCAAAATATATTAAAAGTTAATATGAACAAAATCGAAATATAGGAATAAAAAGATCGCGAAAGTTATTCATCGTCGATGGTATCGCTGTCGTCGTCGTTCTCTGATGAATCATCGGCCGAACTGTCCTGCAGGAAATCGTTTTCTTCGTCTTCATCAAGTTCTCGACCTCGATGTTCTTGTTCGCTGCATTGGAAGCATTTATCATGCTGCTGTAAACATTTACCATCAGACACAGACACTGGTGGGTGCCGATTCTGGATGGTTCTCTAAATTTAAAACTTAATTTAACATCAGTCTCTCCTTTTCATTCTGTATAGAGAATGACAAGGATAAACTGTTGTTATATGATAACTAGTTGACACTTTTTGGAATTATGTTTTAAATTGGTAATAATTGTTCTATCACAACGAAAAAAAAATATTTTTTTTACCTAGAAGACATACAAAAACGCTATTTAGTCTATAGACTTATCTATGCTATGACGTCAAAACATTTGTAAACAAACACTCGCAAGCACGTAGGAAATAAACTTTCTAAGTTAATATTATAAAACCATGATTTCTAATAGATCACATGAAAAATATAGTAGATAACATGATACACTTGGTAAAAGACTCCAGAAAAGTTGTGGTTTAAATTGCCAAGAGAAATAAACATACTTACACATGAACATATGCTTAAAACTTGCTAAATCCTGTAACTTTATCGACTGAAAGTCTTTTCTTTTTGCAAAGATCAATTCGATGTGAGTAGGTGCTCATTGATAATATTAAAAGTTTAAAAACACAATTTTTAAGGTTATGAATGTACCTACTAAGTCAAAGAGTTTTGTCGTTTCTGCTTTCACAAATCCTGAGGCCAGCATTAATTTAGTCAACAAAACCAATAGGTAACGGGAACCTTTTCTACAAGATACAAGAGTGTTTAGATACATCTTTATAAGAAATAAACATTTGTATAGTTTTTAAGTAAAGTAACGGAAAATATTCTTCTTTATTCTAGTGAATTAAGTTATTTTACAAATTTGAAAAAAATTAAGAATATACGTAGATTCTGGGACTGAAGTTAGTAGGTTTCCAGAAAAGGCCTAAAATACGTAGATCTACGTAAAAAGACGTAGAGTTGGCAACACTGGGGAGAGGCTTAGGTAGCCCGAAGGTCGTGTTATGGGTTCAAGGAAGGCCAGAATGTATCGCAAAATATGTGTTTGAAAGCGAACAGCCTCACAGCAATACTCCATAATTTTAAATCTTGACTGGGTCAGCTGACGATCTTTCCACCGCTACACAATCAGCTGATTGTTGTTTTCGTACTCTAAATTTTTTGAAGAATCGCGTAGTTAAATTTCATTCGGCGTATTATAACTTTATTTTACGTTTTTTTTTACAAATTCATGCAGCCAGCTGACGCATAATCCCCCCTCCACGATGCAGCTGACGATTTTTTTTGCTCAGTATGACATCAACTATTTATGGAAAAAGTTTCAGCCAGCGTACTATTACTTTTTTTTTTTACCTCTTTCGCAGCCTCCTACACCCGCACCCACCGCTACTTGAGCAGCTGACGATCGGTTCACTTATTAGTCATATAATATCAACTATCGACGTTAATATCAGCCGGCTTACTATGACTTTTGCATTTGCAACGCTACCTCCCGGACTATAATTATCAAAATGTATTTTTAATTTTTTAAGCATGTAACTGCTAGATGTTTAAATCTAAAGAAAACTTTACTAGAAAAAAATCCACACGGACCAGGCAGCAGAAGGGGCTCGAACCTGCTATTCGGGCGAATGCGTTGACCATTATGCTACCGCGGCACCGATGGATGTGTCGAATTTTAACTAGCCTTTCTTAAGCTGCAAGGCAGCGCCATCTATTCGCTTTGTAGGTAACCCACAATGTCAAATGAATACTTTTACAAGTATTAAACATTTGAAAGAAGAAATATCAATTATAGTTGGTTCGAGTCCCGTCTACTGCCTGGCCCGCGTGGGATTTTTTCTAGTAAAGTTTTCTTTAATTATTAAGATTTATAATAAATTAATTCTTATAGATATGCACATTTATAACGTTGGAACTAATATTTGTGCTCATCGCCTCTACAAATAAATGCCTCAGCAAGGACTTAAGTGGAAGAAACGCCGTAATTTCACCAACCAACAAATTGGTCGTGACATAATACAAATTAATGAGTACAATTATATAAAATAATAATGATAATCTATTGTACAGGCCAATTAGAGTATACAATAAACAAACTTGACAAGTCGGTACCAGTGAAATTGAAAGAAAACTTAATGAACATCACGAGACGCATGGACCGCATCCGGAACAACACGGACTACAGTACTCTAGTGTATCGAAGCAAAGACTATGAATACGGTCTGTATAATATTGCTGTAATAAATTCTACGCCCAATCTCCCTATTCCATCCATAGGGAAGGCCTGTGCCCCAGCAGTGGGGACATTAAGAGGCTGATGATGATGATGATCCAATTTATGCAATGCATTCTCAGCGTGTTGAAAGGATACAACGTTCTTTTACAAAACACTTGGCATTCTTTTCTCAAGGTATTTCTCATAGATCTTGTTACGATCACCGTTTGATTTTTTTCAAAATGATACCCTGCGAGACCGTCGGAAACTTCACGACATGACATTCTTATATAAAGTTGTAAACAACGTCTTTAAGATCTTGCGAAGATCTTTTATCGCGCATTGCACTTAAAGTGCCACACACTGTCCCGCGATTTCCTATCAGCAGACAATTTTATATTCCACGCTGTCGCACTAATATTGGAATGTCCTCTCCAATAGTTAGAATGTGTAACGAGTACAACATGTTAAATGGTATTTCGGGCGACCTGGACATCATGCACGACTTCTTGCGCTCTTTTAGATCTGGAGTGTTGAAATCACTTGCCAAATGAATTAATTTTAATTATACCTAATGTTTATTTTGGCTAAATATGATTTTGTTTAACCGATTTCATGATTTTTCGATTCACTGTATTCTTTTAATTTGGATTTTAATTTTTCATTTTGATTTTGATTATAAATTTGTTCTGTGTTTTACTTTAAAATTATAATTGTTGACGTTGATTAAGACAATTATAAATGTTGTACATGCCTTTAATAAGTGTGCACATCACTATTATTGTGAATTTTGTATTTGTTTTTTGTATGTGTATGCTGTTGGCGTGGCTAATAAATAAATGATGATGAAATACTATACGCCTACGTTGCCACCGACTTACTGTGTTACACTATTTACACTATTTCTACACGAACAAAGAAATTTGGCGACTCATTTCTTTGTCGTACTAATCGTAAGTGGAATCCTCTACCCGCGCAAGTGTTCCCTCCTTCCTATAATCTGGGGTCCTTTAGGGGAGGCGTGAAGAAGCATTTTTGCAGGCCGGCAAGGTGTAGATGATTGGTGTAGCAGTGTATAACTGCTGTACCGGCTATCTTTCCATTTGGACTTAATTACCACTTAACATCAGATGGGGTAGAGTCATTTGCCTACCTCTGTATAAAAATAAAACTACGATCACTTTTAACCGCAATATTTTTAAAGCCTAGTCCATACACCACAGTTCTGTATAAAATATTTCATTTATAAATTAAAGCTTTAGCCAGTTTAATACTATAAATAAATATTTCCAACACACACCAATTAGCCATGCCTCAAAGTAAGCACTATAAGACTTGTGTTATGGGATACTAGGGTAACGGATAGAATACATATACTGTACATATATAAGTATATTTATATAGAAATACATATTAAACATCCATGACTGGAGTACAAATGCTCGTATTCATCACACAAACATCGGGCCCCCACTGGGATTCGAACCCGGGACCTCTCGAGTCGGCGACACCATGAAACCGTGCAAACCACTCTGCCACGGAGGTCGTCAACTTTTTCAAATCAACACATTTGTCAAAATGTTTATTAGTAATGGAGTTAGAACGTTGTTTAAACATGATTTTATTATTTTTAATATAACTATTTATTTATGACTGCCATTTTCTATACGGACATCCTTTAGAAATCAAATAGTTTTGATCTTTTAAGTGGTTTTGATGTTGCCGAATCATACGGGATTTTAGCAAACATTAATTTGTGATATTTCCCAATATTGGTTTATTTCTTTATTCAGTTCGAATCCAGTCTTGTTTCATACGTTACCAAACTTCTAACATAACTTACATTTTGCAATTGCGCATTTGAAATCGTGATCCAAATTTTTATAGAGGTGATTTAGTTTAGCATTTTAAACATGTCTAGACTTGACAGTAACGAATAGCACTATTAATTGACATCTACAATTTAAACATCGTAAAGGATTGATGATTTCTTACGAAACTTTTAATTAAATCACATACTAAATTAAAATTTAATCCCAAATCGTATGTTTAAGTCCTATTTTAGTAATTAATGGAAGATTCCCGCGAGAATGTTTTCTTTCTAGTCAATTAACAAGTTTTGAAAATGACTTCTCTTTGTTTTTCTTTATTCAACAAAGAAGGATAACAAGGATTTTGTTAAAACGAATATAGGAAATCGTTATTTTATGGGTCTTCTCTCATTATTTTTTGGGTTGTACTCAATCTAAAAATATGTTAACCCAATTTTGTATGTTTTATTAAGTAAAAGAAAATACAATATACACATATAGTAAAATCATTTTTCATATTCTGTTACACAGTAGTATAAGAGTTACATAACTGTGTTCAAGATAGCTCAGTATCGCTTATGTTTAACGATTGTGGTATCATTATTTTCTCTATAACAAGCGTTATATATAGCACGATTGTAACTTTCACATTAGATAATCAGGAAAACAACATTAACATCACTACAAAGTCAGATATCGCCAACTGCATAATTTCTCAGTAAAATATTTTTCAACTTACTTAGCTGTCTGAAATTTCAACAGAAGTTGTAATCTAACATATATTTTTTATGACACCTTATTTAGTCCCTAGGTTTATACACTAAATTGCCAATATTTTTTCAAAACCGGTATGATGCCTTATAAATTTTGGCGAACTTAAAGGGTTTTAGAAATAATAGGTGATTTAGAAATCCTATAAAAGAAGAAGAATATTACTGTGAGTATGGCTGTAATTTACTACCTAATGGAAAAAATAAGGAAGTTTTGAATATCGATACAAATGTACCATAACAAATTCCGAATGTCTGGTGAATTTTCTGAAATCGGTCGAACTATTTTCACGTGATGCTGCGTCGTACATGTGATAACCCACTGATTTTAATTTCAGTAGGTATTTTAATTTCGATATAAATTAGGACTACATGTTTTTTGTACTTTTCTTAATAAAACTGTCAATAAGGTACAATAATGACTTTCAATATAATCTTATATGGTGGTGAAATGGGGCACACAAATAAAGTCCAGTGGGTACAGTTGCAGTAGGGTCTAATCTTAAAGGTCCAGTGGGTACCAGACGAATCCAAAAAAGGCCCAATGGGCGCATTTATTAATAACTTTTTAAGAAGGTCGAATGGGCCGTGTAAATGAGATCTTATAGGAATTTGTTGCCTTTGGGTCGAATTTGAAGGTCCAGTCGGTACTAGACCTAATGTTCCCGTATTTTTATATTATTTTTATTTTTTTTATAACACACAGTTGCGAAAGCCATCTTCGAGAATATGGAAGTGATGGCGTCATCGATGGAGCCGATCACAGTCGGCACTATGGGTACTCAAAAGCCTTACCGTTTTAATTTTGAACAATACGTACAAGAAGCCAGAACCAAAATGCCAACAAGAAAAGCAGCAGGTGCTATAGTTATATTCTATTAAAAATCTTTCTCAGGTCATTTTAATTTAATTTATTAGGTCTTTAATATCATTGAGCCACATGCTTTCAAATACATATATGGTTGTTTTCTTTTAAGTGCGTTGTATTTTGTTAAGGTAATGGATGGGCATTATAACATTTATTTTTTTGATAATGAACGTTGCATGTTTTGTTATTAGAGTGTATCTTTATTGCACACTTGATGATAATTAAGTGCTGCAAATAATAAAGTTTCAGATTAAGCTTGTATATTTTAAAGAGCTATCTCTTTATAAAACATGCCAATTTGTTTAGATTCTTAATAATGATGTTGCCAATTTTAACAATGGAGTATCAAAATGCAAAAACCTTGACACGCTTCTATTCACTGAAGGCTAGCGTTTTTTAGTAGTTCCTCTATTGACCACAGAGCGGCGCTGTTGGAATTAGTCCAAAGTAGCAATTACCGTAGTCAAAAGCATTTTTTTAGTCCACTTTCGTGTAGTTTTAGTAACAAAACCTTACAGACGCCTGTACAATGCAGCTATTGATATCTGCTATGGAAATTCAGACTACGCAAAACGAAGGCACTTGTGAAATGACCCCTGAATGTAACACACAGTTGATGCAAGGTTCTGGGCTTGCTTTTCAACAAACAAGTCGTGTACGTGCCGCTGTATTAGCCAAACTCTTTGATTGTATGGAAGGCACCGACTTGTCTGCACACATCTACAAGTTATGCATACAAATATACAAGGAAACCAAGTCACTAGAGTCTTGGGACCATCCGGCTGGTACTAGAACTTTATTTATGCAACAGAGTGAGTATTTAACGCTGCACAATAACGATGTGAAGGTTCTATATATATAATAGGACGTCTTATTGTAATTAAAATTTATTATTACAAATTCCAGTTTTCTTTTGTGCGTCTCAAGGTTACGGGGAATTTATTAAGCCCCGATGGATGAACAAAATCATATCCTGGCAGGAACCAAAAGGGTGCTACGCTGATGACAGGCAACCATTTTTGAAATTGACCGGCTATGTAGGAGTTGCGGCTAGTCCTCCCCAGAAGGAAAGAGAGGTAAAATATAGACACTTAAAACATTTCCTTTACCGATGTCGCTTCTTCTAAAGTTTTCAACATTTTAGAGTAGCATAGCAGAAACCTAATTAATATCCCTCCGCTGTCTCTCTATCAGCGTGCTAATATTTTCGAACTTTCTGCAATGGTATCAATATATTTGCCTTTGATTTCTATCAATACCGAAAAAGGTATTTTAATATCTAAATAAAGTGTGAATGAAGAAGTGCACGTATGAAGTGTATATCCCGGCAAACTTCTTGAGCAATAGACACATGGAAGCCTGCGCAGTAGCAATTTTATGTACAAAAACGCAAGTCTGTGGTTCTGCTCAAGAAGTTTGCCGCGACCTATGTATACATAGTTAGGGGAACCTATACTTATGTTGCCCCACATACAATGATGGGCGTTTTAGTATATATACTAAAATATAAAGAAATTTTTAAAACAACGCTGAACACGATATTCGTATCTTTTTATTGTTCTTTGTTGGCAATTCTTTAATCTTCAGTAGTTAATTGACCTCTATAAATAGCATTTTTACTAAGTTTGATTGTTTTCGTTTCGCATATGCAACAAAAATGTGGCCATTTTATTGAAGTCAATAAGAGATAGGTGGTTTTAAACAAATTATCTTCTGACTTAATGTTAAATTTTTTCAACATAATTACTATAATGTAACCACTGCATAGATGGAAATTCTATTTTTGCAGGGTTTTACCTAACATTCAGCAAAATGTCAATATTTTGGTGTGCCATTCTTAAGTATAATCTCTAGTCTGGCAATACAATCATTGGCACGTATGTTAATAGCTGAATTATATTTTTCTGCTTCTATTATTTTTTATATTTATAATAAATCAACATTATCATCATAGCACACATATCAGCTGCGCTCGATGGCGCAAGTGGAAAGCACGTTTGGTTTGCGATCGTCGAAGATAAAGAACTTTCTCAATGGTCTGTCATTGAATGGATGACCAAAAACTTATTGTCTCGAGTTCCTCTGTACTTCTGCAGTCGTTAACACCCACCTATCCACACTGGGCCCACGTATTGGGTCACGGCCCAATCTCCCTATTCCATTGTATTCCATCCATAAGAGGGCATTAATAGGCTGGTGATAATGATGACACATATAAACTCGAAAACGGATTGGTACCGACTCGCCTTTCGGATTACGGTCAAATAGGCGTCCACCTAACTTAAGCGGATAAGCTGTTCCAGTACGTTTAGATATGGTACGTATCTTAGATTTAGGTTAATATATTAGAATTAAAAAAAATCCAGAGGGCCAATCACTTATATACTATCATTTGAAACTGTTTCTGTTGATTTTGGAATATTTTAATTCATGAAAATATCAAACGAAACAAATCATCAAACGAATTAAAGATCAAACCCTATTTACAGCATTGTGGAACTACATTTAATCTATCAAACTAATAATGAATTTACTACAGACAAACAAATGAAGAATTCCGCTTAAGGGGCCAATCATTATATAGTCTACCCTATGTTTATAGGAGGAGTATCGGGTAAAGAAAGCGGCAACTTCAGAGGGAGGGACATGCAACTCCTTGACATCGGCAATGGCGCTGGGCTCGATGGTTATCTACGTGCGAGCACTACTAGAAACCGATCAGGCGTTCCAGTACGACGTCCTTTTGTAATAACACCAAGTTGAAAATTTAATTTTAATATATACTCCTAAATATATTTTTCTTATTCTTATGAGATGTTATACCACATGATCGCCAGGTGCAGTGGGAGCTAATAGTCTTAAAAACCATAAACTTATTATACTTTGTAGTATATTAACTTTATGTTCAAAACTTATAAGCCTGACTAAATTGTGACGTAAGAGACCACGGAGATCGATCACACTATTGATTACATATTATGCAATGCAGTAGTAGATATAAAAATTATAGATATAGGATGTAAGAAAAATCCAGAAATAATTCGTCTATGAATTAGAAAGAGAGAGAATATTTTTTAAAAATAACCATGAATAACTCTGGTTATAAAATAACCATAATGTACCCATCTCAGATTACCAAAACTGTCAGAACCATATGTCAGAACGGTCAGTCAGAAGTTAAATTTAAAATAAATATAAAATGAATATTATCCGCACCAAAGCGTCTTATTATGTTTTTGGCTTATCTAAAATATTAATTAGGAGTGAATCATCAGCTCAATCGATTAAACCACCTATCCCTATATTCGGTGAGTTATTTGGTTCTTGTAAAATGGAAAATTTACTCGCATTAAATATCGGTTACTTGGTATTCATATTTTTGACTACCTATCTATCTTTCTGTCTTAACACCGTGTCTCCAATTTTATTTAAATTCATACACAAGGTCTGGAAGGGCGTTATGTGTCAGCGTTATATAGTGCTGCTCTTCAGATGAAACAAATGGATGATGTTGAAAAGCACCTCCGGGCATTGCAAAAGGAATTACTGAAGCCTACTGTTGTCGACTTCATAGAAACCAGTATGATATCTTCCAATGACAAAGCAAAACTTATGCGAGAAGTCGGACAACAAGCAGGTATTAGCCCACTTGATTTAACGATTTTGACCGCTCAGGTTAAAAAAAAAACATTTTTTAGCCAGCTAGACCAATGGAGGGTTACATATCTAAGATAAGGACCTTAATAGAAATCTTAAAAGCTACCCTTAATATCATTTAAATCTCAATTTAATACAAAATATTGTCTCGTAAGTAACGGATTTAGACGCGGTCTTTACCATAAGTTAGATAATTTTTCGCGGATATAAGCTATATATCAAATATACGTAGCACCTAGAAATGACTACTTAGCGTTTGGAGATTTTTATGTGAGCGTATTGAAGTATACCTATGTGCGTCAAAAAACAGTGCAAAAAGTAGCCGCATGATTTAACCTGATCAAACAACTGACTCATCCTGCGCACGGGAATATTTTAATGAATATTTTGAAGTATACCTAATTTTGAACATTATTATTTTTATTTCTTTTTAAATTTATTTCTAAATCAAGCAATAAAATTTTGTTGTTTCTCATTGAGAACAGGTATGCCATCTGCAGCTATCAACTTTTTAGGATTAGTCGCTGAAAATGGACGCTTGAAAAAACTAAGACGTATGATCAACATGTTACTTACCGTAATGGTTGCTCATAGAAACGAAGCTTTATGTGAAGTGATCACAGCGAAACCTCTGGATGATGGTGATAAGAGTGCTCTCATGGACGCTTTGCAGAAATTTGTGAAAGACGGTAAGAAAATTCAACTTACAGAGAAGATTGATCCTTCTATCATAGGAGGTATGATTGTCGGAGTAGAAGACAAACATATCGATATGAGTATTGCGAGAAAGATACAAATGTATACTGATATTTTGAAACAATCTTTGTGATATTTGCAGTCAACGTTAATAAATATGTCACTTCCCTGATTTTGAAGTTTTTTAGCATGGATCAAAGAGTTATAATTACAATTACTTGCGTAACTATTTTGTAGGAATAAATAACAATAACAGATTAAATAATAAATAATAAATTTTATTACATTAAAATAAACATCGGTGAAGTTATGGCCAGACATGCCACATGGGAGCGTTAAACATGTGGTTGGACAACGCGCGCAGCTCTAGAGATAAGAGACAGCGCCATACCTTAGGGTTCCACGTTGATACCCACTCGACGGTATTATCATATTGGCTTGGTAGCCATGGTTTTGCCCCTTTGGGGAATTCGCACAAGGAGTGTTCGCTATTAAATTATTTATCTTCTCTGCGTGAATTCTGAAGTTAACTCTGCTGCTCGAAAGACTTCCAGTCATGACCCTCTGGAAACTTGATGTCAGTACCCACAGCTCCTGTTCTCCTTTTAGGTTATTTATGACTTTTACTCCACTGGCGAATTGTAGTGTCTCCCTATCAACAGCGAGTTGATAGAAGTTTCTTTGATTGAATTCTGTGGCTGAGTTCCAGCACCAAATACTGGGTGGCTCCATTATACCGAAATATAAAACACCATTGCGGTCCATTGCTTCAGCTGCCGACTGATTTGGTCTTTCATCGGGAAAAGACTGAAACATTTAAAAATGTTTATATAACAAAAGTTGATAGTAATTCAAGTGTTACTATAACACCTTACTTGAAGTAAAAGCGAAAGAGTACTAGGGAAAAACATATTATCATACAATCATACTCATGAATCTGATAAATATTGATTTTTTTTGATGAATATCTCCGTCTAGGGAATGTTGAGATCATTGAAAAAGCGTACCCAATCAGTATAGGTGCGTGCGTCTTTTGTTATAGATCGCGCCAAACTTCTAGTCTACTCTGAAGTTGTTTCGCGCAGGTGTACAGCACTAAACACAACGTTCGTTCCTTTAAATACGAGCTACGACGCGAATAGGGATGATGCCTAATTTTTTTTTCTTCGTTTATCAGGTAGATTATCAAAAAGTATTGGACACGTATTTTTTCTTTTTTCACATAACATAAACATTGCAGAGATATATTGATTTGAAAAGTCGCATGACGTAACGTTTGAGTACACTTATAAGTGAAAATTCACTCAAAAGTGACGTCACGAGCCCCTACTCCCAAACTTTGACGCGCTATAACTTTGTCATTTTTTGGTTGATTGCCCAAAGAAAAAATACGTGTCCATTATTATTTGATCATCAAACTGACGGACTAAATAGAATTTCGTTTACTGTACCCCGTCATCATCCCTATTGTGCACTGTTCAGAGCGGACTAGAAGATTGGCGCGATCTATACCTGCATGTACAAGCGTAAAGTAATCATCTTGCTGCTAAATGTTGACTATTTTCCATCATACCCATTTGCTTTTATAAAATATTGTTATTTAATAATATTTACTAGAGTGTGTAAAACTTATATTTATTTATTTTAACTAGATGTATAGTGATGATTGTATTGCACGAATAAACCTTTCTGGTTTTTGTTTGCACTATATATGTATTGAAAAATTGTAATAACACTTGATTAAATAAACAAATAAAAAAAAATTACAACAGTGTATCCTTGTCATTCTCAATCAGTCTCTCCTCTTCTTTCTGTGTCGAGAGTGACAAGGATACACTGTCGTCAAATCTAATTTTTAATTTAGAGCATCATGCCAGAATCGACGCCACTGTTGTTAAATTTACTTTTAATTTTAGAGAATAATGCCAGAACTTCTGGTAACATTTCCAAGAACGGAAGAAATACTAATTTACCGCGGTTTGCGTGGTATGGGGATGGCCGTACGAAGGGGTAGAATATAGAAAAAAATCAAGCGCGTCAGACATTAAGAAGGGATGTTACGTGAACTCTCCAGTAGATCTTATTCAAAAGACAGACGATTTGGACACGACCAAAAGTCATAGCCGTTTGTTGATTTCTTTTGCTGCCCTAGACGTTCGGTTCTAGGGCAGCGGCAGCTCTCATAGACGGCTCAGGTATGGTGGGAGTACTTAAATAGGTGCAAGGTTACCCCCTATATGTTATTTTTCCGCGCTCGAGTAAATCTAGAAATCCCCGCTCCGGCTCCCCTACATGTAATGTTGCCTACCCCCACTACTCCTATTCCTGTACGTATCCCTTCCCCCGAGCATGTGGCCATGCCAGCGGGGTTCAAGTTGCGTTTCACGAAACTACGGTCCCTTATCAACAGGCCAGCCATTTTTTTAAAGAAAAAATAATTAAGCATTTATTAACTATCTTTGAACATATACCCTGACCTGACCTGACCTTGTCTCGGTATCAGTTCGATGCTGGAGCACCAGACTAGTTATTGTACTACTTACGTTGATAGATTTAGGTTCAGCGTTAGGGTCGGCGAGGAAGGAGTCGTTGCGTAGAACCTTCGTGCGCACCACGTTCTCGGTAGTGGCGGCCAGGGCGTGGAAATACAAGAAACGGTCACGGCCCTGCTTGTATGGGGACAGCGCCATCCCAAGCACGCCATCCATCAGGTCGAAACTCTCACCTTTAACAATATCACGGTTATGGTAAACAAGTTTGTTATTTCATCTCCATAATATTATCGTTATCATCATCAGTCTATTAATGTCCCCACTGCTGGGACACAGGCCTTCCCTTTGGATGGAATAGGGAGGAAGAATTGACACACCATTCAAGCTCAGCTCGCTGGGTGCTAACGATTGCAGATGCAGCCGGGAACCATGTCTTAACATGCCTTCTGAAGAAGAGAAGAGCTCGATATAATAAGTGTTTGATCACCCATCCAATGGCCGAACATTGCGAAAGTTGCTTAACTACCTCCATCGCAGGCCGAACGCGCTAACCGTCTGGGCCATCGAGCTTATTTATTAGGGAAGAGCGCACACTCTCCAATCGTTAAATGAAACCCTTTTTAACAGGCAAATAAACATGTATATATTTTTATTAACGTTTTTAATTGAATAATCTTAGAACGGTCGTTAGTTTTAAGCATATATATAGTATAGGAGGATATTGGTGTCGATTCTGGCATGATTCTCAAAACCCAAACTTATACAGTGTATCCTTGTTATTCCCTATACAGAATGAAAAGGAGAGACTGGTGTTAAATTTAGTTAAGAAATAAGAAACAAATAGGTCAGTTAACTTTTAAGTTTGATTAAACTTATTGCTCTCACTTTCTTGGTCATAATGCTGTTATGACAGAAGTGAGAATACACGTTACTTTATATGTGTTATTAAATTTATTTGTCCTCTGAGTACGGCCATGAAAGATACAAATAATGTATCTGTGTAACATGATAAACAACAACGATGATAAATATATTGGAAAACATTATCATAATCGTCACCCTATATTGGGGTACAAAAAAGCTAGGAAATTATTCACAGAGCTAGTGGGGAAAGTGGTAGTTGGGTTGACAGAACTATCCAACAGAACCCTCTCAGGGGATGATCGCTTCAGAAGAGGCTTGTTAGGCACCTCCGGCCATAAGCTTGAACTACGGGTGTGTATTAGTCAGTAGGAGTCTGACATCACCTTGCAGCCAGCTGTAGGGTATCCATGAGGATTTCACAACCGCTCCCTCGCCTGGGAGCAAACAAAAAAATCGGCGGTTAAACCGCATCATCCCTTTCTCAAGGGATGATCGTTTCAGATGAAGCCTGTAAGGCCTTTCTGGCCATAAGCATGAAATACGTGTGTGTTTTAGTCAGTAAGAGTCTGACTTAACCTTGCAGCCAGCTGAAGGATGTCCATGAGGATATCACACCCGCCTGGGAGGAAACAAATCAAAATCGGCGGTTATCATTCGTATTTAAAAAATTATATATGGAATTGATAGTGAGATGGAGACGCAGTTTGACTTTGATTAAGGTATTTTAGTTGAGATACATAGATTTATATTTTCTAAAAATTGATTTTTCTAATTTTCGATACAGAAAATAAAGACCCCATGCTCAAATAATTGTGGTAACTACAGGCTACTACGGAACCCTACACTGCGTGTGGCACGACACGCACTTGGTCGGTTTTTGTTTCATCATTTTATTACATATTATATAAATATTACCTCTAAACTATTAAACCAGTTTTTTGTTGTGACCTCGAACTCGCATGTGATGTCTTTCCACATTCCATATAATCGAGAAGAGTATCAATGCAAAAAATTACATTATATTTTTTATTTAAGTAATGGACAACATGAGATTAACTTTATTTGTATGTAATAAAGTTTATATAATTAAAAATAGTTTATGATAGGACAAAAGGGGGATGATACAAAATGATTTTTATTGCACAATACAACTAGCGCGACCAGTGGCATAGGTACCAATGGATTTTTAAAAACTAAATTATTTTTCGATACGTAACTTTTAAATGTAAAACTATACTATGCCCATGCTTATAAATTAAATGTTTTCATATTATTAAGTTTCTTGTTACAAATACATAGTTGAACTAACTTCAGTCTGTGAAGCAGCAGAGTTATTATCTAACTTGAACCCAGGGTGCTCATGAATATCGAGACAAAAAGAAGCGCTCAAGATGCCACTAAAATTCTTCTAAAGGTGGTATAGACCACACACATCTCAGTTACTGCTCTAAAAAGCGTGATAAGAAATTAAAATTCGAAATTTTGAACGATTTCATGCAAAAAACCGAAACAGCGACTCAGACATATTGCGAACTCTGGTTACTATTACTTTGCTGGGTCTTGCCATGGCTACCCTTTTGAGTTATCCAAATTTGAAAGCAGTCCTTCTTTGATGTCATTCCCTGTGTGAAGAGCATGATAAGGATATACCTACTTCTGTCTCTAATTAAGTGATTAAATATTCGCTATGTATGCATTCCTTACTTTTGGAGTAGGTATTTGGAAATTTTTATCTTAACTCTTTTTTCACAGACTTGATGTTTGTTTTGCTACAGTTTTCGCAACATTAACAGTAACGCTTTTGCATCTTTAGCTAACAAATAGGGAAACAATATATCATAATCTTATAGAATGGGAAATGGCATTGACGCCGGGTTTCATGGTGTCGCCGACTCGAGAGGTCCCGGGTCCGAATCCCGGTGGAGGGCAGATGTTTGTGTGATGAATACGAGAATTTGTACTCCAGTCATGGATGTTAAATAATGTGTTTCTATATAAATATACTTATATATCCAAAGAAAAGTTTTTACTAGAAAAAAATCCACGCGGACCAGGCAGTGGACGGGACTCGAACCCGCACCCTTCGCAATCCGGGCGAATGCACTGACTAATTATGCTACCACGGCCCTGATGGCCACGTCGAAATTTTCCTAGCCTTAAGCTGCAAGGCAGCGCCATCTCTTCGCATTGTAGGTAACCCACAATGTCAAATGAATACTTTTTCAAGTATTAAAGATTTGAAAGAAGAAATAGCAATTATAGTCATGTTTTTATTTTGTTTTAGCATTTAACTGCTACATATTTAAATCTAAAGAAGAGATTTTACTAGAAAAATATCCACGCGGACCAGGCAGCGGTCGGAACTCGAACCCGCACCCTTCGCAATCCGGGCGAATGCACTGACCAATTATGCTACCACGGCCCTGATGGCCGCGTCGAAATTTTCCTAGCCTTAAGCTGCAAAGCAGCGCCATCTCTTCGCATGTAACCCACAATGTCAAATGAATACTTTTTCAAGTATTAAACATTTGAAAGAAAAAATAGCAATTATAGTTATGTTTTCATTTTTTTAAGCATTTAAACATCTAGCAGTTAAATGCTTAAAAAAATAAAAACATACTTATATATGTATTGTATACGATTCTATCCGTTACCTTAGTATCCCATAACACAAGCCTTACAGTGCTTACTTTGGGGTTAGGCTAATTGGTGTGTGTGTTGGAAATATTTATTATTATTATTTACTCGAGCGCGGCAGAATAACATAATTGTAGCAACGTGGCACCTAGTTAAATAATCCCACCGTACCTAAGCCATATATGTAAGGCCGAACGTCTAGGGCATAAAATTCAAAAAGCGACCATGACTTTTGGTCGGGTCCCAACCGTCAGTCTTTTGAATAGGAGCTATTGGAGAGTTAACGTAAAAACCCTTCTCAATGTCTGACGCGCTCGAGTTTTTTCCTAAATTCTTCCCCAGCAGATCAATATTTTTTCCGTTTTTAGAAACGTTTTATGAACTCTCTAGTAGATTCTATACTAGAAACTGACGATTTGGACGTGACCAGAAGTCATTGTCGTTTTGATTTTTTATGCCGCTTTTTACGTTCGGCCCCACATAGAAGGTATGGTGGGAGTGCTTAACTAGGTGCGACGTTGTCCCCCATATGTTAATCGGCAGCACTCGAGTAAATCCAAATAATCCCCACTTGGGCTCCCTTACCATTATTAACGACCTTCGTGATCGAGTTTTAAGGATTGCAGTGTCCCGAATTCGGTTCCTTAAAGTATAAACTTTTCATCATTTTCTGAGTGTTTGTGGTAGCTCTTGTTTCTTTTTTCTTTAAAAGAAGTTCTGCAACTACTTACCACCAACGAAACTTTTTCGGCCTGAAGTTAGATGTTCGGCTGCGCGTAAACAATGTATTGCTAAAAATCCAATATGCAACCAACTAGCTAACTTTTGACCGGCCAAGATTCGTCTTATACCGTAGTTAATACGGGACCAGGCGATGTGATGTAATCCAATATATTTATTAATCGTATCCAAATTAGCTCACCAATCATACAATAAAGAGTTCTAAACGTTAGAATAATGTAAAATAACTAATAAAATCGCGCCTAATACCCATTCGAAAAGAGTTTCATTAAATCAAAACTCAAAATTCGACGCGCAAATGGTTAGCGCTTTCGGCTGCGATCATTGAAGTTGAAGAAGCAACTTTCGCAGTGGTCGGTCATTGGATGGATTGGACCAAAAATCTACTATTTCGAGCTCCTCCGCGCTTCGGAGGGCATGTTAAGCTGTTGGCTTTGGCTGCAACTGCTGTCGTTAGTACCCACCAATCCACACTAGGCCCGCGTGTTGGGTCATGGCCCAATCTCTCAATGCCATCCATAGTGTATGCCTATGCCCCAGCAGAGGGGGCCATTAATAGGCTGATGATGATGAAATCGAAACTATTAAATACTTCAATTTACCATCGATGGTGAAGGTCCCGTGGTTGGGATACGGGAACATGAACCTGTGGGTGACGCGCCAGGAGCGATCTTTGGCGACGTCTACAACCAACATTCCGAACCCAGACACGTCAGCCACATACACGAACGTGTCTGAGCAGTCTCCCGGTCCTGAGCCTCGCACGTCCACTACCTGGAAATAAAAGATATAATCGATTGAAGCATTCAATCAAATACGCTAAATTGAGGATGAAATTATTAAAGTCCGTAGCTTAAATTCAGTAAAGCTACATCAAATTATAATAGAATAGAATAGCCAGAAGATCATAATTATATGTTTTTTGGTATATGTTTCGATGAGTAAGGTTTCAATAATCCACGGTAGAGGATTTGGTCAAGGCAAGATATCGTTGCATGTGATACTCTGGTAAGTTGACGACCGTTGTGTTTCAGTGGGTTCAAGTGGAAATAAAGGCGATAGACAACGAAACTATTACTAGGCACTAAACTAAGTGAACTTGTTCTTTGAATAAAACTAAGGAATACATTTTCGAGTAATATACTTTCTCTATGCAAATTAACGTTGAATAATGAAATGTAAAAACACCAAAAATGTTATTTTCAAAAACTTTAAAAAACGACTGTCGAGAAGATACGTGTACAGTTTGACATCTGTATCAAAACGAACCATGAAGAACAAGCGAATCAAGGCTATCACAGCACCTACCGCAAAAAAATAGAAAAGGGCAACACGACCTAGCATTAATGTCTCGCATAAAAAGCGGTTAAAAAGTACCTAGTCATTTAAATAAAAATGGTATGATTTTATAGGTCAATTTATATATTTTATCCTATCTAATATAGTTTAGTAGTAAGTGTAGTGTAGTAGTATGGTGAATACAGTCGGGAACGAAGACGCGAGCATCCACGATACTAACTATACACGATCTGTACGCAAAATTCGTATATGCATTGTAATCACAGATTTAAAATCAGAATTACAGTTATTACGGGAACAGTTTCCTATGGCTGCGGTTTGGCCTTGTATAGAATGGAAAGACGCGGCAGTGTAGCTGGAAGCGTTCACAACATGCCTGTACAGCAGCCTGTCGACGTCCAGGTCGAAGGTGAGCAGCTGCGGCGGACGATGCCGCGTGTCATGAATGTTGTCCGCGTATCAATATACTGGTCAATTTACCGGTGCGGCGTGATGAACAGTGAAGTGGCGATGTAGCTAGAGGCGTTTACGACATGCATGTATACAGCAGCCTGTCGGTGTCCTGATCGAAGGCGACCAGTTGCGTTGGGCAATGCTGCGTGTCGCTGATCTTGTCCGCGTCCATTACCCAGCCATACCATTAAATACATATATTCCGCTTAACTCACCGGTGTGATGAACAGTGATGTGCCGATGTAGCTGGAGGCGTTTACGACATGCCTGTACAGCAGCCTGTCGGTGTCCAGGTCGAAGGCGAGCAGTTGCGGCGGGCAGTGCTGGGTGTCGCCGATCTTCCCCGCGTCCATCACCCACAGCCTGTTACACTCGTCGATCTGTTGAGGAAATAACAATCTTAAAAAAATGTCTTTAGATTTGTAAATGCTTAAAATAATAATACAACTACAATTGCTATGTCTTCTTTCAAATGTTTTATGCTTGTAACAAGCATGAATAATTAAAATAAATAAATAACGACTACCGTTAAATAATAACTAAAAAGTAAAAAAAAATAGTATTTATCTCATTTTACTGGTAATCCGGTTTATTTATGTTTCTATATTTATATATTACTATAAATGAGTTGGTCTCATTAAAACCTTTCAATGATGCCTATATTGTTGTAATTAGAAGACTTTTTTTATTGGCAAATAATTAACATTCTGACATTGCTGTTATTTCAATTTTAACAGTTTAGGTATCCTATGTTACCCGGGATTGTCAAAGGATTTTTAACCATAACACGCACATCTTAATCGTTTTAGGCATTTATAATTTTTGGTGGAATAAAGATTTGTACATACATACATGAACCCTGAATATATTACATTCTTTTTTTGGGCAGTCGTGCAAAAAGAATTCGTTTAACATTGTGGTTTACCTATAATGCGAGGAGAAGGCGCTGCTTTGCAGCCTAAAAATGTTAGAAGAGAACCGATACTGCAATTAAGGTCTAGGTAGAATAGATTGTTAGTCAAACAGACAGACAAATCCTGTCTGGAAAGACTTAGGCCGAGTGGATTTTTTTACAAGCAAAACTATACTTTACCTTTTTAAATTTTGGTTGTCAGTTTAATGTTGTAAATAACAATTCAACAACAATCTTACGAGTTTGGTTAAAGTTTGTAATTCGCAAAGCCTTTTTTTTTGGATATGTCATGAAAGAATGTTAACGGAACACTTAAATAAGCCTCCACTGTAAATCCGGCCATTATTTTGTCAGCAATCGGTATCTGATGAACCGTATTAAGTAGGTAAACATTCAAATTGTTGGTCAAAGTTTGTATTTAAACAAGAAGAAGATAGGTAAAGTCGGATCACAATAAGTCTGCAGTAGACTGACAGTAGCAAAAAACAACGGGTTGCACTCCGGCAGTGCCGGCAGAAGTGAAACTTGAATATTAACTTTGTGCATTTTTGATATTTGAAATGGTTAGGAAATAATTTTGCACGAATTGCTTTAATTATCAGTATAAAAGTACAATCATTTATGTAATAGAATATAATGAAAGTCAACAACATTTCCAATTTTATTGTTTTCGTCTTACGAATTTTCGATCAGGCCACGTGTAACGCGAGTTTAAATATTTTTACCCATTACAAAAAAAAGTGTACAACGCCGCTAAACAAGTTTTCACTTCATAAAACAATAATAAATAGATCTTTAATTTGGTAGGTACTGAATTTTGTCTCAAGCGCCATGTCCACAGTCCCAATGAATATCTAACGATATATCAAAATGTTCATAATATTCTACTAATGGTGTCTGACTCTCAGAGCTGTCTTTTTTTCAGAATAAGATAGTCTATATAGCAAGAACTCAGCATATCATACTTTTTATAGCAATGAATAATATTCTGCAGGAGTCCTCAGAGTACCAGATTCCATGAACACCTTAGCGTTGTTTACGTTTTAACCTCAAACACTTTGTCATTTGTACACGGCTTTTTTACTGCTTCTACTTTTCAATCGTAAAATTTTCTTAATTCACTATAATAAATGTCTTTAAACCAAAACTTTTTTTTTTGTAAAAACTTCTTCAACCCGTAGAATTTGCACCGTTTCGATATTTTTATAAATTACTACTCGACTCCATTTTTCTTGTTTTGATTAATGCGCCACGCGTGGTAAGAAAAAGAACTAAACACTTCAATTTGCCGCGGCATTTTGTAAACGCCCATTGAATTGTCTCTCAAAGGTTGTGGCATATTATAAAGTGACAAGACAATTAATATTTTGCCTTCGGAATATTCTAAAACAGCGAGCGTTTTAAATACACGACGCGTTTGTAAAATGCGAAATCATACAAATTGCCTGCGACATTTATACATAAAACCTACGAGGAAAAGAAAAAAATGGGCTACTCGCAGTATCTAATCCTATACGAAGTACTTACAATAAATCTGTGATAAAGTTCATCTTATGAATTGATGAAAAATAAATGATCATAATAGGTATTTATGATTATTGAAATTTAATGAAGAACTCAGAATTTTATTGTTTTCTTTAACGGTTTCATGTTACTAAAGCCTTACTCTCCCCGGACTCCGGACTCCCTGTCTTTATTAATCAGCTCGCGATTATTTTGGTTTTGTAATTATGAACGATAATTCTGCAAAATTCGAAGCAAATGATATAAAGTTTTATGGGTAAATCACCCCTTCCATCGCCCTATCCCTATAATTATTTCGATAATGTAGGTAATTTCTATATGAAAATTAATCATAATCGATTTAGCTATAAGGGGGCGGAAGCGTAACAATCAAATTCACTTTCGTATCTATAATATTATTTATTTTTGGTAAATAGTGATATTATACTAGTGAATTTATCACAACGGGATAAAATATAGCCTATGTTACTCGGATATATTGTAGTTAAAAAAAAAAAATTTATTAGATAAAAGTTCTCTGGGAGATGTTGTCAGAGTAGATTTTTTTCAAGTAAAAGTTTTCTTTAGATTTATAAATCGAGCAGATTAATCAACGATATTGAGATTTATGCTTGAAACTATAATAAATAATGTAGACCACCTTATGTTTAATGAATTTTCGTAATCAGTTCAGTAGTTTGAGAGATTATTTGTTACAAATATACAACTCTTGCATCATTATTATATTAGCATAGATAATTAGGATAATAATATTTAATTGAAGAAAAAGATTTAAAAATAAACTAAATAATAGGTTTATTTGATTATATATGTAAAAATTACTTAGCATTTTTGGTAAATAGTGATTCGTTATTCGCTAATTTAAACATAATTTTTATTTTGTTAATAGGTAGAAAAAAATATTTGGAGAATAATTGCTATTATTGCACCATTTGCAATACCTACTAGGCTGGTAGCAGCCTGATTGATAGGTGGAAGTACTCTTTATTCGAGTTTAACACTACTAATAAAAAAGGGTAGACCAGAAAGCCTGCGACCTGTAACTGGTGAACGATTTAAAAGAGATCGATAAACATGTAAATCTATACATTAGGTGATAAATTGATAATAAATGAGATTTCTATGCTTTTAGTTTAATCAAATATTATTAAACTTTGCTTTTGGTGAGTGTATAATTATTTAATTAAGCGATCCAAGGCAGTTGCCATCAGTGTTTAAAACAACAGACGGGAATTATTGCTTTCGTCAACCTGCGACATTAACGTCATTATTTGGTATTGTATATAGGGTGATTAACAACGTTTGAAGTAAAACTCTGGCATTTATTCGGTTTCTGTGAATTATGTAGGTAAAACAAATTATAAGACTTGAATATGACACTGCATTTGTGTATCACAATCTTAAAGTCGGACGTTGACAATGCACTGCCAATTTTAGATAGTCGACCAATATCGTTGTAGTCGACGAATAAAAGTAAATGAATTTTATAGCTAGTCCTAAACTTTTAAAAAATACATAAGCAAAAGATGACCACCGCAACGTACTTAATAATCCCCGCGATATTAACTCCCTTACTGAAGTGAATAGACTGCGGTTTATAATATTATAATCCTAACTAAATAGTGTGGAATAAAAAAGGTAAATTTAAAAAATCAAACAATCGACCTCTTAAATATTACTTCAAATAATTGTTTTTGTCTTTTAAATTTTTATTGGAAGTAATATTTAAGCATATGTTTATTTTCTATTTTTTTAATTTAGCTTTGTTGATGAGTTTTTATAATACACCTTTTATCATACTCACAGCAGTTCTGAAGACAGACGTCATGCCCTGACAGTTGTGCCCTTGGTGGTCATGCCAGGAGTAGTCTGGGTAACCTGCGATGCGACCAAGCTCGTCCACCGTGCCCAGGGTGACCGGTCGGCCGACGTCGAACCGGGGTATCGTAACGAATATGCGAGACTTCTGCTGACCTGTATTATAACTGTTATTAATGCTTTGAATTTACTAAAAATACTCAGAACTAAGGTCCACTTGCACCAAAATCTTATTAATATTTTATTTAAATTAATCTTTCTTTTAAAGCTAATCACATTTACGCCTCATACTGTCTCCATTTGACTTTATACCATTAACAAAGATGGAATGGATGGATGGATACGGACCAATGCACTTGGTTTGCGGTCATAGAAGTTAGGCAACCTTCACAATGACCGGTTATAAAATTATCTGCACTTGGCCCGCGTAGTGAGTATGGCTGGTTTCAGATATTACCTACGCGCATGGGATGGTCCATCAGTCAGGATTAAGCTGATGATTATTATTATTAAGTAAACGGGATGAGGAAAAATAATTAAAAATGAAAGGGTTAGTAACATTCAGTATAAAATACTTAAAAGTTAGGTAATGAATACACAGAAATTATATTCCCTCCGGATCACCTGACTGTACATACCATTAAGCATTACCATTTATGGTATAAATGACTCTGATATATCCCACTAGCATAATCATTAGTAACATACGAGTGTGTCACCCGGTTCTGAATTTTATTTTTTTATTCCAAACAATGCATTTAAACCAATAACCACCTTATTTGTGTTAGAAATCACAAAGTATATTTTTAATAAAATAAAAACATACAACACAAATAGTATTTCATCGCATTTTATTTATAGGTACTTACTACTGCACCACTTGCCATCTGCAAAAATTATTTAATTATATCAGTTATTTATATAGAAAGAATTAAAAATTAGTTCATTTGTAGTATTTTTAAATAAAAACAATATTTATTCAATATTTTGTCATAATTTAAAATTATCTAAAATGGTAGCTCTGTAAATTAAAGTTATGTAGATGACGTTATAGATAACGCTATCGACTTTCACACTGATAATTTTATATTGTCTCAAGAAATAGTTACATTAATGTTCGATACATGGCGCTTGTGAGGTACATACATCGCAAGTAAGAGAATATTTACTATAATAAACCGAGTATTATTTGAGAGAGACAGTGAGTTTTATTTCCAATAAATGTCTGAATAGTAATGAAATGGCCGGTATTTTATTTGCAATAGAGACACTTCTAGCGGCTAACTGTAATACAACTGGCGATAGATGGATGAAATTTTTTTTGCGATATAATAAAAGTTTCACTTTAAAACTGCAGACTGATTTATTTCAAGAAAAGCAGGACTTCTTTGTCGCCCGCCACAAGTTGCATTTACTAATGCTGTTTTAAATTGTTTTTGTGTAACACAGATGTTTTCTGTTTCTCTAGAGACTTGGATGCAATTTGAAAAGTTGGAGTATTTTTTAATTACTTTAAGGAAAATAAAACGAATATTAGGCCATTTTGAAAACTATAGTCATACTATTTGGCCATTCCAGTCCTCACAAGTGTTTGTTTAGAAGTAGGGTGGCAAATGCAAAGCAACACCTGAACAGCTAGTTGACCTGATTAATGGTTATAGTACCACAATATTTTTTAATAGCCATTTCAATATGTCATACAAATGATAATAGTACTTGTATTCATTGTGGGATATAATGCTCCCTCTTTCACGATTATACATAGGCGCAATAATTATGTAGGTTAAACATTTCATCTAATATCACAAAATGAAATCAAAATAAACTATATTCAAGTTTAATTATTAAAAATAATATTTTATTTTATCATCATAAAACAGTTTAACAAGTTCCATGTAATCATAATAATAAAGGCACAAATGAAAAGTTTGTGTGAGACTGACGCCTCAGATAGGTATGGTAACATACCTGTTTTACTGGTCATCAGACTTCCATCAACTCGGTTTTTAAGTACAATTATTATGATTATAATAGAAAAATATCAAGGTCGATAGCGTATATGATAAAAGTCAGTTAAGAAAAGTGTTCGTGGAACTGTACGTATTAGTTGTGAGAAAAGGTGTGTCATGTGTTACAAAGTGGTGTCACTGTGTGGTGTTGTATTGCATTGTATGTTTTCGTGTGGTACCTAACGTACTTATGTTTTTTGTGGTAGTTAGAATTGCGGAGGAATAGTGTTAATAGATTTAGTTTCTGAGAATGAGAAGGTATAAATGATTGTGAGAAAGTAAATATGGGTATATTGATGAGAACTTATGTGAGAGTGTACAAACAATCTTCTGTTTGGTCATATATTTTATTTAAAGGAATGAGCGGACTCTGGATTTACATTCCAAATTTGATAGGGTATTTAAGGGGAAATCAGCATTTACCTTATTATATAAAAATGTACCCAAATAATAAATGAACCTTTTTGCAAAAGTATAGGTAGTAAACGGTATATCACAGATTTTGTCCTTACGCCGCTTAGTAATGTGATTAAAGGGTAGATAGATAGTTAAACACTTTATTACTCACACATACACAATTAAAGGGTATTTTTTGATATTGACGGAGACTAGCATCGAGTATAAATACCCACTTTGAGTACCGCACGCTGAGCTACTTCAAGTTTTAGAGTTTTAGGAACCCTTCCCCAACAGGATATGCAATAGGTGAATATTGAACGACATAAAGCGTAGTACGGGTTTTGAAGTAAGGTTGGATTTGCGACATGCCTCAAGGTTTTAAAACCAAATATAAGTTTTCGCATTCTGCTGGCACAGAATATATACACTAGGCGAAAAGAAGCGACACTTAAGCATGTGTGCTCGTAAAATCGCTCTCGGCTATGTGTGGGGGTGTCTGGAGGAGCGCGGGGGCGTTGCGCGGCGCGCGGGACGTGGAGAGGGCAGTCACCGACTGCCTCGACCGAAGGCATGGCAGTAGCGAAATAGTAAAATAATAGCGTTGCACTGCATTGTACGCACAGACTGACTACGCTACGCAATCTTATTATTATTTAGATAATAATAAGAATTATAAAACGAATCGAAAAAGGAGAAAATATATAAAAGTTAGCAATTTGTTATAGTACCTACATTAAATGATTAAAAATTGATTATAAAATCAAACCTATCCTTCATTATTTACCCCAGTATCCTTGAATCAGTTTACATTTAATAACTTACTATGCATAAATATTCATTGGCACAAGTCTAAATTCCAAGTTTAACCCTAGCGCATAGACGCTCCTGCTCAAGGTCACTGACGCTGGAACTCACACGTACAGAGAGTGTCACCGCTGTGCTGCTGGTGAGGAGATTATGGTTTTTGAGAGTAAAGTATGTATTGAGGATTACTTCTAGGTATTTAATTGTGTTTGTTGATGAGAGTGCAGAGCACTAGAAAACCGAAACTGACAAATTTAGACAAATGTGGGCTTTAAAAGATAGTGATATTAAAGGTTGACTGTTTGATCTAATGGAGTAAGTGATAAATTGAGTCTTTGATGCATTTAAAGTGAGCATGTGATTAATAAGTCAAGCAGTTGTAGTATTCAGTCCATTTGGAGATCGGACAATGTACGAGTATCTGCATCAAATGTAATAGCTGTGTCATTTGTGTAAGAGTCTTTATGACCTTGCGGTATTTTAAGATTACACAGTTCGTTAATGAAAATAAAGAAAAGTGTTGGACCGAGAATGCTACCCTGGGGCACGCCGTAATTAATAGGGAGTTGATCATTTTCATGATTGTTTAGTTTGAATGTTTAAGATCTGTCTGTAAGATAGCTGCGGAAAAAATCTACGTGGAAACCTCTTACACTATATATTATCTAACTTTTCCTAAAGAATTAGTTTAGAAACAGTAGCAAAAGCCTAAGTAAGGTCAATTAAGATGGTAAGTACTTTTTTTCATACTTTACAGACTTAATAATGTTGTCCAGCAGTTCACGGACAGCGTTGGATGTAGATCTTCTCTTTCTAAAGCCGAATTGTTGTGTTGATAGAATGTTAAAATGTTCAAGATATGCAATAAGTTTATTATTAACAATGGGTTGAATCTTTCTTATATATTTTTTTCTACTACCTGTTAGGACATATTTTAGCAGACAAGATGAACAGACAAAAGAAACTTCTTAGTTTTTTATAAAGTATGGACATTTACAGAAAAATATCTCGTTACCAATACAATTGTAATAAGTATTGACACTGATATTGAGCGAATAAATATTTATAGGAAACAGTAAAATATAATTACTAAGGATGAAAGAGTTCTTATCTGCATTACAGGATTTTTTTTACGGTATCATTTGTATCAATGGTATTGCTTAATGGTAAAGGTCGTCCGAAGGGATTAATTTTGATTGATAAAGCACTCTATGATGCCCTGGAAAATAGTTTATTTGACTTTTTTATGTTAAAAGTATTGAGGGAGGCATTCGACCTTCACGGTAGAAGGTCTTTGGTGCATTCGAATATTCAGTTAATTTGTTTATGACAACCTGTTCTGCACATGCGCCGCAGTCGGTTTTTGACACACTTCATGTTCAACCGTTGAAATGTTTGGTCAGTAATAAGAGAAGTTTATAAGAGCCGTATTTTTAAAGATAATGTTATAAAATAGTGAAGAGAGAATGAAATAAATATATTAAAGAAGTCTCCTAGTCTCATTCGAACAAAAAGAGTGGCAAACAAGCTTATGGCTCGCCTGATGGCAAGCGGCCACCATAGCCTATACACACTTGCGATACAAAAATATTACTCACGCCGTTACCTGCCCTGACCTCATCCCCTACCTCGTGGCGCTCTGGAACTCTCTCTTACTCACCGAAAGAAATACATCACCGCTAAAAAGTAGTGTTATTTCACTGTGGTTCTCTCTAAGGTGGAGGTTGCTACCCCAGACAGGCGCTCCAATTCGAGCGGAAAATCAGCTATACCTTACCTATCTTTGACTACAGTCAGTTGCATCCAGCGAGCTAGCATCGACAAATCTCGCTATTCCCCCATCTCATCCAGGATAGTCTTGACATCAAGAACCCAATTTGTATCTGTTATGAAGCTATCTATATTTTCTTTCATTTAGATATAAGTCATTTAAAATTGCATGTTGGAAAAATACCAATATTGTGGTTGTTGCAGGAAACCTATCACTAGTTACCGCCTCCGCATAGTAACAGGAGACCCGTAACATCAGTGTTTAAGTATAATGTATGTGTATGTAGATACACATTATAGCCCTCTTTATAATGTAGTCACTGCATTGTGGCGGTTTTATTACTTCTTTTACGAGTTTAAACTTTAACCGACGCAAAAACGTAACTATTAAATACGATAATAGTTTAACGATCGTTGTCATAGATGAGCGCTTTTATGGTCGCAATGTTTTGCCGATAATAAAACATGTAGTTATGTAAATATATACACAGCCTAACTAAGTTTACAAAGGCATAGCTATACTCTGCCTAGAATAAAAGAGTATCAAAGGCGCCATAGTAGTAGCACAAAATAGACAGTACAGAAAGTTATCTACCTTCACTTTTCATACCTGCGCCCGGCGGTCGCGCCAGGATTGTCAACTTTGACTTGTCACAAAAAATCGTGGTAGTGGCACTTGTACGTTTAAATTTGTTTGGTTTATTGTTGACAATGAAACAGGAGGAATTGAAATATAAACCAATAGTATCTAGTGTTTGTATTATTGTTGAGAATGAAACAGGAAGAATGGAAATATAAACCAATAATAACTACAGTAATTTAATGTTTTTGGTATATACAAATTTAAAAAAATAACAGTTCACCATTTTTTACTTACTCTATTTTTGCACAACAAATTTTCACAGACGCTGTTTCAAGCGGATGGAACTCGCACTCGCAGAGGTCCCAAGCGGTCCGAGATATCGTGTCCGTGAGCGGTGTCTAGGTAAGTGTGCGTTGCTCGAGCGCACTTTGTATTAAGATTACCTTCTGTACTATCTATTTTGTTGTGGAGGTCAACAGCTTGAAGCTGCTTGCCCGAGCTATTCATATTAACTGCTCGAGCGGTCCACTATGGAGCTTTGCAGCTTCAAGCTGCCTGTGTGTTCCCAAGTAGGTAATGATACGGAAATCAGACAATTCAGTGTGGCTAAAAAAGGTATGGGTTCCAATTAATGTACACTGGCCTGCAAAACTACTAAGTATCACGTTATTTTTTTTTTCGAAACTATAGAAGTTAGAGATATAAAAAAAATATATAGTAAATTTTATCAGCTTTAACTTTAAACTATAGTTAACTATACAATACTGCCATTTTACTCAGAACAGAAGATATCTACATTTTTTGTAGGTACTTAAAAAAATATTGCAATTTTAAAAGTGTGATAGCAGTGTTTAATATAATAAGAAATGCATCATCTTAAAACTAAAGTGCAGATAATAAAGATATCCTAACTAACATTATAAATGCGAAAGTGAGTTTGTTTGTTACGCTTTCACGCCTAAACAACTGAACGGATTTGGATGAAATTTGGTACGCATACAGTTTATGACCTGAATTGAAACATACAATACTTTTTATCCCGGAAAAGCGTTAGGTTCAAAAAACTTCAAATAAATCGGAATCGGGCGGCCGCTAGTAATTAATAAGGCTTAACTCTATAAACTTCGTTCTAAAAACTTGTGTGCCGAAAAAAAAATTGTGTGACGTAACAATAATTAAGCTCTATGACAGAATTAGCGAAAAAAAACTAGCAAAAGAGCACTGTGTTTCGGTTATATGCCTTGATCACACGTATCGAATAAACGGGCGAGACAGTATTTCTAGGCCGGGACAGAGACAGAAATGGAAGTTAAAAATTCATATAAGAGCGCTCTTGGGCGAGTACTCGGCGCTATGTTTATACGTACCGAGTACTTGGCCGAGAGCATTGTCTCGCTCGTTTGTACGGTACCTGTGATCAAACCATTAGTAAGAAGAAATTATAGTCGCTTTAACAAAATAAGTACTACGTGCATATTTAAAAGATGGTAGGGCATTATGGTTTACTTGCAGTTAAATAACTTCAATGATGACAAACACACATTAATGTCATTGCAAATCGCCTTCAATTACACTATCTACTACTTTTTTCAATCTTACTAAACTAATATAGAGGACGACCTCCGTGGCCGAGTGGTTTGTACGCCGGGTTTCATGGTGTCGCCGACTCGAGAGGTCCCGGGTTCGAGTCCCGGTGGGGGCAGATGTTTGTGTGATGAATACGAGCATTTGTACTCCAGTCATGAATGTTTAAAATATTTTTCTATATAAATATCCGTTACCCTAGTATCCCATAACACAAGCCTTACAATGCTTACTTTGGGCCTAGGCTAATTGGTGTGAGTGTTGGATTTTTTATGTTTTTATGTTTATGTTATGTTTAATATTAATTATAACCCCAGCTCAGAGAAAAAAGTAAAAACTAGGATTTGACTAATCTTACTCACACTTATCAGGTAAAATGGTTGAGGGTATCGGGCAAGATGATTCATTGAGATGCGGAACATTATTGTGACAATCATCGCAAGAGTATGTGTCCCTCTCAATATAAGAACAGTATGCTACTTTTTTTGACCTTACGTCAAATAGGTAATCTTTATATTTTTTACGGATTTGCTTCATCAACAACACAAGTACAAACTGATCTGTACATTCACCCAAATATTTAGAGCTAAGTGTGAATTTTTGAATAAACTAAATGAATTATTTAAATTTCTTATGTCCTATCTGCTTTTTTCAATCCAATCACCTCTTTTGGTCTTTCTTTTGGTCTTTTCTTTGGATGACAAAGGTGATGACGTTATATCAAGCAAAAAATAACTCATTAATAACTGTCACTTTGAGTAACTAACGCTTGTTTGATTTTTCGTCACTATCGCAAGTATTGGCCCTCATAGAACTGGGTTTGGATGCAATGGTCGACGCGTCTCCTTTGGCATCCTCTAGTATTAAAGATATACAAGTGTGCAAAATTAATAAATTTTAGAACTGTACCCTTAACACGAACCAATATCGAATTTGAATTGTTAAATTCAATCTCGATATGCGTCAACGGTGAAGAAGTTTTTTATGGACGATTTTAATTCTCGTTACGTCCGTTGTGGCACTGTTCAAATTTCCGTACAAAACATCTTCACATTTGAGGTCGAAATCGAATTCAACTAATCGAATTCGATATAGGTTCGTGCTAAGGGTACTGATTCACTTTTCCCCCTAACTATAGGGGTATAGTTAAAATGTGTAAGTATACCAATGCTAATACCTCGTCTATGATGAACGTCCACATCAATGGGGACTGAATTTCCGGGTACATAATAGTCTTGCTGCATCGCACTGAGACGAGCTTCGTCACTCGGGAAGGCAAACTCGAGCTCAGACCACTGCCTGACCACCCTCAGGTCAGTCCTAGCTCCCAGACCTGGCCAGCAACAAGCCAAGCAGTACGTGAGCAGGAAGAATCGCTCGATACCGTACGACATCTCCATTTTGAACTGATCCAACACAGCCGGGTCTGTCAATTAAAGATAAATATTTTTTTCAATATTTAATTTAATAGTTTTCTCACTTTTTCCTGCCGTGCTATTCCGTAAGAACAAACTCATCGTGGAATTCGCCGGTGTGATTTGATTATTTTCAGTACACAACGCGGATTCCGTTTGTTATAAAAATGAGTGAAAAAGAAAAAAATAAGTGAGTTTGTTCTTACAGAACACTGCTGATTATGTATGTAAGTATAAGTGAAGTCTGGACTTCACTTATACACTTTTCAATTCGCATCTGGATGCGAAGATAGTCTTGTACGCGCTGCTTGCACCAGTCATGACATCTCACGTTGACAGATCCCTACTCTGTATACTTTTTTTTTTGTAGATAGGTCCGACAAATGACTCCACCCCACCTGATGTTAAGTGACGGTAAAGTCCAGACGCGAAGATAGCTGGTACAGCAGTTTTACCTGCCACACAAGCCATCCATTACTATGGCAATGGGTAACTATAGTCTATAGACGTTCGCCATACTAGAGTATCACTCACACGATGCCTAGCTTGACTCCATTCTCTATTCCATGGAGTCCTTGAACCTTACTAATTCCCCAAAAAAATGACAGTTATATTATTAGAGGAAGTTATGTGATGAGGGAATGATCTTTAGTCATTCTGTAATAGGATGATCATTGAAATTCTGAATAATGACTTACAAACAAACGGTTTATAATTTAGTTGTTATCTATATACAACAACAAAAACTCGAAATCATTAACCTTCTTAAAAAGCATTGAAAATTTCCCAAGATATTATTTGTGCCAAACTCAGATAATAGTTGGGCAATTTAACTTTCTGTAGACCAAATATTATTTAAAATAGATAAGCCTTTTCTGGGAATTTCCTTATAAAAAGACGGAGACTTTTTCCTGTAATCTGAAGTTCCTATCACAAAAAGATAAAATTATTAGTAATCTTTTTAACAGAGTGCATCAAATTACCCTAACCCATTTGATATTAAGTAGTTTAAGTAGTATAAATTTAATTTTCTATTTTAAGCATTTAACTGCTAAATATTTAAATACAAAGAATTTTTTTACTAAAAAGTTTTCACTCGTTCCAGATTTCAGGTCCGCTCGGATAGCGAAAGATGCGAGTTCGAATCCCGTCTGTAACTTTGACCGACTGAATATTTTTTTTAGATTTTTATTTCTTTTGGAGTCCCATCGTGAAGATAGCTGAGACCACAGAAAAGTGTGCTAGGATTCCAATCATCCTCAATCTACTGGCTTGAGCATAATACCCTACCTCGTGGAACTATAGAACCTGATTCATTAAAATAAACAAAACACCAATCCAATTTCAAAGTTATTTGCATTGTAATCTACTGTAAGGTGGAAATGGAAGTTACTAATCCAAACGGGCGCTCCAATTCGAGCCGTAAATTAGCTTTGCTCTACCTTTCTTATAACGTCGGTTGAAGAAACAGAAAGCTATTTAATTGATATTTTTTACTGTAAAGGAATTTGTAAAAAGTTCTGTTACCTTAGTTCAAAGGCTAAGTTAAATTATTTTAAGTTCAAAAAGCGGTCAAACAGATCCGTTTTGCTTAACAAATATTTATAAATGAAACCAGTTTCTAGCAATTTAAGATTAGAGACAGAAAACGAAGTCAAGTTTTTGCAAATATTTATATCGACATTCATGTATTTACATAAATATGAAACAAGTTGCATTAATAAATATAAGTTTGATATTTTTTTTATTGATTAAAAAGAATAAATATAATATAATATGCAAGTAATAAAAACATACCTATAAAATTGATAACATTATGTCATTCTGTAATTTATAGGTATGTTTAGATAAATGCATATATGGTATTTTTAACTGTAATTGCGGCAACATTATTTAGTCAAATTAAGGTTTAATCCTGTTTTACACATTCGTCCAACTTTGTAAATTGTTTATTTATTTATTATAGTCAAATAGAGATAGAAGTAAGCTTTAAAAAATATTTTAAAACTGATTTAAAAACTTTAGTGCAATTGGGCCTAAGTGGCAATTTTGTTTATAAAAACCTTACAATTTATGTATTTAAATAAGAAAACCAAAAATGTTAATTTAAACTAATATTGACATAAAAATATAAAATTATTTACCATATTGACTTAGTAGTACTTCACAAATGCGTGACTGCCGATAATCCATTTTGGAATCCTTTCTTTTTTTGTTACAATAATAACACGAAAAGCACAATTTTACAGGAACTCGGAACTTCACGTCCGTCTTTAACCATCACTAATAACTCATTAGCATTCCACTTTTAAGTTTAACAGAATATGACCGTTAGTCCTACACGTTTGACTCAAATGCGAACTGTGTTCGTACAATAACCCAAAATTCCCGTCGATGTTCTTTATATTAATGATAACATATGGAAAGACGTTCGAATATTTAGGGCACACACGTTTATGGTTACATTTTCAACTTAATATCGGATAAAGAATCTGTTGAGAAAAGAATGTTGACAAACGATAAATACTCGAGTCAAAAAATTTGCACAGCAGCGGTGGCGCCTGGAGTTAATAGCGGCCTGGATACCAAGTAAATTGGTTGTTTAAAGCGCGTAGGACACCATAATACTAGTAACAATCAAACATAAGTTAATAAGTAATTTTAATGTAACGTTGACATCAAATTCGATATTAAAAGATTTTTGATTTAAGCTTTTCCTAAACCGTTATTTGCAATCGGTACATGTCCGTTATTTTTTTCGACAACGTTTGGTGTAAGTTTTTAAATATGAAACACGTCTCCACTATAAGGTTTTTGTTGGATACTGACCGATGGCCCGCCCACCTCTTTCGCAACGGTATCCACGCACTGTTGCTGGTGTTCAAAAACATTCAATGGTTTCACTCCAGCATAATTTATATTGACATTATTTAGCCATTGTCAGCAATGATTGTCAGTTACTTATGCCGCGCCGATTGATACAATTCAACATTCTGCGGTATTGTGAGGAAAGAGTTTTATGGTATTGTCTACAAAGGTCGTTTGAAAGAAGCAGTCTTGAAATGAAATCATAATAGCTATAATTTAATCAGTCCGGAAACAATGCTTGACAGAATAAATACAAATGTAATTTATCAATAAGAATTTTTCTTACCCTTGCATACTCGATAAGTATTTAATGTATTTATTTCAATTATTAACAATACTTAGTCATCATCATCATCAGCCTATTAATGTCCCCAATACTTTGTATTTGAGGGAAATTCTGCCTAACAGTGAACTAATTCAGAATTTATGACAAAAATTGTCGCTTATCATCGGACACCACAGCTACTTTCTTAAACAGGCTAATGTGACTTGTTTAATACAAGTCACATTATCCTGTTTGTTGATTATAAATATTATAACATTTTTCGTTTTCCATTAGTTTTTTGACCACAAGTATTTACGAGTATTACTTATGTTTGGTTTAACGTTTCGTGACCGTATCGTGGACGATAAGGTAGTTCCAGGATAGATGCTTCATAAAGACAATGCAGCTAGGTAAATGAGAGAATAATTAACTAGAAATAAAAAGTTAGTCATATTCTTTAAGGCATTCGACATAAACGAAGCATAGCGAATGCACTATTTTTATTTATTGGCCAATAAAAATAGGTACAAAAGGAGAACTTAATACTAAATATTTTCTGCCCCTATTACACTTTTTCAACAGGTAAAACACCGTGAATCTGCTCAGATGCATAGTGATGATTCTATTCGAAAAATAAATACTGTAAGTATTAAGTAACAAAAAACTTTGTAGATGAGCCAACGATGACAACGGAACCTTGAACATATTTTTGTAGTTACAGCTTTCATTACTTTTTTGCTATTGAAACTTGTCGGTTTACTTAACGTTTTAAAGCTTCAAATTTTTATTTGTTGTCAAAAGAATGTCTGAAGAACGTTAACTTTTGTATGTTCTATATCGCTATTATACATAATATCTATCAGATAATAAAGTTATCCATCTGTTATTAATAAACTTCAGGTTCATTAAAAGTAGAAAAAACATTTTTAAATAACATGTGAAATTTCGAAAATTTATATTTATCGATCAATCGGAAACGTATTGGATTTTAATTTTAAAAATCAAACCAAATCAAAAATCATTTATAGTAAACAAATTCAATTTATTCGCTTCTGAATGTTGTAGAAAAACAAAACTAGATAATCGTACGTAATCTCGATTAATACATATTTTCAACATTTTTAAGTATTTTCAACGTCTAGATATATAAGTAAGTAAAATAATAAGTATAACCCCTATATCCCTAGCAGGAACCAATATCAAATTCGAATAGTTTGCGAGTCCGGAATGTCATTGTCAAAGTATTTAAACTTGAACAGCAGCGCCATAACGGACGGATGGATTTTGGTTCGTGCTAGGGGTACTATACCCATAGCACGAACCAATATCGATTTGACAATGACATCTCGTAATCGCAAACTATTCCTATTCGATTCTCCATTTGGTTTTTCACGGCCGGAAAAAAAACCGGCCGATTTTCCTCTTATTACTGGAGTTCTACTGTACATCCAGGCTTCATTTATGTCTTAAATTAATTCTAAATAGTTTTTCTACAAACATATATATATATTAGATGTGTAAATTAAAAGCATTACTAATTTAATAAGATAAAACGAAAATTATTTTCTCAATTCGTGGCGGAAATCTGACACTTATACAGACGAGGGGCTAAGTACCTATTATGCCATTAACTTTTTATTAATACATCGCCAACTCATTTAAGCATCTATCCTGAACTTACCACACCTACTGGAAACCAAATGTCAAACCAACGTTAATGAATATGTCAACAAAGTTACACTTATCGGTATTGTTAGTTTAATAAAAAAAACATTGATCACTAAAACACAAATATTTAGTTAGGTATGTATATATACATCGAGTATCAAAGTGCTAACACAAAATATGACAAATTCAAAGCTTAGCAGCTCTAAACTAATGGAAATAATATTGCGAGTTTTCTTTTATCGAGTCAATGTGAGGAAAATTTTATTTGTAAGGGAAAATAATTGTCGTGATAATTGTTACTGTTCTTAGTTTCATTGTTTCGTAAAGGCTTATCTACGCAGTTTCAGTTATCTTTTAGCCATCACCGAGAAATAATAATTTTGTTACCTTGATGGGTTATACTTCATAAACAACAGGAAACGCGATTTCAATAATATAACCAAATAGAGTATTTAGAAACTTTATTATTTTATATTGACATCATTTTATTAAGATTTATAAATCTACTTCTTGAAATGAAGTTCATAATTCACCGCCTAAATATTAATTTATGCGGTAATGAATATTGAAAATTTAAATAAAAGTATCCAGTCTATTTTCACAGTTAAAATTTTCAGTAAATTGAATTTCGGAAATAAATTGAGTTTTAAATTTACTACGAACAATATACAAAATACTTAAATACCCGATCGACTATCTAAAATAAATATTCATTTGCTCCGCCTTATTTTGATATGCGGTCGGCTTATCATTAATCATGGTTTGTATACGTAATAGAAACACCATAGTGTATATTGGTATTACTACCGTACCTACTTGAAAAGGAAAAGTCAGTAAGGGAGGTTTTCTTTTCATCGGTCAATCTAGTACTTTATTAATTTCAACTTTATGCTTTTGATACCGATTCTTTGGTACTTGGAGTACTACCTGATGTGAATTTCTTGAAAAACAGACAGTTTTTTGGTAACTAAGAAGCTCCGGTCTCTACAATTACGCCGCGATGTGGCATCATTAAGCGCATTCTACCGATTATACCACGGCGAGTGTTCTGAAGAATTATTCTCCCTCATGCCCCCATCACCTTTTCTTCAAAGGACCACGCGCGCTGGCCTACGTCGCCACCGACTTACTGTGGCCGCTGTTCCTACACGAACAAAGAAATTTGGTGACTCATTTCTTTGTCGTACTATTCGTAAGTGGAATTCTTTACCCGCGCACGTGTTCCCTCCTTCCTGAGGTGTGAAGAAGCATTTTTGCAGGCCGGCAAGGTGAGGATGGTTGGTGTAGCAGTTTATAACTGCGCGTTTGGACTTTATCACCACTTAAAATCAGGTGGGGTAGAGTCTTTTGCCTACCTCACTATAAAAAAAAAATCTTAGGAAATAAACTTTTGGATTTCTATCTAATTGTACTTTTCTCCTCCGCCCATACATCTCAGTCCCCGTTGCTGTCATTCTTGTGCTGTTCATATACACCCGCGCATTTGCGCATATAAAGTAGTGATGTGCCGAATATCCGTATTCGTATCCGCGGATATCCGAGGAAGAAGGAAGATCCGTATCTGTGTCCGTGTCCGTTACTTTATGGGGGATCTTTTACGGATCTATTTACCTTATTAATTTTAAATTTATAGATAAGATTCTTTAAGGTGAAGGGTAAGGCGCACTAGCGACGCCAATTGCCGAGATTCTGACGGTCCACAATTATGAAATAGATCTGGTTAGTAGCTAACAATTTAAAGCAATTGGCGTCGCTAGTGCGCCTTACTCTTTGCCTTAAATTCAATACTGATATTCTTTTATTTCTTAAAATCAAATATTTGGCTCCTTTATGTTGCAAACTTTGCCGTAGTTAGTTATCATACCAATAGTATATAACTACAAGGTACTAAATCAACTAGCTTTTTAATGAGATCAATATTATAAAAAGTTATAAGATCACTTTTTATTAAGAAAACAAAAGTTAGATCTTCGTAATATTTTAAATTCGAATTAAATATTTTTTTAATCAAGTAACTTTGTCCCCCAAAAGTCTGTTACGATGAGGATCATAAACAATTCCTGATGCACTAAAAAATTGCTCACTTGGAATACTTGTTGCAGGTGATGATAAATATGTGCGAGCAATGTGACTATGACCTCCAAACTTTTTACTGTTAATTTGCCAATACTTTAGTTGGTCTTGATCTCTTGGTAATCTTTTTTCTGACATATATTCTTATCTTAACTTAAGATCCGTATCCGTATCCGTATCTGCGGATCTTGACACCAAATATCTGTATTCAGATCCGTATCCGCGGATCTACATTTTTGACGATCCGGCACATCACTAATATAAAGTTACACCACAACGCTGGTTGATTTCAAAAATCAGATTGCAAATAACATCGATCTTCATAGTTTACTATATTTGTATTTTAGGCATTTAACTGCCAATGTTTGAATCTGAAGAAAAATTTCCTAGGAAAAAATCCACGTGGTCCGGGCAGCAGACACGCGGATACAATTGCTGTATTTCTTCTTTCAAATGTTTAATACTTGTAAAGGTATTTCGTTTGGCATTGTGGGTTCACTGTGGGGTCCTATACAATGTGTAGAGATTGCTTTGCAGCAAATACTAGAATAAATTCCACACGGTCATTAAGGTTGCGGTAGCATAACTGGCCAGTGCATCGAGCTTCATATTCGAATTGTGGTTCGAGTAAATTTCAAAATAAGGGAATGCTCGAAAGCACCTTAATTCTGCAGTCTCACCACCTTTGGTGATATGACGCAAGACTTTATACTGGGCCAAAACTTTTATTCAATCAATTCGTGTGGAGGATGCGACAAATATGGCGAAGCAAAGCGAAATATGGCAAATGTCAAGAAAGTGCGATGACTGTTATCCAAAAACTAAACAAAGCTACCCAGCTTTGTTTATTTGTTACCCAACAAATGTATGAATCGCTATTATGTGTGTTCCTTTTCTAAGAATATATGCTTCAATAAGGGTGTTCTAGGTACTCTTTTAAATGCTAATCAAATCATAGTCTAGTATCGTATTCTACGGTATTAAAATATATTCAAGTTAGAGTAGGATGGACGACGATGACAACAACGATATATTCTGTTACTTAAAAAATATGGTTTAGTCAATTTTCGGAGTACGATCGAACCAACTGAAACGTCACCCATTTGCCCGATAATACGCTTAAAAAATGTCAAAGCAGACAAGTTTTACTTTGTAGAAAATGCATAATTGCACTTAGCATCTTCTAGTTAAACAAAAACTGTGTTAATATGGATCAAAGATATTTGAAATTTGACCTTTATATTCAATGCATTAAATCATGTTATAGATACAATTGGAATAGTAACTTGAATTTCGAAATCACTTTTTAAATCGTTATTCCAGGGGCAATACTCCAAATAATTTAATATTAAAATTATGGCACAGGAAGCCAGTAAAATCAGTCACGTCAAATATGATTTTTTAGAAAATAATAAATTTGTTTCCAAGAATACGTACATTTATGCAAAAACCCATCTTATTTGGTTGAAATGTTTGTAACAAAATAAGTTTATGGTGGGTCAGGAATCAAATTGGCTGATCGTACATGCGCAGGATACACGGGCTAAGATCACGTGACGAAAAAGAAGGTACGAAAATCTTTAATTATGTGCGCGTGTTGAACTCGATATATCTATGTCATATTCTATGTATGTATGAGTATGTGTATAAACACTAAATATATCTCGCATATCCCTTAAAAACATTTTTAGACGAAACGTGTTTGAGAAAAAAGATAAAATATATATTACAATAACGTCATTTTTGTTGACTGTACTTTAAAGTTGTTAGGCATTCGGGACCAACTGAGAATTCAAAACTAATGTGGGATGAACAAATATTTATTTTGAATGTGTGACGAAATACTGAGACGAACGAAGAACAATTCGCAATAAAGTGTTTTTAATTATATAAGTAATATAACAACATATTATAGGTGTATATATATCTATCTCATTAAGCATTAGCTCGTCAAGAACAACAAAAAATTTTATTGACAAGACAAACTAAAAAGTGTGGACTTAAGCGTGTACCTATATACACAAAATGTGTGCTTTATAAAAAAAGGTTCATATTCTTAACCCACGTAGATTTCAAATGTTGTTATTTAGCGTGTTATGATGAATTTATTGTCCTGTTATCGCCTCCGAGATTCATTTTTCTTTACTAAGTAGTAGGTACCCTCTGTACGACCAGCCAGTCCGCAGTTTAGAACGTAGTATAAAAGTTTGAGAGTGTAATAAAAATCAGTTGTACGATGATTTTTCTTTTCAGAATAATGTTTATCGTGTCAATGATCCTTCTAAAATCTTGATATTGAGACACTTATGTTTTTTTAATCATACCTTTATTATTATAAAGGTATGATTAAAAAATCATAAGTGTCTCTATATTGCCCTAGTGATAAAATTGATTATTTTAAAAATCTTGAAAGTGTCCTTTCTGACATAATCGTTACATATGACCACATTATTCTAATGGGGGACTTTAATACCTGTCTCATTAAAAATGACTCCAGAGCACATAAGCTTGTTAATATTCTTTCTTCTCTCAATCTTCATATACTTCCGTCTTCTCCCACGCACTTTCTTCCAAATTGCAGACCCTCTCTTCTGGACCTTATTATTGTATCTCACCCTGACTTAGTGGGTACTCATGGCCAAATGTGTGCTCCCTTCTCCCATCATGATTTTATACTTCTGTCACATAAAGTGCGCCCTCCCAAGAAAAAACCTAAAGTTAATCTTCTGCGCAACTTCTGACGTATGGTTCTCGATCGCTTAAGGGCTGATGTGAAGGGAATAGATTGGTCTCCAGTACTTAACTCGAATAATATTGACGATATGGTTGAATACTTCACCATTATGCTTTTAAAAGTATTTGACATTCACGCACCAGCACGTCCAGTAAAAATTAAACACTCGCCTGCTCCTTGACTCACACCCGCAATCAGGAAGGTGATGGGTAAACGCGACAAAACCAAAAGTTGTCTAAAAAATTCACCTACCTCTGATAACCTCCAGGCATATAAGAAACTGTGGAACCTTTGCAACAGGATGTGCCGGGACGCCAAACGTAAATATGTGCACTCACAGGTCGAAAAGTTAGACCAAAAACACATCTGGAGTTTTTTGAGGTCCTTGGGTGTGGGAAGGACTGTTGACTCAAATTCAGTACCTGTGGATATCAACTCTCTTAATACGCACTTCTCAACCCCTCCTCTCTGTCTGAACTCATCATCTAAAGCAGACACTCTCTCTTCTCTGACTAGACCCAGTACCCATAACTTTCCAACTTTTTCTTTTAACACAGTTTCTGAGGCAGACGTTGGGAAGAATGTCCGGTCTATCTCTACTAAAGCCATCGGCAGTGATGGTCTTAGCCTTGACATGCTGCTTCCTGTACTGGAGGACATTGTGCCTATAATTACATTTATTTCAAATTTCGCACTTCAGCACAATGTTTTTCCCACATCTTGGAAGAAAGCCAATATCATACCCATTCCCAAGGTTCCAAATCCATCTTCTCTGTCTCAGTATCGTCCCATCTCTATACTCCCAATCCTATCCAAAGTCCTTGAGTCCATTGTTCATAATCAGATTTATTCCTTTGTCTCATCTAATTCTTTACTTTGTCCCCAGCAATCTGGCTTCCGTCCTTCACATAGCACTGTCGGAGCACTGCTTGATGTCACTGAGGACATTCGACATGCAATGGATAATACCAAGCTTACAGCTATAATTTTGCTTGACTTCAGCAGTGCTTTCAACTGTGTCGACTTTGACCTTCTTTTGGGCACTCTTCAGTCTACTAATCTTTCTCCTTCAGTTATAGAATGGTTTCGGATTTACCTTTTTGACCGTTTCCAACGAGTGGTCTATAATAACTCGTGCTCTGACTGGGTACGTGTATTGGCAGGTGTACCGCAAAGTGGAGTTCTCTCTCCTTTACTCTTCTCCATCTTCATTAATAAGATCGCTTCTGTTATCTCTTCTCCTTTTCACTTGTATGCTGATGATCTTCAGATCTACCGACACTTTCCTACCGGTGAAGTTTGCGATGCTATTGCCTTGTTAAATCGTGATCTGGTCTCCATTTTAAACTGGGCAACTTCGTTTGGTCTGGCAATAAATCCAAACAAATGTCAGGCTATGATTGTGGGTAACAGCCGGCTCAGGAGTAGACTGGATTGGAATATTGTTCCTCCACTCCTCTACAACAATATTCCAATACCATACACTGACAAAGTTAAAAACCTTGGTTTGATAATGGACTGTAACATGTCATGGTCCCCGCATATTGGTGAAGTTAGTAAGCGTACACATTACTCTTTCCACTCTCTCAAGCGACTTCAATATTTTTTACCATTTAAAACCAAAATTATGTTAGCGCAATCACTCCTTCTTCCAATTCTCGACTACGCCGATGTCTGTTACCTTGATGCAAATGAAGAGCTACTCAATAAATTAGAACGACTCCAAAATTTAGCCATACGATTTATATTTGGTCTGCGGAAGTATGATCATGTGTCAGCTTATCGCTCTCTACTTCAATGGCTCCCTATTCGTCTTCGCCGAGATTTGCATATGCTTGTCTTCTTATTCAAGATTCTCAAAGATCCAAACTCCCCAGTATACCTGCGTTCCCGATTTAAGATTCTTCCCCCTCCTTCACGCTCTAGGCGACCTTGCATTACTAAGACGCTTGAGCTTCCTAAAAGTAATACCATCTCCTATTTGAATTCCTTTTCTTTTAGGGCTGCACAGCTGTGGAATAAACTTCCGTCCAATATTCAGGAATGTCCGACCATCTTCTCGTTTAAGTCTAAAGTTAAAAATCATTTTCTCAAACAGAAATCTCAAACTTAATGAATCATTCTCACTATGTATCTTGTTTCTTATTAGTATTTATTTATCAGGTTTATATGTATGTTATGTATATTTGGATAGGTATTGTATTTATCTATGTATACTTATGCAAGTTTATTTATGTAGGTATATGTATCATGTAATGTATATATATATATATATGTAATGTGTATCGTATATATATATATATATATAACTATTATTTATTAAGTCTATTTCCTATAACAGTAGTAATAAATTATTTTTAGTTTAATTTTTATTGCACTTTCTGTTTCCCGCTAAGTTGTGAATCTCCGACACCACCTAGGTTGGCTGGAAGAGATCTCTTTTAGAGATAAGCCCACCTTTGCTTACTATGTATTTTACTATATGTTTTAACTATATGATGCAATAAAGAGTATAATAATTATTTATACTCACTCCTTGTCCGAGATAATATTACGAGTAGTAACGCTGTTGTACCAGCGCCATGTCACAATGTTCAAAGCCCTTTTATTATTGTAGAGTAAATTTTACTTTAATTTTAAGCAAGTATAATATAAATAATATTATTTTATCTAAGTAAAAATATATTAAATTATTAAAGTTTACTTGACTTACCTCAAGCAATTGTAAGCACTGTTTACTTATATTCGTATTGAAAAATAAACAATTTATTAGTTCTTATTAGATGTAACACACATTGAATACCTTCTAGTCAAATTTGATCAAAGTAAATTTAATATAATTTTATTTTTATTGTTTGTTATTGTAAGTACCTAAATAATAAAGGTTTATTCTCTTAAATTTTTCAGGTTTGATATGCTTAGCAATCTTTCATACATAAAAAAAGAATAACTGACTACTCTGAACTATTACACTGGTTTTACTGGAGTTTACGCACAACCTAAGTTAGTGCAATGAAATGATTTTATTGAAAAATCCACATAAATCTTTTAACGCTATTCGAACTGTACCTAGTTACTTATGTTAATATACGAATGCAACTTGCTTCTGGCAAATATGGGGCTAAACTAAGCACTTGATTGATTATACTATTTATAAGTACTGCAATGTTAAAACAGTAAATTTTTTGTCATTAAAAGTCATTTTCTAATGACTTTTTAATTTACTTTGCTAACTGTTCTCGCAACCACTTATGATTGAGACGAATATACACAACAATGTACCGTCGTAAATATACATCAAAATCAGGATGACAATATGCATACTTATATTCCAAACATTTTTTTTATTAATATGCGATAATCCTAAAACGAATTTTACTGACCGAAAATCAAACAATCAAAGATAGTTAAACCGGTTCAATTTAATAAACGGTTTCTTGAATTAAGCACCAAAAAGCAATTGCTTATTGAATTAAGACACGATGACTTCCGATTTTATTATTTAAATAAAATTTCTTTAAAGTTAAATTATCTCTGCGGACTAAAAATATGATACCTGTATAATGAAATCCATGTCGAAAATGTTTCTCCTTATAAGCCTTGGCGCGACGAACATTTTTATCGGCCCACTTTTCACAGTAACTATCAACGGAATTGAACATAACTGCTAGGCACTAGTTAATCGTTAGCCTACTAGGAGTATAGTATTGGTATGGTAAATACCCCGAAAACCATGTTGCGAAAACAATTCGTTGCAATTATTTAGTAACCATCTGCCCATTTTACCAATCAACGTTGTGGAGGTACGCAAGTTCTAAGCAGTGCCACAGAATTTACTTTGGATAAATTGATGAGGCAAGTGGAAATCTGTGTTAAATTTAATGCATTCATAACCAAATATCTAGGTTTCTGTGACCCCGTAGTCCAAGCTTAGAACATCCAAGTATTGCATGACAATACGATTATTATAGAATAAGCGTTATGATTTGAATCGTATTTTGTCTTTTATAATACATTTACTTTCGTTATTTGGAAGGCCGATAAAAGTTACTTATGTATTCATGATATTTCTAAATATACAGGTTGTTTAAATCTAAAGAAAGTATAACTAGAAAAAAATCCACGCGGACCAGGCAGCAGACGGGACTCGAACCCGCACCCTTCGCAATCCGGGCGAATGCACTGACCAATTATGCTACCGCGGCCCTCACGGACCGCGTCGAAATTCTTCTAGCCATTCTTAAGCTGCAAGGCAGCGCCAAAAAAAATAAATAATAATGTTATATATATATATATATATAACTATACAGGTTGTGTTTTATTTTTATATTAAACTTAAAATAAAATTCTTGGCATTGGTATGTATAAAAAAATATGTAAAATCTTGTAGAGCTAAAGGGAATTTCTTTTGACTACGTGGAATGATAAAACAGACATTCTAAAGAGTTTATCATACTTTGCCAAAATTCATCAAAACTTTACAAAAGTTTCGCGTTTAAAGTTAGGCGAATAAAAATGGCCATATAATAACACTTTTTAGCAGGAAAAAATAATAGTAGTATTGTTGATAAAATAAGAAATTCGAAATTGTGGAATTGTTTAATTACTATACTTTAATCAATTATACTTTTAAAATGTAAATCATAAGATATTGACTGCTTGCACCCGACGCCAAAGCCACGTATAGAAAAATTATTTGTTTACTTCGTGATTGTTAACTTAACCAGTGTCACGATTTCTATAGAAAAGATACGTTAGAACAAGAAGGAAACTGTCCTTCGAAGAATTATACTTAATAAGCAAGCTTCATTATAATTGTAAGATGATATTAAAGCATAACACACGTTAGAATTATAATTATAATGAAAATCCATAATTCAACACAGTTTATTGCATAGAGGTAAAACGGTAGTCACGATTGATTCATTCTTTATGTTATATATCCGCAATAGTAAATATTATTTTAAATGTGAAATGGGATACCTATTAGGATCATTATATAACTTTATTTATATCTTTAACGTAAGTAGTACGTAGTAGTACTAGCTTCCAATGAATAAGTTTGAAATTTTTGTTAGTAAATTGAAGTAAATAATATTAGATAATCAAGACATACTGATAATATCATAACTTTATGATGCAAGAATATCGAGCCAAAACGGAACCAAATACTAAAAAAACCGTGTAAAAATGGAAATAAAACCAGATTTAATAACAAAAGGAACCCGAGTTAAAAAAATTATACGTTATATAATCACTCAACTTTAAATGATATTATAAGCAGATGAACAAACAATTTGCCGTTTTAATGATACCCAATGTGATGGCTGAATAACACGATGATTCGCCGCGTGGCGGTCGTAACATCAAATTAATTATGACATTGAACTTGAGGTTCCTGATTTCAGTCACTTTGCTCCGGCAATTGACCCCGTCCTACACAGCATTCAAATTGTAGCCATGAAAAAATAATAGACTCATTTTGTGTTAGCTACAAGATGACAGAGCCCGTGACAAATTAGTAGATTTAAAACAACTAGAGCATTTTAATGAGGGTTTTTACAGTCAACACAGGGCTTTCTAAAAGAGGGCTTTCTAAAAAATAACAACTGCCTATGTACCTCTGCCAGGTTTTTTCGATGAAGTACCTACTTATGGAAATCGTTTTCTAATAATATCCGTTATGTCCGAATGGAAAACAAAAACTGTAAAAGTGTTCTGAAGCGTAAATCCGCCTCGGTGAAGTCTTTTCGTCATTATCTAGCTTTGTTATATCAATAACATGATTTGCATGTTTGATGAGATGAAAAGTCAAATATGTATTAAAGCTTATATATTTATCTTTAGTACTGGAATATAAAGTAAAGGACAGTGCTAACTTTTACAGGTTTGAAAGAAAAGTTGAGGAATAGAAAAACTTTGCATTAAAAACGAATTTTTCATGTTAGTGCTTCAAGTTTATCAGATATGATTTTCTATATTTTATGCTAGTTATGAATTAACTTTGAAATTTATTAGTACCTACCTATGAAATATTATGTATATTTCAATCTTTATATATATAATTCTTCTGTGAGTGTGTATGTCACTGAACTTCTCTTAAACGACTGGACCGATTTTGATGAAATTTTTTGTGTGTGTTCAAGGGGATCTGAGAATGGTTTAGATTCACAATTTTGTCCGCTGGACAATGTTTTTTAATTAAATTTTTTTATGGCGGTACGAAGTTCGCTGTGTCAGCTAGTATTGATATATTATTTTGGTACAATGAAGTGAATATAATTTAAAAAATGACCTCATAAAACAGAATTGTATTCGAATTTCCAGTAGTTCAAAGCGTATAAGAGATACCTATGCTCATAAACTATTTTTCCCCAAACAGTGCTGAACGAATACAGGTGAACGCGCACCCCTACGTCGAATAATGAACTTTTTTAATGACAACCTATCTGATTTTGATTTGGACTTGTTTACAATGTCTTTTATTCAATATAAAAAGACCATTACTGATTGTTTACCAAACATTTAAAAATTGTGTTTTGTAACTTTTTTTTAGTTATACCATCGATTTGCAAGTTGAATAGATATTGCAAACTTATCATGTTTTATAAAAATATAATCCCTGTGTTGTGATATATTTTTTGGTGGATAACGGTGTTGGATGTGTAATGACATCAATGTATTTATTAGTGTTACTACATTACGTACAATATTGCACAGTTGTTAGTTATCCTAAATAAATAAAATAAAAAGAAAAAAAAAGAAAAAGGGGAACAACCAACGAAGTGTTTTTCACTATGTTGAAAAAACTCGTTTATGTAAGTGATAGATAACAAAGACCCATTTTTATTTCTATTCCTTGTATCTTTTGTAAAGTATGCTAATTAGAAATACAGTACACATATATCAGAGTGTATCGTATATTGCCGAAACTACTATCAAATAAAACATACATTATACCTTTTATTAGGGTGAGATGGATTGGGTTTCGTTTCATATTCTTAAATAATTTATTATCAAAAATCTTACATATATATCATAATGATGAATATTAGAGAAATGGTGTTTAGAAGGCGAATAAATTTTCCAATAATAACATGTAAACCATTAATGTATGTTCGAAAAAGTGTTTTTTTATTTCCAATAAATAGTGATAAGCACTCGCCTAACACTAGAAATTAAATTAAATTAGCTGTAATTACTAGGATACCAAAATCAATCATTCATTTAGAGGTCTTTGTGTACGCTTTTACAATAAAGTTCTTAGCAATAGCCTACAATCGAACATACATTTTAAAGCTTGTATTAAAATAGTTCAAATTGGAATTGGTAAATGCTTGGCCATACGTTGACCAATTTCTATGCCTTCTTGGTTCGAAGTCTTAGCTCTGTAGTCCTAGCTGAGAATAATTAACAGATAGCCCTGCCTGACACAAAATTATACCCTTATAAAAATATACAAAATTACTGAAAATTTTAGTTATGTTAATGTTTTTCCTCTTTGTGTAAAATGTCGTCTGTTATAGAAGGAATTTGGACTTAGCCGTCTTATACATTTTTCTATCAAATAAGCAAAACTGAAAGAGCAAAGACAACAACAAAAACAAGTTTAATATCAGGAGGAGCAGATATTTTTGTACTCCGTGGCAAGAATTCTTTTTCACGTTTCATTTTTTATTGTTTTTTAACGTAGTCGTTAAAAACGACGATAATACAACGATCAGCGCGCACATACTTCGCAGTTTAAGACACAGCAAGTCGACTTGAACAAAGTCAATCTCAAAAAACCGCAAAGTCGAAAGTTCCAAAGGAAAATAATTTTGAAACTGTTTGGTCCTTGCAAGAGCCCAAAATAATGGCGAGCAAACATTGGATCGCTGCATAATTTAATCTTATAAACTAAATGGTCCTTAGTGCGTATTTGCTCAGCTGATTCCGCGTTTCTTTCAATTATGTTCAAAACACCTTATACGTATTATACTAATGCAAATACACCGTGTGCTTGCATTCTAATACGTAAACTGGATATAATGAGTCATAAAATAATTTAAATAAATTTGGATTTTCATTTAGTAATTATTATTGGAGTATTAAACATTGATTTATTTACCCTTCTATAAAATCATAATTATTAAGTAAACATTAATGAAACATGAATGAAAACTGAGACGAGAGTTATTTATTAATTTCTTATTAACATGACAGAATTAACACAAGAATACTCAAAGTATGGTAAATTATATACATGGTACAAGTGCGAAAGTTTATTTTTTTTCCGTTCTAATATAAACGAAAAATAATTTGTTACAACATATTTATTTTCAAAATAACAGCTGAATATCGTGTAAATACCTATAATAAAATTATATTGTATATTTAGGATTGAGGATGCATTAATTGAGATTAACTAATCATGTGCCATGATGCGACCTGACCGGTAAGATGTTTTTCGCTACAGTGATTGCTGAATCACAGTAACATAAATAAGTAGTTACTAAGGCTAATAATTTAGTTTTATGTTTGCCCTCTTAATTAAATCACAAAATACTACATACTTGTGTTCTGAACTGTGCTGTTTCATTTAAAATTTCAAGAAGTATATGATTGGAAGATCGCACAAGGTTTCGACAGTAAACACTAGATCTTGGGTCTAATCAAGTCGGCAAGGCAACCCCTGCCCTACACCAACCGCCGTAGTTTACCCAGTACAAGAAATTAGATATATTTAAGCTCCTCGACTGGTCGAATAGGGGTACCAACATAAACGGAGAGCGTTTAACTCACTTGCGATTCGCTGATGACATAATAGTCTTTGCTGAGACCACAGCGGACCTGCAATGTATGTTGCAGGAACTATATGACGTCTCGATATCGGTTGGCCTCCGCATGAACACCGCAAAAACAAAAATAATGTGCCAAGACCCAAGTATAGAATACATAGTAGTAGCAGAAAATCGTATCGAACAGGTGGAAGACTATTTCTATTTGGTGCAGCTCATTACACTCGATAAAAGCGGACAGGCTAGAGAAATCGACCGTCGTATTGGACTGGGTTGGGCAGCGTTCAGCAAATTATCCGGCATCTTCAAAAGTAAGATGCCACATTTCCTCAAACGTCGCGCATTCACCCAATGTGTTCTTCCTGTTCTGTTATGGAGCCGAAACCTGGACTATGACAAGGCAACGTGTCCACACCATGCTAGTCGCTCAGAGAAAAATGGAGAGTGCCATGCTCGGTATATCCCTGAGAGATCGTGTACGCAATGAGGACATACGGAAACGAACAAAACTACCCGACATTGCTCGCGAACTCGCAGGGAAGAAGTGGACAGCTCACGTGGCTCGCAGAACATACGACAGGTGGAGTCGAGCTATTGTGGAGTGGCGGCCTAGAATAGGACGCAGAAACGTTGACCAGATGGTCCGATGACATCACAAGAGTAGCAGGACGAAATTGGATCCGGATCGCACAACATCGAGCAAATTGGCGCACCATGGAGGAGACCTATACCCAGCAGTGGGTGGATAAAGGTTGAAGAAGAAGAAGAAATTAGGACTACAGAAGTTTTAATTAGCTGTAAGTATTCAGTGGGGAGTACGGCGTTTTATTTCTAGCGGATAATCCGCTGTGCACTAACTACCTTTATCCACTATATTTATTTTAAAAATTACATTACAACGCATAAAGAACAAGAATAGTGCACACAAAATATTATTATTTCCTTTGTAAAAAAAATACATTTAAACTTAAAAACTCGCATTAAAACCAGGACCAAATACATCCTTATTTGCATAGCCCAATCCGCTTATTATTAAATATGTGTATTTGATACCACTTATACACTTTTATGTTTTTTGGCAATGAATAAATATAAAATGAGTTATATAACCTACCGATACGCAGACAAGTAGCGGGAACAAACTCCTAAACATTGACAATAATCTTATGGAAACAATCATAAATATATATAAAATAGTTTATTATTATTATGGGACAACCATTGCTGCACACAGAAAAGGAAAACTCAGAAATATTTAAAAACAATCGAATTGGCTCGGCTTCGCACGAGTGTATTAAATTAATAAACGATCAAGTGCTATCAGCTAGACCGACTTGTGCATCGGGGATTCCTTACAAATTTGTAGGTATGTTAATATGTACTTATCATCACGGGCAACGAGACTAAACGATTTTTTCCGTTTTTATTAATGATGTGTACATACCAATATCATAATTCTAGGTTAACGGGGAGTGCCCTGTAGATTTTGATTACATACATGCGTCCAAAATCATATACAAGTAACATAAACTGCCTTAATCTAAAGATAAAAGATGGATACAAATTAACACTGCACGTAAGTCCAGTCTTAATGAACAAGCTTCAGTTAAAGCTAGAGCTTAGTAAACTACCTAGATACTTTTATTATTTATCTTAACATAACAACTGTTGCTAAGAAAGGAAACCAGAATAATTATAGCTTTCTGAAGGCAATTGATCATAAGCGGGCTTCTAAAACGGCAACAAAATATACCTACATTACATAACAAGTAACTGACTTAATATATATTTTTAAAAATTGAGACTTTTCCGTGATTAAAAAAAACAAACAATCCGATGGAATCAAAATGTATACCATTCAATTCCTCAACGTGACATGGCTTATCGTTTAGTTCGTTTTTGACGAACATTAAGTATTTATAAGCAATATATTCAAAAGATTTGATCCTAAAACTGGTTCCACTTTTTTACATTTTAATACATGTTTCTGCCATTTAAAGCAACAATCTAACCATTATAAAAAAAAACTACGTGGTCATTGTCGAAGAATAAAGGTCTATGCATGGTTAATTTACTCGTTGTTAAGCACAAACATAACGTCATTGCTTCCCATGGCATATGATTGAAAAAAAACAGTTACCTACTTATAATAAGATATATGAACAAGATATCTTCATCTAAAAACCTTAATCATAAAGTTGCCGTAATTAAAATAGTTAAAAATAATTCTAAAGTGTTAACCCTTCAAATATTTATTTTTTGTAATCTGCTTTTTTTATATCGGTACTAAACTAGTTTTATTGTAATGCTTATTTTAATGGGATTTTAATGGTGGTTACTTTTTGAGATATAATCATACATATCATATCATATTAATCAATCAATTATTTTTGTTGTTTCAACTTGTATTGTTTATGTGATCACTAACTATATAAATATAGATGAATAAAAAAAATAAACAACTTGTCAAATTTAAGCGAGTGCTGGGGATTACAAGTTTCTTTTGTACACATTTATTAATTTTGTTAATATTAGAAGTGACTATACTAATAACATAAAGTTTTATATATTTCATTTGAATAAGTATTTTCTGCGATCCTTTAATGCTATGCTTTCGGGAATAATAATACCCAATTTATTGTTTCATTTCGATAATTCTACTTTACATAATACATTTTCATCAATGAGAATAAATATTCCCTATTAACAACACGGTATAAACATTATATGAATTAATTTTCCAATACTTAAATTTAAAGCGTTGATTAGAAAAAGTTTCCTCAAATTAACATTTATTAATTAATGTTAATTACATTAGAATACATTCATATTTTTATCCATTAGCGCCTTAGTTAACTTAAAAATAGTATTTAATTTATACCTACTGTTGGTTGACCTTAATACATAGCATGTGATAATAAAATGTCAATGAACATTTTCGTTTAAACAACATAGGCCTAATTGTGTCAATTTTATTCATGTTTTTTGACGTGACAACGTCTTAAATTAGGTTGCGGCTGGGAGTCACTTATGAAAAAGTGTAACGCTCGGTAACGTTACGATGAGTCTCTCGTGTTAAGTTTAAGTTTACATGTACAATGTTTTAGTAAACAAAATATATTTCTATAGTTAAAATTTGTGCAATTCTTATTTTCATTCAATTCCTTGTTCCTATTGTGCAATTTAATTATATTCATATCAATAAATATTCTACCGAGAAAAAGACGTTGTCACGTAAAATCTTCGCCCGTAAAACCGACTTTACAGGCAACCATTTTTTTTATCTATTATTGTAAGCTAATTGTTAATTGACTAATTAAAGTGTGTATAACAAGTTTATAATCAAGATCATCAGTAACAAACTATGGGAATATAAGTGAACTGCAAAAGGTATTTTTAAAATAATATAAAAAAACTTTACTTTGATATCATCCTATAAAACCATCCAATTAGTCTTTAAACGTCAATAATATACATGGTTGGTTATATTTTACAGAAACATAATTATTTGTAGTTCGTTTTGTTATTTCTGTTTTAGGTACCTAAATATGATTATATATCTATTTAGTTATGTCTAATCCGAAACAAACCAGGTAAGCACCACTACTATCAACCACCCGGACTCGTGGCGACATATAAATAGTTGATTTTCCATAAAGACCCGAATGGAAATCGAACCTGGGATCCCTAATACGACTACAGCCTCGATGATACGATGCGAGTTTACAAGCTGCTAAGCAAGCTGCTGCGAACTCGCTGGTTTGTAGCTTGTAACCCCATGTCTTCGAGGCTAAAGAGGTTTTTGGCGGGATTTCATCGAGTGTGGTTGGCGTCTTATTTTGATTATTCTTAAATTCGTTCATAGTGGATATTGTGAAATAAAATTGGTTTGATTTTGTGTTACAACTGTCTGCGTAACTGAAGAATTAGTAGAATCGTCAAAATATACGCTATTCCGGTCAAGTGGACGTGAGAATTTTATTGTAGTATTGACTGCCTCACAGAAGCTTATCGAAAAAGCCAGCTCGATACATTATTAAAATTAAACACTTCAAGAAACATTAGAATGCGTCACACCGACATTCTAATGTAAAAAGAAAAACAGAATAATTTAACTTAAGATTAGGCTGTATGGGCATTGTTCCCCTTGCCTTCCCTGAAAAGGAAGAAATTAACAAAAAAAACAACAACAAAAGAGGCTAAAGATAGCTTAGAAGTATCAGCGGATTCGGCAAAAGTTGTACTGCAAGATAAAAATATAAAACAACCTACAAAGTGCGACGCAACCGCTTTAAGCCATAAGTTAAATTAAGGTTTCCCAAATTCAAATTTTCTACACAAACTCTTAATATTTTTCCGGAAAACCTTACACAGAGTATTAGACAACTTTAAAAAACATTTAATTATAGCGTGACCAAAGCAAATACGAATTCATTTCATAACAAGAGAGAAGATACTAGTTTTTTCATTATTTGTATGATTTTGTAAACTCTAAGCAAAATATTTATAAATACTCTAAAAAATAGTTGGTACAAGTAAAGCTACGATGCAAGTGAAAATTTTAATATCATTAATGAAAAAGTAATTCCTTGGCTATGAATCGAACCCGGGTGGCCCGCGTAGCAAGCGAGATTTCTACCACTGAACCAACGATACTTGTTGATAAGGCCTGATTTTTTTATAAAAATATGAAATGTCATGTGACATGCTAGGAACGAAACAATGTGTAATGCGACATGCTAGGAACGAAACAACGGGTGGCGATGTTATAAAAGTTTAATTTTAATAATGTATTCTAAATACACACTAACTTTAATAAATATGATAAATAATATGAGCGACCGCAAAGATAAAATTAATATCGTTGCTCAACTTAAATCATTATCACATTATTTTGTTCATAAATTGTCATCCGATATCCATAATAATGACAGAATTCATAACTTTTATCTTTCTTATACCAGCCGGTTTTTGTTTAAAAACTTCAAATATAGACTAACATTAAATAATAATTTCGTGAGCCATAGTTAAAAATAAACTTACTTTGACTTGTTTTCTTAAATCAAGTGCTGTATAGTTACACTATTTATATTTTTTTTTATTTGTTTATAAGTTTTATGCGTGCGGCAGTCACTTTAGGAGACGCGCGCTATTGTGAAACCGAGACGATCACTGAAGATAAATTAACCGGTACCTACCGTATTATATTAAATCTGAGTGGAACAGCTGTGAGGCATCTTGACAGCCGGAAATTACCGAATACACACCCACCAAGTGACGTCACAAGTACCTACGAAACGTCGTCGTCGACGACGTCGACAAACATTGAGTGTTTGTGGTCTTAATGATGTAACCTGGAATCGCCAGAAAAACCTTATGTCATACGATCATACTCAGATACGTGCTAATAGGAAAAGTCTAAAAATCAAGTTTTTACTTTCCTAGAAAATTGTGTTTTTCAAGAGGTATAGCATTTTTTATGAGTAGCAGTAAATTGTTTGCGGTTGTACTAAAAGTTCAATTAAAATGTAACTTTGAATTAAGTTGGTGCTGCCACTTTCTTTGCGTTTACAATAGAAAAAGACAACGTGTGACTTAATGTAGCATTAAATTGATTTGTTTTTGGGTACGGTCGTAATAAATCTACGCAACAGGGCTAAATAGGTACGTACTTTCAAAGTAGTAAGTATTAAATGTCTGACCGAGTGCATTTTTTTTTCTAGTTAAGATTTTCTTGTGTCTAACAATATTGAAAGTAAGTAAAAGTACTTTTTTTACGGTACTTAGGTAAGCTATAAAAGTGATATCGGTACTTTTATTAGTTTAGTCATAGGAAGATCTTACTATTACAATAAAAAAATAAAGCTTTTTTATATGTCAGTTCCGATTGGTTAAAAATAGTAATCTTCTTTTGTTGTAACTAATACCAGATAAAATCACAAGGAGCAACAGTTCTAAATTGACTATAATATCAGTTCAAGGTGTATAAATTGAAATATGACATGTATTTAAGCTTCAAAACGTTATAATTTTTATTTTTTAATCATGTAACTGTTTGATGTTTAAATCTAAAGAAAATATAACTAGAAAAAAATCCACGCGGATCAGGCAGCAGACGGGACTTGAACCCACCCGCACCCTTCGCTATCCGGGCGAATGCACTGACCAATTATACTACCGCGGCCCTGATTCAAAACGTTGTCAACCGACGAAAAAATACGGGGGAGGTTATCAAGTCAACGCGTATATATATTTTTTTTATGTCTGATCCGGACACGCATAAGTTTTTACAGAGAAGTCTGATTTTGATAAATTCTTTTTGTTGTTGGCAAACTCTTGTCGGCTCCAAATAAATAAAAAAAACTGTTTTTAGCTCCCCTACATGTAAAGTAGGGGTGATTTTTTTTCATCGTCTACCCCATCGTGTGGGGTATTGTTGAATAAGTTCTTTAAAATGACTTAGGGGTTGCATAGACTATTTTTCGATTGAGGTAACCGATTGTAAAACAAATAATAAACCTTAAAGTGCAATTTTTTCTTCGAGCTGATCCACCCGCCCCTCTAATAGCCCAACTGTTATAAGTATAGAGATACTACTGGCTTAAAAATCTGAAAAAATATATGATAATAGTGCTTTTCGTGAACTTTCAAAGAAAATTATTATGACAGTTAGTTTAACCCTTAACCTCTGACGTGTTATTTTTCTACGTTTGTTGCACTCATTGAGGTTAGAGAGAAGGAGAACGATCGCTACGTGCTAAAACATTAGCCCGCCTGTCCCTGAAACTTTGTAGAATTTATAGTCCATTTTTCAGCCACTAGCCGCGCTGTCGTCGGTAAGTAGTATCTGTGAAGTTAACTGTTTATGAGTACAAGTAGATGAAGTTAGTTGAATAATGTACAAATTTTCTTCGCGGCGTTGGTCATTTCAAATAAGCGCACAACATCTCGCTTTTATTGAGACAACTTAGCGATCGCAGCGCCTCACTTATTTTGTCCATATTTCTGGGACACTATTTTCTACAGCGGTCGTTCTCCTTCTCTCTAACCTCCATAGTTGCACTAACACTGACGTAAGTATGACATTTATGTCCGTAACTTGTAAATGCTATGGAACATGCATGAATTAAAATTGTGGTAGGTATTGTTTATTTAATTAATTTATACAAAAATAAAGAAAATGGCGAGTTTTATATTAGATATATAATTATTATTTATCAAAACGCTAATACATATATATATGTATAAAACATCTCATTCTTAAAAATCTATTAAATAACATAATAACTTCTTCACTCTTACTTTTAAATTTGACTAGAGCCATTTTAACAAAATTATAGTACGTTTATTATAAAATTTAATTTAAATGAGTAACGATGGTTACCTACTGCATGTGGATTTTGCAGCCAGACTGTACGGCCGCATATGGGCCTTATGTATAAATAGAACCTGACACATGTTTCAGTTTTCCATGACACAAATACATAAATATAACCTTCTCTCAAGTTGCACCGTTACTATTTTTTTCTAGTTCCTTACCTAATAATTTTCCTTAAATCTTTATGTTCCCAAACAGACTTTTATTTGTTTGGGCATGGCAGAGTTTACTCATGTAGGCTAATAGAACGTATATAATCAATTATATTTAGAAAAACTTTCCAATACAATTATGCCAAAATAGTCACACTAACACTGACTATTCGTATCACATACGTCAAGCAATTAAATTTACCTATTTAGATTTGTCGCAAACGTTCACTTTCTTATGTATTGACGTTGACACTAGAAGCCAGCCCCCATAGCATGAGCACTACAATTTATATTATATCACATTTTATATCGCGTCTAACTGTCAAGCTCCATAGTAATTTGACAATTGCGGAGCTCATGCCAGGGGGACTGGAAACTACAAATATAGCCAGTGCTCAACAAAAGAATTAAAATAGAATTATGAAAGACTAGCGGCCCGCCCTCGCTTCGCTTCGGTGTAGAGCTGAAATGTAGACTACAGTTTTTGTTCTCAGGCTTATATTATACACAATGACATTCACCTATGATTCTTCTTATACCTGCATGCAAAGTCTCAGCCCGATCGGTTTCCAATTGACAAAGTTTCATACAAACTTTCATTCCCTATTTTATCCCCTTGGGGGTAGAATTGATCAAAATCCTTTCTTAGCGGATGCCTACGTCTTAATATCTACCTGCATGCCAACTTTCAGCCCAATCCGTCCAGAGGTTGGGGCTGTGCATTGATAGATCACTATGTCAGTCAGTCACCTTTGAATTTTATATATATAGATTAACTGTTCAAGTGACGAACCACATAAGTCACACGAAGTGGTTAAGGGTTAGAGTAATAGTCGTTAACTTAAGTATTAGAAAATTTATTACCTAATAAAAATTCATTACAAGAACACAATAAAAGTTACTTAAATTAAGTAATTGCTAGCTTATGTCGCGTAAAACCTTGAAACAAAATAAACAAAAAAAGAACCTATTGAAAAAACACAATAAAATATCTACGGAGCCCTATACTGCGCGTGGCACGACGAGCACTTGGCCGGTTTTTATTGGATAGGGCATATTACTTATAGGATAGGACTTTAAAGCTGGTCCTAGATAAATTTGAAAACAAAAAAATTATATAAATATAATATTAGAAATAGGGGTGATTGTTCGCTCACAGATTTCGATGCCGAGTTGCATAATACAAAAATTAAAGATACAAAAACTGAAAAGCCGAAAATAACCTTTTTTTATCTTTGGTCAAATTAATATTTGGAGCCGGTGCCATGCCAACCCATGTAGTAAATGGGAATTGAGATCTATCAGACATGCTTCAAATATTAATTTGCCTAAAGATAAAAAACCGGCTAAGTGTGTGTCGTGCCACGTGCAGTGTAGGGTTCCGTAGTTGTCTGTCGTTACCACAAATATACTTATTCTGTATTTTCTGTATTGATATCGAAAAAAAAACGATTAATATCAAACTATGTATCTCAACTAAAATACCTAAATTAATGTTATTATTATTATTTTAAATCGATCATACAGCAACACGGCCTACGCGGCCAGGAGGGAAGTAGGCATACACAGCTTTCCCCTCTGTCGGGTTGTGCATACAAAATGGGCATACAAACTATAAGTGTGTGCAGGATTTGAAGATATATTGTGTCATTGTTTACGTGTGAGTGTCGTAGTTACAGTTTTGTTTTATATGCGTGTATTTGTGTTTGAATAATATTATGTCGCTCTATGGCTACTCCTTGTCAGGACTACGGAACGCTGAAAAGATTTATTATTTTCTGCTTTTCGGTTTTTTAGGAGGCTTAATTTTTGTGCTAAACGTTTTTATATCAGTTTAAAATCAAATCAATATGGCGTTCAGCAAATACAGCTCTCTTACTGGTGGGTTTTACCCATGATGATTGAACTACGATTAGTTCTAGGTAAAACAATGACCGGATACAGTTTCCAACATGAGAAATAACTGGATGCAACCAAAAGTATATCGATGGGTTGGGACATATTGTGCACGGAACGTGACGTGACGCTTAAAGCGTAACCAATCTGTGTCTAATTTTCTACTCGAACATAAGTTGTACGAATAAAAAAAACCAAATGTCCTTTATTCTGTGACCTTCAAAACATCGCCGGTTTCTTAATTATACATATTTGAATATTAGGAAAAGGTGTTTATTGAACACAGTTAAAAATCGAATAATAAAGTCAAGAATTGTATTAGCATACATGATTTTTTTGTTCCATGAAACTGATTGTGTATAAAAAGTATCTCTGTATACAAGCAGAAGTTAACATTGTGTCAAACTTCACCATGTAAATGTAAATGGTCGTCTGGTGCTTCATTTGACTGACTCGTTAAGCGGGAGTAAACGTCCACTCCGTACTCCCGCTTAACGCAGCGCAGGCCCTTATGGCTCTCTCGATTTATATTTTACACTGAACTACGGGCTGGAATACGGTATCGGGTAACCAAAACTAAAACTGCCCCAATACGGGCGTACTCGACTCCGTTTACTCGAATTGCATTGGCACTCGTATAAGAGCTTACGACCAAATGTAATCGCGCCATTGAAGTGTTTCTTCCATTTCGTGAAAATAACACCTTACGAGAAAATACACATAACGTCATGTAATGTTCCTTAGAGATTTAATAATATATCGCTTCCGGGCATAAAAGCGTCTCAACACAAAAATAGCCGTTTTGAGAAAAAACGACTTCTATGATTTTTGGTAACTTTGAATATGGATAATTTAAAAACCGCAAGAGTTGCTTTGTTGAAATTTGATGTACATATAGCCACCATATAGCTTATTTAATGTTGATTTTATATGATTTAGTATTTTAGCGAAAGCATATATTTCTAAGAATAACTTAAAAAAAAAACTAATTAAGGCACGTATTATGATTTTTTTCTTGCAAAAACTGTCTGGAGTTTGGAAAAAATTAACCTACCATGTGAAAACACACCTTACATGTGTTATGACACTTTTTTGCCAGAAAGCGACATGTTTTTTACTTCGATTTATCTAGCTACCTGATGCCCTCGTAGCGTAATCCTGGGACTATGTTGTCACCACTTCCTTATTTACCATGAGGTTAATGTCAATCCTTATCTCTTTCTGTTTAATAATATCCTTGTCAGATATGTACGTACTTGTCTATATATACAGGAAGAAGCCCTTTAGTCTGTGCTATTTCGTTGTATAAATAACGACAAAAACTGACAACGAAGTGTTTTGATTAAATATTTCTAAAAAAACAGTGCGATTAATTTCTATATCACGTCGACTTTGATATCATGGTTTTCTTGTACCATGACATGAGATACAAACAGAGTTTATGACGACGACGCTATTGCTATAAAGCATATTTACTTTCACAGTGCAAGATCTCACTCCGAATATTCCTTAATTAATAATATTTTGTAAATGTGTATGTAAAGTGGAAATATAGAGCTAGCACGACACATGCAAAAAAGTTACACTAGTTGACTGAGCAAACTTTTTACCGCCATAAAAATAGGGGTTGGTAGAAGGGCGAAAATCTAAGGTAAAATTATTTTTAATGTCGGATCATAAAACATAATTAACTAAAAATTACCAAAATAAAAAGCAAAAGCATTGGGAGAGAGCCACCCATACCACCTAGAGGTAAAAAATAGGCTTCGACTTGTTCTCAGAACTACCAAATATAATATAAATACTTACACAGAAAGTTAATAAGTAAGTATAAGTATCTATATTATATATATATATATATATATATATATATCTTATCCATAAGTTTGTATGATTTAAGTTAAATATAGTTATTTAATCACTGTTTAATGCCCGCCCGATATTAGTGAAATCGTAGTGAAATTATTGTACCAATTTTTGGTTGACTTTTCTTGAAATCCAATACCCACAAAATACAGGGAACATAGCGGTTGCGTGCGGCGCGCGTGCCTATAGTAATTATATGAAGAAAATCATTCTGTATAACACAAGCCTGAGAACAAAAACTATAGTCTACATTACTATTAAAGTATTATATATTTTAATTTAAATCCCTACTATCCAACTCCAAAATTAATGTGTTTAGAATTATATCGTATATGTGCAATGATTCCTCAATAACCTTCCATTATATACATGTGCGTAGCGTATTTCCCCACACCGTAAATCTGGGTTATCGGCATTTACTGTCACGATCAACCCGTTTTCATATTATAAGTAGGTAGTCCTTTAAAAAGCCGGGCTCGATAATGCGTTAGGAATTACACATAACTATTGAGTGAGTCAGGACATAAAAATCCCCATACCAGTTCTAAATATATAGGTGATAAATATATAGTTTTAAATTACAATTCAAAGTAAGCTAAAATTTTACGGAAAAACAATTAGCGAGTGCAATAATTGATATTTTTTAATGTTCAATAGGTTTTGTGTTTTTCTTTCCTCTATCGGGCCAAGATTGGAAACTGGTTTAACGGTTTAAAAGATCAAGATGCGTCTTACTAGTTGACCTCATGATTACGCACTGCTGGTGCATGACGCGTTTATGTGCGTTGCGAAACGCAAACCAGCACGAGATCAAGATTTGCGCATTCCAATGTTACGCGATTATATAACTTTTTTTTTAAGTATTTAAAATAAATGTATGAAGTGCGATAAGATTACTTTACCTTATTAATTGCTTCAGTTTGATTGAAAGTTTTAATTCGGAATACCTGAATAAATAGATTTTCCTCTTTTTTACTAACAAAATTGTCCTATGTACCTTCAAGTAGCGATCTTTTTCTTCATTTCAACCAAAACGCTGACTTTCTCCAATCCGAGCGACAAATCTGTCATAGAGCAACACGGATTCGTGTTCTGTTTTGCTCGTTGGCCATACCCTTGCTCTCTTGAACATCTTTGTCCAGGCAATTTAACTAAAATACTGGCGAAGGTATGCTGCTTCTGTTGTGCAACTTTAGCTGAGCTAGACCATCGCACATGGCCTATTCGTAAACTGTGGTCGGTAAAGGGCTAGCACCTGGAATGTTTTGTTTCTGGATAACATCCCGCCAAACGTGACAAAGCTTGGTTTAGGTATGACTATGTTAGTGACAGATAAATAAATAAATATTTCCAACACTCACACCAATTAGCCTAGCCCCAAAGTAAGCACTTTAAGGGTTGTGTTATGAGATGCCAGGGTAATGGATAGAATACGTATAGTGTACATATATAGGTATATTTATATATAAATAAATATCAAAATATCCATGACTGGAGTACAAATGCTCGTATTCATCACACAAACATCTGCCCCCACCGAGATTCGAGCCCGGGACCTCTCGAGTCAGCGACACCACGAAACCCGGCGCACAAACCACTCGGTCACGGAGGTCGTCAAATGTGAATGTGACGCAGTAATCCGGTTATTTTAGCCTAGTAATTGGAAGCCTAAGCCGTTCATGAAACGCCGAATAGTTAATTGTTATAGAATCAGCCAATGTTTTACAATTAAGCGTAATGAAAGTCTGTCCGTTGAACATGACTGAACAATACCCAATCAAATAATTAAAATTTAGTTCATTTTTTTTATAATTTGGTCCATTTACTAGTAATCTGAATACTAGTAAATACCAACCTTACCTAACCCGACCAAAAATCTTTATCCTTAATCATCAGAAAACCTTAAATATTAAGTTGATATGGCTGCAACATGCCTACAAGAACATATTATTTTACTTACGAGCTGCACCTCTGATGCTCTACCAACGCCGCAAGGAAAATATGGCGTGGAAGTAAGTTAAATACATATTGGTGTCGATTCTGGCACGATTCTTTTAACCGCAACTTAAAATTAACAACAGTGTATCCTTGTCATTCTCTATATAGAATGAAAAGTAGAGACTGATGTTAAATTAAGTGTTAAGTTTAGAGAATCGTGCCAGAATCGACACCAGTGAATTGTAATTATTGTCGTATATTTTTATAATGACATCATGCAGCCATTTGAGTTACACAATCTAATTGCAAAAATATTTTTTGTATTTTTATGATAAATTTATCGATGAACTGTTTAACCAGCTGGAAGCAACAGTGCTTTGGTCTTTCTTAGAAAAGTACTTAGTTGATGGAAAATATTTGTTGTTTTCCTACATTTTTATTAGAGTATTGAACTGCTACACAAAAATTAACTCTGTCCAGGTATTATCAATCGCGTTGCGCCTTAAACAAGCGCCCATCTTTATATTCGCGCGAACGCTAAAGCTAACTTTAAAGTAAAAAAAATATCAATAAAACATTAAAATTATATACTTATAGCAAGCTTTTCATAAAATAGTCACATATTAGATAAACTGAAGCTTGGTAATAGTATCAACATGGTATGAGTATTTTTATTTAATTGTTTATCTGTTGTTCTTGAACTTTATAGTTAGCGTCATCGTTCAATTCAATAGCACTGTTCTAATTAATAAGAATATCAAATTTGCTTTACCCATAAAAATATATTTCTTGTTCATACCCAAACGCTTCTAACTATAAGTAATGATTGCCAGCAGAAAGATTTGAATACAAATCTGATGCAAAAATAAAACAACAATCATAATAATTTATAGCATTTATTAAAAGTACAAAGATACAAAACTCACGTACACTTCAAGTGCAATATACCTATTCCTGATCATAAATAAGCTTTAATTTCAATCAAATTAAGTAGGCACCTAACATATATATTTACAACATACTTAGTCGATCACTCTGTTTCATTATCAAATTCAAGTGTAATCTAATATAGGAAATCCAATATTTGGCACTTATGACATTTTGACGAAGACGTTTTTGAGACTAAAAACAATTTTATATTTAAATAAGATTTTTAATTGCGACTAGGGATTTCGTGAAAATCGCCATAAATCTTTTATCCATAATTATTTATACATCCCGGCAAACTTCTTGAGCAACGACCATAAAAAATAAAAACGTCTACTGCGCAAGATTTTTTTGTGGTTATGCTCAAGAAAATTGGCCTCGTCCTATAATAGTATGAAACGCACAAAGTGTTTATGATTGCTCTCTCGAAATTTTAAGAGAATTAAGAGATTTGGTTAAATTAAAAAATACATTTTGAAGAATAACCTCTCGATTAATTCAACGAATGCTGTATGAGAAACACAAGCACCTTACGAAACACTGGAAAACAAGTGTGCAATTTCGATAGGTAATTTATTATTCTTTAATTTTAAAAAAATGTGAAATATGTAAAATTTTCTAAAAGTTTTGATACAGAGTTCTTTTCTTATTCTTCATTTTGTAAAGAATAAACAACATTTTAGAGCAACATATTACGATTTTAAATCACATTTCTAATTAACATTGTATGGCGAGTCGAGTTATATAGTATTTATCCAATATGAATAAAAATTAATACTTACCTTTAATCAAGGTAATATAACATATACTTCATGAAAACAGAGAAGACAATTCATTATTTGACCACATCGTGTTTAGCATTGTTAATTAGTAAACTATGGCTAAAAACTTAGTTTAATACCTACTTAGTTATATAAGTGTAATATATAAAATATAATAAAGTATGTACAGATTAGTGTCCTATTTTAAATTTATTAAAGGTGCCTTATGCCTTAATGCATAAGCTAGATTAGATATTGCGCAGTTTATAAAACCTAATATAAAATTAAAAATTTGGAGGTAACTTTTTAGGTAACTATTTCATATTTAAGTAGTAAAATTTTACAGATACTATCAAAAAGGATAAAAGAAGGAAGGGGGAACCATTTGTTTTTGATAAAAATGTAAAATTAAATAATAATATTTTGTATGCAAAATATTAGTATTTTATTTCAAATCACTAAAACCAAAAAACACGTGAACATTTATTAACCGACCCGTTATCATTGCTCTTGAATGTACTTCATAGACATATTTTATTCATATTATAAGCTACTGTAACGGCATAGGTATGACACTTTTTAATTCAAATTATTTACATACAATTCGGTTTGAATTTATTAACAAAGAAGACCGAGAGACCTTAACATATGTGGATGCTCAATGTGGATGAGATATTAAGCAGATAACACAGACAGACGACCTGTTGTATAGTTACCCTTTAAAGCTTTTCTTGATAGAGTTTTGATTTCAATTATTTTGAAGTGAAAAGATAAGACTGCTGTCTGAGTTACAAATAACACGAATAGCCATGAGTTGGCGTGTCGGCTAGGAGAAGATTGATATTATATCTTTCAACGTATCGTTGTAATGTAAAGAGTTTTATATTTATCAAGTGCGTCGTTGAGATGTTGCCTTCATTAATTATCGAAACAGGCAAATAAGTAATTTTTCGTAGATGGATGTCAATAGATGATGGCGTTGGATTGTCGCAAGTCTAGTGTTTTGTCACGCCTCGTTAGAGGGTGGCGTTGAATTGTCGCATGACCAGTATCTTGTCGCCCGTCAGTAGAGGGTGGCGTTGTATGGTCGTACGACCGGTGTTTTGTTGCGCGTCAGTAGAAGGTGGCGTTGGAACGTCGCGTGGCGCGGCGCAACACGTGCGGCTGCAGAGAGCCATAACCGCTCTCAGGGATGCGGAACACTCGTAGATTAATCTGTAACAAATTAATAAATTTTAATAACGTAAGCACGAAAAAATCACGTTGTATAGTAGTTTTTGCCTTTTATTTTCAAAATGTCAATTTCGTAAGGACCAACAACAAGCAGGACCAATAATTAGAAATAATAATTTCATTTCAAAATTAGTTTTCAAATTACCATTGACGTATAAAAACAAGATAAGAACCCACCAATCGGCACTGTGCCCGCGTGCTGGTTAGCGGGTTATGTTCTGTTCTCCCTATTACATCCATAAACAAGCTTATCCACGGACAAGAGTGAGCAATTTCTACCCTAGAAATCTCTCTGCCCACCATAGAATTAAAAATATTGTAACTTTCAAAAATCATATTTTAGGCTCGTACGATCAATTTAAGACTTTGCGAGTATTATATGGAACCCATACATACTACTAAAATGATATAAAACGCATTGACAATGTTCAAAAGAAATTTATTAAAATATTTAATTTTCATACTGGAAAATATGGTGAGTCATATGAGTTATCCCTAAAACGTAATAAATTGTAAACCTTACAAAATCGACGAAGGCCTCTCAATCTGCTGTTTCTTTATAAATTATTAAAATCATTCATTGCCTCCTCTATACTTCTATTGATAATTAATTTTATAACTAAAGCTCGGTTACTATCTGTGCCGCCTTGCTTTTAGAAATTATATACCTCTAATAGTTATTTTGCTCGCTGTTTAAATGAATACAATCGTGCATTCTCTGAAGTTGACATATTTAACATATTTAACTGTACTCTTAGCAGTTGTAAATCTAAAATATTTGATAAACTTCCAATTGTAAACAATTACGTAATTTTTATATAGATAATATAGTATTGTTATTTTTATCTTAAATTTAAAATTATCGAAAATCTTGCTTCCCTTCTTTCTTTCCGGAAAGCCTTGTGGAAGCGCGTTTAGGCCCATCGCACCTCCGCGCAGAATTGCAGCTTCTCTGTGGGAAAATCTCTGTCCCCGTAGAGAAATTCCTGTCCCACAAGGTAGGCCTGTGCTCTAGCAGTTATTCTTATGATACAAACCTCGTGCTTAGAAACAGAGCGCCTGAAGAACTTGTGGAAACGCGTGGAGAGTCCCCAGACCGCACCGTTGTCGCGCTCGGCCCACCGAACCTCTGCGCAGAATTGTAGCTTCTCCGGATCTATCGCCAGCAACCTGCATAAAAGCATTAGTATTTATCAAACTATAATTCTAACAAACAAATCCTATCAACAACCCATGGCCTGAAGTAGCGGCAGACACTCTGATGGCCTCCACCAGAGTGTTTGCTGCCTTGGGTATCATGTAAGGATTGTAAGAGGTCCAAATTGTTTCCTATGCCCACTTGCACCAATGGCAATGTTCTGAAATCTAATTCAAGACCTAATCACGATAAACCTCTCATGCCGTCTATGTCATTGGACTTAAAGCAATTGACAAACATGCAATGATGTACTTAACACGATTAAGCCTTAATTTGAATTAAGAACTTTATTACAAGTGGTCCTTAATCTATCACTAGCGACTGTCAACCGTTAGATACTTTAATTTATGTAAAATTAATGTACAACAACTATAATAACAAAAATAAAGTTTACTTTTGATGAATCAGCTCTAGATTATTAAAGAAGTCTCAGTGAAATCTCAATATTTAGAGGAAATTTTGTTAACTACCGATTTACAACAAAAACACGTGAGAAAAAAGCACCACTCACAACATTGTTGTTTTGGAAAATATCCATTGACGTTGTACAAGCTGTACCAACACCAGCTGATATAACTTAAATAAATATTGTTGCGAATTTTCACTATTGGCATAGTCTAAATTTGCATGTAAATAGCTTTTTCCTCATTAAAGAAACAATTCTTAATAATGAAATGACTCATTATTTAACTTGCCTGAGGTAAAACTTGAATACCTATTATTAAGGTAATTGACCTTAATTCAGTAACACATTGTTCAGTTTCACGGCAATTCCTTCTTGTTTAACACTATAAAAGAATGTGTTTGTCAAAATAAAATGCCTTCCTTTATAGATAGGAAATGTGTAGGTATTATTTTACACGTGGGACCATACAAATTATGGACAATATTCACAAAATAGCTATTGAACCCGCATTGAATTTTGACCACTTGTTTAAACATATCAGTAGACAAGGCAGATACTAAAACTTTTGTAGACTGTAGTGGTGATAATATTTTTCTAAATATGGAAAATAACTAAGACCCAAATGAGGTGTTTATTAATTAGGTAGACGTGTGACTCATACTTATTCTCATAGATAGACATATTGTTACTTTTGTAGCTCTACCAACCCAGCAAGGGCCCTAAACAGTTTCAATGTTTATTGCCCATTTTTTTTAGTGTGAAGTTTTTCTAGTAAAATTTCTTTGGATTTAAACATCTAGCGGTTAAATGCTTTAAATAAGAATATTATAGTGATAATGATGAATTGAGGACGTCCTCCTTTTGGTAGTCGGGTAAAAATAGATGATATAATATATTTATTGTTGGAGTTTGCCCGGAATGTAGATCTGTGAGGGAGAATGGTAGGTACTAATTCCTTATGCACATTGACATATTAACTGTCGGCTTGCAGAGCCCAGTCCAATTTCTCAATTATATTACTCAGTCTGAATATGCCTACCTATGTGATTATATTTTATAAAGTATAATGATAATTGCCAAAGATTAAACAAAAAGGCTGATGTCTTACTTACTTATGAGAGTTCGTGATGGGGTTCCAAGCGGCAATAGCGGTTTCAGTGATCGGGCTGAAGATGATGGTGTCATCCCGAGGGTCCACAGCGATCCCCAACCCTTGCGACGACTTTCGGCCCACCAAGTTCACGGGCAAGTCGGTGCCTTCAGCCGGTGGGCCCGCGGCCAGCACTGCAGTCGACACGCTGAACACCCTGGAAACATTGTTTTGTTTTATACTTTAGTCGGTGCAGCAATATACCTCACCCCTCCAGATATATTTGTTTAAGATGATTTTTGTTCAAATTTATTTTATGATGGGGTCATGAATAATATTTTTTTTTCTCTCATATGTTTACTATATGTTTCCCATATGTTATTATGTCAAATTCTCAAGTCAAATTCTTTGCTGTTGTCGACAAATGCAATATAATATATAAGCTGATATTCATTGTACTTGTCTAAACTAGATGTACTATATGAATGTGGTCAATCATAGAGTAGTCTTACGAATTCCAGCCTGCTCGATGGGTTGATGTTCATCTGGTGTGTTTTCAACCCGTACCAAAATTATCTTAGCAAATCTTACAGACGTTGGACATCGTCTAACTGTGGCCACAATTCCAACGCGTACAAAGAAATTTGGTGACTCATTTCTTTGTCGCACTATCCGTAAATGGAATGCTCTGCCCGCTCACGTGTTCCCTCCCTCTTACAACCTGGGATCCTTTAAAAGAGGCGTGAATAAGCAACATGCAGGCCGGCAGGGTGAAGATGGCTGGTGTGGCAGGTAAAACTGCTGTATCAGCTATCGTCACGTCTGGACTTCACCTTCACTTAACATCAGGTGGGGTGGAGTCATCTGTCGGACCTATCTATAAAAAAAAAAAAAAAAAAAACATAAGACTGATGGGGCGATAGTTTCCAATATCATATTTATTACCTTTCTTATACAACAGTACCCCTAGCACGAACCATTATCGAATTCGAATTAAATAATTATGCAATCACCAAAGCAAAGTTTATAATATTTGATTAAACTAAAGGCGCATAATAAAATTTTCATAACGTTAGGTAGAGCACCATAGCAATCTCATTTATTATCAATTTATAGTTCTCTTTGTAGTTTTCTTTTAAAGCGTTCACATTTAACAGGTCAAAGACTTTGTATTCGACCCTTTTTTATTGGTAGTGTAAAGCTCGAATGAAGAGTACTCCCAGTAGTGCAATTATGGCAATTATTTTCCAAATTTTTTTTTGTTATAAAAATACCGAATAACGTATCACTGTTAAGCACAAATGCTAAGTAACTTTTACAAATATAATCAAATAAACCTATTACTTACTTTATTTTTAAATCTTTTTCATCAATTAAATACTTATCTTATCCTAACTATCTATACTAATATTATAAAGAGGCAAGATTTGTATGTTTGTAACAAATAATCTGTCAAACTACTGAACCGGTTCCAAATATTAATTCATCATAAGGTAGCTACATTATTTATTATAACATTTTTCTTTATTTAAATACATTTTGTCCGAGTGACATAGGCTATATTTTATCCCGATAAATAAATTTCGCCCGTACAATGCCCGGGTGGATCACTAGTAAGTATAATATAATATTATAGATGCGAAAGTGAGTTTGTTTGTTGCGCTTCCGTGCCCTAATAGCTAAATCGAATATAATGAATTCCCATAAGTAGATGGGAACTTGGTTCTTAGCTACAACATCGCAATACTTATAGGCGTAGGGTGATGAAAGGGGTGATTTACCTATAAAAATCTACATTATTTACTTTGAATTTTGCAGAATTATTACAAAACCAATATTATCGCGAGCTGATTAATAAATACAGGGATTCCAATAAGTATGTACTTACTAGCGAAAAATGGGTTATTTGTCATTATATTAAGTAAACCTTTTTTGTAACCTTAAGTAATATCGTTAAAAAAAATTAAAAATAGAAAAATTCTGAGTTTTTCATTAAAATTCAATAATCATAAATACCTATTATGATAATATATTTTTCATCATTTAATAAGAAGGAACTGTATCACAGTTTTAATGTTAGTACTTCGTATAGGATCAGATACTGCGAATACCCCATTTTTTTTCTTCTACATAGTACACCGCGCTATCACTTTTTCATCGTTGTAACTTTTTAAATATTTGTCGAAATGACATAGTGTAAAAAGCAAAGTTTGTCTTTAAATATCAAAAGCGATTAAAGTATTTGTTTTGATAAAAAATGATTTGTTAATACAAAATGTGCATTTTGGAAATAGATATCATATAATATTTTAGTTTTGATTCACTATTTTAGCGGTAATGACTTACACATTAAAAATAGATATATGGTGTCACCGACTTTTTTTAGAACTATTTAAGAGATACATTTTCACTCTACATTACATTCATGTAACTTTTATTGTTTTTGCAGTGCAGGCCAAAATGGCTCGCAGATGGGACATTTTTTTCCGTCTTATGTGACACTTATTGCTATATATTGGCCAATTCACTCAATAACTACATAAATTATTATATATATGTAATTATCATATATGAGCTATATTACTGTTAAGTTTCATTAAAATCCATTCAGTATTTTTTAGGTGAAAGAGTAACAAAGATCCATACAAACGTAAGATTGAAATTAAAAGCGTAAGTGGTTAATATACAACTTTAAAGCGTTGTAGATCCTAAACAATCATATAAAATGAAAAATGGTGTTAGAAACCTAAATATGATTTATGATTATCTAGACAGTGATACCCCACTCGACATATTTTGTCAACTTTATTTTTTTACTTCGTCACAATATGGCGCCTAATTTTGCCCATACTGAATTTTGATTACTATCATATCTTTAGTAGCACTCCCATGATTGAGACGAATCGATTGATGTATGAATCATTAAAATCGGTCCAGGCGTTTCGTCTCTAGTGTGCCACAAAGGAACAAACATACATATATAGACTGTTAAACACATAACCCTGTCTGCGCGTCGCGCTTCGCGCTCTTGCATTGCGCAGCCGGGTAAAAAGGGAAGACACGGCACTCGCAGCTCAAAAGTGGTCCCCTTAAATTGTGGTGCATGAACACAAATAGCTTTAGTCACAATTGGACGTTCAAACACGCTGCATGTGCAATATAACTTATATAGCGTATATTCTGTGTTATAAAGATAAAACAATGCCTTCGATGCTCTTATAAAAAACACAAATAGTTCAAAATCAAATTAAAAAAAATATTTTTTTCTCAAAAATCACGGTTTGTCGTGAATGTTATTTACGTAATCGCCATATTGTTATCAAGAAAAGGACAACAATACAGCTCAGCCGTACGGACTCGTAAGCGGACTCGCCGTTTCGCTCTCGCTGGGTTGAAGTAAACATTTCTGTCTCACTCGCTCGATTGTATCTTCCCTTTTTTGTTTTAATCTAAGGTACACGGTAACAATCCCGTTAATAGCTATAATGTTAGTGACCATAAAAGTTTAAAATAATATATCAACAGTATGACGTTAGATTCTATGCATTGCTTGGGAATTATTTCAGTGGTTATGACATTGTTCAATATCTATGTAAAGACAAGTATTAAAGATTTGCTTTGTCTTAGGATTTCGTTATTTATGCCATCTGGACCTTGTGGTTGATGATCTACTTTTTGGGTATTTATAGCATTCGTGGCCTCAGCTTGAAGAATGCTAGCGATGTCTGAATTTTCCGCCATATCAATTTCACCTTCCGTTGTGTTACTTTCGTATAGTTTCTTGTAATAAGATGTAGCTGTTCTATTAAGAACAGAACAGAACAAAAAATTGCAGAACAGACATTAATATGTCTGTTCTGCAATATTTCCATTTTCCAGCGCAGCTTTTCATTTTAACGATCCAATACATTGAATTCTTTAACTCTTTCTGTACTTTTTTGACTGCTTCCGTTTTGCTTATATACTTTTCTATAATATCCTTTCTGCTTTGATTCCTATCCATCCTTATGCTATTTTTATGTCTTTACTATTTTTTGTTAAATGTTTTCTTCTGTTTTATGTATCCCTTGAGCTAATAAACTGATTTCTTTCTCCTAGTAGTTTTATCATGTTTGTCGCTAGCCATCTTAGCGGTTCTTTTTCGTATTTGCGTTAAGTTGTATCTGGGATTTGAAGATATTCCCAATTCAGTTGTACTTTTCTTGTGTTTCTAATTTTTTTGTATAACATTTGTAATCTGTGAATTGGTCTCTTAGAGCGATTGTTATTTGTTCTAACTGACGTTTTCCGAACTTTGCATTTCCTGCATCTGGTCTAGGTCTAGACTTTTTCGGTTGCATTGGTACCAGTTCTGCTCTTATTAGTTTATAGTTGGTTTTGAAGTTCAATTTATTGATTACAGTAAAGTTAGTAAAATAATTGTTTTTATTGGTCATTATAAAATCAATTTAATTTTTAGTTTTGTCGTCAGGCGAGGTCCAGGTCAATATATTATTCTTATTTTTCATAAACATGGTATTTAAAATGTTAAGGTTATTTCCGAGTACAAAGTTTATAATATATTCTCCATTTCTACTTCTTGTTTTATTACGGTATGCAAATGTGCCTAGAACTTTATTTTCTTCTGGGCGTCTTTCTCCAATTTGGTCATTACAGTCTCCCATTACTATAAGGTTTTTATGACCGTGCTCTTTAATCACTTTATGGAGATCAAGGTTGAATGTTTTTATTGTTTCTATATTCGGTTGTTCAAAAGGCGAATATATTTGTACAATAGACTAAGGATCTTTATATCGTGGTAGTTTCAAAATCATCATAGCAATACGTTTCGAGATTCCTATTTATCTTTGTACATCATTTGATATATATTTTTATAATAAATCCAACCCCATACTGGCCCGGGGTCTCCTATATGATAAAGTACTCGTATATAACCTGGATGAGCTATGATACTTTGTATTTAATGCATGCGTACATAAAATCTGTAAGATTTTCTCCATTTTTCAGAGTAAGTGCAATGTAGATTTTAGACTTTTGGAGTTTATGATTTTTGTTATTTCTTATTGTTGGATGGTAGTGGTCTCTTACCCTCACGAGGACCAGTCGGCTTGGCGGAGGATGGTGTTTTCTTCTTTCTTTGTTTTCAGTTTCTTCGATTGGTTTTGGTTTTCATTGGCCGATTCTTTATTGCTCTTGTTTCTTGGTAGTGGATATATTGGAAAGAGAGGTGGATCTAGATCGCATCATATAAAAAGCATTTGACCTATTTGACTTGATTGAAAATACCATCTGTTGTTTTTAAGGCTGATTTGTTTTTAATTTTGCTTTGCTCTATCGCCTTACTATTTGTCTCCAACAATGATACTGGTTGACTGGTAGAGATTGTCTATGGCATTAAGTCCGCCGTTTGCTTATGTTTGGCAATAAAGTTAAATTAATAAAAAAAAATGTACAAATTTAAAATCGAAATTTGAAAGACTTATTCGAATGTTAATCTAAGGTTGTAAATATTGAAAGTCTCTTTTTTGTGGGTATCAGAACCCAGGACAATGAATCTTGCATTATGAATCACAACAATCCGAGTGTCAAATCATCAAATGCTTCCAAGCTGGTGTCAACGCACTAAAACACCAACGATCATAATTTTACCAAAACTACGCGAAATCTTAATTTGGAGAACTCTACTTATAATAAATTTTCTACATAATATAAATATAGCTGAATGGCTAGTTCCTTATATCAATGTTAAAAAAAAAACCTGTCTATTACTTAAATATTAGCACATTTTACTCGGACTGTGACTGAGCTACGTAACGTAACGTAAAACGATTAAATTGTGTTAACTTTATAAGAGTCAATTTAGCCTGCCCATACGAGAGACAATAAAATTGTCCGCGATCTTTTTCGTCCATCAAAATCGATCGCTTACAACTGCATCAAGTAACGCACACGACGAATTAAAAAAACCGCGTGCAAAAAGTGCCTAAGCAACCGAGGACACTGGGAGGCCGGACAGGACAAAAGTAGAAGTGTGTCATTTATTAACATATTTTATGTTCTTTGTGACATAATTAATCTGTTGATCTTAACATAAATTATTATATTAAATTAAATAACTACTGTTTTGAATTAATTTTAAATTAAATAAATGAACAGTTGTATTTTTTAGCGACATGTACCTATTTCTATAGTTATTGATTATGAGTTCATCATCATCATCGACCCATGCTCGTCCACTGCTGGACATAGGTCTTCCCTATTGCACGCCACTGCTCCCGATTTTCTGCCACTCTCATCCAGCCTACTCCAGCCAGCCTACGAATGTCATCATCCCATCTTGTCTAAGGGCGTCCCACACTACGTTTACCGAGTCGCGGTCTCCACTCAAGAACTTTACGGCTCCATCGGCCGTCAGTTCTGCGGCTAATGTGACCAGCCCACTGCCACTTCAGTTTGTTAATTCGGTTATGGTTTTGATTATGAGTTATGTTGGTCGAAATAAATGAATTTTATTTTATTTATTACCTGTCAGTAGCCAAAGGCTGGTAGTACAGAAGTCCCTGCGTGGGCGAGTGGGCGAGGCCGACGATGCCGTCCATGAGCGTGAACTTCTCCCCGCCGATGTCGTACTCCCCCAAATCAGGGTCTGGGTACATGGACGCGTGCGTGACTCGCCACGCATTGTCGCGGCGGCCATCGTACACTATGATTCCTGGAATTTACGTCAGATCGTTGAGATAAGGTTTGGCACAGAACAACACGGGGGCAATCCGAAGTAACGTAGCAGTAAGCCTTCCCGAAACCGAAGAGATCTGCGGTCACGGTAAGATGTTATAGCATTACAAATAAGCGTGGTCAGGGCGCGATATGCTAATGGGCTCCTGCGACCGCACACTATGCAACTGTGTATGTGACCAGGTGGGTATACCAGCGCTGTGTATGTGATGTGGTGGGTATACTGCTAAGTACACATAATCATACCAAAAATACACAATCCTTCAAATAAATTTTAACGTCACTCATTCTTTTTTATGTTTTGCGACGTATGTTAATCATAATTTAACCGGACTGAAGCGCGGCTTGAATGACTGGCTACACGCAATGACAGTCTTTCCCGCGAGCATGCCTGCGCAAGCCAATTTTGCGCAGCCCAATCTTTAAGCCGGGTCTCCAGTGTTTTTCCCTACACAATCAACCAAAACATATCAACATTCAATAAAATCGCCTACACAAAACTTTGCTCCACTACACATATTTGTTCGCATCAACAAAGTTTTTGCTTTCCGAGCCTGATGGAAAACACGTACACAAATCAGCCCCGCGCGGGTCGAAGGGCAGAGTATTGATGGTATCGTTTCATCGCCCATTATTTTGACAACTCGATAGTGGTGGCTGCGATCCAAACTTTTTTTCACTATGTCGTTTAAATTTTTATATAAAACTAGCTGTCCCAGCGAACTTCGTACAGCCATAAAAAAATAGGGGTTGGTGGTAGAAGGGTGAAAATTTAGGGTTGTATGTATTTTTGTATGATGTATCATAAAAAAATTATAAAAAAAATGGGGGGGGGGGGGTACCCTTTACATTTAGGGGGATGAAAAATAGATTACATCCTATTCTCAGACCTACCCAATATGCACACAAAATTTCACAAAAATCGGTCGAGCCGTTTCGGAGGAGTTTAACCACAAACACCGCGACACGAGAATTTTATATATTAGATGTCAAATTTGACATTTGTTGCACCTGGATCGTAGATTTAGAACGTAGCCCTGTGTATATTCTGTACGACAGCTACGAGAGCAGTAGATGGAGTGTGTAGAGAAACATGTTTCAGAAACAGAGTTATGTGTATGTATTTATTTTAATGTTTTCTAAAAACTTTTGCCTGGCTCTAGCATGCCAGCGAACTCAATCCACGCTTCTATGCTGCGCGAGCTACAGTCTTGCATGCATGCGCAAACTGGTTCACTCGCGGGAAATACTGAGCTTGTAGCCGGGCCATTACCTATTTTAACTAATTAGTTACCATTTGCGATAAAAAAATGCTACAATTTTAAGACCTCAAAAATAGTGTTATTGAAAAATAAGTTAAATCAATGAAACGAGCATGATGCTGCATTTGCTATCTTTTTATCTGGCGGCAAACTAGAGAAAAGTACTTGTAAAAATTGCATCCGCAATCAATTATCCAAGATGCCTAACTTAAAGAAAAAAAAGACACTCTTCAAAGTGCTTATTAAAAGTTCAAAGTTATTTCTTAATAAGAGCGGATTAGAATTCAAAGATCAGAGATGGGAACCGCACGCACTGCAATTTTCAGCATTCTTTATTATTAATTATAGTTCGATTCGTTATGATTGAATAAACAACTACAACTAATGAAGCATGCAGTGCCACACCCTACTCTAAGTAGGGTGTGGCAGGTTGAGTATTAATGCTACATAATAGCTCTCCTAATTTCAGTAGGCGTTATTTGCAATTTGTAAAAACATCTTCGTACTTCGAGTAATACTTGATTAAAACATTAAAAAAACGCTATCAGCACACGATGTAATGTATACTTACATGATAATGTTAATTATGCTTACAGTTTAAACAATTATAGTGTTGATTTTCTTGTTTTTGCTAAGGCAAACTTAGGTACAATGTTGTCATTACATAAGTAACGTTGCAATTTCTCCGAATAACCAGTCTGTCGATCTAATTAGAATTTGGATTGTTTGGTTAGCAACGTGTGTTGCGTCATTTATGGAGAAAGTAGTATATTTAAACAAGTAGGTAACATTTGTTACTGACCAAGAGGCCTAGTAGCAATCAAGGTAGCTCTACACAGAGATTATTTATAACCCTTAAAGGCTACAACGGTGTTTTTACAGCCGGGCTAAGTGATGATTTTGTGTTTGTATCTTTTTTCGTTTTTAACGATGATTTCTTGTATTTTCCTAAGTCTACAAACGAAGAACAAACTAACAGCAAAATCTTAAGATTTGACCGATGATATTTTATGCATCATTGTATAGTCCTTATCTTCTTTTATTCCTGATAGATACTGAGCCATAACATTACCTGTAGTAACTATCCATATCGCTAAGTATGATTGAGAAGCAATTAACAAAAATAAGACCTATTAATAAGTCCTTTTTCATGCACGCACATACAAGAATTATATTTAAACAAGCGTATTATTGGGTAAACGTGTGGGTAATTATACCCTTCAACTTAACATTTGGCACGGTTGCGTTTTTACTGAATTTAGAATACATAGTCTAGAAAAGAATGAAGTCACCATTTTCATGTAATGTTTTATAAAATACCAGTGGGTGCCTCTGACTTCCTCTGCGTGGAAAAATTTTGTTCCAATACAAACTTCCACCCCCTTTTCACCCTCTTAAAGGGTGATTTCTAGGATGAAAACTATCTTATGTGCTTTCCCAAGACTTAAACTATCTCTATGACTCATCTAAATCAGTACAACGGTTTAAGCGTGTAGAGATAACAGACAGACGCATTTTCGCATTTATAATATTGTTATGGATGAACTACGAAATAATTTTACCTTCTCATTATTATTAACTTGCAGAAAATACGCTCCTGATCAAATAATCTTCCAAATATATATATTAAACACACACCTATTGAATGGTTGAATCAAGCTTTGCTTTGAAAACACAAAGATTTTTACTTTAAGTGAAATTAAAAAAGTCTATTACTATCGACTTATTTGTTGTCTATGTTTGTCAAAATCGCAAATAGCAAACACGAATAGCCATGTAAAGTGTAAAGCATAAGAGAAGCTTACCTGGAGCCACAGTGTCGCTGATGTACGCAAAAATGTTATCGCATGTGCCGGAGAGGCGCGTGGTGTGCGCCCGAGTGTCGTCGAGCACCAGGTTGGTGAGGAGGGACGCAGGCCGCAGCAGCTCGCGAGGAAAGTAAACGCTTCTGACCTGTAATATTCAACATCATAAAATAGTTGATTGTTTACTAAGGGAGCAAAGAACTATTATTAATTTCGCGTTTTTTTAATCCAGAGCGGAGATATTTATTGCTCTTGTGTGTAAATAAATAAACATACTTTTCTTACATATCCTCTCTACGCTCGGTATTCTGCTTTAGAATCAGGATTCTGAGCTATATTTATTCCGGCAATCAAAATCTTGGATCCAAAACACATTTTCTGAAAAAGATCTCACCTTTCTTGCATTTTACCAAAGGATGAAATTTATTGCTTTATATATATAGATGTGCCAGCAAACTTCGTATCTTGATAAAAATATGGGTCGTAGAAGGATGAAAATTTAGGGTTGTATGTATTTTTGTATGATGTATCATAAAAAAATAAAAATAAAAAAAAATACCAAAAGCAAAAATATTTAAGTGTGGGCCACCCTTCACATTTAGGGGGATGAAAAATAATCCTACAGACCTACTGAATATGCATATAAAATTTCACGAAAATCGGTCGAGACCGTTTCGGAGGAGTTCAATTACGCACACCGTGACACGAGAATTTTATATAAGTATATTGTTATGTTTGCAGTATTTTGTAGGTCACATTTTTAACGTCCGATAATTTTCCCGCTAATTACTCCCGAGAACAGAAAACATAGTTCGTTCATTCGTTTGACGTTATATAATTATACACTTCCGGAAAGATTTATCGGCTCACTTAGCATTTTAAGTTTTGACGGTCCCTAACAAAAATAAATGTTTCTTTGAGGAAAAAATTATTACCTACGCAGTTTTGAAGCTGATATATTAACCATATTTTCGTGTGTTTTTAATATTATTGCTCAAAGCATATATTTTAGCTACAGACCGTTAAAATTTATAACACTCAGTGAGCCGATAGATGTGTCCGGAAGTACACTTTAGATTCTTACTACTTGAGGAAGACTGTGTCTTATTTGTAAGGTAAACCAAATAAAATCTAAATTACCTTACAAATAAAAGACGAAATGGAATGTATTTCGCGGGATTTTTATTTTGGCAGAAAATTTTAATATTAGCATGTTCTTGGTTAGTTTATTATACAACCTGTAGCTGGTTTATAAAATGATCATGATTGATGTTTTTGGTGATTGGAACTTTGACTTATAAAACAATTCCTAATTCAAATCACTTTTAGTCCCTAGGGATTAAAACGCTATTTTGGTCCCTTTTGGTTTTTTTGAGAACAAACCAGCTCTTTTCAAATACATGTGACAAATTACTGCCGACTAAAGTCTGTTACGTATTACATATGTTTCAGCCAAGTTGGATATAAAAAATACCTTCTTTATACGAAACCTAGTAGTTAACAACAGTGACTATAGAATTAACCTAGTACCTATTACTCGAATCCTACCTTCTGTTTAAATTATGCAACTCATGAAACGTCTTTTTAGGGAAAATATTTTCTGATACTTTTTTTAAGTTTCGTAAATAATAGATTTGGGAAAAAGTCTTTTCGCATTATAGTATGTATCAACTTGTAACAAAATCTTTGGCCATTTGTATCTGGCTAGATTCGGTATCATTAAAAAGTTTAAATTGTAAAGAAGATAATTCCACATTCAAATTAGAAAAATGTGTGAATTTCATTTATTTTTCTTACTGTCAAGATGAGTGAATCTAATGAAGAAACTTGATACATTTAAAATTTTACTACAAAAAAGGTAAAATTGCAACGCAAGCCGCAAATAAAATTGTGATGTTTATGTACCTAGTGCAGTGTCTGTGAGAGAATCATCAAATTGGTTTAAGCGTTTTCAATCCGGAAATTTTGATGTCAAAGATGCACGTCGCTCTGGTCGCCGTGTAAAAGATAAAATGGATGCCATTTTTTAAAAAGTGGAGCAATCTCGGCATATCAGTAGTTACGCGGTAGCAGAAGAACTGAGAATGGACCACAAAACAGTTTTGGCGCATTTGAAAAAAGATAGGTACACAAAAAAGCTCGATATTTGGGTGCCTTACGAGATCACTGAAAGAAACCTAATGAACCGTGTATCCATTTGTGAAACTTTATTACGACATAATGAAACCGAATCATTTTTGAAGAAGCTGATAACTGGTGATGAGAAGTGCATCACGTACGACCAGAACGTGCGAAAAGGTCGTGGTCAAAAGCCAGTCAGTCTTCACAGACTCGGGTTAACTCGCAACAAGGTGATGCTGTGTGTATGGTGGGATTGGTAGGGCATTATTAATTATAAGCTGTTACCACCAGGCCGGACCATCGATTCTGAACTCTACTGCGAATAGGTGATGAGAATGCGAATATTCTTGACAGCAGTTTGACTGGTAGGTGTTAATGCATCCGCCGTATAATCCTGACCTTCAGATTTCCACCTGTTTCGGTCTCTCCAGAATTCTATAGGCAGTGTCAGAGGTTGGTTAACGCGACGAGAGCACTTTTTTTTTTAATGTCTAGAAAATGCATTACGCATACTTCGCCAACCGAGGGTTGCGGACGAAGCTATCGGGGACTCCTCTCCGCCGCTTCAGGGAACACAAGTGCTCCGAGAAGCAAACGGGGCCCTACCTCGCCAAGAAGGCGACCGCCACAAGGGCGACCGTAAAAACTAGACAATACTCCTGCACCGGTCACCCGGCGCGCATTATGAGGGACTGCGGTCCCTCCTAGTGCGCACCGGGAGTGCGAGTGATGTGGCGGTATCCGTTTCCGAATAGTCCGCCCACCCGCAAGGTGATTGTCCGCAAGCGGACCCGCCCCGATGAAGATGCCCCGGAGTATTAGGGGCATCAACATCCAGAGAGCTTGTGCAATGCAAGCCTGGCCCCCTCAGGACAGACTCGCGGACCCCACGAGAGTGGGAGGGAGAGCGTAGTTCTCTCCGTCCCTCTCTCGTCCCCCCTTGGCTCTGAAAAGGGCCTTTTGAGCATCGACCAGCCACTTGCAGTGATTGCTAAGAATCACTGTGGGGTGATGCTCCTACCCCCTGGCCCTGAAAAGGGCCGTTTCCCCGCTCTGAGCCCTGAAGGAACTCAGCAACCCCCGGCCCTGAAAAGGACCTTTTCTCCCCCCGCGGCCTTCAATTAGGCTATCCCCCGTGCTAGGTTGCAAGAGATGCGCTGGTCTTCTCCTCCTTCTTCTCTCCCTCCTGCTCCGGAAATACGCTACGAGAACACTGCCAAAATCACTTATCGCGGTTTTTTGATCAAAAAGCACAAAATTTCTATAGCAATGGGATTCTGTCCCTACCAACAAGATGGTTAAAAGTTATCGAACCATAATGGCACCTAAATACTTTTGTTAAATGTCAATAAACTTTATTGAAAAATGTTTTGAAATTACATATTAAATGCGAAGAAACCATTTCCCCAACCTAATATTTATTGGTTACCTAATTGAACAGAGCTATACTTCTTATCTGTATTGATTGTAGAATTTACCGATAGGTATATAGTCTTACTTAAGAACAGTACTTAACATTGTATTTAATTAAGGTCTGTTATAGTGATATGACAGTATAATTTCATTTGACAGACATTCACTATAAATTCTGTGTTTAGCACTAAAAGTCAAAGTTAATCAAAGTGCCGTAGGGTCCTCAGTAACTGCTTTTGTAACAATATATTTCCTAATTTTGTCAGATATCATGTTCAATAGTAAAACGATGAGAAATAACAATTTGTCAAACTCTGTAGCCGAGAGGGAAGTAACATTTAAGTAGATTCATACACCATCTCTCAGATCGCGGGTTCAATTTTAATTTAAAATGTTACTAACCGAATAAGTCAATGTAGGTAACTTGAAAAATACCGTCAGAGATAATAATATACAAAAGAACTTATCCTTAGGTCACGAGTTGAACTTTGTATCCTAGAGATAAACAAAAAGGAAATTTTAAATATTGGTAATAGCAGTCTAAACACTCCAATCCTTGTCTCATTCTTTGAATAACGCAATCATCAACCTTGAAATCAAATCAAAACAAGTGATGTTATCTTCTAATGACATTGAGTTTTTGATAGGTACAGCTCCATGGTATACCATGTCTTTCTTTTAAATTAAATGCTTTCCTTTGTGAACTGAAGCTTTTTCTTTTTGTTAATAAGAGTATTTAAACTTATATAAAACCTAAATAAACGTGTAATGTTAATATCTTCTCTCATCTGCAGATTTGATGCTTAATAACCTCATAAATAATATCCTACATGCATATAAGTCAAAATAAAAAATAAATATAAACGAAATAATTCAATGTTAGATATGCTAAAAAATTACTCCTATGCTCATTAATGCGATATTAAATACACTTAACAATACAAAAGAAAAAAATGTAATTTAATGGTCTGCTTTTTTATCGAGGTCAATTTAAACCTAACTATATCTGTAACACGGATATACATGTCACGGAAACAATTCCATTCAATCAATCACACGAAAAAAAATTAAGTTACAGTTGAACTGAAACCAGACAGATCAATAAGAGATTGGAAAAACTATAGGTTACCACTTAGATACCTAAGTTCTTAGTTGAATACCTAACTAAAAAATTATCTGTCAAAATAACTCTGCATGCTTTTTTTACTTACAAAAGTACAAAAATTTTAGTTTAAGTAACTGTATTGGGCTCTAATCTCGAATAACTTAAAAGCATAAAGGAAAAAGCAAATTTGATTAGTGTTGCCCAAAATTAGGCGGTCTAAATTTGACTATTGGCGCAAGACGCTAGACCTAGACTGGCCAAGTCTCGTCTTGTTCTTTCATTTGGGCAACACTAGATTTGATGATTATATAAATACCTGAAAATATATTTAGTTAAAACATTAGCCTGTTCTAACCAAACGTACATTTGGTCCTATGAAATTGCCGTACTGGCTATCACAAGTCCATTTTTTTTCTTTTTTTCGCTAAGTTGAAATTATTTATATATTTAAAATATATTCTATTTGAAAAAATAGTAATTTGTTTAATAGTTAGCGTTCTGTTTTTGGCGCCTTTTTACAGTTATGGCATCACGGATACGTTGTGACTAGGATTATGAGTACTGTTGTGGCAGCACAGCGGCAGAAGCGGCACGCAACATCAACGACGTATACGGAGCAAACACTACTAACGATCGCACCACCCGTTATTGGTTTGCCCGCTTCCGGTCTAGAAATTTAGACCTAAGAAATGAACCCCGTGGTCGACTGAAAACTTTAGTCGACGAATTAAAGGCGATTGTGGAAGCTGATGATTCTCAATCCACAGCTGAATTAGCAGCAGCTTTCGATGTTAGTTAGCATTAAAACAATATTGGTCAAATTGGTTATGTAAAAATAATTGACAAATGGGTGCCCCACGAATTAAGTTATCGCCAGCGCAAAATACGCGTCGTGTCGAGCCTTGCACTGGTCAACAGGTACACAAACGATATTGCACATAGGCATATTGAATCGCATTGTTACCTGCAACGATAAATAGATTCTGTTCAACAATTGCAAGCGTTCAACTAGTTGGTTAGATCTTGGTTCAGCACATAAACAATACCCCAAACGAAAACTGACCTAGAAAAGTTATGGTCACTGTTTGGTAGTCTGGCGCTGGTATTATTCATCTCAGCTTCTTACCAAACTGGATGACCATTACTGCAGATGTGTACTGTGAAGAACTGAACACAATGATTGAGAAACTCGCACATCTCCAACCAGTCTTGGTCAATCTTTCGACTTCGCTGCTCTTGCACGAAAACGCGCGACCTCATACTGCACAGCAAGCGGTCTTCAACTTACAAGAGCTGGGGTTGGAAGTTCTCCGTCATTCATCGTAAACACCAGACCTAGCCTATACAGAATTTTACTTTTTCCAGAATTTGGATAACTTCTTAGCGGGGAAAAAGTTCAATAACCGAGAGGCAGTTCAAAATGCACTTTAAGAATTTGTTGCCTCCCGTCCAGCAGACTTTTTCAAAACGGGCATTAATACTAATACGTTGTCAATAATGCATTGGTTGAATGGGTAATAACTTTGATTAATAAAAACAAAAAATATAGAAAAAAGAGGAGCGTTAAATTATTTTATTAAAAATGGCCATTTCATCGGTCAAAATATTAGGCCTAATATTTTGAGTTGCATTCTAGATTACATTAGCGGCGCAGAAAGTAACCAATATTTAGAACAGCCCTCAATTATGCGCATTGGTCGGTGGTCGCTGGCAATGAGACGGCTGTAAGCTGCCCGGCTGACCACACCCTTTCACATAATAGAGTATGACCTCGAACAATTACTCGTGTTCGATCGAGCGGCTGTCAATCACACAACAATCAAAGACCTAAATATGTATGCTTATAAACTTTTTACACTCAGATGAAAACAATATTTCCCCAAACAAATCATTATACAAAAGGATAAACATTTCACCAATAATAAAATAATAAGGTTTAAACGTGAAAACATGTTTTTGAAAGCGAAAACTTTAACAATACATGCCTTCAAATGACAATAAAAAAATATGAATGTGCCAAGTTTCAAATACAAAAACGAACCAGTTTATTAATTTAACAGCTTGTCTATATCGATCAATATAAAAACCAAATGAACCATCTCGCTAATAAATCTTTAATCTCGTGGCGACAGAACTTAGCGTTCGATCTAGAACTATTAATATTCTAATAGTTATCACAAACTACGATCAAAATTTTGTCATTAAATCAATCTGCGTTTCACTAAAGAATTATTTCGCAAACGAGCAATTTCATAACAACAATGTCATTTACTTTAGTCAAATGTGGTGTGTAATGTTGGAAGGTTTATAGATAAGACGACAAGAAATTATGTCCTTTCTAAATGTCCAATCTCAGCGCTACAATCCGGTTCCCATTAGAAAAGCCGCTTAAGTAGCTCACGAGTAAACAATAAAATTTATAGCTGCGCTAGGAGTCCAACAGCCTTTCACTGTAAAAGCAAGATACCTTAGGACAAAGGTCTGTTGCCATTACATGTTATAATAACTTAAGAAAAAGGTACGGATTTCCTTGAAAAATTATTAATTAACACCCTTATGGGAAAGTAATCTTCATATTCCCTCACGTAATACAGAATCCAGTATCATTGTATTTTGGAGTAAATAAATTGCAAGAACTTTATGGGTGTCAGTTGTGCGATTTGGTGTTCCGGCAGGTCTCAAGGTGAGAGTGGGAAGTAGGAGAAACACGTTTCTCTAACGCCTCACTTAATAATTATAATCGGAACTCAAGTCCAAACACAATATTAGATAGAGTATAGTAATTTTCATTGTATTAAAAAAACACATGGTGTCACGCTCTTTAAATAGTCAAAGACGTGGGAGTGTCATCGCTATTAAATTCTGATTTCACATAAAGCATAAATAATGGTCCATTATTTGCAATAAAATTATATGGTATAATATGAAATTATTCGAACAAATTAAACTTCTCGTTAACCTTCGTCGGGTTAGTGATTATGAAACTTACAGCGGGCGATAAAATGCAAACGTAATCACGTGGCATTTCTGAATGAACCATTGTGGTAAGTGGTAATATAGCGTCACGGAAATAAAACGTCAAGATCGCAACGAGCACGAACGACGTCGAACCAAGAATGTCGGACTTTAGGACGATGTCGACACACTTATTCAGAACATGACATTGTTTACACAAATCGTAAATATGTCTCGCAGTTAGTGTTACGACAAAAACTTTGCAGAAACGCGCGTGAGTACGTTCGGAAAGATCTTTGGCATAGATCACACACATGCTAATTTAAAATCGTGACTTAAAAAGCCATGAAATAAAGAATTAGCTCGACAATAAATTTCATGTATTTTATAATGCATAACAAGAGTCTACCTTGTAACGCTGAACTTTTAATGTCATAATATTATTATGCAAATCAGCGGATGGCATAAATTTCATTTCGTAAAAAAACATTTGCATTTCACTAATTTAGCCGACGTTCAAACGCATAATTTTGTAAGCCAGAATCATTTTTAGGCATAAATTTAATATCCACAATAATTAAAAAGCAGAATTTAACTTTTCCTTGTTTATTTAGCTATGGTGACTGGCGGTTCGCCGGCCGGTGCCGTGACACGCTCGCTTCGCTCGCTCGCTAAGATTAGGTCATAGCATTAACGTAACCTAAACCACCGTCCACAAACACCGATTATGCGATTAGCAAAATTAAGCAGAAAAAAAATTGCCCAATTCTGCTATCTTAAAACTACGCTATTGTGAATTCGGAAATACAAACATTCGGCCAATTAATAATTATACTAAATAAAACATATGCCTAACAAATATTTGTGTGTTATGCCAAATAAATTTCGGAGCAACAAGACTCTGCCAGATAAAGGGAACCCGCTTAAGAAATGTGCTTTATTAGGCAATTCAACTCCTTCCTTACTGTTTCATGATTTAAAGAATAATCAATAACGGCGTTATGAGCGGGTGCGCTGGGATGACCGCCCAGGACGCCGGATATAAGGGGCGCCCTTCTCTCTTAAAGTCTTAAAGTATATCAATTAAACTTTGACTGTTTTTTTTTTCAGTATACTACAATTTTACTAAGTATATAGTAATTAACATTGGGGTAGACGAGTTCCGGAGTGGAGACCGCGTCTAGGCAAACGTAATGTAGGACGTCCTCAGGCACGGTGGAGTAACGATTTGCGCAGGGCAGAAATTGGCTGGCAGGAGCTGGATGCGAGTAGCCCAAGATCAATCTCAGTGGCGTGCAATTAGAGAGGCCTATGTCCAGCAGTGGACTAAGATAGGCAGTTAATGATGATGATGTTTCAGTAATTTTATATTTAATACCTAACTGATTCATGAGTTGCGAGGGTACAAAAAGATAACTTACCTATAAATCGCGATAATTGAAAAGAATTGATGTTTTATTAATCTTAAACGATTTTCCCGACCTCTCCGACTATGGAGAGAAACTCTGTATCGATTGTTTTTTTTAATATTTTTTAAGCATTTAACTGCTAGATGTTTAAATGGATGGTGCTGGTTCGAGCCCCGTCCGCTAACTGGTCCGCGTGGAACTTTTTCTAGTAAAATTTGCTTTAGATTTCAACATCTACTTTTTACATTTTATTTAAAAAGAGTTGGATTCCAATTTTTGTAGATACAGCGTGAGGGTGCTTATTAACGACCAGTTTTACTAACCCGTTAAACCGTACCTAGATCCGGGTAGAAATCGTATCGTTAACAAGCACCTTTCCTTAAAGACTAAGCTCATTCATATTCATTACATTACATGCACTTAATCCCATTATGTTAAAAAAACAGATGCTCGTCACTCTTCATTCTTACTACCGAATGTAGTCTTCTTCTTCGCCGTCGTTTCCTCACGACTGACTGGGGTTTGTAACAGCATGAGGCTATTCCTTATGTTGGAGCTCCATGTTCTCCATGGTGTTCAGTTTTCGGCCATCCAGATAGACGTTTCACGTCTTCACGTCTGTTTGCCAGGTCTCCTTTACAGCATCGGTCCATCGCGTCGGTGATCGTCCACGCCTCTTCTTTCCTTCCACATGCACTACAATCTATCTACGGGATTCATTCTCCGCCATCACCACATTTAATTTTTATTTATTCATTATCTCTAAAGCATGCATAATTAACGAGAAAACAAGAATCTTTAGTTACCATTGAACCGAGGTAAATAAACTTTTGTAGGGTTTTCAGTTCAGATAACTCCCATGTTCTTTGTAAGAATTCCACGCTGTTGATAAACATCACCTTCGGTTTTGGACGGTTTATTTTCAGACCATATACCGCACTTACACACTAAAAAACTTCTACACTTTGTAAAAAATTGACAAGTTCATTATCGTTAGCTACAATAATGCCGTTGTCATCTGCAAATGGAAATTATTGGTGTCATATAAGTTACCAGCCAAATCCAATTCTCTGCACTTTTCAATCATCTGTCTCATGTTTAAGATCTGCTGTTATTTTGAAGTATAATCAAAATAAGTATAATCAGCAATCCACAGACTAACCTTAATGATTGCTAATCTAGCTCTTTAAACTCTATTCAGTTTATCTGCTAAGTCATCATACTAATGTTAGTATGAATGCCAATAAGAAATGAGGCAAGTTAAACTTACTAGTCGGTCGGTATTCAGTAGCCAGGTCAAATATGAGTATTTTGGGCAGACAAACTCGTCGAAAGTCGTCAATTCTGGTGATTATGCTGCGTCCAGCACTCAAAGCCTGTTGCAGCGGTCGGCTCGGACAAGGTACACCGGTAATTTGAACTTACCAACCGATCGGTAGCCATATCGAAGATGAGTATTTTTGGCGGACAGACGCGTCGGAAGTCGTCGATGCTGGTGATTACGCCCGCGTCTAGCACCCACAGCCTGTTGCAGCGGTCGGCTCGGATACGGTACACCGATATCAGCCCAGTACAGTTGATGTCGCCGCGACCGGCACTGTGCCATGACCAATCCGGATACGCCTGTAGAACAAACGAAAAATTTTATGCTGACAGACCAGTCACGCCAAATTTTGTAGTCACACTAATATTAAAATAGGTTTGATTTTCCTGATTTTCATACTAGTATACGTGCTTTACATTCAGCACTAGAAAAAAAATACGAATCTTCTCAAAACTTGTAGACATTACTTCCTTTGCTAAAATGCATTGTGTTTATACAGCGACACACAACTACATCATTATGATCTCAGGCATGCAATCAACGCACACTGAACTTCCCCAGAGATATATCTGATAGTGGCTTTCCGTGGTACAGCCCGACAGTCGATCGTAATGTAAGTTCAGTAATAGAGTGTAATCGTAAAACAACTACAGATTCTTTCTTAATTTCTAAAATAAATGAGAAATATTTAAGCTCAAAATACATATTATAATAACTAGGTTGTTTTAAGAACTAAACAGGGTTCCTAATTTACTCAGTTGTTCCTAATTGAACTTAGTTATACTGTAATAAGACTTTGGCAACATTTAAGCACTAAGAAAATCCTATATTATTTATGTTAGTAATACTTTACCTTGTCAATCCAACTATGAATTTATAATTAAATCGGTCGTTTAGTGTAGAATGGCAAGTTTGAACTATCAGTAACAAATATATAATTAATCATTCATAAATTGCTGATTACAGCATGGAAAATAATTTTACCTGTCACTTGAAATAATTTTCTTTAACTACTTCGGTTAAATAGACTACGTGAAATACCATTGTAGATTATAGGTCTAGGATTAAAAAGAATAATTATATTGCTTACTTCAGCCTTACTTAAACAGAAGTTATGAATTAATTTCTAATTTCAATAAACCACTATTGTTAACTAAGTGCAGAGCCTATTTACTTCAGTATACAAAAAAAAATATTAATCGCAGTGTTTGCTAGTAGCGTTTTTGTACAGTTGGTAACATAACCAAGGTACCTACCGTAAAATCTCAATGTTTCTTTAATGACTGCGAATCTGTTACCAAATTAGTTAAATATCAAATTCAGTTATTTCTGGATAACTAGATAGGAGATTGTTGAATGTGCTTGTCGTGTTACGCACCTTAATTAACGAACCGCCACTACTTGGTAGAAGGTTCACGGCAGAGGACACATTAGTTTTTTTTTTCGAAAGTTTTCTATAATAATCATAAGTCCAGATTTTGCCCAAACATTATCTTACATTATCATCTTATCATTACGTTATCTTATTAAATTATAAATAATATTAAAAACTGGCTTCACGATCACAATCTAATTATAACTTCAAAAAAACAAAAATACTACAATTCCGGCCTTACCAAAAAAGGGCTTTACAAATAGATTACTTGCATGAGATGTTTAAATTGGAATGTGAAGATAGTGCAACTCTATTAGGTATCAATATTGACACAAACATAAACTGGAAAAATTACCTGCAAATTTTGGCTAGCAAGTTATCCAGCTTTACATACGCATTGTACCACCTAAAAAGATCGAGTGACCTAAAGACAGCATTAGCCGCTTACTATGCCTATGCCCATGCTTGGATAAGTTATGGTATAATCCTCTGGGGAAACAGCACTGATGTTCAAAAAATATTTTTATTACAAAAAAGATGCGTACGAATTTTAAATAATGTGGACATAATGGAAAGCTGCAGACCACATTTTGCTGAACTAAAAATCCTATCTCTCACTTCATTCTATATTTTTGAAATTTGTAAGTTTGTAAAACAAGATCCTCCATTATTTCCTCAAAAACAACAGACCTGCTGTTCTAGTACATCTATAAATTTGAGATACAAAGATAATTTAGCCTTACCCTCATCAAGTCTTAAAATCCATAGCTCAGGTCCACAAATAAACGCAACTAAAATTTATAACAAATTACCTAAATATATAACCGTGGAAAAAAACGTTAAAAGGTTTGGACAAAGGACAATGGGCAAAATTGTATTGATGCTGCACCCACGTCCGCCACGGCTTAAACTACATTTGTTTGAAAGTTATTATAGTCATTATCATCTGTGCCAAAGCGCATCAATTTCTATCCCGGGGGTGTTTACTTATTTTAAGTTAAATAGGTACAAGTTCATAGGTAAACGTAACTATAGCGAACATAATATAATATTAATGATACAAGGACGATTATATAGGACGGATATATTATGTGACGTCCTCCGTGGTCGAGTAGTTTGTACGCCGGATTTCATGGTGTCGCCGACTCGAGCGGTCCCGGATTCAAATCCTGGTGGGGGCAGATGTTTGTGTAATGAGTACGAGCATTTGTACTCCAGTCACGGATATTTAATACGTTTCTATATCAATATATATACTGCATATGTATTCTATCCGTTACCCTAGCATCACATAACACCTTACAGTGCTTACTTTGGGGCAAGGCTAATCGGTGAGTGTAAAAAAAAGGAATTAATTATGAAACATTACGTATTAGTTAAATATCAATGAAGTAACAGGGAACGCACAAAAAGTAAGACATAGGACTGCATACGAGTAGACTAGTTGGAACGGCAACTGCAAATATCACATCCTTCAACCCCCATACCCTTATCCTGCTAAACGTTTTGAGGCGTCTCAGTAAGTGCAAGCATCAAGCAAGCAGGATGGTCTGTAGGCTTTCTTGTATAGTATTTTGTATCTAGTTGTATAGTAAGATATGACTCACATTATTATGCCCATGTGTGCAACCGGCCGCCATGACTTACACACGATGCTCCTCTTTAAGGACTATGTGCGGAAACCTTAACCCCTAATATAGAACATGCCCATGTGTCATAATAAAAAAGGCTAATTTTTCATAGATCTATCGATTCATACTAATTACATTGTTGGCGGAGCTGGGTGTGTTTTGCCCATTGTCCTTTTAAAACAATATTTATTGAATAAAACCTTCTATAGTATGCAAGAGTTGTTTGTTGAAAGGTAGCGTACTTGTAATCTAAAATTATAATGTGATTAATTATAATAATGTGTATTTTGTTTATTTTATGTATATTGATATTGTAGTGCCCTTACAGGGTTCATGTTTGGATCTGACTCTAAATCATAAGAACTTGTAATTACCACATGAAACAATAAATATATTGAATTGAATTACATGCCCAAGCATAGTTTTTAAAATTTTGTGCATTAGATTTTTTTTAAGACAGCAGCGTCCCCATGACTCATCCATTACTACAATAACTTCCACAGGAGGACGTATAAAGTTTTAGAATAAACTTACAGGAGCGTACCAAAACATTTTGTTTAGACGTTGTTCCTACAGCTATCATTCCTTAAAAAGTATATTTTCATTCGGGTCACATAAGCGAATATTCGATCGGAAATGGCATTTTACCTGATCATAGCATACAAACGAGACAAAACAAAGACAATGCACTTAATATATTTCACACATACCTCCCTGTTCAGAATGACGTTCATTTTAACCATGAGAATAAAGTGCGGTGTTACATTCTCATGCTTAGGCTATAAATACATACATACGGAAAGCAGAAGCGGCATTTGTCACACAATCACGCAAAAATGGAACTTCGATGGAATTTGGCACACAGATAACCATTAAATTTAAAGCCGTCAATGAATGTATTCACAGCGTTAAATAAATGACTATTGTAGCAAATTAGTGTTTTGTAGATTTTCAAGAATTTTTGTAGTCATGATTTTTTAATTGCAGCAAATTAAAGTGCGGCAAATACTCCAACAAAGCCTAGTTTTATGATTCGTATATTCTCTTTTATAAAATGCCTTTTAATGAAAAAACATAAAAAATATAATTACCAACGCCATAACATTGGTATTTTTAGATATTTTTTATTCAATAACTTCTATAAATATGTACCGATGTTAAAAGATAAAAAACCAAATCATAACTTCTCCTTTTTTTTAACGGTTAGCCATATTTTGAAGCAAAATTATTGTTTGGCAAAAAGTTTTGCTTGAAATTTAACACTTCATTGTAAAAATAATAGTATCGTAGTAAAATTTACTTTACCTTCGTAATTATTACAGCTTCCAAATGCTTTAACTTAGAGAGATGATTTAATTTATTAAAGTTAACAGTGATGTAATTGGTGAGTATTCAACAAAAATGGATCTTGTTTAATTTAAACATATATCTTACGAATTGTTTATTTATAAATGTCCAATTAAATGTGAAAGATAAACTTTGATCCCCGTTTCTGTAAAGTTACTTAAGTGGCGTTTAAGCGATTTTTCTTTCCACTGTCGATATGCAGTACGTTTGTGTTATCCGCGTACGTTCTGATCTTCGGATTACATCTACATTCATAGTAATTGGTGAGGCATGAACTCGTTCCGTCTAATATGAATAATGAATTGTGTTTAATTGTAAGTGAATTGTTAAGGCCCATCACAAAAACAGATTTTTGTGCGGTCATGTATATGGAATGAATATTTTATCTTCTATTTCAATGAACTTCTGTTTCTATATAAATAAAAAAAAATAGTGAAATGTACTTACGCATCAACGATATTACACAATATAATAATATCAATCTAAAGGAAATGTAGCAGTTATATGCTTAAAAAATTCAAAATATAAATGTGGAGGTCCACATCAAAACGTAACATTTTCATCTTAAATCATTTTACACAATTTGAGAAAAACGAATTAGTCATCAATGCTTAAGGCAATCTCTATACTATGGAAAAAAAACTTATTAATGCATAGATTAATTTGGGTCAGACTTCATGTGAATATTTATACTTTTATAGTCATGAGAATTATTTATAAAAAAAATGTCACGTTTTCGTGCAACTAATTTATTAATGTACGTTTTGGTGAGATCATTGTAAAAATTTTACTTTTTTATTGTGATCTACTAACAAATGTCACTTTTTGGTATGAATAAAAAAGACATTTTAATTAATGTATATTTTATTATAAAAAGAGAAATATACATATTATTAATATTAATTTTATTGTAATAACCTAAATTCAGAGGCAACAATCTTCTTTAGCGTATTAAATTGTTACACTTTGGTGCAATTTGTTGATTTCATAGCGATATAGTACGAAATTGAACGCGTTATGTTGCAACTTCAATAGAGTTTTCTATAGAATTCAGGAATTCGAACCGGTCTGCATTCTCAACTTATTTTCTGAACTACATGTGAAATGTTACGTTTTGGTGTGGACCTCCACAAATGTAATTATTGAAATTATAGATTATCGTGTAATTTATTAATATACATTAAAAAGGTAAATATTTACATTGAAATAACAAAAGCTTAAAAACTACTTGATGACTAAAATTTACAATCCAAATTACCTTAAACTACTTAATAATTATATATTCTATTCATAAGTATACTTTAATATATGAACGAATATCTGCATAACTGCATATTCATGTTTGTTTATTTATTCCATTATTGTCTATTATTGTGCTTAATAATATATAATGTATCCGGTTGTAAATATAATTTCCAGATTTTCTAAGGATGTAGAGCTCAATGATTTCCACGTAACTTAACAGAATCATTACAAAGAGCTAGTGCTATGTATCTATTAAATAATATTGAAATGCGATTCAAATTCAGTTATTCAAAGAATCTTTAGAGAATTTACCTACACATTTTTATTTATCTACTTTCTTTATTCTATTTTTTAAGCATTTAACTGCTAGATGTTTAAATCTAAAGAATATTTTACTAGACAAAAGTCCACGCGGAGCAGGTGGGACCCTCGACTGTAGGTTACAATGCGAAGAGATGACGCTGCCTTGCAACCTAAGAAATGCCAGAGAATATTCAACACGGACAATTAGGGCCGCGGTAGCATAATTGTCAGTGCATCCGCCCGGATAGCGAAAGGTGCGAGTTCTAGTCCCGTCTGATGCCTGGTCTGCGTGGAATTTTTACGAGTATACTGGAATTAAAAACAAGCTCAGCTTGGCGACTAAGGCGGCTGATCCGAAACGTGAGGAATAATAAAAAAGAAAAATACATTAATTAGTGTTATGAAAAAAAATGCTCATGTAAAGACCATCTTTAGTTAGAACTATTAAGGAGAATCTTTAGCTCAGGCTTGGAACTTGTCGTCCAAGGCTGATCATTCTAGAGGCTCACGACTGCCCTTCACGCTTTCAAAGTCGTGTGTCGATAGGCTGTGTGCGCAATACTCCTTCTACGATTGCCTTTACTATGAATATAAGCATATCGGTATTTTGACAAAATAATTGCGTTAAATACAGAATATGTACCGCAAAAATTAGTCAAATATAACGGCACATATTGTTTTAATTACCACATAGCATAAAACAAAGTCACTTGCTGCTATCTGTCTGTCCCAATGTATGCTTAAATCTTTAAAACTACGCAATGGGTTTTGATGCCGATTTTTGAATAGATAGATTCCAGAGAAATGTTTATATGTATAATATAGTAGAGAAATACTGATAATTTTAGAGGTTTATAATGTGATGTCGTAAATAAACACAGCTTTTGCGATTACATTGCAAATGCGACGTCGCATCGTAGGAACTTGCGATGCGAATTACTGCGATATGATTGTCGTGCGGCAAAGCTTTGGCTAAGGTGACCATACCTTCAACGGTAGTCAGCCATATTGGACGTGTTTTAAATTAATAGTGATATAGATCGTGTCATATATATTCTCTTTGGGCTGTGATGATGTTACTTAGTTACGCTTGTTATTGGAATGTCACTTAATTATCTAAAAATAAAATGTACATATTGAACTAATAATATCTTATTTAAGAGTGGCGACGAGGATGTCTTCCGATAATATTAGAAAAATAAAAAGAGCACGCGCCTCTTTACGGGGTGTCCTTACAAAAATTGAAAATTATTTACAAACACAACAAAATTTATCCGAAAACGAAATAGACACGAGACTACATTACATTGAAGATACGATCACAAAATTTAGAAACCTACAAGAAAACATCGAAGATCTCATAGATGACGAAAATTTAGAAGACGAAATAAATTACAGGTTTGATTTTGAAAACTTATATACTAAAATAAAAGCCACATTATGTTTACTTATGAAACCTTTTCGTACTGCAAACAAATCGCCAAATACACGAGTAACTCCAGAAGATAATCATGATTCCCATAAAAGCACCCCGAAAATAAACTTTCTTCCGTTACAAGAAAAAGAATCCTGCCAGAATTTCCTAAAAAGGTTAAATGTATATTTCCTACTTAACAATATTACTGATTCCAAACTCAAAGTGTATGTTTTGATATCAAAGCTACCTACAGAACTACATGAAAAAATTTGCGATCTATGTTCTCCAGATGATCCAGCCAACAAAGAATTTGACGAAATAACACAATTATTAGATGAATATTTGGACCCTAAACCTAGTATCTGGACCCTACAACATAAATTTATTTCTCGATTACAACAACAACAAGAAACCGTAACAAACTACGCTTCAGAACTAAGAAAACTTTCTTCTAATTGTGGCTTTAGATGTTTACATTGTAGCAAATCAATTGCTGAAATTTTTTTATGCTTGCAATTATTTCGAGGTCTGAAAGATGGTGATGTACGCACAAAATTACTTCAAGACAGAAACACAATATCGTTTTCTAAATTAATTCAGACTGCATCGGCAATGGAACAAGGCAAAAGTGATAACAGTTACATATCCATAGACGTACGAGTAAACACAGACAATATTTATAATATTTCAACTTCTAACCATAAACCGATTCAAAACTACAATGCAAAACAGACAACCTCATTCCCTATTCCAATAAGGGAATTGAGAGGGAAATGTTTCCGGTGTGGGGACATGCAACATCGAGCAAATGATTGTAAAATGGTAAATGCCACTTGCTCAAGATGTAAAAAGAAAGGCCACATTTCGAAAGTCTGTTTACAACGTAATATAAATACTCACCAAGTACTTGAATCAACAAGTTCCATAAATGATGACAATTTGGCAGAAATAAATAAAGTAACTAGCGAAATTACTGATAAATACATGATTACCATTTTGATCAATTCTAAGACATTACAAATGGAATTTGATACTGGAGCTACATTGTCCTCAATTTCGCTGTCAGATTATAATAAATTACAACTTCAAAACAAAATTTACGACACCGAAATGAACACTGGGGAAGTAATTAAGCCATATGGATTTACATATATCAAGGGGCAATACAAAAACCAAACATTCCATGGGAAGCTCTACATTATTGACAAAAATGTGGACCTCATTTTTGGAAGAAACTGGATGAAGGAGTTAAACATCGAGTTAGCAGATATGAGAACACTACAAAGTACAGAAGAATACCCTCACCTAGATCACCTACTGGAAGAATACTCATCGACGGTATTTCAATCTGATTTAGGTGAAATACCAAATTTTCAGGGACATCTTAACTTAAAAGAAAACGTACAACCTATTTTTATCAAACCTCGACGTATACCCTATGCTCTAAAATCAAAAGTAGTTGATGAAATTGAACGTCTTTGTAGAGAAGGAGTAATAACCAAAGTAGACTACGCAGAATGGGGAACTCCGATTGTACCAATAGTGAAACCAAATGGAACAATCAGACTTTGTGCGGATTACAAGGTAACGCTTAATAAAGTTCTCAAAGATGAAAAATACCCTATACCGATTATAGAAGAGATATTTTCTGAGATGAATGGTGGACAATTATTTACTACATTAGATATTAATCAAGCCTACTTAAATATGATGATGGACGAGGAAAGTTCCCTTTTACAAACAATCAGTACTCATAAAGGCACTTACAAAGTCAACATATTAATGTTTGGTGTTAAGGTAGCGCCCAGTTTATGGCAAAAATTCATGGATCGGCTACTACAAGGAATACAAGGAGTAAAATGTTTCTTTGATGACATAATCGTTCAAGGGACTTCGGAAAGTCAAATGTTACAAAGATTAAAACAAGTTTTGGAAAAATTAAAAGAAAACAACCTTCGATTAAATAAAAACAAATGCAATTTCTTCAAAAAAAGTATTAATTATCTTGGCCACACCATAGACTCCCACGGCTTGCATAAGAAAACAAAGAGAAAACAAACGCTATTGCGGCAACTAGAAGGCCAACCAATATAAACGATCTAAGAACATTTCTCGGAATGGCAAACTACTACAATAAATTTATCCCAAATTTAGCATCTATAACGGGCCCACTGAACCGCTTGCTGAAGAAAGACTCGAAGTTTCACTGGACAGCAGATTGTGAAGATAGTTTCAATGCCATTAAGAAAGAAATATTGAGTGATAGAGTACTCACACACTTTGACCGAACAAAACCTTTGATCTTAGCCACTGACGCCTCACCTATGGGACTAGGAGCAGTTTTATCTCACAGATTTCCAGACGGTTCTGAAAGACCCATAGCCTTTGCATCCAGAACACTATCTAGCTGCGAACGTAAATATAGTCAGATAGACAAAGAAGCCACTGCTATATATTGGGGACTTAAAAAATTCTTCTACTACTGCTATGGACGTAAATTTACATTAATTACCGATCACAAGCTACTAATGTCCATTTTTCACCCACAGCAAACTTTGCCCACTCTAAGTACGATGAGATTGTTTCATTATGCTCATTACCTATCGGGATTTGACTATGACATAGAGTACAGAACATCGTCAAAACATTCGAACGCGGATTACCTATCAAGATTTCCCGCTGAAACGTACAAAGAAAACAAAATAGATCAATGCAGTCATTTCCAATTACAACAAATGAATACCTTAGACGTTTGTCCAGATATAATTTCAAAAGAAACTTTAAATGATCCTGAAATGAAAATGATTCTAGAAGCATTACAACAAGGACAATCAGTCAGAAGATACGGATATCAAGATAATGAACTTACCTTACAAAATGATTGCATACTTAAAGGTACACGTGTAATGATTCCACCAATGTTACGCACACATATATTAAATGAACTCCACGTTGGCCATCCCGGGATGTTGAAGATGAAACTGCTGGCTCGTAGTTTTGTTTACTGGAAAAACATCGACCAAGATATCGAGAATAAAGTAAAGTCTTGCAGAGCGTGTCGATTACAACAGAACTAACCAGCGAAAGCTCCATTACATCATTGGGAATACCCTACTGAGGTATGGCAAAGAGTTCACATCGACTTCGCAGGTCCAATCGGAGGCTACTCTTTACTCATCCTAGTGGACGCTTATTCAAAATGGACGGAAATCATACCTACGAAAACAACCACGAGTAATTGGTGCATTAAAAAGTTGTCAGAAATATTTACTACATTCGGATCTCCGTACACATTAGTATCCGATAACGGTCGGCAATTCGTGTCCCAGGATTTCCAAAGATTCTTGAAGGACAATGGGATTACACAGAAAACAATTGCACCATACCACCCCGCTACGAATGGGCAAGCAGAGCGCTACGTACAAATTATCAAGAAAGCTTTGCGAGCAATGGCGGAGGAGGGAGGCGATATTAACGACAAATTGAACACTCTCAAGGCTCGTTTGAGACGTACGCCGAATTCCAATGGTCAGTCACCTTATCAACTTATGTTCGGGCGTGAGATAAGAACAAAATTACATGTCATGTTACAGCAACCTTCAGCTGCAAGCGACTCTCGAGACACGAGAAGGCAGATAGAATTAAGGAAACAATTCAAACAGGCTGACCGTGTTCAGGCTCGGAGTTATAATGGCATCCACAGATGGGAGTTTGGCACTGTGATACGACGGCTGGGGCGTGTCCATTATGGAGTTACGACGGATAGTGGTGAGGTATGGAGACGTCACCTGGACCAGTTGCTACCGGCCCCTCTGGTGCGGTAGCCAGGAATGGCCGCGGAGGCGTGTCATATATATTCTTTTTGGGCTGTGATGATGTTACTTAGTTACGCTTGTTATTGGAATGTCACTTAATTATCTAAAAATAAAATGTACATATTGAACTAATAATATCTTATTTAAAAGATCGCATAAAGATATAGACGAAAAAGAAGAATTTGGATTCATCCATTTATTACAATTATTAACACTGCTGGGAACTACTTTACTCGAAAATACCACGATTCGAGAAAAGAAAAAGATTTTTTTTATTATTTTAGAATGAGCGTATCTTCATTTACAGAGCTTTTGAGTTTATTATCACCATTTCTACAAAAAAGAGCGTACAAGGGAAGTCTCAGAGCGGACTAAAATGGCGTCTCGAAGTTCATAATAATCATAATATCAAAATCATTTATTCAGTTTAGGCTGTTACAAGCACATATGAATGTCTAGAAGCTACGCCATCGGTTCGTAAATCTACGGCGGGAGACCTTGTACTGAGAAGAACCGGCAAGAAACTCAGCAAGGGCTGTTTTTTTCTCCCTGTTTTATTATTTACAGAGTCGTCAAATTGAAAAATGACTTCAGAGGTGATTCATGAAGTCACTTTTCATTACATAATTATTAAATATACATTAATTGTTTACCTGCATTTTGGTTGCTGTGTCATACAGTATAAATACAAATAGTGTTATTATTCTTGCGGTGCATTCGTGCGAGCTCGCAGATATTTGCGAGGCGATGAGAATTCGCAGTTATGTGTGGTTGGTGGGAACACTAAATAGTCATTGTAATTACTGTAATGTTACTTAGACGATACAAGCATTGCTTTAAAAGCAGCATAAGGAGTAGAAATTCCGTTTTACTGAATTATAGGTATACTTTATCCTTTTTTAGTACTTTTTTTCTTTACTTTATATATTTACTCAGAAAAATAGCTAAATCTAATATTCTCGTGTCACGGTGCGCGTAATTGAACTACTCCGAAACGGTTCACCTGTTTTTCGTGAAATTTTATATGCATATTCAGTAAGTCTGAGAATCGGACAACATTTATTTTTCATCCGCCTAAATGTTAAGGATAGTCCACCCTAAAATTTTTTCAGACAGTTTTTTGTTTTTGAAGTTATACTTCGTTAGGCGCGTTATGAAAAAATGATGAGAGTGAAATTTTAAGATGCGCGCGCATCACTGTAACACAAAATTTTAACAGCATGAAGTTGGTCGCTTTAGCGACCAACTTCATGCGTTACATTTGTGTTTACCGCACATTAAGAAAATCTACCAGCAAAATAGAAATAGAATCTCTATTTAGTGGGTGCTAACGACTGCATTGTGAAGGCCTATCAAAAGTATTTATTAATCTGGAACAATGGAACCAAAGCGCGATTCAGGAGACTACAGCACCATCTCTTGACCATTGGTGTAGTAGAACCAAAAACCACATCTTTATTTTTTGTAATAAAGTAACAGTTATAGGTATTCATATTTATAATATTTATCCACATGTTTCTAGTTTGTATATTCGGAATACGTGTTTGAGTTTCATACAAGTGCAAATCACATAATGTTCTAATAAATTATATTCAGTAGCGATTTTAATTGAATATTTTGATTATTTATTTATTTTTTCAAATTAAAACTGAACTTTATTGACTGTGTCCTTTTCCAGACTTTTTATTAATTTATTGTAATTAATTATTTGCAAGCAATTAAAAACTAATTTTAAACGGTGCCAAAGAAGGATAACTTCTCACGCGCCTACATAAGTACACGCACCCATTTTTTTTTATTATACATCATACAAAAATCCATACAACCCTAAATTTTTACCCTTCTACCACCAAACCCTATTTTTATGGTGGTATGAAGTTCGCTGGGATAGCAAATTATTATACAGGGCGTCCCACGGCTACCTCACACGGATGGAAAGTATATTAAATATTGAAGTTTGGATATTTTTCTGAAAGAAGACATCATTTTATTTTTAATAATAACTAGAACTGCATTCACAGATTTTTTTAAAATCGCCTGCTATAACTGGGAATCAAACTCGTGAGATTTCGAAAAAAAAAACAAAACATGTTTTATAACATAGCCTTTTAAATGAAAGGAATGTCTTATTACGTGATAAAAATAATAAAGTGATATACAAACTGTAGTACGTATGCTTTCTTTTTGAACTCACAGTTACAGTGCGATTGGCTGAAATTTATAAAAATAATAAAAATGGAACACATAAATTTTCAAGCGTCTGTTCTTTTGTTTTTTGTGAGTTTCATTTTCATTTATTTGCATTTTTTTTTTGTTAATTTACTCACCATTGCGTATCAAAATAAAATGGATTTAATGGAAGCTTACCTTATAAACCACAAAGACATATTAGCTTTGCGGTGGTACCTGATAGAGACGTACCTTCTCGATATGTGTTTAAAAGGTTAGTAGATACTTTAAGAAAGTTAGGACGTTTTGTTATGCGCTTACAGAAACCACAGCAGCGGATGATAAACGTCTACGATGATGAACTCAATATTTTAACTTACTTTGAGGCGTATCCGATTTTATATTAGTTAGCGTTAAATAATTTGAAATAAAATGTTAAATTTAATTACTTTTCTTTCATTTAAAATACTATGTTATTTAGAAAAAAATAATCCTCATGATTAACTCTTTCGATGGTTATCATAAAATATGCTGTGTTTTTTTTCGAAATTTCACGAGTTTGATTCCCAGTTGTAACAGGCGATTTAAAAAAACTGTGAATTCAGTTCTAGTTATTATTAACAATTAAATGATGTCTTCTTTCAGTAAAATATCCTATCTTCAATATTTAATATACTTTCCTCCGTGTGAGGTAGCCGTGAGACGCCCTGTATATGTAACTATTTTACCGTGTAAGTACACCTATATGCCAGCACTATACTTGTTTGCTTTACCCTTTAATTTTATTAAAAAATCAACGATATAATATCGTTGATCAAAAATACTTTAACTCGATAAAACAAGTTGTAATATTAGTTATGAGTATTAATACCAATTTAAAGATAGCTGAGTAGCGTTTAATCTAATTATAATTTACGATTTATCAATTCATAACATTTACAAAACGAAAAATCCCTTTTTGCCTGCCTACCTATCATTTTGAAACGTCTATAGACGCAGACACATAGATGTGTAATCCGATATTCATAATGAATCAGTTTAAATGGAATTACACGGTATAATAGAAAATCCGATAAAGGGTAAAGTTTGATACACTACTTATATAATAAGTATATTAAATATAACACAATCATATAACATATAAGCACACAAAAATAATATATTCAATCGGGAAGATATTAAACAATTTCTTCTATTGCAAACTTAAATTTCCAAAAACATCAATTGCTTGCATCTGTTGTTAATTTAATCCGACGTCAGTATAATCTTCTGATCCTATCCTTCTGATTTTTTGATGTAAGATTTTTATATCATATATACACTGTTTCTACCTATACAGATATTTTATCCAGATAAAATTCAATGTTTTTTATCAAGTTTGTATTCAATATCTAGTTAAAGTACATAAATTCCAAATTACATTGTAACATACATTGATATTGTCGATATGCAGTACGTTTTTGTTATCCGCGTACGTGATGATCTTCCGATTACATCTACACGAATTGTAATTGAACATAGTAATTGGTGAGGCATGAACTCGTTCCGTCTAATATGAATAATGAATTGTGTTTAATTGTAAGTGAATCGTTAAGGCCTATTACAAAACGGTTTTTTTATGCGGTCAGTTAAAGTAATGAATATTTATCTTCTATATCAAACCTTCTCTATAATTAAAAAAAACACTGAAATGTAATGTTAAGTTTAATAACTTTTCTTTCATTAAAATGCTATGTTATATTGCAAAAATAATTCTTATATGATTAACTTTTTCGATGGTTATCATAAAATAAGATATGTTTTTTTTTTAAGGAATTTCACGAGTTCGATTCCCAGTTGTAGCAGGCGACTTAAATAAAACTGTGAATGCAGTTCTAGTTATTATTAAAAATAAAAAGATGTCTTCTTTTAGTTAAATATCCTATCTTCAATATTATATATACTTTCCCTCCGTGTGAGGTTTCCGTGGGACGCCCTGTATATTATATCATAAGTATACTTTAATATATGAACGGATATCTACATAACTGCATATTAATGTTTTTTTATTTATTCCATTATTGTCAATTGACAATAATAATTGTGCTTAAAATATATAATGTAGGATACATTATGTTAATATAATTCCCAGGGTCTAAGGATGTAGAACTCGTATATAGATGAACTTCAATGTAAGGAAACCTATCTAAATCAATACAAAGATCATATTTTTATTTTTTGAGTACATAAATTCCAAATTACATTGTAGCATTCATTACCTAATTATTATCCTTGTTCAAAAACCATTGCGTGCCTATAGTGCTCATGAAACAGGATAATTAAAATACGAGCCTTCGAATTGATTTCGAAACGCTTACATTATGGTTTACTAATGGGTAACAATTACTTCGTCTGTGCATAAAATTGATTTTCCATACAAAATTCCACCCCCTTTTCAGACCCTTAAAAGAAGATTTCTGGGTATAAACACTATCCTATTTCCCGGGAATCAAACTATAACTATGATTTTTATCTAAACTAGTTCACCTGTTTTAGCGCAACAGTGAGACAGTCAAAAATTTGCATTAAAAACATTAATATGGATTATTGATTTAAAATATTGTATTACCTGTAGAACTGGACTAACACCGGGTGGTAAGCTGCGTGGTACCCAAGCGACGGTGGCCGGAACTCCAGCTCGTAGCCGGGGTATTCCCAGATACAGCTTGTCCCATCCGATCTCCAGGCCCGTGGGCACCGTATTCTCCGGTTGAAACTTCTCCAGAAGCACTGGATCAGGTGGAAAGTCGAACTGAAGGAGGTTCCATTGGTTGACAACCTCTAAAGTAGCGCTAACGATCGATATACACGCACAGACTAGCAGCGCCCGCGTCCCCATTTCTGTAAACAAATAAAAAACGAAACGTTACGAAACTAATATGTTCGTTGTTTTTAACAAATAATAATAAATAATGTGACACATATTCTAAGTCATTTTAAGGATAAACTCTTTGATTATTTAATAACCTAAAAAGAGCAATCCAAATAAATAAACCACGCAATGAAAACGGCTCATGTTACGCGTATAACAGCTCCCGGTCTCACAGGAAGTTCTGCAGTATCCGCCTGAGATACGGACTGTGTTGAAAGCGTTCGCTATATTCCACGATATAGCGAGCACGCTCTCTCCCCTCCTTACTGCCTCCTCCGATAGCCGACTGTATGTCGGCAATTATTCTCTCCAAGAATTTGCCAACCTCGTCCAGCAGAATGACCAGGCGATACCCAGCGGGTTGGTCTGCGGGTCGGCCCTCCTTCCTCAGCAAACAGAGTCTTCTCTTCTTCCACGCCCTGGAGAACACACCCACGTCAAGAAACTCATCGAGTAGTGCCCCTGAGTGCTCACCCCGGTGTTTCAGAGCGATCGGAAGGACTCCGGGCCTGGTACTTTCTTTTGACCCCGCAGGCAACCGAGAGTCATCTCCATTTCCGCGTCCGTAATCGGCGGAACCAGCAAGGCCTCCACGTTCTGGTTCTCAGGTGGCAGCGTCAATAACGGGGAGGTGGTAGGTGCTTCCTCCGGGAAAAGCGCAGACACTATTCGTGCAAGGAGGTCCGGGTCCATATCCTCCAGTGGTAGGGACTGCTGACTCAACAACTATGACGACCTCCTTGGCCGAGTGGTTTGTACGCCGGGCTTCATGGTGTCGCCGACTCGAGAGGGTTCGAATCCCGGTGGGGGCAGATGTTTGTGTGATAAATACAAACATGTGTACTCATGGATGTTTAATATGTATTTCTATATAAATACACTTATATATGTACAGTATATGTATTCTATCCTACCCTAGTATCCCATAACACAAGCCTTATAGTGCTTAGCTTGGGGCTAGGCTAATTGGTGCGAATGTTGGAAATATTTATTTTATTTATATATTATTTTTGACCCCCTCTGCGCAGTCACTAGCAATGTTACATAAAAACCTTTACAGCGCAAGTTTACTTGTCTGTGGTGTAGTTTCGAGTTATTCTCAAATAAATCACAATCCTATGTTGTTTCGGTATCGGAAGGAATGAAGATGTGTTTGATTTTGAGAATTTAAGTTGATATATTTCTGCTATAAAAAATACCTAATAGGAATAAGAAGCAGTAGAAAGAAGCAGATGTAAACATTGATTGATATAAGGATCAAACAAACTTTATATTTTCATTTAATAAATATAGATAAAATTAATTTTATAAAAATGTCTTTGGGTCAACTGAATCTAATGAATACAGAATCCCTGTACACACTGGCACTTCCTCAAGTTTTATTTTATGCTCTTTCTTTTTTTCAGTGTATTATCACGTTACTTGGCGGCAATTTATGAATAGCAATAGTATTCTGTTTAAGCTGGTAATTGTAGTAATCGGATTGCACTTATTACGCTTTGCTCATAATACCTATATAGGTGACTCGAAGGTCGATCAGCATTCACCTGCTTGCTTAGGGAAGTTCGGTTGTTGAGCAAAAACTTGGTTGACCGACTACAAAAAGTATGTCAATGCACGGCTAACTTGAAATCCAATTAAGTATGTAAAATGTTTCAGTCTTTTATGGACCCTATGAAATTCTAAATTTGGTGAAATAGGAAATGATATTACTAGACCTAACATACTAGAATTATTTGTATTGTAGTAAGTGCTTTAATTCAGTTGTACCTAATGTTTATATTCTAAAAATTAACTTTCTAATTCATAACTAACCCCAACGACTCCAATATTGTCAGAACGCCAATAGGACGGTTCAGGCCGGCCAAAAAAGTTATAGGTAATTGAACTGAAATTTGTTGTGTAAAAAAGATGGGAAACGGTGGTTATTAGCAATAGAAGTGTGTGGTTCAAAGTATAATTCGAGCGTTGTCTTCCCTGATCAATACCCTATCCTGTGGAGCAATGTACCTAATGTAAATTTTAAGCAAAATCAACAACGATCCACAGTACTTAAACTGTTTGATAATTCTAAATAATGATGTCAACAAAAACACACTCTAGTTTATATACCTTAGATGTCTATTGCAAGATCAACTGAAATATAAAGTTATATAGCAAAACGCAATATGACCGCTTTAGGCTATAAAAAACATTAACTTCAATATACTGCTACTTTAGACACACCTCATTTTAACGCCCGGAATCTTGGGTTTAGTTGTATAGAAACAGCTGATGTCGAAAGAAATTTTAAATAACTTGTATCTAGAAGAAATAACTGTCATAGTATAAGCCCAAGGTAAAAAAAAAATATAAAAAATATTGTTTCCCAATGACATTATATTTTGTTCTAATTCTTTCAATGAGAATAAAAGTAGAGAAAAATTACCTAGGTACATTTTGAAATCTCATAAGCTTAAATATGTACTTATTTAAACATAGCTAGTAGTTTTCATATGATAAAATAGGTATATGTAATGGTTTTAAAAATTAAAATTGTATTTATACATGACATGTTATTTGGCATTTACTTAGTCTACTAAAGTATTCTTAAACAAGTAACACTCAAGAAGGGCTATTTTGGAGATCTGTCATGGCTATAACCTTTGAATTAAAAAGTACTATTTATATTGTAGTTGTTTGCTTGGAGGCCATATACTAAAAGTTTTAGAAAAAAGTATGTGAAAAGGAAATCATTTAAAGTTTATCGACCGTGAATACCCATGTTTATTTTAATGTGGCCTTTTGTAATTGGCCCTTCCTCTTTTGATATGATTATAAGTAAGTTATCTGATACTTCTTGAACCCAATATATACTTTTTAGGGTTCCGTAGTCCTAGGATAAGGAACCCTTTTAGTTTCGTCAAGTCCGTCTGTTTGTCCTCGGTTTTGCTTGGAGACTTAGCATTACAGAGCTGTAATTTTATGGAGATATGTTTATCGGTCACGCCGACAAAATGGTAGAATAAAATTTTGATAAATATTTTTTTAGGGTAGCTCCGCGACATATAACCTGGGGAAGATTTTTTTTCATCATCTACCCCATCGTGTGCGATATCGATATAGAAAATTAAGACTCCTGCTCAAATATATTGTGGTAACTACAGGTAACTACGGAATCCTACACTGCGCGTGGCACGACATGCACATGGCCGTTTTTTTTAAAAATAGTATGGTTAGTCGAAAGAAAGTTTTACAAAAAAAAAACACGCGGTCTAGGCAGCACACGGGACGCGAACCCGCACCCTCCGCTATCCGGGCGGATGCACTGACCATTATGCCACCGCGGCCCTATTGGCCGTATCGAACTCTTCGCATTTCAAGTAACCAACAACGTCAAACGAATACCTGGCAGATAGCAGCTTGGTCTGCGTGGATTTTTTTCTCGTAAAATTTTCTTTTAATTTAAACATTAAGCAGTTAAAAGCTTAAAAATATGATAGTATGGATAATTTATCCAAACATTTTGTGTACTATCTCTCTCTACTGTGGAAGTCTCAGAATAATGTTTTAGTTATTTATATTTTAGTTGTTTGCTTCGAGGCCTTAGTGTAATTGTTTTAGAAAAAGTAAACCATTTAAAGTTTATCGAGCACATAATAGTTATTTTACTTTGGCCTTTTGTAATTGGCCTAACCTCCCTTAATACGATTGTAAGTAGGTAAATATCTGATACGTTCTTCTACACCCAATATTATATACTTTGTTTTAAACATAGTATGCATAAATTAAACATACATTTTGTATCCTATTTCTACTGTGGAAGTCGCATAATAATAACTTTAGTTATTTATTATTCTGGCCAAAAAATCTCGCACAGGCAGTAAGAATAGAGCACATTTTGCACGAAATTTGCGACGACTCGCATTTCATGCCCAAACCATTGATAACAATCGAATGTTTGGGTCCTCATCAAATTGCTAAATCTATTTATGGTTTTTAACAAAAATTTAATACAGAAACGTTAATCCATTTTTAGGGGTAGGAAAAAATCGAAGATAGAAGACGTCCAGAGAAAACAGCTGTCAAAAAAACCGGCCAAGTGCGAGTCGGACTCGCGCACCGAGGGTTCCGTACAAACCTGCAAGGTTTACAAAGTTCGTTCATTACGACAATCTAGTCATAACTATGGTATTTTTATTGCAAAATGAAATTCATAACATTACAATGGGGAAAGATGGAGGAGCATAAATTTAAGACAAAGATCTCTTTATCGTTTAAGTAATCCTTTATTTTATATTAACACATATCATTTATCTATAATATAACTGAAACACTTATACTGCCTTGCAGCAGACTTGCGAAAGTTCTTTTATTAAAGTTATTTATTTACTAAGTTTTTTAGTCACTATTTAGAAATCTGGTTCAAAAATATTAATTATATATTAAATTTGAACCAGACCTGTAAATGGTGACTGAAAAAGAAGTAATAAGTTTATATTTATTAAAAAATATATTTTTTAATGTAACTAAAAATTTAAGGTTTTCGGAATTTTTCCTTTATGTGTGCTATAAAACGTTGCTTCATGCCAAATTTCAAGATTCTAGGTCGACTGGAAGTACCCTTTAGGTTTTGATTCCCTTGCGAGTACTTGCGAGTTTCAAAATATGCAGCTTAAATTGCTGTTTCTTTTGATTGCGTTGACATAGAAGTTTGATTTTATTACAGCTTAAAGGTATTATAGACCTGAGTATTTGGTATGAATTTCAATTTAATGCCTCTACGCGTTTATGAGGAAATGGGTAGTAAGGTTAAAATTATTAAAAAAAATATATTATGTGATGTAACTAAAAATTTATGGTTTTCGTAATTTTTCCTTTATCTATGCTATAAGACGTTGCTTGGTACCAAATTTCAAGATTCTGAGTTCACGGGAAGCACCCTGTAGGTTTTGATTCCCTTGCAAGTGTCGAAAATTTGCGGCATAAACGGCTGTATCTTTTGATTGCGTTGGCTTAGAAGTTTGATTTTTTCACAGCTTCAAGGGACAGTAGACCTGAGTAATTGATATAAATTTCAGCTTCATACCTCCACGCGTTCCTGAGAAAAAGGGTCTTGACAGACGGACGGACGGACGGACAGACGGACAACAAAGTGATCCTATAAGGGTTCCGTTTTTCCTTTTGAGGTACGGAACCCTAAAAATCACAAAACAAACAAGTACCATGAATCTAAAGAAAAGTTTACTAGAAAAAAATCCACGCGGACCAGGCAGCGGACGGGACTCGAACCCGCACCCTTCGCTATCCGGGCGAATGCACTGACCATTATGCTACCACGGCCCTATTCGCCGCGTCGAAATTTTCCTAGCCTTAAGCTGCAAGGCAGCGCCATCTCTTCGCATTGTAGGTAATCCACAATAGGGCCGTGGTAGCATAATGGTCAGTGCATTCGCCCGGATAGCGAAGGGTGCGGGTTCGAGTCCCGTCCGCTGCCTGGTCCGCGTGGATTTTTTTCTAGTAAACTTTTCTTTAGATTTAAACATCTAGCAGTTAAATGCTTAAAAAAAACAACATAAGTACCATGAAGCTATTAAAGGTATAACTTTATGATAAGTACCAATCATAATATACTGTCAGAAATAATCAAAATCGATACTTAATCTAATATACGTAGCATGGCGGAAATCCAAAATTCGTGATGCTATTTAAACACACTATCTAGATAGATAGATAGATAGATAAACACTTTATTACTCACACATACACAATTAAAGGGTTTACAAAACAGATAGTCAACTATGGTGGGTAAAGGCGGTCTTATCGCTGAAAGCGATCTCTTCCAGACAACCTTTAAGTCGAAGGATAGTTTAACAGAGATAGAAGAGTAATGTGCCAGCAAAATATAAAACAAAATAAAATAGAAATAACATTATATCTAGTGTTATACTATATATATTTTTAAGTAGCGTAGCAGATTCAGAATAGCAAAAAAGCACTGTGAGCTTAATAGGCGAAGAGAATGTATAAGGCGTACCTACCCACTTACTAATGCATTGGCAAATAGCAATGAAGTGATTTTAATTAAAGTGGTGCTTTGAGTTCAATAGTGCCTCCAAATAATTTAAAAAATGCTCATAGTTTCTATACTGATTGACATTTTGTGTAGGGGAGAGTGGGTAACAGTGGATCACGGGTCACAGCGGATTATTCGCTATAATTCTTACGTCTGATGCTTTACGCACACAAGCAAACGCGTGGCTACTGCTCGTCGATACCCCCCTCTCACGCGCTTGTCGCCGCCGCGCTCGCCGAGCGGAATCACGTGCTGTCACACGCAGACCAATAGGTAAGTACGAAAGTATTTTTTTACGTAATTTAAAAATTTGTCGTATTCCCAACCCTTTAATAAATATAAATGATAGTCGTATATTTTGAACTTGTTATTTGATAAATTCGTTGTGGGTAATGTAATTTTGGCTTGGGTATAAGTAGTTATTTTTTGAATATTTTTTTTTGCGTCGTACCGGCCTATGGGTCACAGTGAATAATTTTCATTTGGGTCACAGCGGACTGTAGCTGCACGGTAGCGCTGCATGATATTAAGATGATTTTACCAAAACCTACGTTTTCTGGGACTACAAAGAGGAAGCAAGGCATGCACAACTTTAACGTTGATCTTTCTAACATTAATTTACGCTAATCTAATTTAATTTGACCTCAAACCGAATCTCAGACAATTTTGAGATATCAGAAAATGAAAATATTTGTTTTTATAGTTTATTTTTTGTTAACGATTACTGAAAAAGTAATAATTTTTATTTTTAATAGTTGATATATCAACAATATTCCTATTAAAGTTTATATTAATGATTACACGAGGAGTAAATATATTTATGTTTAATAGTTGAGTTAGCATTTAACAAAATTCTTATTAAAATGTTTGTTAATGATTACTGAAGAAGTAAATATGTTTATTTGAATAGAGAAGAGAACTTTGTGGAAATTAAAGGAGAATAACTGTTGTTTATTTAAACAAAATGTTGATTAGTTTAGGTCTCTTTATACTAGCATAATTTGAAAGACTTGTTAATTTTTGATAAGACTGTGATAGAAGGCCTTAGAATATAAATAAATAAATAATTATGAAGAAAATTGGTATTCTATTGAACTTTTTTTTAAAAGATCCAGTGTACTCCAAGCGATTCCCTGTCATCCATGAAAAGATCCAAAGTGACCCATCCACGGGTCACAGTGGATCATTTCCCATTTTTTTAAAAAACTTGTTATAACTTGTAAATTTATGCCGTTTTTACCAATAATTGCACCTGGTTTTGTAGATTAGGGACATATCTTGTGGTTAATTATCATAGATTAATTGTTTACGCCCAAGTTTATACTTGGGATTTGTGGAACTTGAAAAAAAAAGTGATCCATTGTTACCCACTCTCCCCTAAATGATGACATACACAATCGTTCTCATAACACATAAAAACTAATTGTAATGTAATAGTGCCTACTTTTTGTACTTGTCATTAAATTTTTCGTCTCGTGTGATCGAACTCTCAAGGTTTTACTTGACAAACCGACCCAACGAAAAAATGTTTCCGTAAATATTTTAATTTTTTCGTAAGTAAGTAACAGAGGCAATTTAAAATTCCTCACTCTGAATATTTATTTGAAAGTAAATTGTACTCAGTACTACAAAGTTATGTAGATTACCCCACTGTTTTCATTGAAGTCGATCGAGGCATTCAATTCACAATCGTAAATGATATTAATGCTACTTGAAAAGAAAAGAATAAAACAACCTTCACTTATTTATCGACAAACTGCTAAATGCAATTGGAGCCTGTCAATTCGACGAACGATGACACTAACCTACGTTATTAAACGACCGGTTTACGTGAAACGTCTTCTCACTACACACGGTTACATAACTGTTACATTTCATAACATGACGGTTTGATATCACTCGCGCTAAGAGCAACAAGGTCGCGAGCACGAGAGAAACCAGTTCAATTTATAATGCGAAATTCCGTTATTTTGCATAGTCGTTATAGAAATTATTTATATTGTTTTTTTTTTTAGTTTGTATTGCATTGTAGTGCTAATCAACAATAAAAACGTTCTTAGTAATTGTGATACGAAATTACAGACAGATATACTATCTACACGATAAACGACACAAATATGCTGTTTTGGTTGGTTGGTTATTTGGTTAATAGTTATTTATGATATTAGTGCGGTAAGTTGGTTATTATAAACGAGTAGACGAATGTAAGAACCAGACGAAGTCGAGGGCTTACTATAGTCAAGAGTTTATAAATCGTTTTACCGCACTCTACGATATTTGCCCCGTAATTTTGAACTTTCGGACAAGGTATACAAAACTCCGTAATTTTGGAGCGAATGTTGGAATTGAAAACAATATTATTGCGAATAAACAGCTTTTCTTATAAATCAAAAGGAATTTATATTTATGTCATCATTACCAATATTTCTCAGTAAATTCGATAAAACAACTGAAAACATTTTTAAACACAACATTATTTGAAAATCAGACGCTGAAAGCACTTAATCATAATTATTACCATTACGCACGAAGAACAAGTCTTATACGAAGGTGAAAAGAAAGTAATTTTCGGAAGGCGTGTTTAAAAGGAACAAGCTTTAAGTATTCAGAGTCGCGTAAACATGTAGTTAAAGAACAATTTATATAAATTAATATTTTACTAGTGGGTGCGATCGAGTTTGTCTGCGTGGTTTCTTATACAAGCTTCCATCCCCTTTTTCACCCCCTTAAATGATGATTTATAGGATAAAAACTATCTTATGTCCTTTCCCGGGACTTGAACTCTCTATAAACCAAATTTCATCTAAGCCGGTTCAACGGTTTAAGTGTGAAGAGGTATCAGACTGACACACTTTCGTATTTATAAATATTAGTATGAAAGTTTGGATACACCTTGTGCTTGAGAGTTTGAAAGTTACTCGCAAACGCGTATAAACGTACTTATGACACAATACATATGCGACACTAATATCTCCAACACTGTGGCAACAGCCCATGACAAATATTTAAAACAACCCTTAATATTTTATATTATTTTCCTTCATTTTAACGTTAGTCAACCACGATAGTTATTCATGAACATTACACATTAACTGACTACATTACCATTGATTGCAATCCGCAATATTTTTGTCGTAAATAAGAGAATATAATCTTTCTAGCATTCTTCTTGCCTTCTGCTCCAAATGAAACAAAAATAATAACAAACACGCTTTCGTGTTTGTAACTTCTGTGCTTTTGATTTGCCCTAAGAAAGCTAAGATTTACTGTCATTGACGGGGTTGTATTGTTGTCGGTACGTCTTCTAACTAATGGATACCCCTTTTCTCGTGTTATTCAGTTTCCCATCATTTTCTTTTGTTAGCGCTTTTGTAATAAAGAAACAGCTCCACTAACACTTCTCCGTGAACAAAGTATAGTAAACTCTGAAATCACTGAAAACGATTGCGTTTCGAGTGTAGTGTAATTAATATTCATATATATATTCAGCCGAACATGTAACGAGTATTTTGTCAGCGTGGAAGACCAAACACTGAAAAGAACAACTTAACTAAAACCTTAACAAAGGCTAGATTTTACAGGTTTCATTACCCAATAGTTGACAAAAGGGATATTAATATGCCTCCGCTGTCTTTCTGTCTGTCAAAAGGCTCTACACTTATTGTCTTGTGCATAAATAAGAATGTAGACACCTAGCATTTTTACAATAAACTTACTAATAAAGCCGCTTCCGCAACAAATATAAAAATAACACAAAGCTAAACAATCAAGATAAATTCCCCCTAGGAAACTTTAACTGAACAAAGAACTATAAAAATTAAAATTATAATGTCAATAGTTAAAAACAATATAACCCATAAATGTGCGTTGACCAATCGATCATAATTTTATTGTAGCCAGTAGTAAACATACATTACTCTAATATGTCAGTTTAAGTGATTTGTCAACGCAACATGCATTTACTTGTTAATAACAACCAATTAACTACTTTTTTATGTCTCTAAAAAAATCTTTTATCTACGCGGCCTATTGTATTACAATTTGTAAAATGTAGAACTGTCAAACATTAACAAATAACACACCTATGCACACTGACAAATTGGTATCTTTTTTTCTAATTTATTACTGTATGATTAATGTTTAACACTTATTTTACACCTTTGACGAGCAGTTTTTGCTACAGTAGCATAGAGCAATTTATAGACAAATTGTGTCTTAAAGAATAATCAATTTAGATGTTTATGGTATGTTCTTTTACCAATTAGGTGTAAATTTCTATAGATAGATATCTTTAAAGTGTCTAGTTTAAGTTTCCCACATAATTATAGTTTACAATAACGATCTATGTGGAACAATGTCCTCAGTGTATGGGAAATATCGATTGCAAGAGGTGCAACTCAGTTGCATCGATGTCGAAACTCACTCGACACCGACAGCACATAAGTGGGTAACTAACTGATAATAGCTGCTTTGTAATTTTGATCGCGTGATCCTTTTTCATGCGTGTTCAGAACATTTGTTTACCAAAATTAGATTACCTGAAAACCGGATGAAATCATAGGCACTTTGAATATTTAGTTCGCTTGAAAAAGCAAACTTTTGCCACGATCGAGCAATTAACGTAACCTACCTTAAATGTTTAATCTTATTAGTATTACTTAACCGCAATTCGAATTCAAAAAGTAGTTTACTTAATCGTTTGCAATAATTATTTTTCCTAAAAACCGGATAAAACATAGGTAAGTAGATACTTTAATTATTTGATACTTTCGAAAAAGCAAACTTTTGCTACGATTTAGCAATTTAGCTAACCTACTCTAAATTTTTAATCGCATTAGCGCGCAGGGTTGCCAAACTTATGAGAACTCTAACGTTCGAGGTTCGAGATTTAGCAGTCTCGATACGTGATACGAGGTAAATAGAAATCTCGTACACTTGATATGAGATTTTAACAATGTTATCTTTTTGTGTCATGTACACAAGCCAAAAATATTATCAGAAAGTAAATACATGTCCAGTCCACAAAGGTTCGTCTCAGTAAGTACAGATTCATTATGCCATCACTAAATGCATTCTTATCCATTGGCTGGAGTAATCGGGGAAACCCTGCCATATTTATTTTGTCGCTTAACGTGATAAAAGAAAAGCCACTTTCTTCCATATCCACCTTGATAACGAAAACATGAATTGAAAGATATCTCAACTATCTCTATCTATCTATAAATATGTATACTTACAACTTTTTCTTTTTTTTTCTTTTGTGTATAATACAATTACTTAATTAGTAGAAACCGACTTCCTGTACATACTTGATGCAAAATTACAAAAAAAAAACGAATTTTAGCCACGCTAATACGAAAAAATTGAATTCAAAAGTGTTTCACTTGTAGGTACTCGATATTTTTACAGGAAATATCAATCTTAATGCCAATTAATATTTTTGTATGTTTATCAGGTAACTTCTACCCGTATTTTCTTTGTTCTATCCGTCTCGGTTTTCACGATTATATTTTCCAAAATCTATTATTGCATTACAATAAAAATTACATACACCTACCTACAGTGGGTACATTACGTATTGCAGGCGACGAAGTAGGTCGTGGTCACCATAAAAGAAGACCAAGGTTTAGGTACTTTGATAATAATCATCTGTTTTGTTATAATTAAGAGAAATCACATAATTGGTATAATTACTGTACTTTTCCAATACAAAAAAATCGCCCTGAGAAGAGTTATCAAAAGTGAAACTTTTTGCTTACGATATAATGTCGTAACTCGATGGAAACGAGTTCTCATAAAACATAAATTTTAATTCATAATATATGACAAGTAATCAAGGTTCGATTAGAACCTTAAACAAACTAGAAAAAGAAAGAAAATAAATCTCCAAATGTTAGTTAACATTAATTTGATAAAAACCTAGCAGCTACTAGTTAGAATTAAAAGAACAGATTAATAAATTATTATTATTATTATTACTGTTGTCAAGTTTACAAATAGCTAATACGAATAGCCAAGTGAAGCCATAAGCTTTATTTCTAGGCCATTTATTTAGAATAGATATTTAGCACGCTCAAAAACTTCTCAATTAATTGAAATTCAAAAGAGGTCTTTGGCAACACTATATAGGAATATATAAAAATGTAATAGTTGCTTCCGGTTTCCTTATCGGGCATCATTACCATGTGCTCAGTATGTATAAAGTATGTAAGAAATAAATAAATGTTTGGGGAATTTGGCTGGCTTCACTTTCCCTGCAACTTCACAGTTCACTTGCTCAATATTCTACCGTAAGTTAAACAATATGAGCGCTTATGTTCTACTATACGGTCGCACATCATATTTACCAAATATTGATATTAGTTGATAGCTAAATAGATATGTTAATATAATAATGCCGTCGGTGATCTATGAGTAACTTCCTCCCGAGTCGTTAGGCATTGTTCAAGTGTTTGTAAACAGTTAACTGCACAATTTACCACACAATGAACTATTGTTTTACTCGGATGATAGTTATTACCCAATTACAGGGAATTTTAAATGTTTTCTAACAATGGTCCCGATCGAAAAGCAAAATTTATCAGTGTAGGTACCTATGTATGCGTATCCTTAATTATTACCTAATTGTTCAATTTCTGAATGCATCGTGTTTTAGAAAACATATCCTAGCAGATATTACAATTATGCATATCGGTAAAAGCAAGCTTATCGGTTAGTTTTGTTAGATAATCTATACAAATAATATTACTCTACATTTAAGGACTTACTCTTTGTCAGTACTTAAATGTAGGTTATACCAGAAATCTTTTTTTTTTGGCGTTCATACGTTTTGGTCTAACGTATTTTTTTTTTATAGAAAGGTCCGACAAATCACTCCACCCACCTGATGTTAAATGATGGTGAAGTCCAGACGTGAATATAGCTGATAAGATAGTATTACGAATAGAAGTTTCACTTATATGTTTGTAAATTTATCCAGAAGTTCACATAGGTATGGTAAAAGTAAAATACCCTCTAAATCCCCATAACACAAGTCTTACAGAGCTTACTTTGGCTAGGCTATTTATTGGTGTGTTTAAAAAATATACTTTCAAACGTTAACAAACTTCCTTTAAGAATACGAAATCCATTACCTCTACGAAATGGAACTGAGGCTCTTAATGTGAATGGAGTCATTGAAAAGTACCTCGAATAATCATAATAATTATCCTATAATGCACAAAATATAGAGACGCATTGCAATGAAAACTTAAAATAAAATAACTTTAATAAGCTTTTGCCACAGTCGACTTTCAGCGATGTTCGGTAGATAACTAGCATAATGATATGCAATAATTTATTCAAGGTAAGTGATTTCCTATAAAAACAAGACCCTGCTTAAATATTAGTAACAACATGATTATTTAACAAATTATATGTTGACACATAAATAATAGGAACAAAACTAACGCAATTGGAGCCTCTTCGCAAATGAATCTCAGATATTTTTATATATCATAAAATAGTAAAGTCTTAGGTGCAAAAACTCAGAACAACTAAGTTTTAATAAATACTTAATACAAAAATAAACGAGAGCGACAGTATCTGTAGTAAAGTTCAGAAGGATTTGTTTATGGAAAATATGAAATTGAATGAAAAGCAATTCACTGTCATAAAATTAAATGAAAATATGCTAAACACACTAACAAATTAGTGTTAAAGGACTGTAAATATAAAATAGATATAGCAGGAAAATATTCCCTTTTTAATAAAATAATGAGACCAGAAAGAAAATGTTACCGTTTTTCTAATGAAGTGAAATAAAAAACAATATATACAAGCAAAACGTATTAAAATGCACAAAGCTTTAAAACAAGGTATGCAAAAGAAATCAAAACATACCAGGCGGAATGGTGCCTTGTGTCTTTGAGTACAGCATTTGTTCTTATAACATTACATTAAGTAATGTTAGAAAAGAGTTTCACAGTCAAGTAACTTTTGAGTTAGTTAGTGTTATCACTTAATGCAATTACAACAAGCTACAGACAGCTCACAAATTTAAATAACATTATTTTTGAGAGCACCCCTTCGGCGATAGATCAATTTAAGATACGAGCTTTGACTACCTAAATATTAAGTTTAACTGAGTAAAACTTACAGTATAGTTATGTTAATTGATGATGAGATAATGAAAGCTACTACGGGCATCATCAATAACAATGAGCTAACACAGAACAGCTGACATTCACGGGTTTATTTACCTCATTATTTATATATCCAATATACCACTATACAAACACAGTATAGATACCTACTTAATAAATCAGTATAATTGAATTTTCTCGGTAACTTAACATTAATACCTTATGAGGATGAGATAACCTTTTGAGGTTCAGTGTTCTACAAAATTTTCATCCAAGTTCTAAACAATTTAATTTAGTTTTTTCTATATTGGAACACTTTTCAACGCCTATGTGTAAAACATGTACACATTTTCTGAAGGTAAACGACAGAAACATTTCACTTGACATAACATTTGTGTCGCTCCACAGAATTTATTCTATTAACGTTCTCGTTAGATTTATTTTAAGATCCGTAACTTAATACATTAGAAGTTATTTGACTTGGAGAAAAATTATTAAGTACTTACAGTTGCATTTTAAAACGATAACATGCCTATCTATTAAGACAGAAACATCAGTTTTTCTGTTCATAGAAACGCTGTAAAATGTTTAATGAAAAGATTTTATATTGGTTTTAGAAAAATGTTTCGTACCTACAATCTTCACATAGATAGATTTCCGGTACCATGTGGTAATCAAATAACCAGAAATAATTTTCATAGCATGCGCCACACTTGAACGGACACCGAAAGAACGCAATCAATCTTCCAAATTAGGTGATTACAATGTAACATATCGTACATAAAATCAGTTACTCAAATTTGCAACCAATTACTAAAATCAGTCACTTTATTTATTTAACATTCATCACAACGAAAACCGGCAAAAGTTTTATTTGAGCATATTCTGAGCAATGCATTGTTAGACCAGAAATATTCCAAACACTATATGCAATTGAAAATGAATTCTTAAACTTATATATAAACTAAATTACAATAATGCATGAGATTCATATATCAATATTATTTAAAGCATTAAGACACCGCTCTGAGTTGAAACAATCAATGAACACCTCACACACAACTTATTAATAACATGAGTCAATAAAATCCGTTGTTTGTATTGACAGACCCATGCACTGACCCCATAGTTTGAACTCAAACAGATTATGAAAACTCTATTAATTTTAAGTACCTGTGATGGTAACAACACCGAATGTCGGCTACCGGTGATTTATTCGAACGCGTGGTTATTAGTCGCGGACAACGAGTCGGGACGCGAGTGAGCCTTACGCTTTGATTGCTTACTGAGGAAGGTGCGCACGCGCCGAAAACGCAGCCCCGCTTTACCGTGGCTACACACACCACACCACCTCGAAAGTAAAAGTGGCCGATCCCGAAGGCGTGGCCACTACAACCGTGAGTCGGTGCTACTCTCAACGTTTGGTGCAGCCAAGGTGCGTGATTGCCTGTCGTGATACATGATTTCACGTTGATATTTTTTGCATTGACGTAAATGTCAAGGTCACCCTTGGCTCGAAAATAATTGCACTCGCTTTAGATAAGCTGTTCAGAACGATAGATCCTGGATATTAGAGTGTTTTTATGGTTGCTCTAGTTAACGCTACAGTATTCTCTTCCTTGCTTTTTAAATACCTATCCGATTTACATAATCTTAAACCTTCTACGTATTGTTGCATTCTAGTTTATTTTTATGGTAAACCAAGTTTTTGCCTTTCACAAAAATCTTTTAATCAATCTTAATATTATAATAATACGAATTGATATATAAATATTGGCAAATGTTAAAGGCATCATAACCGTCAAAACGCTTGTAAAATGTAATTCTTGAGTCGTTCGTCTATTGAGAACGCTCATTTTCTACTTTGCATTCGACATGTGAAATTCCCTTATCTGATTATAGTTCGACTGCAACGAGTGCTGTCATCCATTCCTTATTATACAAACACGCCTAGGGAGTAATAGAGTAATTAAACTCACACGTTATTTAGATCATTACTCTTTTTTATTAAAATATATCTAAATTTCATTGATTTGAAGTATTTTTGATTGTTTCTTTATGATACTAACATTGCGCATTATGCTTGCAGTACTGAGACGAACGATTCAAAAATGCAGAAAAACAGCTTAATGCGGCGACAGGACTATGTATAGTGTTACTTAAGTCGCATACGGAAATGCAGTTTCAAACGAGCGTTTAAAAAATAGGTCTCCTACCGAAAGCCAAGAGAATATGAAAAACTGGTCAAGTACGTATTGGGCCACACACACTGTTCCGAACACGAATGATTCCGTAATTGCTTATCACAAATCGCAAATCACAAACTTTAGGCTCTTCAACTTTGGGTAATGTCTAAACGGCTTCTGGGAATAGGCCCTGTTCTGCCTGATACTACCAAGAACCAACAACAACAAAATGTTATTCGAGCAGATACATATTTTTTTCATTTCCATCACTTTGCCGGCGTGACTAATGAGTATGTAAATCAGTTTAAATTAAAACCTTCTTGTAATAAGATTCTCTAAATTAAGCTTGGAATTTTTGGAAGGTCCCACAAGCTGCATTCAGACGGACGGATGATCAAGGCAAAGTCAAACTAAAACCCTAAAAACGGAGGTGTAACACGTTTTTATTTGAAAACTGTAAGTAGGTACCTATACCTTTAAAACTTATTTCGGTTTGGATAAAAGATCATTTTTAGAGATTTAGATCTTTTTTTAATACTTTATATGTGAACTTGTTTTGTTGTTATCAATTTAAGTAAATAGTTTCATGTAAGTAGTGAGTTTCGGAAAGGAGATAATTGTTTTTATAAAATAAATTTTGATGATGCCTCAGTTAAAAACTTAAGAATTTAATATAATTGTTAAGTTATTATTACTAGTTTTTATCTTGATTGTTATATAAGACGTGGTTAATTTCCTAATGCATATTTTTTATAAACAAATTATTTTTTATCAAAACATATATAATTGTTGTAAATTTTAATATTGAAATAATAAATAATAATATATTCTTTAGATTCAGAAAACTTTCAATTCAGTTTATTTCGACAGAGTGACAAAGTCATAGAAAAAAGACAAAACAAATTAAAATCAAAGACAAATTTCAAAGTACCTATACAACCTACTAACACTGCCCCTTTGTGTAGGCATTAATAAAAGTAACAGCCAACTAAAAACATAGAAATTAACATTAACAGCTAACATTCACAAAATATAAGAAACAATCAAAAAACATTTAATAATTTGGTTAGCAATTGATGCTTTTCCTTACTAAGCGCCTTGGTAAGTAAATCCGCGGCTAACTCAGCTGAAGGCCTATACACTATATCAATGATACCTTCATTTACAGATTCACAGATAAAATGATACAGTACGTCTATGTGTTTCGTTCTTTTGAACGATTCATTGTTAACCATTTTGTGTGTGCTCTGACTGTTGTTAAAAATAGTTATTGGTTCTTGTAAGTTGACACTAAACTTCAACTCGTTAAAAATATTCTTTATGAATTTGGCCTCCTTAACAGCAGAACCTAAACTATAAAACTCGGCTTCGGTAGAAGACAAGGCAACAACATTTTGTTTCCTCGCGGCCCAATTTACTAAAGATTGTCCATACATTGGTAAAGTGCCGGAGTACGAACGCCTATCTATAATATCTCCCGCCCAATCAGCGTCACACAAAATAAAAGCTTTTTGAGTACCTGTGCGTTTAAAATTTAAGCCAAAGTCTTGTGTGCCTTGCAAATAGCGTAAAACGCGTTTTGCAGCAACCCAATGTGTTTCATCAAAACCTGTGTTATATTGGCTTAACTTGATACACGCAAAAGCAATGTTAGGCCGTGTACTGACAGCTAAATACATAAGGCTGCCTATCAGTTCCTGATAAGGAAATTTATTGTCACACACTAAAGCCTTTTTTAAATTAAATTTTACTTCCATTGGAGTAGCAATTGGCTTACATTCGGCCAAACCAAATTTTGTTAACAAATTTTGAATATAAGCCGTTTGTGAAAGTTTAAGAGTACCATGGGCTCTATCTCGAAAAACTTTCATACCTAAAGCTTGCTTAACAGGTCCAAGTAATTTTATCTGGAAATTTTTCATTAAAAGGTCATAAAGCTCTTGTTTTCCTGTTTTACTATTGAAAAATACGAAAAATCGTCAACATATAGTGCAATGATGACTTTATTTTTATCAAAATGTTTCTGATAGACACATTTTTCACATTTTAACTGAGTAAATCCATTAGAAACAAGAACGTAATGAACTTTCTCATTCCAGGCTCCACTAGCCTGTTTAAGACCATATAAAGATTTCTTTAAAAGAAAACTTTATCCTGCCCCTCAGTCTTAAAACCTTCCGGCTGTTCCATATATATGGTTTCGTTAAGGTCTCCATTGAGGAAAGCAGTATTAACATCGATGTGCTCCATATCCATGTCAAATTCTACGCCAATAGCAAATAATGTTCTTAACGTGCTGTGTCTCACTACAGGAGCAAATGTCTCCTCATAATCGACGCCATAACGTTGCGTGAACCCTTTAGCGACTAGTATCGCTTTATATTTTGTGAGATTTCCATCAGCATCCGTTTTTTCTTTAAAAACCCATTTGCATTTAATTACATTTGTGTCCTTTGGTCTATCTGCTAAGGTCCAGACATTATGTGCTATGAGAGAATCGTATTCATCTTTCATGGCTATAAGCCATTCATTGGCATGATCAGAGTTGATTGCTTCACGATAAGTTCTTGGTTCATTGCGACTTATTAGTGCTTGATGTGTGAAATAATTCATCACATAATCATCGAACCAAGCCGGGGGATGACGCTCACGAGCAGGTCTATTATTACTAAGTTGTGGTGCTTCAATAACAGCATTATTATCAACAACAGCATTATCATTATCAACGTCTGAAGTAAACGTACGTTATTTTCAAAATTGTCATTAATCGCTGAAGTATCTATCGCATCGACAAAAATAGAATTTGGAGTATCATTAACCACATTATCAATATTTTGAGAATGTGTATCTGAAGCATTATCAACTAATTGTTCAGTTGGAGCATTATGAACAATAATGTTTTGTGTATCAAAAATAACCTTCTCATTTGATGTATTATAATCACTAGCATTCTCATCACCAGTATTATTAAAAGCTAGATCCATTATTTAAGAAAAATAATGGATCTAGCTTTTATAATTTTTCCAGTTTCTGGATCAGCTAGACGATAATCATCGGAATGAGTACCATATCCTACCATAAAACCTACTAACAAATATAATATAATTATTGCTCTTTATATAATCAAAAAATCTAAATTTTATTTTTTGATCACTTCAAAAGGATTTGGAAATGATTATCTGTTAAGCCTTTTCGGTAATATATTTTTTACATATATCGTATGATAAAATGATAAATCCTGATATTTGCAAAAATCCTAGAGATTTTGGGAAAACACGGATAATTAGACAATGGCGATGACATTGATCGACCTTACTGTAAACATTTTTTATTCTGACACGTTGTTGGCCGTTGCTACGGCATGCTCGCTACGCTCGCTCGGCCATGGTCTGGTATTCATAGTCGAATACTAACCTAACCTAATGTGAACCCAAGAACCCAAGAATATTTACTACTCAGAACAGCGGCCCGTTCTTTTTGCAATGCATATGACTATTATTTGGAAGAAAGTAATATCTCGCCTAAGAACATTTGTCAGTGTTTATCATTAAAATATTGTATGTGGTTTTAAATTATAGACCTTTTCACCCATGAACTAAAGTGCACATGCGCTTATAGCTACACTGCGAGTGACCGCAACTTCTTCTGGGTGAAAAAACAGTTTCTCCAAGCTCCTTCTATATTCATAAAAGGTCATTAAGTTTCTCATTGAATACTGAATTCGATCCCCCTTTTCACCCCGTAAAGGAAGATTTCTGGAAAAAACTACTTATCCGATGCACTTTCTCTATTTGAAACACTTTTTATTTAAGTCGGTTCAGCTGTTTAATCTATATTTTTCGTTCAAAATTCATGCATTCAAAACTGCTTTGAGAATAAAACTATAAGGCCCAATCTTATCTCAAAATTTTAAAACTACGTTTAAATGATGCGGTGTTGAAACGAAGAGTAGTTCTATTAGTACTATTTAACGTTGCTAAATACCCGATGCACGTTTCCCAGGCGCACAATCGAATCTTTTTGTGGACATTCTATAGTATAATGACACGATACAGAGAGAAATAGGAAACACGAGCCGAGCCCACGACATTTCGTATTGAGAGAATCAGACCGAAACCATTTTAGGATCATATTGATTTACATATACATTTACTCTTGTGACACCGGTAGGACATTCCAAAACGTCCGTATCAAAATGAAAACTAAGTACATGTCTAATTAATGCAATAGGTAGTCGGATACTTCCTACATGTGTTTCGTTACATTGATTTCTTATTAAATTACGCAATAACTAACCGGAGATGTTAGCGACAGTGGTTTTCTAGCGATTACCCGGAACTTTATCTGCTCGATCATCCAAACAAGGGGAAAATATTTAGCAAGACCACATGAAGGCGGATATGATTGTAGCAAAAATGTAACTTCGGTTTGTATAAAAGTTCTCATGGACAACCTTACATATTATCTACTTATATTGACTTATACAATCAGGGGTACGTACTAGCAAATAATTGAATTATATTTCTATGATTATCTATTAGACGACCTCCGTGACCGAGTGGTTTGTCGCCGGGTTCCAAAGTGTCGCCTACTCAGTAGGTCCCGAGTTCAAATAGCAGCAGATGTTTGTGTGATGAATACGAGCATTTGTTCTCCAGTCATGGATATTTCATATGTATTTCTATATAAATATACTTAGATATGTATCAGTATATGTATTGTATCCGTTGCCCTAGTATCCCATAATAAGCCAACAAGTTATTACTTTGGGGCTAGGCTATATTTATTTATAAAATTCGTGTTACACATTCGCACTGCCCATGCCATGAGTTTCTAGAGAATAATCATATATAATGCGATTTAACTAAGAATAGGACCGACTGGGCGCCATATTATGATGTCATAGCTGTCAATTCAAACCAAATAGGTAGACAGTGACCAAAAAAAGTTTTTATTTAATAAAACTTATTTACTTAGATTAAGTGAGAAAAAGCATAAGTTTTTTTAATAACATTTATTTATTAAGATTGAGAAAAAAAAACACCGATTTTTAATAATATTTATTTATTAAGACTGTGAGAAAAAACATTGATCAGAATGTAGCTCTATTCCGCTCATCTCTCCATTACCGCTGGAGTAGTTATGAATAATCATGCATTAATACTAGGTCACATACGAACATGCATCTTATATGTAAACGAAAGTTTGAAATAGAGTTTCTGAACGCAACTTAAAGTGACATTTGGTTGACGATTTAGGCTATCAACCATTCATGGCCAAAGCTCAATAAGTGAAAAAAAATATCAACCGATATTAATTATCAATATTTGCGAGTTTGTTTACAAATGTTTGGTTTTTATTCTTGAATTAGCGAAGTGCTAAAAAACGGTTCCAAGTTTTTTTTTTGCAAACCGTACTTTTCAAGCGACATTTGACAGATAGAGGTCATTGGCTTTCCTATTCTTATTTGAATCGCATTATACATACATTATCCAACTCAAGGTAATCTGCTGAAGCTCACATATTGTAGCAATAAGAAACATCGAACACATGACAATCTCCCCATTAAAGATTCTATAGGTACCTTGGTTTTCTGCATTGTGCCAATTGGGAATTGAACCCAACGCCTCTGGACGCTGCCTGGGCTTCGCTAATTTATCAAAGCTGATGTTGCATAATTAATGTTTTGTTTCGTTTATTTATTATTCTGTTTATATTTAAACTTTTTTAAATTTAATCTATGTTTCTGACTGTTATTATTCAAAACCAATTTATTGATTTTAATAGTCAATTGCTTAGCTTATTACGATTTGACCTTAATTCTTATTCTCTATAAAAAATGGGTCAAAGTTCGACTGTACTTTAAAGTTCAATATAAGCTCTATTATTATATTAGCTCTTTGTTTTCGGGTACTGGTATGGGATGCAACTTATTCAGACTCGCTGGCCCCTTCCCATCTACATGGAACCAACAACAGAGCTGGTGCGGCTTGTGAAGCGGCTGAAAAAGCAAAAGCTTGCAAATACAGGGGTCTAGGCTCCGAATATGATTTTGTCCCATTCGGTGTCGAGACCCTTGGTCCGTGTGGACCTAGCGCTATGAGGTTTTTTAAGGAAATATCAAAAAGGTTAGTCGACATCACTGGAGACATAAGAGCTAGCAGCTACCTCGGACAACGAATTAGTCTAGCTTTTCAAAGGGGGACCGCTGCCAGTATCTTCGGAATCTCGCCTAAAGGGACTCCGTTTAGTAATATATTTTAGTTATTATATTATATTTTTTAAGGTTTTTAGTTTAAGGTTCATTGTTATAAGGTTCATAAGCTCTTAAATGTTAATAGACTAGTCTAGCCAGACTCCTTTTGCTATAAAAGACACCTTCGATCAATCGATTTCGTTTAGGCAAAGACCAAATGGTATTCCAACTTTTGCAAAACATGTCCAATAGACAGACAGACATGTCCTTATAAGTCATTCAAATTGCATAGAAACTGCTATCATTACTTTTTTGATAAATGAACTGACGAGAAGTAATTATTAAGTATGCCATTTAAAAAATATGGTTAGCAAAAAAGCAGTCTAAAACTTATTTGCCCAGCATCCAAAGATTTTGTTAGCAAAAATAAAAATCGGGCTACAATACTTGTTCCGTAAAACAATCATGATAATGGTCAGTAATGTAAACATAAGCAGCAGCTTGTTTTTTTAAGTATTTGCAACATGAACTGTCACACCGCAAAATATTTATTTGGGCAGTAGGATTATAAAATTGGCCAGCAGAGAAATCATTTTTAGCAGTGTATTTGATTGGTGTGCATTTTGGTGAGCAATATAAATAGTTAGTTTAACTTTTTTATTACTAGTGGCAATTTGTGATGTAGGAATGTCAATGTTTCGGCTCAATCTGGGATGGGATTAGGCCAAAACTTTTTTCAAAACGAACAGGCGAAATTAAAATGTAGGTAAACAAAACACCAAGGAATAGCTTCTTTTGCTTCTTTTTTACACTCTAGGTAGTTACTTATTCCTTTTCAATCCGACATCCGACCTGGGCACAGTACATCGACAGCTCTGCATAAGATAACCGACGACATCTGTCTTGGCATGGAGATCCAGATGGTCACAATTATAGTCCTAATTGTCTGTTCTAATGCTTTCAATATGGTGGACCAGGACCTTTTGCTTGCGATTCTGAAGTCACTTAATCTCTCGTCTTTGACATTGGACTGGGTTTCATCTTACTTCTCTAATCGCCAGCAGACAGTACGCAGGGATCGTAAATTTTCTGGTTAAAATGACTTGCCTGCTGGTGTTCCTCAAGTTGCTGCTGGAGTTCTTTCTCCTCTTATTTTCTCTTTGTTCATTAATTTAATTTCTTTCTTGCTTGGCTGCTTTTATCATTTATTTACATGCTGATTATTTGTAGATGTATGTGCAAACGACTGCTGAGGTAAATTTTGCTGTTATATAATAGATCTCTAAGCAATATAAATTCTCGATCTGCTGACTTTGGAATTGCCGTTAACCCCACCAAATGTCAGGCAATTGTTATGGGTGGCTCCAAGCAGATCTCGAAGATTGATCTTTGTCAGCTCCCACCTGTTGTGTTTGTAGGTTCTACAATTCCATTTAGATTCAAGAATCTTGGCCTGCATATTGAAACTACGTTAAGTTGGACGACGCAGATTGCCGAAGACTCTGTATATAATACAGGGAGAAAAAACAGCCCTTACTGAGTTTCTTGCCTGCTCTTCTCAGTACAAGGTCTCCCGTCGTAGATTTGCTAACTGATGCCGCGGTGGCGTAGCTTTTCGTGCTTGACTGAATAAACGATATTGAAATTAGTTTTTTTTTTTTAATTTTATCGTTATTTAGTCTTATGCTAAAAAATATCTCTAAAGAAATTATAGATTTTTTTTTCGTCCTACGGTTAAGTTTTCTTGTATTTTTTATTGTTTTTATTATACAGTTTTTTTGATAAAGATAGACGATAAAGGTTTAATTTCATTTCATATTCGTATTCATTATGGATACGATACGTATGTAATTTTTACATTTATAATATGTTTTGAATGTAAATATTACTTATAATAAATGTTCATTGCTTTAAATCATGTTTTAATTATTATTAAATTGAAGAACAAGGTCATTCTGCAATTGAACAAGTTGTTATTTTTTGCAACCCATATCGTTAGCATGTTAAGTTTTTTCACCATTTCGAAATCAAGTTGACTAGATTATAGCCTAAACTAGATGATTGCCAACTACTTTTACTTTCTTGGCACATTAAGATCTCTTGTCAGGGATGTCAGCTCAAAAGTATGTTAATTCTATTTTCATATATATTTCACCTTAAGTGAGTGAAAGTTTAATCTTTTCAAGCGGTATCAGCAAAAGAAAACTATAGGAAATTCCATTGTATCTTGCATCATGGTAAATTAACCCATCATTGTCGGAATCAGCAGGAAATCTATGTCACGTAACATTCAACACATAAGTCTATAATAATAAACCTGATATGATAATTAATTAAGTAAAATGTTAAAAATAGCGTTATTGTTGAAATAAGCTCTCCCACTTAGTAATAAACAATGAAATTACTAAAGCTTGGATTATAGTTACGCCGTGTTTTATTCCATTATTTCAATCAAATGGCATTTTGGAATTACCTGTGTGAGTCCCTGTCATATCGACAATACCTAGTTAGTAAAAGGCGAAATACTTAAAAGGCTGTGAAAAATAATGTAAAGCAAATACCTGTTTGAATTTATAATAAGTGCGATATTAATTCAAATTTCAATGGTTCCATTATAATGTGAGTATTTTTATTTCTTATAAATTTACGCACTTATTAATATATCACTAAATAAAACGAAGGCATTATTAAATGGAGCTACAGTGGTGTGTCACTAAGTGTAAGTGAACTTGAAGTGAACGCTAAAGTAACGATTCAAATTATATACTTATCGTTAATAAAAAAATATTTGATATTCAGGTGTTAGAAATATTCTTTTTGTTTTATTCGAAATTATATAATTAAAATTTTGGTTTTTTCCATATGAAAAAAAATATCAGAAATCATGAGTTCCCAGATAGATTCAGACAAAGAAAATTTACTTTCAATCAGACAAGGGACGGAAATTACAAGATTTTAACATTTTACTTAAGTAGGTAGTTAATTTAAACACAATTTTTACCACAATTGCCACTTCAACTTGCTAATCCAGTGGGCTATGTCGCTAACTCTGATTACCTGTCAGATCACCTCATTTCTGATGCGATCCTTCAGTAAAACGCCAAGCACAGCGCTTTCCATAGCGCGCTCAGCCGTTCTCGAAGTTGTTCAATAATATGTGTACCTCGGGCAGACATTGCAGTTAGGTAGAAACAACTTTGAGGAGGAGATGAATAGAAGAATTCAGCAGGGTTGGGGAGCGTTTGGGAAGCTACGAAGAGTTCTAACATCGTCGAACTCACAGTGCCTAAAGACGAAATTCTTCAATCAGTGCGTCCTACCTGTGATGACATGCGCAGCCAAAACGTGGACACTGACGGTACGGCTGTGCCACAAGTGTGAACTTGTGGAACAGCCGTGAACTGTGAAGTTCAGACATGGTTATGAATAATTATTTTGCCAGTATGGCATATTTGTAGCACTTTATATTCGAGTTGCGTGTGTTAGTCGAGTGGGTCTGGAAATATAAGGTAGTCTCACAAGGTTTCACTTTTTAAACTTTATTGGGCGACTATCTTTTTATTACTGTACTAGTGGCCCGCCCTCGCTTCGCTTCGGTGTAGAGCTGTAGTGTAGACTACAGTTTTTGTTCTCAGGCGTGTGTTGAACACATTGAATTTATTTATTTAATTCTTTTTCTATGATTCTTTTTTTTATTGAATAGGTAATAATGTTAACTTTTTTAAATAAGAGATGAGTGAGAGTATTATAAACGTAAGAGTAAACAAATATAATCAGAATGTTCCGAACTGCTAAGCTATCAGGAGTTACACGTATTATTGTGAGTAAACCATAAAAGATAGACATATGCTGTTGCAGGATATTTTTAGACAATTTTATGTAGAATATTTCCGTTATACATGATTTCTATGTAACTTTAACCATTAAGGCTGCGCACGCGACGGAAGCTTTAAAAATGGAGTAACTTCTCCCGTTTTCCCAACATTTTCCTTCACTACTCTGCTCCTATTGATTGTAGCGTGATGAAAAGTATACTATAACCTGCCCAGGAGTATGAAGAATAATTGTACCAAGTTTCGTTAAAATCCGTCGAGTAGTTTTTGTTTCTATAAGGAACATACACACAGACAGACAGACAGACAGACAGACAAAAATTTTACTGATTGCATTTTTGGCATCAGTATCGATCACTAATCACCCCCTGATAGTTTTTTTGAAAATATATTTCATGTACAGAATTGACCTCTCTACAGATTTATTATAAGTATAGAAGATAGTATCAAGTAAACGCAAAACATACTTTTACTACAAAAATTTTGTATAGTGCTTCCTAGCAGTTAGCCAAATCCTAGGTTAAATTTGTGACAATACTTAGGTCGAGATTGTCACAAATTTAAAAGGCCCAGTGTATTAAAACTACCAATTGTGTTTCATACATACTTAATGTTTATTTTTTTCAAATAAACATATTAATGGTGGGTTTCGTATCGTATTTGCAAGAATACAAAGTCATTGTTCAAAATCACCTGCAAGTACAACCAAAATATTGTGAATGGTTCCGTGACCAAGTGCCTGACTGTGTACCTTTTCGCACATTTACATTAGACAGATATATTATAGATAGTGAGAGACAAATTTTACACTAAGAATACGATTAGAATTAAAAAAATATCCTATTCCTTACTTACGACCGGTAAGGCATAACTAATTTACCGCTCGAGTTGGAGCGCCTGTCTGGAGAACCAATCAATCAAATACTTTATCTGTAAACTCCACCTGGTCTGGTGGTGTTGTGTTTCTGTCTTTAAATAACGTTCCAGAGTTCCACGAAGTAGACGTTTGGGTCAAACACGCGATGTTAATTTTGGCGTCTGTAGCTGTGGTCTTTATGCTACCTTGGCTGCTTACCATCAGGCGGGCCATACGCTTGTTAGGCACCCTTTTAACATTAAAAAGTGATAATAGCCGGCACAACTTTTGTAACGCTTCTGCATACGGGTGTAGCTAGGGGGAGAGCCTCTCTGTCCACCCTAAAATTCGTGTGTTGAAAAATGGCAATTTTCACAATGAATGGTATTTCAAGTGGACGGCTATCCACTTCTGAAGAAAAATCAGTAGCTACACCAATTTGCACCTGGTGCTGCAGATGTTTATGGGATACTGTAATATTACAATCGGCTGACTCGTCTGTTCGTTTATCCTATCTGATAAAAGTCTATAAAGACAACGGTACAAAACTGTGTGAACACATTTCAACTTTTATTTTCAAAACAAAATTTAGCTTTTGTTCTTCTCCAAGGTTCATTCTATTATTATATAAAAAATCATCACAATAATTTGTTAGATTATGTCATAAATATATGACAACATAGCAGCAAATGAACACAGGCACATTCGCATTAATAATTTAGTATGGATGTGGTATGGGTGGCAACGACGACGTTGATGTCTTTTCCTTGGCGGTTTATCTTAAATGTTAAAATAAAAATTACTTTTTTTTTTTAAAAAATACGTCATGTTAGTGTTCATTGCTTTTTTAAAATAATAAGATATTTCATGAAATATAAAAAAGCTCTGGATGCAGCAATAACCAGAAAGAAACATTTACAATGTCGTTAGTGATATACTTATACACATTCGCTTAAAGTAATGAACGCTTAGTAAAGCGTATTATTACAAACCTTTAGTTCAGTCACACTGAACAGGCTGTCATGACGTTATTTTGCGCAACATAAATTGCGAACCATGCTTAAAAACAATGCCCAGCGTGGGTTCGACCTCATGGTATTGCTGCTAAATACATTTTTGCACATAATTGCCTCATCGTGATCAGATTAATCACTCGTTCGTATAGTATAGACAGGCAACAATACACAACACAATAATTAATGGCAGACACAGTATATAGTCGACCGCGCACCTCTTTATCCGCAATACTATTCTGTAATATTCGTCGACATGGGCTCGAGGATGATAAAGGCCGAACAAGAGAACTGGGCTATGAGAAACCATATCATTATATAACAACGTGTCATCTGATAAGTGGGTACCTATAGTGGACGTGACCCGGGTCGCGTCTGTGTTGCTCTATTTATTTATACGACAGAAGATTGTCAAGAACATACAATAAAAGTAACAGCACTATAATGGTACTATCTCAGCTTTCAACGTGTCATTTTAAAGTTTGTAAGCTATCCTACCTGCCACACGTTGCTGTGACAAAAAAAAAACCTAAAAAATCAATAAAAGAAAAATACTAACATAATTACAATAGTAGCTAGATTCTTCATCCAATATTACAACAACCCAATTTGATTCAAATAAACATCTCCTTAGGAAACCCGCGTTCTTCACTGTTGCTGTTGATAGAAGACTCTATAGAGGCTTCTTTAATAGAGATGTGTATGCAACTATTTATGCTTAACTAGCAGACAAACATTAACGTTATCCTGCTCGAAAAAAATATAAAAATAATAAAAATAAATATTTCCAGCACTCACACCAATTAGCCTAGCCCCAAAGTAAGCACTGTAGGCATGTATTATGGGATACTGGGCTAACGAATGGATAAAATAAAAAATATAGAACGCGGCTAAACTGAAGTAATAAAGAACAATAAGAAAAGATAGATGAAATCGATAGTCATTTCATTATTTATATGTTGTTTCAATTTGTCTTTTTGTTTGTTTATTTAATTAAAATCCGTTCGTACTGTCTCTTAAGCATGATGTGGCTACCATCAATAGAATTTTACATTTTGTATGTATCACTATAATGTTTAAAAATAAGATTTTATGTAACTTGCTCTGGTGGTCCTAATAAATAAATAAATAGTCCTGCTTAATTTATAGCGTGACCAAGGGAAATAAAATACCATTAATGCGAAATCAAGGAAGCCTTGATCTTAGAATATAATTTTAATACGATCAAACACCTTCGTCTATTTCACTAAGGAACCCTAAAGCTGTAAATGTAACCGTGGTGTCAAATCAATCATATTTTACTTTTGAGGTCACCAGTCTAGAATCTAGACACACACCTCCGATTGTGGCAAGAAATTAAATTATACCTACCTACTGCAGGATTAAAATACCTCATCCACTTTTGGGGCGCGTAGTATGTAATAATAAAGTAATGTAAATTCTTCACATAACAAGTATTGACAACCAGGTTAGAATCAATTATTTTTAGGTAAGCACTGAAATACCAAGACTGTTATACTTGAGGTTTTGTTTGTCCAAGCCACAGGACAAGTATGTATGTATCGCAACAAGCATATATGAGCATGGTATGTATTATGCTCTCCACTTTGTAACACGGATGTACAACAGGACGGTCGAGAGATAAAAGCAATAACCTTGACTGCTTACCCAGCAGCGCAGTAGGCGTAGCGTATCATGGGTGACTACAGCACCACTTTTTTAAGCCATATCAGCTATCTTTTCGACTGGACACTACCTCCACTAACATCATGTGAGGTGGGGTAATCCACGCCTCGTATAATGAAAGATAAGACGGCAAGAGGTAAATAGTGTGGCCTAATCAGAACTAGTCCGAGTTTATTGTTCATAATACTGTTTAAATGAAGAGTTTATTTCTGAATAGTCAAGGTTCAGAAGGCTATTTTATGTTTAATGCGATACTATAATTAATACTACTAAATACCATCGACATCATATCGTACAAACAGGTTTCGACAACGACGATTTGAGTTATAGAAGTTACCATTTATTGCATAAGGAAGAGGCGAGTTAATATTTTTTGTGGGAAAGCTTAGCAAAATTAATTACTCTAACCCACTTTGTGTTGAGTGAGAGTTGTATGGAGTACAGTTTTATTTTGAAGAATGCTAATGCATATAAAGCTCCTCAAGTTTCGAATTTGCTCCATGTTAACGTTCCGCTCTGGTTGCTTGTTTGCGATTCATTTATTTGCAAATCAAAGTTTTGATATGACGCAACTGACAATCGTAAATGAGTACTTAAGTTAAGATTAATCTGATGAACCAGTTTCGCAACTGTCAATATTAAATTGTCGATACATATTTGTTTTACAATAACATATTTAAATGAGACAATCGTAAGGTCATACTTAATATTTGAAGTAACTTTTGTGCGACACTTTTTTTTAAATTGACCCAACCTACCACAATTGTCACACTGTTTTTTAAATGCTGGACATGCTAAGTTACTTGGGGCATGCATTTATTTGTTGTGAGAATCCGCACCTCGTACAATTATTTATCGTTTCTTCGAGCATACCCTATGGTTTTTTTCCTCATTATATCTATGGACTCGTGCATGTTACAGCTACTCATTTCTTATAGCAACAGTGGACTCCGCTACTTTGCCCATATCAATAGCATTTTGCAAATTTAGCTCTGGTTCTCGTAACAAGCGTTCCCTTAAATTCAAACAATTTATTCCCAATACAATCCTGTCTCTTACCATTTCTTCTGGATTTTTATAATTGCAGGTTTTACAGGCTGTTTTTAATTCTGTTACAAAATCGTCGAACTTCTGGCCTGGTTTCTGTATCAACTTGTTAAATTTATACGTCTCAAATATAGTATAACACTTTGGTTTAAAGTGTTCTTCAAAACTTTGCCTTATGGTGGTGAAATCCTGTTTCATCGCCGAGTCGAAATTATTGTATATTTGTCTCTGAAAAAATATTTGTAGGCAATCATCTCCTATGTAATTTAAGAAAAATGCTATTTTCCTTTTGTCTGCTGCACTTTCTACATTAGCCGCTTCAATATATATGTCGAATTGTTGAGAAAATCGTTCCTATTCTTGATAAACATTAGGCACTGCCACATTTATTGGATTCGGCACTTTTAAATTGGTATCCATGATTGTAATTTACACCTGACACCATGTACAAGTTCAGTGCATAATAAAAGACCCAATTAACCTTTATAATATTTATGATTTTATTTGATTTAATTTTAGAGTAGTTATTATGTTCATTATGTACATTATGTTCCAAAACACACTTCACCGCTCGCCCATAGAGTTGCCCTTTTTTATAAAGACCTTCTATATGTACCAAAGATTAATAATATACCATGGACTAATATTAAGTATGACCTTACAACAGTGGTTTATGAAATGGGAAATAATAATATGTATAAAAAAATATTGAAGTCACATTATTTAACTAATTCAACGCCTAAGCCAGGGATGGGCAAACTTTTTCCCTATCTGTGCAATATTTACTATCAGATTCTATGGTAGGCCATGTTTTTGCTCAGACCATATGATAAACCCCCGTCCCCCTTTAATATAGCTCAGTAACGAATAGCAGGGTATATACGCCACTACGGTAGATACCAAGTTCAGAACGGTTGAGGCTGCAATAAACTATCAACCATGAACATCAAAATATGGTCTTAGACCAAGAAAAAAAGAAGTGGCGTGACATTTTGAAGCGCCTTTTAGATGTTATTCTAGGAGAGGACCTAGAGAGGGGATGTAATCAGACAATAGAGGTAATTTCTTAGAATTTGTTAATATATTGTTAAAATATGACCCAGTGCTAAAAGAGCACATGCTTAGAATTGAAAGTGCTGTACAAAAAGTAAGCGGGTAGATTAATATTTATCAAAAGACATTCAAATTGAGTTCATCAGTCTTTTGGGGAAAGAGGTGAAGAATAAAATTTTAGAGGACATAAGAAAAGTTTAATATTTCGGAATTCTTTTTGATAGTTATGTAATCAGATAGATTATTTATGTTATCAGATGTGTTCATATTGAAGGCGATCAAGTTGAAATAAAGGAATCTTTTCTCGGTTTCTTCCCTATAGCTGGAAAGACTGCAGTCACACTTACTGAAAATATCCTTACGCAGTTAGAGAGTGATAACTTGGACATCTGTCTATGTCGGGCACAGGGTGTATAGGCATATGATAACGCTGAAACCATGGTAGTAGTTCATGAAGGTGTATAAGCAATAATTCAATAACACAACCCTTAAGCGTAGTTTGTGCCTTGTGCTAATCATTGGCTAAACCTATATGGGGCAGGGCCGTTTTTAACCTATTGGAGGCCCTGGGCATATTAGGATAATGGGGGCCCTATGACTTTGATTTGGATTATGACGAGTCATACTGATGATTTTTGTTTAAAATTTGTATGTGCTTAATATACTATTATATGTATATTTAAATTTATCTTAGCATGCTGAAGTCGAAAAGCCTAATTTTTGGGCGAAAGTAGAATAGCTTCGCTTATATAAAAGCTAGTAAGTTGGTATTGTAGTCAGTAATTTAGGTTCGATTTCATCGAATTATGTAAGTTTTTTGGTAATAAATATTGGTTATCATTTGGTGATCTGACAGGAACTACTTTGTATTTGATCTGAGGGAGGCCTCTATCGATCTCGGGGCCCTGGGCACTTGCCCAAAGTGCCCACTGGGAAAGAGGGGTCTGGCGTGGGTGCACTCTTTCGGGAGTGTTAGTTCAAATGTATTTTTGGTAACAGTAGAAAGAGTTACGTTCTTCTCGTCATCCTCACATCAATGGAAAATGCTAATGAAAAGTGTAGGTGTATCGGTCAAAAGACTAGAAGGGACAATTTTGAGAAATTTGTGTCAACACTCGAAGACAATACATGTGTGATTCCAGCAGCAGCAGAGAACACGTCGATACAAGAGAAGCAACATCCACACTCTTACCAGCTTTGTGTGACATCAGTTTTTAAGCTACCTCTCTTTTTGGTGTGAAGTCCTAAAAGAAGTTAAACAGATACAAAAGTATACGCAAACATCTGGGCCCTAAAAATGTTTCTTCACACTCAACATATCCACATAGTGAAAAGAGCTATTTCCTACGCAACTGAAATGTGAGGATTTGGATATTTCCGTTGAAAAAAGAGGAAAGGGGAAGAGAAAATATCCCAAGACGCTGGATTAACATTTCCAGAAGAGTTACAAAGAGCTATGTTCGAATGTCTTGATAGATTTTACGAAGAACTAGAGCATCGTTACAGAGCAATGGATGACATTCTCATAGCATTTGGTGTTATTTAGCCTAAAACTCTGCTTACTTCAACAGAAGAAGAACTCCGTGGTATAGTTCCAAATCTTACTAAAATCTGTGACGAACTTTCTGCAGAGGACATTTTTTTGGAAATTTTGCGACCGAGGCTCCACTTGGAAGCCACCAGCATTTCTCTTCTAGAAGCGGTCCAATGGACAACCCTGTAGCTTTTGAAATTTATTGTAAAATGGGACTATGAGCAAGGGCGGATCCAGCTTTGGCGCCAGGGGGGGATCATATAGTCGTGATCAAGTCACAGTGGGTACAGATTGGAAGTACAGATTGTGAAGTGGGTACAGATGGATCCAGCCCAGCCCAGGATCCGCCCTTGACTATGAGTCCGTTCCAAGTCTAGCGCTGTTTCAGGTTTTTTTTTAACTATTTGTGCTTCGATGGCTCTTTGTATAAGAAGTTTCTCAAAAATAAAGTTGTGGTTGATAAAATCTTACTCAAGATCAACAATGAGCCAAACACGACTTACCAGTCTTTCCATATGGTCCATTGAAAAGGACAGAAAAGTAAAGATAATGTCATCGTATATTTTAGCAAAATAAAGTCACGTAAGCACGTTTAGTATTCTCGGTTTTATTTCGAGGGTGCTCAATAGAGTGTCGCCCCGGGTGTCAACCCATGCTACGCCGCCACTGCCTTGTAACATGTGAGTTTTTTTACTTTTTGGTGAGGAGAAACTTTGATTTTTTCCTAAGGTCGCGGGCCGGATTTCAACCATTGCAGGCAACGATGTGTACTCATATAATTAAATTGAATGTTTATGAATTTGTGAAATTTGGGAATAAATAGTTTGTTTTTTTGAAAAAGTAAGTAGGACTGCTTTGTAATACTGAATCATTTGGTTAAGCCGCAGTTAGCGCCAAAAATTATAAACAAAACCAATTTTAAAACGAAAAATAAAATTATTGACGATTCCTTCTTTTAATATGTTATACTGTTTCCTATAGTTAGGTTGCCAAAGCATTATAAGGTAGAACTAGAGTTGCCAAATGGGCTGCAGTAGGATTGATCATACAGCTATCCCACATGTTGTCCATTATCTTGATTTTAGGCAAAAAGTCGAGCTAAATATATGTAACAAAGAAGGAGTCGGTACCATTCACCTGGGCCATGGTAGCCGCTGCTCACTACATTTTACATAAAAATTTATGGTTGCTTTTGTCATTCATTGGTTATAATTATAACGCGGGCGCAGTGAGGGTCGCACCGCTTTCACGTGCTTTTTACTTTGCACTTTTAAGCACGTTTATTCATCAACTTAGCTCGGTACGATGAACGTGAATTGGGGTGTACCGAACCACGCTCTCGTTAACTATGCTAACCTACCGTCCTACTTCCTACTAATATTATAAATGTGCACGTTTATAAGTACACACAAACATTGTATGATTGTTACTCATACTGAACAAATTTGGATGAAATTTAGTGCACATATAGTTAATGACCTGGATTCAGACATAGGATACTTTTTATCCCGGAAAGGTGACAGGTTCTTGTGGGATTCTGAAAAAACTAAAGTTAATGCAGGCAAAGACGCGGGCGGCCGCCAGTGTAAATAAATGCTGTGTTTCTGTTGAATATTATTGTTTCTTTTTTTGTTATGTTTCAAAATATTGTCCAGAAATTCTGAATTCTTAGTCTGACAATCTTGAAAATGTGTGAAAAATCTATAAAAATACTTTTTTTGTAACGGTCTATTAAAATAATTTTATATTTTGTTTTATGACATATCTTGTACTTGATGTAATCTAAGACCTTGTCATTATAGGTTTCGAATAACGAAACTTAATAATATAGGTATTAAGAATACTTTAACTTCAATTATTACCCATAATTTTTTATTTTATATTCATTTTTTCCATGAAACGTTCAACCTCGCTATTTTAAACCTTCAGGCCGGCAACGTGAAAGAGGGTTGCAGCTGCGCGTATCAATGTTACCTACATGATGTAGGTAGCATTGATACGTGCAGTTCCATTTATGAATCTAGCCTATGTAATAAATGGACTGTTAGGCTATGATAAATTTGATTTACGTTCATCCTGTCACTTTTTCGTGATATATAACAATAGAATGAGACAAGACCAACTTCGACTGGAATCAATTAACGTGTCTGAGACCGAGTGGTGGAGCGCAAGTTGTTTGTTGAAAACCAAAAAAGTAATGATTAGACAACGCAAAGGAGTATAATATAGATATATAACAGAAGCGTTATAATCAGCACATTGCTGAGTACTTCAAGGCTGTCAACTTTCTAAGGACTAAGACATATACAAAGTTACTCTATGACTAAGACCGTAGCAATTGTCGGATTTCCTTCTCTATTTTGGATCACATACCTAATCACAATATAATAGAATGGTTGAAATTAGTAAAATAACAAACTTAAATGAACCTTATATTTTAAATATTACTTAATCATTTGGTACCTACTTAGACATAGTCATAACTTTCAAGCTTCTGTTATGTTATTAAAAAAACATAAATATACGTATTGTTGTAAGCGTGAAAAGTAGCCGACAACAAATTCATAACAGCATTAATTTATTCTTAGTGGCTTGTTGACACAATGCGAGTTTTCACGCACGAGAAGCATGCCCTTCTCAAACGAGAAAGCTCGTCTTCGTGAAGCCTTCGCCAAAGAGTTTACACAACTCGTTCGAGCTCGTCTATGTTACTCTGGCTTTTGGTATACTTACTTTATTATTTGGCATATTATTTGGGTAGGATTCGACGGAATTTTGGGTTAAATAAAAATAAACAGTTAGTCGTGTAGAATAACACATATATTTTAACATAACGTGGTGAAATTATCATAAACATCTTTAAATTAAAACAACGAAAATAATATTAAGAAATTACGCTGAGTGTTGACGATCGCACGCGATTGATGTACCACTGCTAGGTTTTATGTAAAATTTATCAAATATAATATTAATAATAATATAATCAAGTAAGAAATATTTTTGTAGAAAAATCCAACGTTTATAACGTATGTAGACAATGCCTGTGGTCGTCAATACACTACGATTTAAATAAACAAAGCAGGGTCTAAACTGCGAAACTGTAAACAAAACAATTCGTGTGTAGGTATATCAGGTAACTAAACGATGTTCAGTTGTTTAAAACTTTCTTACATAAACTGAGAGCAATCAATTTTACCCTTAAGGTACTTTACCAATCATTATTTTATTATCTATTTTCCAGAGTTTATATATGTTAACACACCTGTAACATCATATTCAAATAGGCTATTGCAATATTTTATTACACACAATGGAAAATAAATAGATTCTTATGGTGTTACGAATTAAATAATCACATGACGAAAATTACTGTTTCTGAAATTATTCCATTTCAAAATTATCGAAAAAATACACAATACATTTCAATACGCTAATATAGATAGCTAAACGCTATATAGATGAACCATATATTATATATGGTCACATTATTGGGGCTACCACAAAAAATAAGACACTGTTTAAAATTATGATTCTGAAATTTTTATGACATTTTCTTGTAATACTCTTATTTGATGCCCAAATAGCTTTTATGATAAGGTGATATATATGTTTAGGCCAATTACTGTTGCAATAAAATTTCACAATACGAACTGTCTTTTTAAATAAAATATTTTTTCACGTTTTCGTAGATAAAATGATCACAATGGTTTTACTAAATAATATTTAAAATATATACAAAATCGACTCGTCGAGCTGTTTACAAACGCCAATATATACAGGTATACACAAGAATCCAACGAAAAAAATAATATATGCTTCCATATTTTATCTTAAAAATAAAGATAATATTAACAGAAATCTTAAGTTTCAATGTTTACAGGAAAATAATTTATTTAATATTGACCGAAAACGTTGATACAAATGAAATGTACGGATCATCCAATTTATTTAGTAAAATCACAACGTCCCTAAGGCCAAGGCACATGTGGGTTTCCATTATGAAATTCGATTGTTACGCTTGCTAGCTACAATTATTTACTTTAAAAATGTAAAATATCCATCTCTACAAAATTCATCATATTACAAATCATTCACCAATCAGTATACTCTGCGCTGTACAACGACATGATTCTATCAAATAGGTATTTGGGTAGTTCAACTTAGAATACAATATGTACATATACATTCAATCAAGTACCGATACCTTCATAAAACTAACAATATTTGTTTATAAGTCAAGGAAAACCGACTATAGACTCCAAACATCCAGTTATCACCAATTGTAACCGAAAAATGTTCCACATTTTTCATAACGCTAAATATCTATGGTTGCCTTTCTATAATTGAGTATCATAATGTCCAGCCAATCTTTGGTAAGCAAAAATAGAAATAAACGTTAATTATACGGCAGTATACGATAACTACAGAAAGATAATATTTTACGAAATGGAAGGCTATATAATTGATATTAAAACTATAACTTATAGCATATACGTTAAGAAATAAAAATTAATTAACGTTTAGTTCTTAGAATAATAAAGCCTGACAGGAATCTTATGGATGATAATAACGTTATAAATTAAGGATATTTATTAATATCAAAATCCTAAAGATCATTGTTGAAGGTCTACTTTGTTTTCCTCATTCGCTATGTAAGAAGTATGGTATAGGGTCTTCTCATCTTTACAAATGAAATGTCAACTACATACGAGCAGATCTAACATTGGATATAAATTAATAGTAGGATAAAACCTCATTAGGTTTCTCGGCGCCTCCAGCTGTTCTCACGTGGATATTCGAGTTTTCCAGACGGACGACTTCTCACCTGTAAACAAAAACATTATTCTGTATCTATACAATCCAAAAATATTAGCGTTGAAACAAATATTTGGATATAACTATGTGTAAGTTGGTGTCTTTTAGATAATTATTATAATACACCAATTTTCTTGGAAAACTCAAAAAATATTATTTAGTCCCTCACTAATCAAATCCAGCGGAAGTGTTTGGGTATTCGGTCTGCTACCGTATAAGTGATCAGATAGGTGACCAAAAATTTACTATCTCATCTATCTACCTTACTGACACTTACCCGTCCTATGAGATTCCCCGGAGATATGATTCCCGTGTCTCGGCACTATATACTTGGACTCTTGGAACATCGTCAGCATCAACTCTTCGGTGGTGGGATGGTACTCTACGCCGTTTATACTAGCGACGAGCGGTGAACTTTCATAGTTTCTGTTCGTGTCCCTACTAGCAGAAGACACGTTAGACCTCACTGGATAATCCACGGAACGCGGCCGTCGCGTATCTACAGGTGTCATCTTAGGGTTCACGTGAACATCTTTATGTATATAAGGCTCGGCGGACACGGTCGTTTCGTTATCGTTCGTATCTTCGTTCGCTTTGTTGCCATTCACTTCGACGATCAACGGCCGCTGCAAAGTTGGCGACTGAATTATTGTAGCGGTGTTGTGAACTATAGTCGCGGTCTCACTGATGAAAGTGGATGCCCCGTTCATGTTGTCGTCGGGTAGACTTTCCACGCTTCTCGTTAGAGGACTGTTCGTTGGCGCAGTCGCCTCCGATTCGGATTCAGGCTCGTTGGTTTGCGTTTCGATTTTATTCTCATCGGCGTTCTCTTCTTTGACTTCGGTGAGTTCATTCAAAACTTCCGGTTTGGCTTTCACGAACTTGGGCATTCGAAGCGCCCAGTGGCCGTTGTGATCGTCCGTGGAACAGGAGTAGGTCACTTTCGGTTTTTTCCGCTTGTAGAATAACATGTATGCAGTGTTGTTCACTAGCTCAGCGTATGCGTTTTCGTCGTCGACTGGCGTTACTCTGGAGTCGTCGAACTTGTACCAATGGCCGTCGTATGGATTCTTGCATGCTGCCGTGTAATGTCCAGTCTCTAAGTCGTCTCCGTGGTGGTAACAAATGGCATACAAATCGTACATGTTTTCTTGAGGCACACCGGTGGGAGTTTTCGAATGCCTTCGTCGCGGTGAGCGCGAGTGTCCAGGCGAATCTACTACGGTAGTATTTCTTCTAACGAGATGTGGTGTCATATCGAAATCATTAAACGGAAACTCTACCATTGTCGTTAACTTTGTACTTGTGCGACCTTTAGCTTGCCTGCAAATAAAATGAGAAGATTATACGATCTATAAAAGAGCATTTTTTTAAACAAAGGTGTCGTCGTAGTTCACTTACTGTCGGAATCTCTTCAAGTGTATCACAAGGATATCTGGCAGCGTCCACAGCCCCAGTGTTTTCACAACAGGCATGTACCTTTGACATTGTGGACACCTGCAACAATATGACGGGTTATTTATCAGATTGTCACTTAAATTGTACTAAAATGTTTTCTTTTGGGGTTCTTTAACACTTGTCTGCAAGTATTTACTATAGTTCAATTGGCCACTCGAACGTTTACCTACTCTCCTTCTAGAGAGTAATCAATTTCGTACAGACATTGCTCAGTCCATGAGAATGTGAATAGATTTTATTATATTTTGCAGGAACTTTCGCATCGTATATAAGAATGTGAATAGATTTTATTTTATTTTGCAGAAACTTTTGCATCGTATGGGCCAAAAATTTATTATTTCAAGTTCAAGCTCATCCGTGCTTCGGAAGGTCCGTTAGTCTCGGCTACATCCGCAGTCGTTAGTTTCCTATTCGCGCTGGGCTATCGTAGTGGGTCATTGCCAAATTTCCCTATTCCACCCATAGGGAAGGCCTGAACCCCAGCAGTGGGAACATTAAAAGTCAGTGCGTATACCCTGATAGCAGAATCGAATCCCTGGACTGGGTGGATATTTTCTAGTAATTTTTTTAAGATATGATGATTTTTCCCTAAATGCGCCAGGCACGCGTGCAGTGAGCGGTATACTACGATACGAGCACGCGAGGACAACATTCTGTGTGCGGTGCGCGGGGCCATGTGTGGGGTGGGGCAGTATACCTCCAGGCGTCCTCCTGCGCCAGGTTCTCGGCGCGCGTGTAGTGCGCCAGGCACGCGTGCAGTGAGCGGTATACTACGATACGAGCACGCGAGGACAACATTCTGTGTGCGGTGCGCGGGGCCATGTGTGGGGTGGGGCAGTATACCTCCAGGCGTCCTCCTGCACCAGGTGCTCGGCGCGCGTGTAGTGCGCCAGGCACGCGTGCAGTGAGCGGTATACTATGACACGAGCACGCGAGGACAACATTCTGTGTGCGGTGCGCGGGACCATGTGTGGGGTGGGGCAGTATACCTCCAGGCGTCCTCCTGCGCCAGGTTCTCGGCGCGCGTGTAGTGTGCCAGGCACGCGTGCAGGGTGAGCGGTATACTACGAGACGAGCACGCGAGGACAACATTCTGTGTGCGGTGCGCGGGACCATGTGTGGGGTAGGGCAGTATACCTCCAGGCGTCCTCCTGCGCCAGGTGCTCGGCGCGCGTGTAGTGCGCCAGGCACGCGTGCAGTGCGCCAGGCACGCGTGCAGTGAGCGGTATACTATGACACGAGCACGCGAGGACAACATTCTGTGTGCGGTGCGCGGGACCATGTTTGGGGTGGGGCAGTATACCTCCAGGCGTCCTCCTGCGCCAGGTTCTCGGCGCGCGTGTAGTGTGCCAGGCACGCGTGCAGGGTGAGCGGTATACTACGAGACGAGCACGCGAGGACAACATTCTGTGTGCGGTGCGCGGGACCATGTGTGGGGTAGGGCAGTATACCTCCAGGCGTCCTCCTGCGCCAGGTGATCGGCGCGCGTGTAGTGCGCCAGGTACGCGTGCAGTGAGCGGTATACTATGACACGAGCACGCGAGGACAACATTCTGTGTGCGGTGCGCGGGGCGACGTGTGGGGTGGGGCAGTATACCTCCAGGCGTCTTTCTGCGCCAGGTGCTCGGCGCGCGTGTAGTGCGCCAGGCACGCGTGCAGTGAGCGGTATACTATGACACGAGCACGCGAGGACAACATTCTTTGTGCGGTGCGCGGGGCCATGTGTGGGGTGGGGCAGTATACCTCCAGGCGTCCTCCTGCGCCAGGTGCTCGGCGCGCGTGTAGTGCGCCAGGCACGCGTGCAGGGTGAGCGGCGCCACCGTCGCTGCGGAAACGTGCACTTCACACGCCTCGCCCGCCTCGCGGATAATACTGAAACACAAAGATACATAAATGGCCATGTATATGAAAAGATCAGACAATAGAATAACACGTAACGACATAATATTATTTTAGTAATTCTGTCATTTTTGCGGGATGGGATATGCACATAAACGCAGTTTATAAAACACGCATATAAAACAAAACTGCTACGACACTCACATATAAACAATGACAACATCGCCAAATCCTGCACACATTTATCGTTTGTATTTTGTATGTCCAATTAGACAGAGGGGAAAGCTGTGTATGCAAAGAACACAGAAAGAGGTCAGAAGGGTGATTAAAGACCGTTTGTACGGTCGCCGATGACACCGATGTCGCCCGCTCGCCCGCCCTACTACACTTCCTCCTAATGGATAATTGTGTTCTGTGGTCGCAGGAATAGAAATTAAGTCACTTTTTTTATTATCTTTTTTGTTTTGGACCTTTTGTCCGATGACAATGTCATCGGACAAAAGCTCCAAAACTAACGAGTACTGAGCTACTTAATTACGAATTATAATATTATTACATTCGTCTTCGTACTTGTGTAATTTACTGGCAGCATTCCACTAAACTACACAAGTACAATGCGGCTTCAGATTCGGGGTTGCTCAGCAAACTTTGAACAATTCCTATATCCAACTTATTTATTTGAAATTTTGATATAAACATGTTTCTTTGCACCTGATTCCACTCACATTCCATCAAAAGATAATGCACGTCCTCAATTTATTGATATATTTCGCAATTAGGTGTATTTACTTTTTTCATCATATATGCAAACTTCCTTGATGGTATGTGACTGGACCTAATTCCTAATATTAGTTTTACTTTACTCCGACATAATTTAGTATATATAAACCAAGGTATTCGAGAAGGCTCACTTTGTATTGTTTTGTACCCAATACCTTTTATTTTTGAACATTCATTAAAATATTCTCTCCACTCTTTTTGACACTCTAATGTTGCACGGTCTGATGTCGCACTTTATTCCGTTTGAACCAGCAGAATTAGCCAATTTGTCAGCCTCCTCGTTACCCTTTATACCGCTATGCGCGGGAACCCATTGCAATATCACTTTATTTTTACTTATCACATTGCTTGATTTAAATTGAAATATTTACCCGAGTACACTAAAGGCTGTCGGTACACCTGTGTCCAGAGGCGCATCGAGCCAAGTGTTGTATCGCGCTCTTACTATCCAAACAGATGACTATCTTATCCCAATTAATGAACAAAAAGAAACGCGAAGATATGTTGAGACGCTTGAAAATAAACTCGATTTATTGGAGGGAAAATTAAAATAAGAAATATACCTAAAGTGTCTAAAACTGAAACAAGCCAGGATTTGCATGATTATTTACAAAATATTTGTAAGATTCTAAAGGTTGATATTAGTTCGGAGGCGGTTAAAAATATATACAGAATAAATACAAAAAATGAAGCTAACAAACCAATAATTGTCGATTTTACAATTTCTAAGTATAAGCATTGTTTATTAAACGGTTTGAAAGCATTTAATAAACAAAATAACCCTGAAAAGCTGAGTACTAAGCATCTACTAATGGATAAACCGGAGAATCGAATATTCATATCGGAGTCCCTCACTTATAAGGCAAAAAGATTATTCCGTATGGCACGCGATTTCGCAAATGAAAATGACTTCAAATTTTGTTGGACATCAAACGGCATCGTATACCTGAGACAAAAAGAAGGCTCCAGGGCGCTGAAAATAGCCAGCGATAATGATTTGCCGGTTAATATGCCTGAGAAGGCATGACTATTCAATATTAGATGTTTAGATATTTTATTGTTTTTGATTGTTCTGTTTGAGCTATTTGGTATTGTTTATCATAATTACCGAGTATTCTATTTAGCATTAAGACCGATTCTACTATTTACAAAGTTTGCACCATTTAAACACACACATAACATACTAAACTATCACAATCACTCAACTCATACATGTTTTATTCCATTATATGTACCAATTATAAGTATTATTTATATAAATTGCTTATACATAATGTCATTGGTCAACTCCAACCACGATTTCACTTTCATATGTTGCGATCTATGCTTCAGTATAATGCGTTCTAATCAATGTCAGGCTGCTAAAATAAGACAGTTCCATTTATTTTTATTTACTTACAACAATGGGTACTACAAATAAAATATTTACTGACATTATAGATGACATTGATGTGATAAAATGCGATATTTTATCAGACCCAAGTGAATGCTCGCGAGTATTAAATATGTATCCCGGTAATGGTGATAAATCATTATGTATCTTAAGCCATAATATTCGGAGCATTAACAAAAATCGGGACAGCTTTTTAGTATTTGCCTCGCAAATCGATGTACAGGTGGAGGTGTTTTCACTGAGTGAATGTTGGACAAATAACAATTGCGCACCACCAACAATTAACGGCTATGCTATGTTCTGTACTAATAAAAGCTACAATAAAAATGATGGGGTAGTCGTATACATTAGAGAAACGTTACAGTACAGTGTGCGTGAACCTGAAGAGATAGTTGACTGCAATTGCCTAGTTGTCAATATGGATGATAAAACTACAATAATTTGTATGTATCGACCGCCAAGCTTCCAGTTGTTGAAAACATTTTTGGACTAGTTGAATGTATTATTGGCATCAATTAAGACTTCAAATATAATACTGACAAGAGATATAAACGTCGATACGCTAAATCTTAACACAACTGATACTAATGAATATCTAGAAGTAATAGCTTTACATGGTCTGATACAGGGTGTTGGCGACTGGCTGGTGTTGGCCGTTCTCTTTTATAGAACTTTATCTTTGTATTTTATATTATTTTGATATGACATGTATTTTGATAGTACAGTACTTATGTCAGGGCTCAGTTGCGAATAAACTGTGAACTTGAGAAGACCGTGTTTTCAACATATACCAAGTCTACCACATCATACAGTCCACATCGCACGTAGTTATCATTTGGTCCTTTTTCGCCGCATCATTTATTATTCGGTAATTCGAGCGGAATCCACTTTTGCGTAAGTTTCAATATTTTTCAAAAATTTCTAATTTGACATTGTCATCCGTCATTCATTTTTTTGCACGAATTTGGTTTCACATTTTATCTTAATTCGCATTAGTTTTTCATTTCGCTCATTATGGTGAAAACACGGAGCCAAACTAAAACCGCGAGTGATTTAGAAGTGCCGACGACGTCCACCGCGCCTCCCGGTGAGGGTGCTCCCGTTCTCGCAGCACAGCCGCTGTCTGCGACACGCCCTCCATCGCGGCAAGGATCCGATTGTGGCAACGCTAAATCACCCCGGCGAAGCATAGTTTCGGCACGCAGCGAGTGCTCCGACATGAGTGCACGAACGCAGTCTTCCCATTCATCCGCCACCGTACGCGCTAAATTAGCAGCCGAGGCGGAAGTGATGCGTCTGTGCGTAGAGCGCGAACGCCGCCTGGTGCGGCAGGAGTCCGAGCGCGAACGCCGCCTGGCGCGGCAGGAGTCCGAGCGCGAACGGCGCTTGGCGCAGCTTGAATACGAGGCCGAGCAGGTGGAGCTTCAGGCGAAGCTCGCTACTCTAGAAGCTTCGAACAGGTCGCGTCGATCCAGCAAAAGCAGTTTAGAGCAAACGGCATCATGGGTACGTAATGCAACCGTGACCAACGCGGCCTCCCAACACGTTCATGGAACGTGCCCGGCCCCTCCGGTCAACCGTGCGATACAACCGACCAACTCTAACGCTGCCCCTGTGCACCGACCACCTGCCGACCCTATTTCTCAGTTGGCAAACGCCATTTCTAACTTATCTACTCGCCCCAAGAGACCAGACCTCATGGTCTTCTCTGGCGAAGTTAGCCAATGGATGGCTTTTAAGTCAAGCTTTGAACGTACTAAAGGTTTATTTTCACCCACAGAAAATTTAGAACGTCTTAATCAAGCGATTCGTGGAGCAGCGTACCAGTCCGTGGCGTCCCTTCTGTGGACAGCGTGCGAGCCTGAAGATGTTATGCGCGCCCTAGAACAAAACTTCGCCCGGCCCGAGCTCCTGGTAGCCCGCGAGCTCGCGGATCTCCACAGTATCGCTAAGATTAATACTCCACACGACCTTAACACTATGTCTAATAAAGTTCGTAATTTCATTGTGACCGTCAAACAATTGAATCAAACCGATCACCTACACTCACCAGAGCTTTTTCGCTCTGTGGCCCTGAAGCTCAATGAACATACCAGGGCTCGCTTCACCGATTTTGCCGCTTCACATTCGCCTAGCAACGAAAACATGTCGAAATTTGAGTTACTGTCTCGTTTTCTGCTGGTTGAGGCAGACCAGCAATTAAAATTTAATTATTTTTACGACCATGTTCCCATAGGCATTTCGAGTAAACCGTTGAAAAGGGAATCGGTACATGTGACTTTTTCTAACAAAGGTGAGTTGAAGTGCAACTATTGCAAGCGGGTGGACCCTCCACACGACATAAAAACTTGTAAGGGGTTTTTAGAGTTATCTGTGGAGAAAAGGTGGCAGTGGGTTCGGGAATCCAAGACATGTTTTCGCTGCCTAAAATCTGGTTCCCACAGGTGGAGAAACTGCCGCGCAAAACGTTGTGGACTAAGTGGTTGCTTACGACGTCATCATCACCTACTTCATGGAACACCAACACCCATTTCAACAACAAATACGAACTTACACCCAACGATCGCAAATGCGATCGGCGACGATACGAACGGTGTCGCTTCGATCATGACTAACATTGCCGTCTCTACTATAGGTTCGTCCCAGTGGCAGTCCCGTCCTCGTGGTTTGTTGAAGATCCTCCCAGTTGTCGTCGAGGGTCCAGACGGCGAGTACAAAACCACGGCGCTGCTCGACGTAGGCAGCACGGCGACGTTGATCGATGGCGAGGCGACGCGCATTGGCGCTGAACGTCGAAATAAGGAAAGTGTCCGTATTGAGGGTGTAGGCGGCATGATCATGACAGTTGACGTGAACTACGTAAACTTCTATATTAGAGGACGTAACACAAGCAACAAATATCTAATTGAGAACGCGCGCTCTATCACTCCACTTGGTTTGCGAGTGCAGAGCCTTCCTGACGTAGACTTGACTCGTTACGAACATTTAGCTGACATTGCCGATGAGCTTTCGGTTGGCAACGCTACCGACCAATCTGCTCCAACCATTCTAATAGGCGCCGCGGATTGGAATCTATCCTTAAGCCGCGAGGTGAGAGTAGGCAAGAAAAACGAACCGGTTGCCTCAAAAACATTGTTAGGGTGGGTACTTCATGGCGCATATTCGGTTTCATCGAAACCACCTTTATTTGTTAATCATATGAACGATGACCTAAACAGTCTTATTAGGTCACAATTCGAAATCGACTCTATCGGGATTAATAAACGTGACCAACAGCCCAACGAACAAGATAGGCGCGCCGTAGACATGATCGAATCTTCGGTCCGCAGGCTTGAGGATGGTCGTTTTGAAGTAGGTTTGCCATGGCGGAAGAACTTACCTGCGGTAATTCCCGACAGTTACTCGCAGGCGTTATCCCGTTTCAAAGCTTTGGAGCGACAGATGACTCGCGACCCGAACTTCGCCTCGGCGTTTCAGTTTTTTATAAACGACATAATAAGTAAGGGCTACGCTGAAAAATGTGACCCCACTACTTTCCACAGTCGTATCCCAGTTAGTGATTCTGTTGTCGGGTCAAGCGGCCCCATTCGTTGGTATCTCCCCATATTCGGTGTCTATCATCCTCAAAAACAAAAACTAAGAGCAGTTCACTACGCGACAGCGAGTACTCAAGGGGTGAGCCTTAATAGTCTTCTGCTACAAGGCCCAGATCTTCTTCAGCCGTTGCTTGGCATTTTGTTTCGTTTTAGGGAAGGTCCCGTGGCACTTAGCGCAGACATTAAAGAAATGTTTCCTCAGGTCCGAATCGCCCCCAAGGACAGAGACGCCCAACGTTTTTTGTGGAGAGACGAAAATGACTCTATTTGCGAATATCGTATGGCATCCATGATTTTCGGTGCTGTCTCCAGCCCCTTTATGGCTCAATACTTGAAAAACAAAAACGCGAAGGAGCTGGAGTCTTCATACCCATCCGCTTGTAAGGCTGTTATATATGACCATTATATGGACGATTACCTGGGAAGTTTCTCAAGCGTCTCTGAAGCTGCGAGCGTAGCGGCTGACATTGTAAAGGTCCATAGGCACGGTGGTTTTGTAATGCGTTCCTGGATATCGAACGACCCCGAAGCCCTTTCTAAGATCCCTCAGGAGTTGAAAAATGAGCCTGGTTCCGATACAGAAGTCGTTTTACCTTCTAATAAGGAAATAGGCGTTTTAGGAGTTCTATGGAACCCCTTCCACGATAGGTTAAGTTTTCGTTCATCCGACAAAGTTACGAAGCGCATAGTACTGTCAAGCGTCATGAAAGTTTTCGACCCGCTCGGTTTACTCATGCCCATTACAATATGGGGACGAATTTTGATACAAAGACTTTGGCGGGAGGGTTTTGAGTGGGACTCGCCTCTACCAGAGAAATATAAAATAGAGTTTAGAGACTGGTCTCAGCAGTTACAGGTTACTGCCGCAATACGAGTCCCACGGTGGTATATGCATAGAAACGACTTCACCAATGCCCAACTACACGTATTTGCCGACGGGGGTGAACAAGCATACTCGTGTGTAGCTTATTGGAGGGTGACGTATAGCGACGGATCCGTCTCCGTGAGTTTGATAGGGGGCAAAGCACGCGTCGCTCCGTTGAAGCCCCTCTCAATCCCTCGTTTGGAACTTCAGGCGGCGCTTATAGCTGCTCGCTTCGCGCGTACTATTGTAGACGCGCATTACATTAAACCAACGGACACCATCTACTGGACGGATTCGTCCACCGTTTTAAAATGGATACGAAGTGACGCGCGCAATTTCAAACCTTTTGTGGCCCACAGACTGGGAGAGTTGGCGGAAACTACTAACCCGTTCGACTGGAGATGGCTCCCCACCTCTCTCAACGTCGCTGACGATGCTACAAAACCTAAAAAACGCGAGTTAACTTTAGCACATAGGTGGTTTTCCGGACCATCATTCTTATTAGAGCCTAAAATACTGTGGCCAACTCTAGCTTTTCCAGAGGCAGGCGACGCCCCACCAGACTCCGAACTGAGGTCGGAACTTGTGGGACTAATCGTGGATGCGCCTGTCTTAGAATTTCCGCTGCCCGACGCGTCGCGATTCAGCAAATGGCTGCGACTTCTACGCTCCACCGCCCGCATTATCCAAGCCTTACGCAAATTCTATTCCAAGTTGTCTCGACCCAATCGCTCAAATTTGAATTTTCTCGTCGCAGATGTACCACTTGGCTCCACGTCCTCCTCACACCTTCACGCCGCTGACATCGCACTGGCAGAGAAGCTGCTGCTGCGTCGGTCACAGATGGAGAGCTTTGCCGCCGAGATAAGGTGCTTGCAGGGCTCGCAGCCCCTCCCCAGGAGCGGTCGCCTAACATCTTTGGCGCCGGTTTTGGACGAAGACAATCTACTAAGGCTCGACACGCGCATTCGTTCCGTGCAAGGCGTAGAGGAAGAGGTCAAGACCCCAGTGATTCTGGATGGAGGTCACCACGTATCCCGCCTTCTTATCAAGCATTTCCACGTAAAGATGTCCCATGGGTTCAACGAGACAGTTCTGAATGAGCTTCGACAAAAATATTGGATATTGAGAGCGAGGAATACCATCCGAACCGTGGCAAATAAATGCATGCGCTGCCGAAGATTTAAAGGCCGTTTGGCCGCACCCAAAGGAAGAGGTTTTTGCGAAGTTACTATTGGAAGCCGAGGCCATAGTTAACTCCAGGCCGCTAACTTACGTCTCCTCCTCAGCGGATGCACCGGAAGCGCTAACACCGTTTCACTTTTTATTGGGAACTTCCTCTACGTCATCCTAGCCAGCGGACCTTACCGATGCGGACCTACTTCGGCGATCAGACTGGAGGAAAGCACTGCGACTGGCTGACCACTTTTGGGAGAGGTGGCTGCGGGAATACTTTCCAACGCTGCGCAAAAGGGGACCACGCAGCAGCATGCCTAATTTGAAGGAGGGGGACGTGGTGCTCATCGCGGACTCTACCCTACCACGAGGTCTGTGGCCACTGGGTAGAGTCACGAAGGTATTCACAGGACCTGACGGACGGGTTCGCGTAGTGGATATTTTCACAAAAGCCGGTACACTACGCCGACCCGTCAGGAAGCTCCTGCTGATGGAAGCGGAGCGCCAGTCAGTCGCCACCGGGTCTTAGTGTTCCACTGGGGGTGGGAATGTTGGCGACTGGCTGGTGTTGGCCGTTCTCTTTTATAGAACTTTATCTTTGTATTTTATATTATTTTGATATGACGTGTATTTTGATAGTACAGTACTTATGTCAGGGCTCAGTTGCGAATAAACTGTGAACTTGAGAAGACCGTGTTTTCAACATATACCAAGTCTACCACATCATACAGTCCACATCGCACGTAGTTATCACAGGGTATCAATAGTGCTACTCGCCCAGTGTCAAACTCCTATCTCGATCACTTCATGGCAAGATGTCAGTCAATGTGGCAAACGGTTGTCTTCGAGCAAACAAATATAAGAGATCACTCACCAATTTTATTCTATTCTAAAAAGGTAAATCCATCAGAAAAACAACCAAAACATTATTTAAAAACTAAAGTAGATTACCAAGCTATATCAGTATACCTTAAGGAGTGTGACTGGGGAGAATACTATCAAAGTAGTGATGTCAACTGGTGTGCTAATTTACTTAACGAACGTATGCAATATTCTCTAAAAACCTATTCAATATCCACTCATGTACCCCGACGAAAAACTCCACTTAAGCCGTGGATCACCCCAGGCGTAATAAGATTATTACGCAAACGAGATAAAATACATAAACATTTGAAAAATAATTTCAGTGAGCGATTAAAAATTCTATATGTTACGTATCGCAACTGGTGTAACAAAATAATTAAAACTATTCAAAAAGAATATTATCAATCACAACTACAAAAAAACTCTAAAGACATGAAAGAAACCTGGCGTATTATTAAAGAAGTTGGTAATTTAAATAAGAAAAGCTGTGCATCATATGACTTGCTTAGAATTAAGGATAATCCAAAATAATCGCTTAACGACGTTAACAACTTTTTCACATCTGTAGGAAATAACTTGGCAAACTTAACTCTTAATAAACTTATCACCAATGAATTCGATTTAGCAGCAAAAAACAAAAATAATAATAATCTATTGAATACTATGTCCCTTTTTTTGACAGACAATCAAGAAGTTAATTGAACCATGAAGTCGAGATGTGCTACAGGTTGGGATAATATCTCGAATGACTATTTCAAATATCTTAAAGAATCTCTTATAGAACCGGTTACTCATCTGTGTAACATTAGCTTCTCAAGTGGAGTATTTCCAAAAATCTGTAAAAAAGCCATCGTGACTCCTATATATAAAACGGGCGCTACAGATGTTCCTTCTTATTATAGACCAATATCATTGCTTTCAACCTTATCGAAAATAATTGAAAAGTTAGTAAATAAGCGACTCAACAAGTATTTAGAATCTAAAAATTTATTTGCGGGAAATCAGTATGGCTTTAGAGCAAAAACTTCTACAGAAGACGCAGTTTTGGATCTTACCTCCAATATATATAAGCATCTGGATAACAAGAGGAAGTGTATTGCTGTGTTTTTGGATCTACAAAAAGCGTTCGATACGGTCTCAATCCCTATCCTGCTGTGTCGATTAGAAAATTTAGGTATAAGGGGCGTTGCACTGAATTGGTTCAAAGACTATCTTCAAAATAGAAGCCAGACTGTTCGATTGGGCGGCCATTTTAGTGAATCTGCTTCTTGTAATTATGGTGTACCACAAGGCAGTACTCTTGGTCCAACGTTATTTTTAGCTTACATTAACGACCTTTGTAAAATCCATCTGAAAATGGCGAGTTATTTATGTTTGCTGATGATACTGCTCTCGTATTTTATGGTTCATCTTGGAATGAAGTTAAAATTACTGCAGAAAAAGGGTTATCTAAGGTTACAGCCTGGCTTGAGAATAGTTTGTTATCCCTTAATGTGAATAAAACTAAATACATCTGCTTTTCCATAAATAAGGCCTCCAGTCCTAAGAAGTCTTTCTCATTAGCTATTCACACCTATTCAATAAAACTAGTTTTTACGGGTTAATGCACGAAACTTTATTTATTTATTGACGTTTCGCAGCCTTTTCAGGTCTGTATCGTCAGAATAATGATTTTTTATTTAAAATTGTCGAGCTACCTTCGAAAGACTTATATATTGAGCGTTCGGTTATTTCATTGGAAGATTTTTAAAATGTTATTGTCTATGTATGAATTTATTATTTAATTTACTTAATAAAGTATTTTATTTAAAATTCTTGTTTGTAATTTTGAGTTTATTTATTTATTTGACCCTAACTACCGTAAACTACCACCGGTTCCAAAATTGGGAGACCTTCCTGAGAAGAACCGGCGAAACAAACTCAAGAGAGGTTTCTATCTCCTTCTTATGTTAAATTGTGCACACACACTGCAAGACCATCAGATACTATTAGTTCTTTTTGTTTGCATAATTTAACATAAGAAGGAGATAGAAAGCCTCTCTTGAGTTTGTTTCGCCGGTTCTTCTCAGGAAGGTCTCCCAATTTTGGAACCGGTGGTAGTTTACGGTAGTTAGGGTCAAATAAATAAATAAACTCAAAATTACAAACAAGAATTTTAAATAAAATACTTTATTAAGTAAATTAAATAATAAATTCATACATAGACAATAACATTTTAAAAATCTTCCAATGAAATAACCGAACGCTCAATATATAAGTCTTTCGAAGGTAGCTCGACAATTTTAAATAAAAAATCATTATTCTGACGATACAGACCTGAAAAGGCTGCGAAACGTCAATAAATAAATAAAGTTTCGTGCATTAACCCGTAAAAACTAGTTTTATTGAATAGGTGTGAATAGCTAATGAGAAAGACTTCTTAGGACTGGAGGCCTTATTTATGGAAAAGCAGATGTATTTAGTTTTATTCACATTAAGGGATAACAAACTATTCTCAAGCCAGGCTGTAACCTTAGATAACCCTTTTTCTTAATTAATAATTAATTGTTTATTTATCAGGTTATACGCAGATTGCATAATAATGTAAGTACAATAACTAATGTCTGTAAGACGAGAGCGGCAAAGTGTAATATTCCTCCTTTTAAAACCAAGTTTGCCTCGAGATCATATGACTTTGTGGCACCTTCAGTCTACAACGTGTTACATGCTAAACTTAATCTAAGGCAGTATACAAGCAGACAGATAAAGCAACAGATCTGTAATTATTTATTGGAGTTAAATGAAATAGGTTTGAATATCCTTATGATGCCTCTAAGTTAATGACGATGATGAAATTAATTCAAGTTCAGGAGATTGGAATGGATCAGGTAAGGTGCAAATTAGTAATACAATGGCATTAAATAAAGCATTTATGGGAACCGTTATATATAAATACATACACACACAAAAACACACACACGCGCGCATACGCTCACACACACACACACACACACACACACACACACACACACACACACACACACACACACACACACACACACACACACACACACACACACACACACACACACACACACACACACACACAATTACATTTTTATTTTTATATTATTTTTAATTATTGTGTTTAAGTTGTTTCTTTAGCACTTCTCATAATAATTAACACATTAATCACATAAATGGTACAGGGGTGGCTTGCTCTGTTCATGTAGTTTTGGGAGTGGAGGCCTGGTGTCTTGTAGAACAGGTTTATCCTATTGCAAGCACCAGTCTTCACATTAAGTGGTGAGGTGTTGTAATTAAGCACTTTATTGTAAATTTTTCTACTTATGTGAAGAAATAAATAAAGAATTTATTATTATTATTATTATTAATTATATCTTTCCGCATATTCCAGTGCTTTGGATATTGCAATGACTTCCAGCGTCATAATACAGACATTATTCCCAACTTTAAAGCTACCATGTTGCTTTAGAGATGGGTCAAAAAAAGCCACTCCTTGCATATTATCTTTACTCTTAGATCCGTCTGTAAAAATCATATGACAGTCCCAGTATTTTAAATGGAATTCTTTAATTCAAAACAATACAGTGTGTCGTCTGTGTAATAGTGTTTTGATTTTCTAAGACATTCTAATTCACTAATCGCTATATCTTTAATGTTTAATCGAGAAAACCATATATCAGCTGCAAACATGTCTAAGACTGAAGAGGAATAGATCTTCACGTCTTTTGTTTTATTAAATACCTCCACTAGTAGTGATTTCTTTTTGTTCAACCAATATCTAGTTTGCCTAAGTTGTTAAGTTTCTGTGAAAACTTAATTGTAGCGTTATACGTCCACTGGAGTGCTTTTACTAAAAAACTTAAAAATCAATATCGTTTCGCTCAACCATATTGTAGGGAACGCAACGACCCGCCTCACACGACACCGCCGAAGAGATTTTTAAGAGAGCATGACTACCCATAACCACTCAAACCAAGCAAAATAGTTACTCAGAATTCAGGCAATTTATCTGTACGACACTGCAAACAAATACAAAACAAATTTACAGTTACAGCCATGCAGTTTTGTCATTCAAGTATTCTTTAATAGTATAATAGCCTTTCTTAAGTAAACAATTTTTAATGTGACACTTGAACTCATTTATGGGTAACTCAAGAATGGCATCAGGAATCTTATTATAAAAATGTATACCTTGACCCATAAAAGATCGGTAAACCTTCTGTAACCTGTAGGGTGGCAATGCAAGCTTACTTCTATTCCTTGTGTTAAAATATGCACGTTACTGTGTTTGGTATACAAATTGATATTATTTTTAACAAGGAGTATACAATTGTAAATGAATTGAGAAGCAACAGCCAAAATGCCAATTTCTTTAAATTTTTCTCTAAGAGATGTTCGGCTACTTAATTGATAAATAGATCTCACAGCTCTTTTTTGTAGAATGAATATACTTTCAATATCAGCTGCTGTTCTCCAGAGTATAATGCCGTATGATAAGATACTATGAAAGTAACTAAAATATACAGTTCTGGCAGTTTCTGTATCAGTAAGTTGTCTTATCTTTCTTATGGCATAAGCTGCTGAACTAAGTTTACCAGCCAAAAGCGTAATGTGATGATTCCATTGCAGTTTTGAGTCCATAGTTATACCCAAGAATGTAGTTGAATCTACTAAATCTAATTTATTATTATTTAATTTCAATATGTTCAACTTTTACATTAGGTAAACAAAATTTAATACACTTGGTTTTATTAGCATTTAGCTTTAGATTATTAACATTAAACCATTGCAAAACTTGCGAGAGAGCATTATTAACATCGTCATAGTTGTTCTTGCGCCTGTCAACGTTAAATAATAAAGATGTGTCATCAGCAAATAAAACTATCTCACACAAATTTTCTACAAAAAATGGAAAATCATTTATATATACTAGAAACAGAAAGGGACCCAAAATTGAACCCTGGGAAACGCCCATTTCCACATGAGATCCAGATGATCTAACACCATTTACCTCTACAGTTTGAATTCTGGAACTGAGATACGACTGTATTAATTTATATGCAGTACCTTTGACTCCATCATAATTTCAATAACAGCGTGTGATGATCAACGCAATCAAAAGCTTTGGATAAGTCACAGAACACTCCAAGAACATTCTGCGACCCCTCCCAAGCCTCCAATATACTCCTTACAAGTGCAACACCCGCGTCAGTAGTAGATCTACCTCTGGTAAAACCAAATTGTTTCCTATGCAAAAGTTAATTTAGGTTGAAATGAGGCATTAATTGTTCCAGAATAATTTTCTCAAATATTTTACTTAGAACCGGTAATATTGATATAGGCCTATAATTTCCAGGTTCACTTCTATTTCCTGATTTAAAAAGAGGTATAACTTTACTGTATTTCATCAAATCCGGAAATACGCCTTGATCAATACAGTTATTAAATATATCAACTAGATAAAGGGCAATAACGGGTATTATACTTTTAACAACTTAGTAGAAATACCCCATAAATCACTTGTATTTTTTTGTTTAAGAGATTTAAAACACTTAATAACATCAATAAAACTAATATGTCTAAACTGAAACACGTTATCACACTTAGGTACATATTTCTCGAGCAATGTCTTGGCAGCCACCGTTGAAGAGCTCAAATTACATGTAGCCACCAAAGGAACATTAACGAAATAATCATCAAAAATATTAGCGATATGTTCCTTAGATTTTATTAGAATGTTATTGGACTTTAGTCCAATAATATCGTCACGTGGCCTTTCTTTGCCTGTTTCACGATTTATAACATTCCACGTTGTTTTGATTTTATTATTCGATTTACATATTTTATTTTTAATAAAATTAGATTTGGCTGTTGCACATACCTTTTTGAAGGTTTTAGAATAACATTTAACGTAATCAATAAAACTTTGTGAATGATTATATTTTCTCAGATGATACAATTCATAAAGTTTGTTTCTATATTTATAGATACCAGTCGTAGCCCAATCACAGAACTGTAACTTCTGAGTAAGTTTCGAAGTTTTTAAGGGAAAAGCCTTATCGAATTCATTCCTTATTAGATTAAAAAGATCCCCAAAAAGAATATCAGGATCATCATGTGTCCATGGGATATGAGAAATCCTATCATCAATGTTTTTTTGAAAATTTTCTAACCTGTTTTCTGTTACTGGTCTCAATTCAATCACTTTGGTTTTATTTTTTACATCTATTTTATATTGTATTTTTAAGCCATAATGGCTTAAAAATACAATATAAAATATATATTTATAACCCAAATATAATCTCCGTATAAACAATTGAGGTATACATAACTCGGCTTTCATAACATGAATTGGAGAGCTTCTAATTAATCCACCTATAAGGGGCCGTTCAAGTATTACGTAAGCAGATTTATTACAATTATTTACCCCCTCCTTCCCCTTGTCAGCAAAAGTAAGCAAAGCTCTTACCCCTCCCCCCCATCCTTACGTAAACATTGGTACCTATATGCATTTTTCCTTTAATGTATTGTTTTTTTATTGATTCATGAGCTTTCATGAGCTTCATGACCAGCTGTACTTAAAAAGGCTTAATCGATGATGCTGACGTAATCACCATCTCTACCCCCCCCCCCCCAATTCATCAAAAATAAGCAAAGCAGAGACCCCCCTGCCCCCCTATAGTGCTTACGTAATACTTGAACAGCCCCTAATGCGTAAAGCCTGATTTTGTACTATATCAAGTTTCGCCACATGACACTTTGCACTATTATTGAATAAATAAGAACAGTAATCCATCCTACTCCTTATCAATGACATTTACAATCGGCGAATATGTTTTGGATGTACACCCCAAGGTGACCCAGCTAAAAATTATGTCACTTGTCTGAACGCCCAGTAGTATATGTTAAAATCGTTAATGATTTACTCAAACGCATACGACATCTGAGATTGCAACAAAAAGCCATGCAATATTGAACATCGCTTGTTTGGGTTTCTGTCTATAATATTTTTATGGGTGAGGGGCAGGGCTGAACGGCAATAGCGGCGCCTGTAGGCTATATGGTGGCCGCTTACCATCAGGCGGGCCACACGCTTGTTTGCCACCCTTTTAACAAAAAAGAAACGAACAAGCGAGTAGTCGCGTATGATGTGTAACATTTGAAACCTCACCTTATATTAGTAAAAAAAGAAATGTTACACACATTTGAACAATAAATTCTAAAATCAAATCAAAATAGCGCGCGCTTTCGCGACTTCCTGCTACACACTTCCGCCCCATTTCACGAAATCACTCCCACAAATTGCAGGAAAGCTAGAGGAAAGATGTTACACATCAATTATATTCGATTGATTAACTGTGGTTTACCTGTCTCTATGTGCTGGATCCCATAACAGTTCGAGTCGAAGGTGAGGATATTTGTCGTGTGCACACAGCGCTTGCTCCACGTCTAGCGCGAATAGCGGATGCGGGAGCTAGAACAACGACGAACCAGTCACACGCAAATAAAAAAAATATCACAAAATGTCATCACCAAAGTCTAAGCAACATTTTGTACGGTTTTGAACTTTCAAACAATTTTCACCCTTGTAATGTATTCTTAATATACTATTTCTTACTATAAACACAATAGGGCACTTTCCAATTTTTTGAAAACTGCTTATATTTACTAATTGGGAGAAACGCTTTAACGGAAAAATAAAAATAAATTCTTTACACAAAGTTGACGTCACACAGTAGACGTCATCTAACCGAGCGTTTTGGAGGTAAATTCAAAACCAATAAAAAAAATTTCAACGTTAATTGGTGTAATGGAGAAAAAAAGACATTTATTTATTTTTCTGTTAAATCGTTTGTCCCAATCGTTAAATATAAGCAGTTTTCAAAAAATTGGAAAATTTCCTATCGAAAACTTACTATTTTAAAATCAGCAAATATATTTTCGAGAGCAAAAAATATAGTATACATATCTACTTTGCTAAGAAAAAAATAAACATCGATTAATAAAGCATACAGTTACTGAAAATTATTCGTGTTGCTTAGACTTTTTTATGTTTGTGGTTTATTTAGCACACTGGGTCTTTCGACCTATGCGCCTCAGAGATCCTGCGAGTTCTCCAGCATCCTTTTCGCCACGATCTGTGGCTCTCAAGTCACTAATCTATCGTAGTTGATGTTTCACCAACCTCAGGCTGCAAATAAGCCGGGTCCTTCGGTCTGTGCGCCTCAGCGATTCTGGCGCGGAATATGTCCGCGCCCTGCGAGTTCTCCAACACTCGTTCCGCCACGATCTGGCACATCTCCTTCAGCATCAGCTTCTGCAGGTCCTCAAACGAGATCTCGCGGGGCACTTGCATCGCGTACGGGGAACCTAGACATTTAGTTTGACTGTTTTAATAGTTACATTTTACCAAGACTTACTAAGGTAGTAGCACTCATGACCGACAAGAACCAATTATAGACCAATCACTGAATATGGTATACAAGCTATAGACGCACTTTACTCTTATTTTCATTGATCAGAAAAAAATATCTATTAATGGTTCTTCACGGTCATTGGTCACGGCCACTACCTTACTACATTCAGAAACGCCAATTAAAGGAGATTGCTCAGCTTCCATACATGTTTGGCCTAAAGACCAATAATCATGAAAAATTGTTTCCTAGATTCGAAATTATATATAAGTTACTGTAGAAACAAATATTATTGACGGACACCCCTGAGAACTTCTATAAACCATATACACTGAACGATTTTGAAGTTATGTTTGCAAATAGGTACATAGGTATTAAAATAATAAAAAACAAATAAGTTATATAGTAAACTAAGGAAATAAAGCCAAGTACCGAAATTATGTTTTAGATTCAGGTATATAGAGCATGTAGATTAACAGATAATTGTCCTTTTTTAAAGTTAATGCACAAGAGTAACTTTTAAAATCAGGTATCGTCTATGCATTTCCGGTTATAATAAGGTACTCTGTGACAGAAACTATGTGATGATTGGATGATTTCAAGAAGCATATAAGCTTGCTTATGGAGGGGTTTCGCGAAAAATGTATGGCAATAGACTTTATGATGTCGCCTACCATCTATAATAATTGTCTTAGCACATTTGCATGTAGTGAAAATGATAATATAGTTGTGGATATTAATACCACAGAGTAATAAAAAAAAATGTTTTATTTTATCGATCTTTACAAAATAGATTTGATTTTATGTTATATAAACAACTTCGATCAGTCTTTGGCTGAATGGTACTACACCCATAGCCATTAAAAATGATTCGTATGTTTTCCAAACCGGTAAAATTAAAAGTCCTTTTCAAAATGAATATATTATACAAAGGTGTCCGTTGAAATCTAATGACTGTAAAATAAAGTATAAATTATGCCAAGAATTACCGTATATGTCAATATTTCTTGTGCATTTGGGCCAATTTGAGCAATCTCCTTTGATGCTTATTAAAGTGACGTGTGGTCGATGAGACTAACAGCATGATACTCAATGAAACTTGAAAATTATTAGACAAGTGACTATCGTTAAGATGGAAACTAGTCGTAAGTCGACAGACTGGCAAAGTTGCAAGTAAAAATGGTACACACAAATAAATAAAAACATCTCTTTTTACCACGTAATAGGCTAGTTGTCTCATGTCAAATTGTACTATACAAATGTTTTTTTTTCTTATAATTTTTGGTATGAGGAACCTAAATACATCGATTTCAATTCAAAAAATTTGAAGATGGCTGTAGTAATTTAATTTGAAAAATAGTTTTTAGTCTATGCTTTTCAAACACTAAAAACTGTGTCACCATGATTGTGACGTCGCAAAGGAGATTGCTCAGCTTCCATACATGTTTGGCCTAAAGACCAATAATCATGAAAAATTGTTTCCTAGATTCGAAATTATATATAAATTACTGTAGAAACGAATATTATTGACGAACACCCCTGAGAACTTCTATAAACCATATATACTGAACATATTAAAATAATAAAAAAGGTAAATTTAAAAAATAAAAAATCCCGACTGCTTAATTATTCTTCAAATAAAAACTGAAAAGAAAAAAATAAGTCCAGTAGTCTATAATTCTGTTAATAAGGAACAAAGCTACTTTTACAGTCGGGACCCATTAGATATTCAAGAATACATAATATTTTTCAACAGTGGGTCCCGACTGTTAAAGTAGCTTTGTTCCTTATTAACAGAATTATAGACTACTGGACTTGTTTTTTTCTTTTCAGTTTTTATTTGAAGAATAATTAAGCAGTCGGGTTTTTTTATTTTTTAAATTTACCTTTTTTATTTCACACTTTTTAGTTAGTATTTTAAGACGGTATATACCGTAGTCTTGTTACTTCAGTAAGGGAATTAATATCGCGGGACATAGACATATAAAGACTACCAGCGGGGTCAAGGCTACAGATGGGCCTCAATTTTCGCAAAAATGTGTGAAGTTAAATCAAGTCGTTACATAAATATCTCTAATCACTTACTCAAAAAGTCATCTTTTGTTTATGTTTTTTTTAATAGTTTAGCAGTAAATATAAAATTCATTTACTTTTATTCGTCGACTATTTAAAATTGGCAGTGGCTGCATTGTCATGTCAATGCCGGACGTCTAAGATTGTGATATACACAAATTCAGTGTCAGTCCCAAGTCTCATAATTTGATATACCTACATAATTCACAGAAACCCAATATATAGCTGCCAGAAGTTAACTTCAAATGTTTTTAATCACCCTATATACAATACCAATCAATGACGTTTATGTCGCAGGTTGAAGAAAGAAGTAATTCCCGTCTGTTGTTTTGGGCAACTGCCTTATCACTAAATTAAATAATTATGCAATCACCAAAGCAAAGTTTATAATATTTGATTAAACTAAAGGCGCATAATAAATTTTTCATCACGTTAGGTAGAGCACCATAGCAATCTCATTTATTATCAACAGTGGCGGCGCTAGACCACATGTGGACGTCGGCGACATCAAGTTCGCGAGGCCTATTTTACTTCGCAGTAAAAAACCGTTAAATTAAGTGAGCCAAATTATAAAATAACGTATAAGTAAACGAGTTTTATTGTTGATAATCAAATGAAGACAAAAAATAATTACAAACATAGAAATTTAATAACAAAAATAGTGTTGCCAGACAGACGATTTTGAATACCCGTAAAGTACTACTCGCTTCCATCACGCACGTGTTCGAAAATAATAAAAGTCATTATCATCTGCTTAGCTTTTTCCCCGAATTGTTCGGGGTCGGCTACCTAAGCCAGGCCAGGAGAAACGAAAATAAATAGGTAACTTGTAAAAATTTTTTTGCGAGGCCCCCTCAGGCGTGAGGCCGTCGGCGGTGGCCGACATCGCCGACGCCTAGCGCCGCCGCTGATTATCAATTTATAGTTCTCTTTGTAGTTTTCTTTTAAAGCGTTCACATTTAACAGGTCAAAGACTTTGTGTTCGACCCTTTTTTATTGGTAGTGTAAAGCTCGAATGAAGAGTCCACTTTTTTTTTGTTATAAAAATACCGAATAGCGTATCACTGTTAAGCACAAATGCTAAGTAACTTTTCTAATATAATCAAATAAACCTATTACTTACTTTATTTTTAAATCTTTTTCATCAATTAAATACTTATCTTATCCTTACTATCTATACTAATATTATAAAGAGGCAAGATTTGTATGTTTGTAACAAATAATCTATCAAACTACTGAACCGGTTTCAAATATTAATTCATCATAAGATAGCTACATTATTTATTATAACATTTTTCTTTATTTAAATACATTTTCTCCGAGTGACACAGGCTATATTTTATCCCGATAAATAAATTTCGCCCGTACAATGCCCGGGTGGATCACTAGTAAGTGTAATATAATATTATAGATGCGAAAGTGAGTTTGTTTGTTGCGCTTCTGTGCCCTAATAGCTAAATCGAATATAATGAATTCCCATATAGAAGTAGATGGGAACTTGGTTCTTAGCTACAACATCGCAATACTTATAGGCGTAGGGTGATGAAAGGGGTGATTTACCTATAAAAATCTACATTATTTACTTCGAATTTTGCAGAATTATTACAAAACCAATATTATCGCGAGCTGATTAATAAATACAGGGATTCTAATAAGTATGTACTTACTAGCGAAAAATGGGTTATTTGTCATTATATTAAGTAAACCTTTTTTGTAACATTATGTAATATCGTTAAAAAATGAATAACAGTAAAATTCTGAGTTTTTCATTAAAATTCAATAATCATAAATACCTATTATGATAATATATTTTTCATAATTTAATAAGAAGGAACTGTATCACAGTTTTATTGTTAGGATTTCGTATAGGATCAGATACCCGAATAAAAAAGCGAATTGGCCCTTTTTTTTTCTTTTACGTAGTACACCGCGCTATCACTTTGTCATCGTTGTAACTTTTTAAATATTTGTCGAAATGACATAGTGTAAAAAGCAAAGTTTATCGTCTTTAAATATCAAAAGCGATTAAAGTTAGTAGTTAGTTATTTGTTTTGATAAAAAATGATTTGTTAATACAAAATGTGCATTTTGGAAATAGATATCAAATAATATTTTAGTTTTGATTCACTATTTTAGCGGTAATGACTTACACATTCAAAATAGATATATGGTGTCAGGGACTTTTTTTAGAACTATTTAAGAGATACATTTTCACTCTACATTACATTGATGTAACTTTTATTGTTTTTGCAGTGCAGGCCAAAATGGCTCGCAGATGGGACATTTTTTTCCGTCTTATGTGACACATATTATTATATATTGGCCAATTCACTCAATAACTACATAAATTATTATATATATATATATGTAATTATCATATATGAGCTATATTACTGTTAAGTTTCATTAAAATCCATTCAGTATTTTTTAGGTGAAAGAGTAACAAAGATCCATACAAACGTAAGATTGAAATTAAAAGCGTAAGTGGTTAATATACAACTTTAAAGCGTTGTAGATCCTAAACAATCATATAAAATGAAAAATGGTGTTAGGAACCTAAATATGATTTTTGATTATCTAGACAGTGATACCCCACTCGATATATTTTGTCAACTTTTTTTTTTACTTCGTCACAATATGGCGCCTAATTTTGCCCATATTGAATTTTAATTACTATCATATCTTTAGTAGCACTCCCATGATTGAGACGAATCGATTGATATGTGAATCATATAAATCGGTCCAGGCGTTTGGTCTCTAGTGTGCCACAAAGGAACAAACATACAAATATAGACTGTTAAACACATAACCCTGTCTGCGCGTCGCGCTTCGCGCTCTTGCATTGCGCAGCCGGGTAAAAACAAATAAGTTATATAGTAAACTAGAGAAATCAAGCCAAGTACCGAAATTATGGATTAGATTCAGGTATATAGAGCATGAAGATTAACAGATAGTTGCTTAGATAGATACTTTCTTAGCGGATGCCTACGTCATAACATCTACCTGCATGCCAAAGGACATTCGGCAAAACTGTATGGACGCAGCACCCACGTCCGCCACGGCTTAAACTATATTTGTTTGAAAGGTATTATATTCAAGATCATCTGTGCCAAAGCGCATCAAATTCCATCCCGGGGGTCTTTAGTTATTTTAAGTTAAATGTGTACAAGTACTATAACGAACACACATTAATGAAACAAGGGAATTAATTTAGTTAGTTAGTTCGACTCTACATAGGATGCTCAGGAATTATGGGAGTACTTCACAAGGTGCAAAGGTACCCCCTTATGTTATTCTGTCGCGCTAGATTAAATCCAAACATCCCCGCTTGGGTTGGGTTTTTTTTAAACATTCTGTTCGTTATAGTAAATTGTCTGCTATGTAAAACGGAGCGACCACAGATTACACAAACTTGTCCACGCTTCGGAGAACACATAATTCCAGTTCATCCATACTAATTGACAAGACCGATAATCGTGTTCCAATATCCAAAACGTGTTAGATAAAAATCAATTAAGTAGCAGGGAGCGCACAATCAGAACGAAGTAAGACGAGTCGACTATTTGCAACTGCAAGTCCTTCATCATCCGTAAACCGTTTTGAAATGTCTCGGTAAGAGCAAGAGCAGAATGGTCGGCAGGCTTTGTCGTATATCTGGTTGTATAGTACGATATGGCATATTATTACGATTACTAATAATATAAAATGAAGGTACTATAAAATGAATTTATTCAGCTACTTAAATATGCCCATGTGTCATATCTATTGACTACCAGGATATTTTTTACGGTGTCATAATAAAAAAGGCTAGTTTTTCATAGATCTATCGATTCATACTAATTACATTGTTGGCGGAGCTGGGTGCGTTTTGCCCATTGTCCTTTCAGCCCGATCCGTCCAGTGGTTTGGGGGTGTTTGGCTAAAATTGTATGGCAATAGACTTTATGATGTCGCCTACCATCTATAATAATTGTCTGAGCACATTTGCGTGAAGTGAAAATGATAATATAGTTGTGGATATTAATACCATAGTGTAATAAAAAAATGATTTATTTTTACGATCTTTACAAAAAAGATTTGTTTTTATGTTATATAAACAACTTCGATCAGTCTTTGGCTGAATGTTACTACTCCCATAACCATTAAAAATGATTCCTATGTTTTCCAAACCGGTAAAATTAAAAGTTTTTTTTAAAGTAAATATATTATACAAAGGTGTCCGTTGAAATCTAATGACTGTAAATTAAATTATAAATTACGCCAAGAATTACCGTGTATGTCAATATTTTTTGTGCGTTTGGGCCAATTTGAGCAATCTCCTTTGTAAACAAATAAAAATCATTGTCGTGTTACTTGTGGTTTCTTTCATCGAACTAAAATACATCTAATAACTCTTATCTTGTAGAGAAAAGTTTTCGTTTATTAGTTTTGTTGACTAAATTAATGCTGGACGCCGGATTTTTGAAAGCAGAACGACAGAACTCTTTGACTTAGTAGGTACATTCATAACCTTAAAAATTGTATTTTTAATCTTTAAATATTATTCAATGAGTACTTACATCGAAGTGATCTTTGCTAAAAGAAATGACTTTCGGTCGATAAAGTTACAGGATTTAGCAAGTTTTAAACGTGTGTTCATGTGTAGGTATGTGTATTTGTCTACGCAATTTAAACCACAACTTTTCTGGACTAATTTTAAAAATCTATTTTAAAATTAGTTTTGTAGCTTTCTAGGTCAAAAAAAATACAATACATTTTTTTTTTCGGTGTAATAGAACAATTATTAACCATTTAAAAAATATTTCCAAAAAATGTCAACTAGCCTACTAAAAGGGTGACTTACCAAAGCGCTGTCCGTCAAGCAAATTGACCCAAAGTACTAGGAGGTATGGCGCGGTGGGAGTCGTCAGTAACGGCGGCGCTTCCACGCAGTACAACGCGCCCGCTTCTAGGCCCGCTACCTCCCAACCGGCGCGAGCGTTACACCACCCTACAAACGGACTTTACCATAGACATAGTATTTAAAGACTGGCATAGTGGGGAAAAGAAATATTTTGCCCTCACGACAATCCTACAAGGTAGAAAGAAACGCAACATGATGTTTTTTCATGACCTTTGATCCAATAACATATTTTCAGCAAGAGCCAACGGTGTCCTATCAAGCCATACTGTGATAAAGTTTGTTGTGAAATTCTGTGAAACTAAGAAAACAATTGTGCTTATAAGATTCACTTGTATTCCACGCAGTTTATCGCGACCGCCTCTAGGCCCGCTACCTCCCAACCGGCGCGAGAGTTACACCACCCTACAAGCGGACTTTACCATAGACATAGTATTTAAAGACTGGCATAGTGGGGAAAAGAAATATCATGCCCTCACGACAATTCTACAAGGTAGAAAGAAACGCAACATGATGTTTTTCCATGACCTTTGGTCCAATAACAAATTTTTAGCAAGAGCCAACGACGTCCTATCAAGCCATACTGTGATAAAGTTTATTGTGAAATTCTGTGAAACTAAGAAAACAATTGTACTTATACAAATCAGTTTGTGTTAAGGTATCCTATCATCATCAGCCTATTAATGTCCCCACTGCTGGGTACAGGCCTTCCCTATGGATGGAATAAGAAGATTGGACCATGTCCTATCACGCGGGCCCTGTGCGGATTGATGGGTGTTAACGACCGCAGATACAGCCGGGACCAACGGCTTAATGTGCCTTTCGAAGCACGGAGGAGCTCGAGTTAGTAAATTTTTGGTCATAGTGTATCCTTTTATCCTCTATACAGAAAGGAAAGTCACTCATTTTCAAAGCAAGAACTTTGCAGTAAAAGTAAGCAGCGCCCCCTCCGGGCGTAAGAACAAGCTGGCTCCTTCCATAAGAAATTTGACGATGACGATACGATTACCAATCAATCAAAGTTCGTGTTTAGGTTTGTGTTGTGAAATTTAGTTTTACGTTTAGTCAGGCCCAGTTAATAAAGAAATTTGAATGATTTATAAATAATTTTATCTACACACATGCTTTAAAACCTCTGTCAAAGATTCTGAAACAGCTAATTGCCAACAAAAAAACATCCATATCATAATTTAAAAAACAATCAAAACCCGGGTGTTATGTTTTTTTTTGATAAATTCATAATAACACACCGTCGCTTTTTAAATCCCTTCCGCACCTAGAGCTTGCTCATCAGATAGCCACAATTTTCACTGCTGGATGCGTAGTGTTATGAATTTCAAAAACAGACCATTTTCATTCATTCTCTTCACTACCACAATGCCGAAACTTTTCAAGAATTTTGCGTTCTTAGAATGTCCCATGGTTTCAGAATCTTTTGTAGAGGATATGTCATATGCAAGTGTTATCATTAAGTATTAAAACACTCATGTGTTACTACTACCACACTTGACGTCGCCGTCGCCTCGTGTGATAAACCCACATTCGCGTTTTGATACCCCTCATTATACAACAGTTGCATAAATACCTATAATATACTGAGCGACAGTCGTATGAAATTGACAACCCTCTAGTCGAGAAAGAGGTGGTGCGATCTATTGGCCGCAAGATTGCTTCGTCTCTTGAACACTATCTGCCCAGTTTCACTGGGCATTCTTTGTCCATTCTCGATGTCTTTGGTAATAAAATGGTAGGGAAGACAGAGATACAAACGGTTTATTGATGTAGGTATAAATACTTAATATCATCTTAAGTACTTAAAGTACCGAGTCTATCGTTAATATTGAAAGGCGGCATACAACTAGAGTAAGTTTTCTGCTAGCACCCTGTTGATGACATAATCTAAATCGGGAGTTATAAACAGTGGCGCTTCAACAATATTTTACCTGTCTCGTTAATTTCTGCCAGAATAATATGGTCCCGATCAATGCCCGTGTCTGCATGTAGTGTGGTTCGCAAATCCTCCATTGTAGCATTTGGTGATAGGTCTACACCAATACGAACTTGGCGAGGTTGTTGGTTAACATACACCACCTTTACAATTATTCATAATATTAGTATTGATTACAGCAGAAAATATGTTAAGTTTAAGACTTGTCTGACATCTAAAGAAAATTCTACCAGTAGTAAAATTATCTTTGAATTTAATGCTTAAAATATATATAACAAACTTGTTTGACATTTAAAACAAGAACTTAATATTCCCTTATTTGTTTCTCAGGTTTTCACGCACATCACTCATTAAATAAAACTAGTTTTTTACGGATTAATGCACGAAAGTTTATTTATTTATTGACGTTTCGCAGCCTTTACAGGCCGCGTCGTCGGAATCAATTTTTTATTTAATTTTGTCGAGCTACCTTCGAAAGTAAGGTTAATTTTGTCGAGCTACTTTCGAAGGTAGTATTTAATATTACCTTGTCTTATTATATTCTTACTAGCCGTGCCCCGCGGATTCACCCGCGTTTCCAATCATCAACAAATATATTTCGAAATAGATTCTTACAGGATTTTATGTTGATAAAAAACTGTATGGCCCATAACTCATTAATAGGTACCAACTCTTAACATCTTACACACGTGACAACTTTTAAACGAAATATCCGATTGAGATGAAACAAAAAGTATTTTACTTCTACATAAATACTCTTGATAACATAATGGAAGATTAATATTACGATACATATTTAACGTAGTTTTTTTTTCTTCAGACGATTTAATAATTATTTTGAACACAAAATCGGTTATTGTGATTAAACCATGATAGCTAGATATATGTTCTCGCGGACTTTTTGGAGGTCTCAATGGGATCTACAAACCCGTAGTACATCATTTTGTTCTATTGTCAATAGTTTTTGCAGCGCACGCAAAAATAGGTTTTCGATTTTACACCTTGTTACAAAATAGCAATTCTATTACGGATCCCTAATTTTGAAAAAAAAAATATAGCCTATAGCCTTCCTCGATAAATGGACTACCCAACACTGAAAGAATCATTCAAATCGGACCAGTAGTTCCAGAGATTAGCGCGTTCAAACAAACTCTGCAGCTTTATAATATTAGTATAGATGATCGCACTTCACGTTATTAATGCAATCATTGCACACATTATGTGTGGTCAATATAGTTGATAAAAAATTATGCTTACACTGCACATTTACAAATAGTAAGAAATTACAAATAGCCATTATTTGTAATTAATTGGTATTTGTAATTTTGATAGCAGTCTCTCCTTTTCATTCCCTTTAGAATAGATCATAATAAAGTAAAGTATATATATATACACTGCCGTCAAATTTATTAGCAAGTACATGAATTGACTTTGGCAAATAGGCCCAATAACAAAAACGCCTACCGGATGGCCCGTCGTGGATATTTCAGTGAGCATCACAGAAACACAAAATTAAATGCACATGCAAAGAGCTTAAAAAAACTATGTATTAACTAAGTTTCATGTGAATAAAGTATGTAAGTATGAACGCTTCTTTAAGTATGAACGTATAATGAATAAGCAGTAAATAAATATACTTGTCTGTTCCCCCACTCTGAGTCATTTCTGGTGCAAAGGCTATCTATCTCCAGCCAGCGAAGTAATGCTTCGAATATAATGGGCACCTTAGCGCTAGGAATGACATGGAGTGGTTTATCTATTATTTAGACTTACATTGACAGGAAGAGGCGACGGTTGTGCAGTAGCTAATCTTGAGGGTAGCTGAACGCTAACACAGTGGAATGGATCAAAAGTACAAGATGTACGCTCACATTTTGCACATGTCAATGCCGATCTGAAATATGTACCTTTACTTAAAATATATACCTACATTTTTGGATTATTTATTTTGTAAGTATCTTAAATAATGAACTATATAATACAAAAAAAAATCCTTGACCTTGAATATTTACTTAAATATGTAATTATTTTTTATGTAGACTTGCAGTCGTTTTAATTGGTGAATAAGGTTCGAGGTCACCAAAGGTTACCTACCTTATTCACCAACAAAAACACAAGGTCACCAAAAGGGTAGTTAATTCCCTACTATCATTAATAAGGTGAAGGTTACTTCCCCAGATGGGTGTTTCAATTCGAGCGAATCCACTATAATCCTCACTTCTCGTAATGCCTGCGCAGACTAGGAACTTTTGTCCATGGACATTTTTGTCCGCCAAAATAGATCGCTTACAACTGCATCGAGTAACGCACTCAAGGGATTAAAAGTACCGCATACAAAAAGTGCCCTGTATAACAGAGACCAGACAAGACAAAAGTACGCTGGTTTCCGAAAAAAATATTAGGTTCGGGAAAAAGTTTCTTCGCATTTTATATGAAAATTGAAAAATTTCAATAAAGTTTCTTTCAAATAAATTATGTAGGTGGCATTTTGTTCGATAACTTTTTCCATCTTGTAGTTAGAGACATGATCCCATTGCTATAGAAATTTTGGTCTTTTGATCAAAAAACCTTGACAAGTGGTTTTGGCAGTCCTCCCGTAATATTAACCTGACACTGCCTAAAGAATTCTGAAGAGACCGAAACAAGTAAAAATCTGAAGGTGCAAGGTCAGGACTATACGGCGGACGCATTCACACCTGCCAGTCAAACTCTCTTAATTTTTGCTGAGTGGCTAAAGAAAGATGTGTGAGGTGAATTGTAGCGCTATCATGATGAAAAACCTCACCCCTTCTGTTGATAAATTACGGCCGCTTTCTCTTAACTTCTTGTTTTTATCTCATTAGTTATTCGTTGTAGAGTTCAGAATCGATGATTCTGCCTGGCGGTAACAGCTCAACAGGATTGCCCGATTACCCCGGCCAACAAATAAGGATGCATTTAGCGATGGCATAATGAATTATTACTAACCGAGACGATCTTTTGTGGACTGGACATTTGCGTGCGCTTTTATAAATATTCGGGCGACAAATGTCCGAAATCAATTGGCGTCGAGTCCGTAACATATCCTAAGCAGACTTTAATTTTCACAATTAAGGGATTTTTGTCCTCCACAGACAAAAATCACTCATCTGCGCTGACATCTGCCACTAATGTTAATATTGTATTTACCTGTACTGAGCTTGAAAAACAGCTTGCACAAATGAACTGTTTCTGCGAGCATGATTTGCCAATGTTTCTGCAGCCACTACTTCATCTGACTTACCAACTGTGTTCTGAAAATTTATCAGTTATAATTATATGAATAATATAATACGAAAGAAAAGTAATGCTTATAATACTTCAAGTAACAGAAATACTTTTATGGTCTTGTATTTCTTCTTGGTGGCAGTATTCAAATCTTCATGGACTTTGTCAAGTAACCAAAATAAAAACTCTTGCGCATCATGCTGACTATTGCCTCTATACTGTGTTCCATGTCGTTCAACCGCTCCCTGCAAGTTATGTTTGTTAGGTTCATTCAGGGCCAATATTATTTAGATGGCTTGGGGACAGATGATGATGTAATGAGAATGAGGTTTTTTTTTAATTACATGTAAAGCCTTGTTGGTAGTGTGGCTACTAGTAATTCTAGTATAATTATAAAAATTAATATATAATATCTTTAAATTACACTGCTCATCCAGTAGTAGTCAATAGTAGTCCTACAAAGTAAAAACTTTATACAAAGATAAATTTTGAAGCCTAACTTCATAATTACTGCAACTTTTTATCAATTGGACATGGAAGTTCCTGAACTCCTACTAACACTTTCTGAATAAGAACAACCTCATGAGCCCAAACTAATATAATAATTACACTTATAGCTAATTAATTTCAAATTGATCTCTTCACTATATATCATAGTCAAAGATATCTTAGTGATAAAACAAACATACAAGGTTATAGGAATGGCTTAGCAATAATTTAAGGAATGCTGCTATTCTAAGACCTTGTGTGTTTGCTTTCAAAAGCTTAAAAAAAATAATTTCAAAATATAAAATTTGATGAAATAGTAAATATTTCCTCACTTACCTTGAACATTGTACTCATGTCAGGTGTATAATGACATGCCCAAAGAGCTTTGAGCAGAGCAGCTAGCTGTTCTGTAACTTCCCCACGAGTCCCATACTTTTTTGAATTAATCTTGTTCCGCTTTTGTAGGTCAACCTAATTCAAAACAAAAGTGATAGTTTAACTATATTAATATGCATAAGTACCTACCCTCTGGTAACTGGGTTTCTCTTTTGTTAAATGAGAACATTTTTTTTCAATTAGTATTATTACATTATCAGTATATTAAAATCAATGATATTAAATACCCTAGATACAACAACACAAACAGAATTGTGGCCGATATGTGTACACAAGGTACATTGGACGATCCACAGACCTCTGTAAGACGACTGCGTAGTCAAAAACAATATAAGGCATTATTTGAACACTGAAAGTCACGTTTAATGCATACTACCTATATAGTCTCAATTTAAATGCATCCGTCAAAGAATTTGACAGTTCGAAATGCAAGCTCTTAAAATTTTACGACTTACTGCTATATGCTGAAGAATATAGACCTTATGGTTTTGACTTAACGCGCAATTCTATTGTAGTCTGCAATTACCATTACTTTAAAAAATAAATTTAAAAAAACTGTTTATTTATTATAAATAATTCTTAAAACTTTAATGATGTTTTGCGGAATTTTAGTATACCTATACAGTGTGTCTGGGCATGACTGAGCGATAATTTAAAGGCATCAAATATACCTAATTTTATCAACAAAAGCACCACCATCCCTAATGGGGGTCAGCCCCACGATTTTTTAAATGGCCGCCATTTTAATTTTATTCTTTTATTTTAGTTGACCCTTCCAAATAATATCGATTTCTCTGGACATAAAGGTTCTTAAGATATAAAAAAAATTGGCTTCAGTTTGATGGTGCACCAGCTCACTATGCTTGTGCAGTGAGCGATCACTTAAATAAAATTATTTATTGTGCAGTGAGCGATTACTTTAATAAAATTATTCATTGTGGATTGGACATGGTGGAACAGTAGCTTGGCCACCATGCTTCCTGGACATAACACCGCAGGACGATTTTTATGGTGACGGATGAAGCAAAGAGAATATGCCACAGTCCCAAACAGCACAGAGGAACTGGTGCAAAAAATAATGACAGTTGCAAATGAAATAAGAGCAGACACTGCAATGATTTCCAGGGCCACAAGACAAGTCGCCATTAAGGCCGCTGCCTGTCTACAAAGCACAGGATGTCATTTTGAGCAATTTCTGTTACTAATTTTGTTGATTTCAACATTGAAAGTTATCACGGTAATATTATCTATACAGTATTGTGTCTCCGCCCTGTCCTTGAAATAAATGCCTACGGCTGAGCTCTGCGTAGGGCCGCCCCAGTATTTTATGTAGTTTTGTTTTTAAGAGCCCTTTTACAAAATTGCGCCTCTCTTGTTTAGGTAAATACGACCGCGAGCGTGTCCGAGTCGCACGAGCGAGACATCGACGCGGCGATGTTCAGTATAGCGCGCTTTACCAAATTGATACTTTAATATGCAATTATTGATACAATAAATGCCATTATAAAATAAAGTTAATTTGAAGTGCTAAAGATGGATCCCTACAGTAGCAAAGAACGATTCTAGATAAGAATCATGAGTGGAGCAAAGGATACAAGGATTAAGTTTTTTTACTATTGTGAGAAAATAAATAATATATTTATAGTACCCATTGGTTGTGTTTTGGAAATGACAATAAAGATTAATTATGATTATTACTAATTATTGTAACTTTATATGTATGCTTTGTATAACTTCTGTTTGTCCAAATTTTTTTTTATTCACTCAGTAATGAACTAATGGGGCCGTGGTAGCATAATGGTCAGTGCATTCGCCCGGATTGCGAAGGATGCGGGTTCGAGTCCTGTCCACTGCCTGGTCCGCGTGGATTTTTTTTTCTAGTAAACTTCTCTTTAGATTTAAACATCTAGCAGTTAAATGCTTAAAAATAAAATAAAATCATAACTATAATTGCTATTTCTTCTTTCAAATGTTTAATACTTGAAAAAGTATTCATTTGACATTGTGGGTTATCTACAATGCGAAGAATTGTTATACTTGATCGAAATGCAACTTTTTACCGTACTCTAGCTTTTTTTTACAGACATAAGGGTAGATTGTAAGAAGCTTAAGTTTAAATCGGGGAATGTAGGGTGGTCACAACTGACCGCTTTATTGGAAAACGCGTTTATTGGAAAACGCGTTTATAGCTACATCTCCTAAATTTTTGACTGTAATGAAAAAAATGTAGTGTTTTTTTGTTTATTACTAAATTCTCTAACTTCTTTCTCTCAAACTTTTTATTGTAACTCTTACAGTTTTTCAATTGTTGTTGTTTATTTGAACATGTTTGTAGTTTTTCCTTTATAAAACCTTAAAAATGTCATTACCTAATTGATAAAAAACGTCGTATACAAATTATCCGTGATTAAATTCCCTACAAGTTTAGTATATTTTATTTTATTAAATAAATACTTTTTAAGTTAATAGTCGTTAATGTGCACAAAACTCTGATATACTGCGTAATTGCTACGTTAACGACTCATAACTTTAAAAGTATTTATTTAGTAAAAAAAAAGGTTTATGCAAAGGTTGTAGGAAAGGAGACCCGGTACTTTTTATAGAAAAAATGCTAAACTTGTATACAATTGAATTTGGTCTCAAAATAAAGCCAAAATTATTTGCTGCATAAAACTACTTTTGCCTTATTTTTAGTGAATCGTGGAAAGAAGTTATATAATGATTACTATTTTTTGATATGGAAACCCTAAATCTTCAAGGGACAGAATTTTACTTCAAAATATTACTCAAGTGACTGTAAAAACCATGATTCCTTTGCTTTTTCTAAATAAAAAACCAAATGTCAATTTGACAATCCTAAAATACAAACAAAAAAATCATTCACATTTCGCATCCGCTCCCGCGTACTGTACTTGTGAATGTTCTCTGCTATGATTGCCTTTTTATCCGTTATTTCTCTTGACGACCCGGCTACATATAGAGGTTATATTGACAAACCTACGTATTTGACATTGACAGCTAGCTGCTGATGGTAAATATTGCCAAACTACGTTACCCAATTATGAAACACAGATAAAAAAATTAAAAAGTATACAACTTTGGCACAAAATGCCAGGTGTCCTTTAATGATGAATAATTTTTTATCAATTAATGGCATTTTAAAGGCTTTAAAAATAAAGCAAAATGTTATAAGCATATTCAACTTGCTTCACTAGCTTTCTTCATGGCTGCATCATTCTTTCGTTTTCTTTTTTGACACAATGGTAAGCAGGAATTTTATGCCCCATTGTAAAAGCTAATAACAAAAATATTAGTTGAAGCAATGATAATTAATAACTAGGGAGGTACTTATAATAATAAAAATTAATACGGTTGTGGAAATTTACATACAGTCAACGATTAAAGTTTTGCGGTCGTAGTATATCCAACCAGTTTTACGATGAATGCACTCGTAGTATCGCTCGGGACACGTGCGGTACAAAGCGACATAGGTCCAACCTCCAAAGGCACTGGCGCCGTACTGAACGGCGCCTAGATTTGCACTAGTATATATTGCATTTTACGGGTGATGTTCAGAGTCTTTTAAAATAATAATTAATGAACTTATTATATAAATATATACATATTTCAATAGTTCAATGATTGTAGATTAGTTTTATGAAAGTTTTTTATAGTAATTCTATTTAATTCAATATCAAAATACGAGGTAAAGCTGCATTATTTTTTGGGGAAACTCACGGAGGTTAGATGTTTTTTTAATAATTAATGAGATGGAAAATCAAGATTCTAATACATTACGTTGCAACAAAAACATATTTCTGATGTAGTAGTAATTAATTTGATCTAATTTATTGAACATTATTGTGAGATTTAGGCGTTTTAAGTTGTGCATATTATCGTTTTTTCCGTAAACTAGCTGCGGTAGAACGATCAGTACAAAAAATGAAAATACTATTTGCAAATATTCTACATTAATTTTCAATAGGAAGATTAAATCTACTGTTTACTTCTATTGGAAGTAGTCAAAACCTCTTCTAAGGGGGCAAACGAGGCGCTCAAAAATTGCGATTTATTGCAAAAAATGTGTGACTTTTTTCATCTTAACCACTTATTTATATATTATTCCAGATATTTTTCCCAATGGAAAAATCGCAATACCTAAATATTAGAAACAAATTACGTACTAGTAGATTGGTATATAAAAAATATTCTATAAAGGTAAGACACCTTTCCAATATTACAGGTAATTTAAAAAATGAAATCTCTGGGTGTGTTATTGAAGAGTTCAAGCAACCAAAAACAGCAATTGTGCTGTTGTACGATATTGATCGTTGTTTGTTCTTTTTCATACTAAATTATGTAGGTATCTACTTAATTAAATCAAATACAAAACGCATGTTTAAGCACGGCTAACTGCATAAAAAACAATTCACACCGTGACTGGGTGCCGGCGGCACATTCGTGACTGGGTGCCCGCCGAGAGCCCCTCGAACTCGAGTGGCGTAGGTATGACTTGCTTTCCGACCGTTTGTATGAAGATAGAATACTGTATGATATTATTACCGTGGTACAGTACTGAGTTTTAATTTGATTTTATCCATTTTCATAAGGGTCATGTTCAAACAGCAATAACTCTCAAATTATGTAACTTAGAGAAACAATGTTAGTGTTGTTTTGTAGATAATTTCCTTGTGTGTGAGTATATTAAAAAAAACATACTGCAATATGCTAGTTTTTGTAGTATTGTGGATTAACTAAAAAACAGTAAATTTTTGACTTAAAATTGATAAAGATTTTTTTTCTGACATTTTAAAGTAAAATGTTGTCATATTGTTGTATTTTAATTAAAGGTGATAGTATTATCCTTCTCAAACAACATTTATTTCATATATGTAGGATCTTTATGTCCAGAGAAATCAAGGTTATCAAAAATAATAAAATAAATTCAAAAAACTTTTACGAAAAAAAAAAAGATCAAAACACATGGAGAGAGAATGTTTCAAAAATTACATAAGTTATGCAGAACTCAAAATTAAATCTTACCCTAAGTATTTTTGGACATACGTAAAAGGTGTTAAGGCTAATAGTAGGATACCGGAGTTACTACACTATAAAGGACAGAGTAGTAGTGATGGGAAACGTATTTGTGAGTTCTTTAGTGAACACTTCCACTCAGTTTTTGTAAGTAGCACATCAGAAAACCCTACCATTCTTTCGACGGATCCACCGAGTAACGCTTTGTTGGATGTGGCTACTATAGATATCTCAGAGACAATATTAAGTAAATACTTAAGAGGTATTAACACGAATAAAGGAACGGGTCCAGATGGTATACACCCTTTGTTTATTCAGAAGTGTGCTGACTCATTAACTGCCCCTCTGCTGCACATTTTTAAGTTGTCATTCAGCAACGGTATTGTGCCGCATGAATGGAAACGCGCACTAATAACACCAATTCCTAAGGGTTCTGCTAGCCACGATATAGTGGATTTCCGCCCCATTTCAAAGTTATGTCAATTTGCCAAATTTCAAGAATAAATTGTCACGGACCAATTACTTGGCGTGGTCAAGCAGTTCATTGCACAATCTCAGCATGGATTTTGTAGGAAGCGTGGTGTTGATAGTAACCTCCTCAGCTTTACAGAGATCTTATTAGATAAAATGGACAGCAATGTTCAGGTTGATGCTGTTTATACCGACTTCGCCAAGTGTTTCGATAAAATCTGTCACAATACTCTCTTAACTAAACTTTGGCAGCTCGGTATTCACGGCGATTTGTTTCGCTGGATAAAGTCATACATAGTGAATCGTTGTCAGGCTGTAGCATTGTCGGGTTATCAATCTGCGTACAAAGATGTACCTTCGGGTGTTCCTCAAGGATCACACCTAGGACCATTGCTCTTTATTTTATATGTCAATGATTTACATACATTTATTAATAATTCTAATGTTCTTCTTTATGCAGATGATACAAAATTATTCCGAGTTATACGAGATACTAGAGACTGTACTTTACTGCAGAGCGATCTAAATAACTTTGAAAGATACTGCATTAATAATAATTTATTTTTAAATCCAGATAAATGCCATATTATCTCTTTTACAAGGAAAAAAAATCCGATAAATTTCTGTTATACATTGTGTGGAAAAACTTTAAATCGCGTAACAGAAATAAGAGATCTAGGTGTTATAATGGATTCTAGACTTACATTTGTCCCGCACATTGAAAAAGCAGTAAACCAGTCTTTTAAATTCTTGGGATTCATATTGCGCATAGGAAAACCTTTTAAGAGTTCTCTTACATATAAGATGCTTTTTAACAGTTACGTGCGTAGTCGATTGGAATTCGCAAGCCCTGTGTGGAATCCTTATTATCGTGTACATCAGGACAAAATTGAGAAGGTACAACGTAAATTTATAAAATCATTGGATTATAGAACAGGTAACCCGCACATCGATTATCAATCCTCCCTTGCCTTTCACAATATAACATCTTTAAAACGTCTGTCATCTAACAGATATAAATTGTTTATATAAAATCCTAAATAATAAGATAGATGCTCCATCTTTATTAGAAAAAATATATTTCCGTGTACCCAGAAGGCAAGAGAGAACAAATCGTAGAAAAGCATTATTCTTTATCAAGCCAAGTAAAACTCATTATGGTAGCAATAGTTTTATAAAAAGAGCTTGCGCACTTTTCAATGAGCGTTTTATAAATACTGATATCTTTGAGACATCCAAACATAAGTTTAGAAGGAGTATTGCTGAACTCATATAAGGCTGAAGCTTGTAAGATAAGTAAGTGTTACTTTGTGGACATTTGCTTAATAAATGCCTTGCTGCTTATTATATGTATGTATGTGTGTATATGTGTATGTATATATATATGTATGTATATATATATATATATATATATATATATATGTGTGTATGTATATATGTATGTACTTTCATTTCTTATGTGTAGTTGCTTTTAGTTTAAATGTGAATTTTGCTACTTATATTGCTGACCAATGTTACGGGCTCAATTATTATTTGAATTAGTTAAGGAAACTATAGGTCTAGAAACCAATAATATTTATGTATCAATTGTAAACATATGTGACTGTTTGTTTCTTATAAATAAAAAAAAAAAAAAAAAAGAGGGGCCCCAATATGGGTATTTTTGTCGATAAAATAAAGTATATTTGATATCCCTAAATTATTGCTAAGCCATTCCCAGACACATTGTATAATTATTGAATAATTACCTTATAGTGATCTAATACAAAATACTCAGCAATAACATCAGTATGTGAAAGGCATTGAAGTACTGCATTCATATAACAAGTGTTCCCATGGTTTTTTATGCCTGAAGCTGCAGGAGTTGCTCCAGGTGGCCATGGCGGGTCTCCACTGCATGGTATTCTGTCACCATTCATAATAGGTGGTGCAGACTTAACCTATAAATTAAGTTGATTCTATTATAATATTTATTCTATGACAAATAAATTAATAAATGCACAATGAACACTGATAAAAAAAGTTTTTAACAAGACTGTCTCGTAAAAGACCTTGAAATCCGCAAATTAAACCATTGATGTCAAGGTCACCAATATTAATTTGCATGACAAATCCTGCGACTTTTGAACCATTTAGTAAAAGTTTGGAACTTACACCAGATGCATTAACAGAACTCATATGCTGCGCAATTTTGTTCAAGAATCTTTTCCATGATGGCCTTCTAAATAACTTCCTTTCCAAGCCATTTTCTTCTTTTTGAGATTCACTAGACACAATAGAACAGGCACTCGTTGGTTTACTATCATTATCTAGGGTTTTATTTTTACTGGAAGTAGGTTTCACTGTGCCAAATGGATTACGAGGTAGCGTAAACGTTCTTTTTAATCGGGATCCTTCTGCTTGCTTTGGTGTCATTGCAGCATCAGGAACTTCATTAATGAGCTCACTCTCTGAACATGACTTCATCACCGAAGACAAATTATTCACAGACATACTAAAAACGTAAGAATTAATAATTTATAAAAAATATAACTAAAAAATCCAATAAGATAAACCAATTACAAAATATTGATATGTCAGTGACAGACGAAAGCGCCATTTTAATTATTACCATAGATTACAGATTAAGTCCATGGTTTTCACCACAGACAGAAATAGAAAAAATATTTAAATAGATAGCGTCGACATCTAAAGCATCTAACTAAACCATGCCTGAATCCTGGGACACCACCCAACTTAAGGCAGAAATATACCTACTTACGTGTTTTGACATGGTTATGACAGGCTTGCCAGATGGCCGGAAAATCCGGGATGGTCCCGGAATTTTGCGTCTTGTCCCATGTCCAGTAATTAGATCTCATTGTCCCAGAATCCCCGAATACCAGTTTTTTTTTTACAATATTAGTATAATGCGATTAAACTAAGAATAGGGCCAACTGGGCGCCATATTCTGTCGTCATAGCTGTCAATTCAAACCAAATAGGTAAAGTGAGCAAAAATATTTTTAATTTAATAAAACTTATTTACTAAGATTAAATGAGAGAAAAATCAGATTTTTTTGTAAAATTTTTTGTAAAAAAAAATCGGTTGTGTGTAAAGTCGGTTTACTGAGGATAGTTGAACGTGACAACGTTTTTTTACAATGTACATAGTTTTTACAAGTATGAATGTGCTTTTTTTTAAATCATAGCTACGCTCGATAATTATTTCGATCGAATAGTAGAGCAATTGATTTTATTCTCATCGTGAAATAGTTCTGTTACATTATTATTATAGTTTCGTCAATTATAGCATAATCTACAATCGCTACACTAGCGGATCGATGCTATTTAATTTAATCATGAAAGCACGAACATTCGACAATATATCACTGAACATATATTTAATATCGAAAGAATCATTACCTTTATCGCCGTAATTATCGTTGCTATAAACAATTGACACCACATTCACTTTTCACTGCACTTCATACAAATGCAAACATGTAAATGTATTATTGTATAGCAGCTGTCCACGCGGAAGCATCGCTCACTCAAGTAGGAAAGAGACAGATGTTGAACGCTGCCGAACGCGGAGGCCGATTGTGCCTCTTTGTCGCTCGTTGCGCGCTCTCGCTTGCACTTCAAGCCTTAAATGGAACGCCTCCGAGTCATGTTTTTTCGTGCGTTCAGCCGGCTCCATCAAATTTTAAGTCAAAAAATTACATCGAAAGTGTGATAAAAACAGCCTCACGCAAACTCGGAGTCCTGAACAAGGTGCGGCGTTTTTTCACGCCCGAGCAACTATGCTTGTTATATAAGACGCAGGTTCGGTTTTGCGTGGAATATTGTTCGCACCTCTGGGATGGCTCCGCCAAGTACTTGCTCGATGCTTTGGATAGGTTACAGCGGCGCGCAATACGCATCATAGGTGATGAGGAGGTGTCTAAACACCTCGAGCCTCTTCAATTACGCCGTGACGTGGCGTCACTAAGCGCGTTCTATCGTCTGTACCACGGCGAGTGTTCTGAGGAGTTATTCTCTCTTATTCCACCTTCCCCTTTCCTTCAGAGGACCACGCGCGCTGGCTTACGTTGACACCGTCTAACTGTGGCTACAATTCCAACGCGTACAAAGAAATTTGGTGACTCATTTCTTTGTCGTACTATCCGTAAATGGAATGCTCTGCCCGCTCACGTGTTCCCTCCCTCTTACAACCTGGGATCCTTTAAAAGAGGCGTGAAGAAGCAACATGCAGGCCGGCAGGGTGAGGATGGCTGGTGTGGCAGGTAGAACTGCTGTATCAGCTATCTTCGCGTCTGGACTTCATCTCCACTTAACATCAGGTGGGGTGGAGTCATTTGTCGGACCTATCTAAAAAAAAAAAAAAAAAAAACTGTGTGAGACAACATTAATCAGAATCTAACTCTTCCATTCCATTCATCTCTGCATTACCGCCGGAGTAATTATGAATAATCATGCACTATCAGGTCACATACAAACATGCATACTTTATGAAAACGAAAGTTTTAAATCGAGTTTATAAACGCAACATAAAGCGACATTTAGCTGACGAATTATGGTATCAACCATTCATAGCCAAAACTAAAAAAATATCAGCCCATATTAATTATGAATGTTTGTTTACAAATGTTTGCATTTTTATTCTAGAATTAGCTCAGTGCAGTGCTAAAAAAGGGTTCCAAGTTTTTTTTTCAAACCGAACTCTTCAAGCGACATTTGACAGATAGAGTTCATTGGCTTTCCTATTCTTCATTGAATCGCACTATATAAACACACATATGTCCGGGGATGTATTTGGGATTGGGCTGCGAGAGGCGACGGATAGTGATCCGTCCGGATAGGGATCGGGGCTTCGCCTCGTCCACTTCCTTTGGGGCTGGTTTTTGAAGAAGGAGTTCATCAAGAAGAGCCTCTCCCGTTCGAGGAAGTTGACGAGCATTTGCCCCCTATGATTTCTGCTGCCAAATCCATGGGATCCTACTACCGATTCGTTACAACTCTGTACTCCCACTTTAGCGTTGAAGTCGCCCATAACAACGTTGTAGTGGGTCTAAGTGGTGGAGTAGTGGGCCTTCGATATATCATCGAATATATCCTCCACTTCGTCGTCCGAATGTGTCGAGGTCAGTGCGTACATTTGCACCACCTTGAGGCTATACCTCTCGGTGAGCTTTATAATAAGGTACACTACCCTGGTCGACACGCTGGACATTATCGGCAAGGGACTTATTTACCAAAAGCCCAAGCCACCTTGGGACTGTTGGTCTCCCTCACGGAAGTACATTAGGTGACCCGATTCAAGGATTATGCTGGCCTCCCCCTCTCTTCGAACTTCACTTAACCCTAGAATATGCCGGGAACTGGGGGCCGTGGCTTGTGTTTTCTGTGTTAATTCACTGATGACGTTGCTGCCCGTCACCAGTGAGATTTCCCTCCCCTACGTCGTTGGATTATACCGCCATTTACTGGTTATACCGCCATCGACCAGTTTGCCAGAAACTCGTCTGTTGGTCATCAGGGTGCACCACGTGAAGTGAGGTTGGCTTGGGTTCTTGCAGGTGTAATAAGAACCCCTTACACTCCCATTGTAGTCGAGTAGTTAGACCCAACTAAGTTGGGTGGTGTATTTTTTTTTATATATCCAGGTAAGCAAATGACTGTAACCCATCCGATCTTAAGTGGTGATAAAATCCAAATGCGCATACAGCTGGTACAGCAGTTATAAACTGCCACACCAACCATTGTCAACTTGCCGGACTGCAAAAATGCTTCTTCCCGCCTCTCTTAAAGGACAGATTGTGGGAAGGAGGGAACATAGAACGCAAATAATTCCACTTAAGAATAGTAAAACAAAGAAATGAGTGACCAAATTTCTTTACTCTTGTAGGAATAGTGGCCACAGTAAGGCGGTAGCAACGTAGGCCAGCGCGCGTGATCCTCTGAAGAAAAGGTGATGGAGGGTTATGGGTAATAACTTCCCAGAACACTCGCCGTGGTAAAGTCGGTAGATTGCACTTAATGATACCACTAACGGCGTAACTGGTAACTGTAGAGACTCGAGTTTGTTAGTTACTTCTCCATCGCCGATGATGCGGGCAGTAATGTGGTCCAAAGCCTGAATGATTTCAGCTATAAGATTCTCCCGTTTCTAACTGTCCAACCTCTGCGTGTCCAAAGTATGTCGCATGTACTGTTCTATCGTCTGCATAGCAATGAATATTCCTAAGAGGAATCAAATCATTTATATGCAGCAGAAAGAGAGTGGGAGATAGAACGGAGCCCTGAGGAATACCGGCATTGACTGACATGAACTGCGAACTACATCCGTCCGTAAGGACGAGAATTCAGAGACAGGAAGTCAGCTACCCAGGCGCAGAACTGAACAGGCAGACTGTATGTAGGAAGCTCGGAGAGAAGGCTTTTGTGCTTGTGCCAGACCCTGTCAAAAGCCTTGGCGCCAAATGAAGGCTGATAGCCAGAGATTCTCCCCGCTTATCTATAGCTTCACCCCAGATGTGTGTCACGTACGCTAGAAGGTCACCCGTCGATCGATTCGGCCTAAATCCGTATTGACGATCGTGAATCAGAGATTAATATTCTATGTAGCGGGTCAGATTGTTCTTATCATTCATAGCCGTAAAACTTAAAAAAAAAGAAACATCAATCTGTCCGGATTGTCAATCAGTGACAACAGTGGTGTTTCGCAAGTTAGGTGAAGTGTTGAGTGTTGAAGAGCTTTTTAATGTTTTAATAATTTATTAAAAATAAATAATTTAAATCACGTTCTGACTAAAAAAAGCCAAATCTAATTAATCTTTATAATTTTACTTACAATATGCTGTAATAAATAAAGACATAGTAAGTATACTTTAAATAAAATCGTATTTATTACAATAAAAATGTAGTTAATTCATAGTGGACCTGGTTTTTCTATTGATGTTCCATTGCAATTTATCAAAATCCATGCAAAACACGAAGACAACAACTAAAAGACCTCTCTAAATTATACTGCGCGTTGATATCTATTTTTATTACATTTCGTTACAATTGTAGAATGTGGGATGAATTCAGTCCGAAAAGTTTTAGTTACGTTAATTTATAGTTTTCTAACACATGCCTTTGTGTTAAATATCAAGGATTGGATCTGGATAAAATATTATTTTAGATTTCTAATGACCTTGAATGTGTTTCTGACAATTACTTTGTAGTGTAGTCTTGTGAATCAAAACACATGTTCAAGTATCTACTATCGATATTTTAAATCTTTTGTCTAGGTGAATTGAATAATTTCATTTCTTTCTTTCCTGTGCATATATCTGATTGACACTAGCAAACTATAATTTTTAACAAGAATTTATATATTTTAGGACAACATGTCTGCATATGAGAAGTTGAAACTTCTAATTTGGAAGAATTTTCTTCTTCAAAGAAGGCACAAATGGCAGACCTTATTTGAAATAGCATCACCTGTGATATTTTCTCTATTTCTTATACTGGTTAGGTGTCTTGTGGACCCTCAATCCAAACCAGAAGTTACTTACCCACCATTTTTCCCAACATATTTCAATATTAGTGGGCAAAGCTTGTAAGTATCACAATATTTTGAATATTTAATATATAGATAGTTAAAATATGGAAGTTATTTAATTTTTATTTAAAATATGCCATTCTATATGTATTAAAATGTCTTTAAAATTATCAGTAAAAGAAGTACCTATATTTAATATATGGGTTAAAACAAGTTATGGAAAAAATATCTTCTAGAATAGCTTGTCATATTTTATTTCAGTAGTATTAATATTTTCTAGCAAGTAATGTTTATATTTTAGAGGTAACCTCACTACAGCTAAAAGAGAAGGAACTTTAGCATTTTCACCAGAAAACCCCCTCACAAGAAAGGTAACTGAAGATGCAATGGCTACAGTAGCACTGGACAATCTAAATGGCTTACTTGCTTTGCTCTTTGACACAAAAATGTTGCCCCAACCAAAAGGTTATAAAAATGCAGCAGAAATGGAATCGGCACTTACTCAACCAAATGTTATGAATTATATACTTGTTGGGATCCAATATGAGGACAGCATGGCCAGTAAGTTTCAATTGATTTGATTTATAATATTCGTAATAAATCTTTATCATTATCATCATCATCAGCCCATGCTCGTCCACTGCTGAACATAGGTCTCCCCTAATGCACGCCACTGCTCCCGATTTTCGATCATTATCATCATCAATATATTAATGTCTTCACAGCTGTGCTGGTGTTACCAATGGACTTAAAATATAATGATTATAAATCTTTATCACTTGTTATACAACATGCCACTGCAAAAGCTGCTTAATTGAAATAATTTATTTTGTAAGCATGTAACTGCTTGATTTTTAAATCAAAAGAAAATCTAACTAGAAAAAATCCTCTGCTGCCTGGTCCGCATGGAATATTTTCTAGTTATATTTTATTTAGATAATTAAATGTGTTATGACATTGTGCAACTCTATTTCATTTTATATTTTGTAAGTTAAAGGTGACAATATTATAACTTTCAATGAAAAAATCAGCCATAGCCATTCAATGTCTGAGTCATCAGCAACTCTTCACTGCTACTTAGTAGCCTACGGATTTCTGATTGTGTCACATCGGTATCCAGAGTTGTAAGAGATTTACCAATGTTGTTAATTGCCTGGAAAAATTAAAAGTATTTTTATTTGGTACCAAATTTATCCCCATTTCATTAATTTTCTTGTTTATGTCTAAAAAGAACAATGGTGTAAATTAGGCCATACATAACTCTTAAATCTAAACAAAAATTCTGTGCAGTTTTCAAATACTTAACTTAGCCATGAGGCTAGTAATGAACATAAGTGTGAACTTTGTTCATTACTAGTAAGTACAGAGTTATGTTATCCTATATAATAAAAACATTTGAGTGACATAACTGATAGCAAGGGTGCGGGTTCCTGTCCCCTCTACTGCCTGATCCGCATGGAATTTTATCAAGTAAAATTTTCTTTAAATTTCAACATCTAGCAGTTATATGCTTAAAAAGATAAATAACTAATATTAGATTAAAGATTTGCTATTTTTTACAAACAAAGATCTTGCCACCATGGGCAGTGCCTTAAGTTCAAATGATCTTGTGTAAAATCGCCTTTTCATAAATACTCTCATACAATGCCAAAAATATGCTTATTCGCCGCCCAAATGACGTCCATTGTGGCGCCCGCCATCCCGCGTAATTTCGTAAACATTGTATCTGAATCGCGTCAAGAGGCCGTAACTGTTATCCGAGTACTTCAGCTCAAAGATGACAGCAATTCTCCACAGGGTCCAAACTAGCGGTTGATATAAGAACAGTGTCGATCTATTAAAAATAACGACCATCCTAGACCGAAGTCGAACCATTTCTTCTTTCGAAATGGTGTGGCAGGTGTTAAATCTCAAGACAAGGAGTGTAGACTGTATTACAATACAATGAAGCTGAAACTAGCAAACACATCCAGCAGCAGGACCGTCACAAAACGTATTTTTGGCATCTGTTTTGGTATTTATTTGAAAGTAAAAAAAAGTAATTAAGTTTTTTTTCACGAGGAGACATATAGAGTTAAATTAGTGAAAAAGACGATTTTATTGATTTTTGAAAACAGTGTTAGGTACCCTTGTAAAAACAATTTGATTACTTTCTTTTACTTTTAAATAAATAAGAAAAACCAAAAATGCTGCCGCAACTACGTTTATGACGGTACCGCTGCTAGACTAGTTAAATCAACCGACTAAGTTGAAAAAACGCTTCAATGGTTAACCGGTCTTGATCAACTACTTAGTTTAATTCGGGGACGACTAAAGGGCGACTTAAATTTCGTGTTCGTCTATCAATAAGTTAAGAGCCTACAATGCATTAGTACGGCCTTATAATAATGTATTTCACTCAGTCTTTTGTCAATTATTCAGATTATATAATTTGGAGGTAGCTTGGCGCAATAGGGTCACGGCAAGGGTCTGTACTAGGGAATGAAGAACCGGTGCAAAACTCGATTCTCGGGATGTTCGGGACCACCCGATAATGGAACCGGGACTCCCGAATCTTTCGGGATTCCTATACACCGTGAATTTTGAGTTACCCGAGAAACTTAAAAATCGTGTAAATAAATGTAGTTCGCATAGTTATAAACAGTAAATGTACTACACCCCCTTAAAAAATATTGGTTTATATCGGCAGACTTACAAAACATCATAAAACGGCACAAAGGAGATTGCTCAAATTGGCCCAAATGTCCAAAAAATATTGACATATACGGTAATTCTTGGCGTAATTTATATTTTATTTTACAGTCATTACATTTTAACGGACACCTTTGTATAATATATTCATTTTAAAAAGGACTTTTAATTTTACCGGTTTGGAAACATACGAATCTTTTTTAATGGCTATGGGTGTAGTAACATTCAGCCAAAGACTGATCGAAGTTGTTTATATAACATCAAAACAAATCTATTTTTTTAAGGATCGATAAAATAAATCATTTTTTTATTACACTGTGGTATTAATATCCACAAGTATATTATCGTTTTTACTACATGCAAATGTGCTAAGACAAATATTATAGATGGTAGGCGACATCATAAAGTCTATTGCCATACATTTTTCGGCAAACACCTCCATAAACACATTATAAGGTGTGATACACTAAAAACCTAACATATGGTTATAATATAAACATAACAAAAATAATAAGCGTTCTTTAGTTAACGCGAGTTTAAAAATTCTCTCTAATCTGTGGCTCATCCACAAATAACACACAGTTTCTGTCACAGAGTACCTTATTACTTATTATAACCTGAAATGCATAGATGATACCTGATTTGAAAAGTTACTCATATGCATTAACTTTAAAAACAGGCAACTATCTATTAATCTACATGCTTTATATACCTGAATCTAATACATAATTTCGGTACTTTGTTTGATTTCCCTAGTTTACTATATAACTTATTTGTTTTTTATTATTTTAATACCTATGTACCTATTTGCAAACATAACCTCAAAATCATTCAGTGTATATGGTTTATAGAAGTTCTCAGGGTTGTCCGTCAATAATATTCGTTTCTACAGTAATTTTTAAATTTTTCGAATCTAGGAAACAATTTTACATGATTATTGGTCTTTAGGCCAAACATGTATGGAAGCTGAGCAATCTCCTTTGTAAATAACATACTTATTAAAATAAACAAGTTTCAACGATATGAATGCACTGATTTATTTATTTATTTATGACGTTTCGCATCCTTTTCAGGCTGCATCGTCAGAATTATGATTTTATTTACTTTATCGAGCTACCTTCTTAAGACTTAGTGAGCGTACAGATATTTCATTGGAAGATTTTTAAAACTTTATTGTCTATGTTTGAATTAATTAGCTTATTTAATTAATAAGGTAATAAATTCAAACATAAAGTATTTTATATATATTTTTTTATAATTTTGAGTATATTTATTTGACCCTAACTATTGTAAACTACCACCAATTCTAAAATTGGGAGACCTTTCTGAGAAGAACTGGCGAAAAAACTCAGAGAGGCTTTCTGTCTCCTTCTTATGTTAAATCATGCAAACAAAAAGAAATAATAGTATCTGTTAGTCTTGCAGTGGGTATCTCATTAGCTTCGATAAAAGTTAATCAGCCGAATATTGAAAATATTTGTTTTTTCCCTTATATTGGATACTATATCTAAAAAGTTATCTTATTTTCAATCGAAAAATCTCCCGTAAAAAAGTTGATTTTTAAATCAAACTTGGTGTGCTTTTTGTTTTTGCAACCTCTTCTTTCTGATGATAGACAAAAAATATACATAGACAAGTTGTAGATGCTGTAAACACTTTCAAATTTGCTATTGTTTTTTTTTTTCGATATAAGTTGTAGTTTTCCCGAAAATCGCGATCCCGAATTTTGAGTACCATCAGAAAGAAGATGTTCCAAAGAACAAAAAGCTAACCAAACTTATTTTAAAAGCTCCGCCCTCCTCTTAAACGAAAGACGATAGGAACCAAATAATTGCAATACTAATTGTTACAATCTATGTATTTATTCCTAAAAATATAAAAGAAGAAAATAAGAGAAAAAAACATCCTTGCAACAAATATTGCGCTATTACTTTAAGAATTGAGAACTCCGTTTCCTTGCTTTCTCGCTAGCGAACCCTTCCACAATATCGTCAATTTTTTTTATAAAAAATCATTCTGTTATAACAATATTGTTCGTGATGCTTGTACCCATCTATGGTTTTTAATTTGTGTCAGAGCGCTTGCAGGAATTTTACTTTATTTTTACGTATTTTACCAAAATTACGAAATATTATTAGTCTCAGTTCAGCACCAGACCCGCCGGCCTCTCCTTGGCCCTTGCGCCATAGGCTCCAACCTTATGAGCCTGTGGATAAATCAGGCCCTGACCACGTATTGGCGAAACGAAGCCGTGTAAGGAACTGGCCATTAATGTTTATGTCACGTCCATTCCACTCCAGAAGCTTAAAAATATCCTCCAACGCAGCTATGAACAGATTCGAGGATATTGAATCCTCCCTGCCTCACGCCTGGTTTTAGTTAGATAGGATTAGAGCTCTGGTTCTCTGTCATAGTGGCATTTTTGATTGGCTCGATATACCTGAAATCTACTTATCACCTTTGAAGAGACTGAAGTACCTAAAGCCCAGATTTTAATAGAACCGAAGGCTTTCTCGAAGTCCACAAACGCCAGGCAGATTATACTCTTCAGTTTTCTGTATAACCTGCCACCGTGTATGAATGTGTGTGTCTGTCTTTGTCTACGGTACTAAAGTCTTTTCGGGACCCGGCATGCTAGGGGATTGAGAGACGTCAAACTTGTGTGCGAGACGATTCTTAATGACTCTAAAACACCTTATAAACATGGATCAGTATTGAGGTTATTAGATAGTTTCTCAAGGGAGTCTTGCCATTCTCTTTGAAAAATAGGAGGACCTCAATTATTTTCTATGCTTTTGGTGCCTTTGGGCATGATGGAATTGTAAAGCTTCTGGAGGATTTTGAGTATCGAATTAATGTAACGTTGCTGACTGCCAATAGAAACTCAACTACCCCCTGGATTTCAGTTTTATACGGAGTACGTATTTACAAATTTTAGAACAGTGTGCATTAAAACAGTTAACACACAACATATCCATAGTTGCAAATGGATGTGGGTAGCGCCGAGAGTGTGGCAGATTACGCCACTCGGTAGGTGCCCTCTTTTCACCTCTCTTCTTTCGCGATCTGGCAAACACGAACTACAAGTGAATCGGGTACCGTTAGCGCACATGATTGATAAAAAGAGATAAAAAACTAGAGGCTTTTTACTTAAACCCAAAAGTAACGAAAGAACCGGGGGAGGTTTTGAGTCCCTTGTGTTTTAGTCATCGCAGAATCCCGGGATATGCCGGTATTTTCGGGACCGGGATTTCCTGGGACCATTCCCTAGTCGGTTCCATCCACCTCGTTCGTCCCGCCTCGTAACGGGGCAGTTGGGAAAAATTGTTCCATCGACCCCGGTAGCCCTGACCGGGGTGGATGGCACACTACCATCCATACCATCTACCCCGGTGTGTTTTTTAATGGGGCAGTTAGAACAGATTGAGTAGCATACGCCCTTTATAGTAGGTATTTTATTCATGAGACAGTAATTTCTTTCCAATTTTCAAGCAGTATGGTATGTGAAAGCCATATATTCTATTTTTCACCTGAATAATTATTGTCTCCACTACAGGGGGGGGGGGGGGGGGGTTCATTTCTGTTGTTTTTTATCCCTGGGCCACAGCCCCGCCTACCCTGCCTTGAATCCGGTCCTGGTATATGTGAACGCAAAACAAGCGTCTTAATTGTATTCGTTATATAAGTATGTAATGAAAGGTAGGCTTAACTAGTACTAGGCTTATATTATTATATTTACTATTGTAAAAGTCAAACTTGATTATTGTCAAGCGAAATGATCCGGAAAAATCTCATTAAGTAATTTACCGACGTTTTTGAAAAATTGAGCCAATTATAATTAAAGTGGGCCAAGAAAGAAATCTAGGTCAAGTCAAGCCAAATATAGTATGACCGAAAATAAATTAATTTTCAGTAGCTACGCTAATCACTACAACCTGCAATTTATTATTATTATCTTAAAAAGTATGTGAGATTTTTATTTATTAGCAACATTTAACAATTTTAATATACAATTATTATCTGTAATAGCACGTAAACTATTATTTTCTCCCACAATATTTCAAGAAAATAGATGTATTTTTAAATGAAATACTTAAAACTTCCCTTCGGTATTGGAAGGTCGCATCGCATCGCAGATATCTACGAGGTCGCATGAATTCACCGCAGAAACTTACGATCTGATTCGCATCATGCATTTCTGCGATATTACGTTACACTTAATGACGCCATTTAAGTCCGCTCTGAGACTTCCCTTGTACGATCGTTTTTGTAGATATGGTGATAATAAACTCAAAAGCTCTTCAGAAGAAGATATGCTCATTCTAAAATAAAAATAAAAAGTCTTCTTCTGTTCTCAAACTATGGTATTTTCGAGTAAAATAGTTCCAATCAGCGTTCAAAATCGTTATAAATGGATGAACCCAAAATATTATTTTTATTTCATATCTATTTAATAATAACTAACAGCAGTGTAACAATCTTTTTGCGATCCATGTCATTATTACTAAAATAAGTTTAATACGGCTGAACACCGTTGAAGGTATGGTCACCTTAACCAAAGCTTTGCCGCACGAAATCTTATCGCAGCAATTCGTATCGCAAGTTCCTGCGATGCAACGTCGCATCGCATCTCAGTTTTGTGTGGGAGCCCATAATAACATAAAAGGTTCAATGTCTTAGTGAAAACTATTGACTACAGTTCGTTGGCTTTGCGTTGTCAACTTTTTCTCTATTTTACGCAATATCATTATAACTTACCATAGACTCATACTTTGTATTTTCGTAAAAAACAATTTATACCTGTTTATAAGATTGAAAGTAAGCGAAGGTCTTATCGATAATAAGTAACCATACCATGCCTTATACACATATATGTAGATTTGCTTACTGCTGCGTTGATAGTCGCTTGTTACCGCAGGGCCACAATAGTTAAAAAGTTACAAAAATATAGCTACAATTTAAAAAGAAACGGGTTCTTTAACCTAAGTATGTCAAGGAAACACTATAACTAATTGTCCGTCCGCCCGTCTGTCAAAGTGTCAGCTTCTCAGCCGTTTTTAGGGCTCCGTGCCTCAAAACGAAAAATACGGAAGCCTTATTACTTTGTTGTCCGTCTGTCTGTCAAGACCCTTCATCTCGAGAAAACGTGTAGGTATCGAGATGAATTTAAGATATATACTCTGAATTACAGCCCCTTGAAGCTGTGAAACCCATACTTCTATGTTAACATAAAAACGGATACGTCTCTTTATGGGTCTGCGAGCGAGTCTGACTCGACCTTGTTTGGTGTTTTCTTTTACCTTTATTTATTTTTTCATACATATAATGAAGTTGTAAAAAATAGAGGGGGCTCCATACGTGAAATGTTGCCATGGAAATTCCCAAAACTGCTCGTTTTTTTTTCCAAATGATATTAAAGTTTTACTATGGTACGGAACATTTAGAATGCAACCCTGACACACGCCTTGTCGGTTTTATCATAATAATATTGTAAAAGAAATGATGGTTTTTATTACAACAGATGCAACCAAGTGGCCGAATGACGTGAAGGTAACTCTCAGATTCCCCGCTGTGATGAGGACTCCCATGGTGGAACACCCGTTGAGAGCGAGCTGGAGGACCAATTTACTTTTCCCTTTATTCCCTCGCCCCGGTCCCCGGGAAGCTGAAGACTTGTACGGTGGAAAAACACCAGGTGAGTACCAATTAATTATAAATACATTAAAGTACATAACTATATTAACAATCTCTTTGGTATCATAGCCACCTAACCGATCATTAAATATGGTAACACCGAGCTAAGGACGCTCGGTATTTAGTTTTTCGGTTACCAACTCTTTATTTTCATTGATCACAGACGAAAATTTCGATCATTGGTTCTTGTCGGTCATTGGTACCTTACTATACTATCTGATAATCCGATTGTTTCGTTAAGCTTAAAGCTTACGCACACTAAGTGTTTATGAATGATTATCATACTTATATAATAAATGCGAAAGTTTGTGAGTGTGTGTGTGTGTATGTTTGTTACTTCACTTCTAAACGGCTGGAACGATTTAAATAAAATTTGGTATGGCGTTAGCTGACACCCTGGATTAACACATGGGCTTCGTTTTACTGTGGGAAAATATCCCTAATAAACCGCCGGTAACACCGCGGGACACAGCTAGTAAAACATAATACGACGTTTTTCTTCTTATTTAAATAATTTAAATTGAGTTTTTAAACTTAACTTTTAATCCTTAAGTACTTAATTGAGTACCTATTCATTATTGATAAATACTTTCTAAGGATAAATATGTAAGTACCTATGTGGTGGCTTCATATTTGTTTATTGGATTATTGCCTACACAGGATCTATTGGATTACTTCTGTAAAATTTAAAACAGACCGAATATGATTATTGTTATAAATAAAAGTTGTATGGAATTAATATTTACATTATTTTATGAATATGATAACACACATGGACTAAGTATCGAGGTCCTATGTCCATGATAAAATACGAAAGTTTGTTCCGATCGATGACCCTCTATGTCTCCAAAAGCCTGCATCAAATCTGTTCATTGTTAGTCAATATTTCAATGGGGATGTTGGCGGGTGCTAACGACTGCAGATGCAGCCGGGACCAACGACTTAACGTGCCTTCGTATTTGCCTTATGTTCTGTAATCTGAGACGAAAACCTTAACGGCCAATTCATTGTACCTACGTAAACGTGGTTTCGTAGAAAGAAGAATAATTCCACCATCGAAACTAGTTACAAAACCACAGCTTCGCAGATGGCCGAAGGGGATTGAAACGACATTCAAACTAAAGCTCGTTCGTTCTCGCGTGTGAATTCGATTGAAATCTATTAAACTAATGAATTTGTTCGATTACTACTACACGACCTTAAAATACTTAAGCCAAACCCTACCGAAATAGCGTGACAGTAGCTAGGTAAATAAATGCCGAGTCATCTTCTGCAAACATGACTTGGATTTTAAGAATTGCCTCATGCAATTTTTTTTTATTAGAATTACCCTTAATGATATACGTATATTATTTTATGACTAAGTGTCCCGCTTTTGAAATTAGCATTTTTAGTTCGCCATTTTAGATCTAGTTCTAATCTCTTATTGTCTGCGTAACTTCGTCTGCGTAGAAATATTTTTTTCTGTACAAACTTTGTACCCCCGTTTTTTCTCTTTAGCGGGTGAGTGTTGGAAAATCAGTTCTTAGCGCACGCCTACATTATAATAGCTATATGTGTGCCAAATTTCAGCGCAATCCATTCAGAGGTTTGATGCGTTGAAAGATCAGCCAGTAATGGTTGTATATATACATATCTCTTATGTATTAGACAAGTCCGTCCGTCCGTCCGTGGTGCTGTTTCAGCGGCCAAACCGTAAGAGATAGACATAGAGAATGTTTAAGTTATAAGTTAAGAATAGTCTGATAAGACTACAAACCGGATGTGAGTAACGCAGCACTTCCGGTTTTCGAGAAATCACGTGATTTCTATTTCAAACGAAACCACACAAAATCTCCGAAGTTCTCAATTAATTAAATACATTTTTTTTTTGGTGAACATTTGGTTCACTGGTTTGCTAGTTAATATAAAATAGTATTGTCCGTGGTAATAGTAAAAATAAAAAAATGGTTGCCTGTAAAGTCGGTTTTACGGGCGAAGATTTTACGTGACAACGTCTTTTTCTCGGTAGAATATTTATTGATATGAATATAATTAAATTGCACAATAGGAACAAGGAATTGAATGAAAATAAGAATTGCACAAATTTTAACTATAGAAATATATTTTGTTTACTAAAACATTGTACATGTAAACTTAAACTTAACACGAGAGACTCATCGTAACGTTACCGAGCGTTACACTTTTTCATAAGTGACTCCCAGCCGCAACCTAATTTAAGACGTTGTCACGTCAATAAAATTGTTTAAATCCAAGAAAAATTTTAGGTTACTCTCCTGAAATGTTTCTCGCTGTTCAGCACGCTATATCCAAGGAGATTATTAAGCAGAAATCTGGAAAGCCTCTGAATACCAAAGTCTACCTGCAGCGCCTACCGCAAAACGCTTACAGGGATGACGACTTGTTGATTGCCCTCGAAAGATTTATCTCCATGATAATAATGCTCTGTTTTGCATATACATTCGTCAATACTGTCAGAGTAGTCACGGCTGAAAAGGAGTTACAATTAAAGGTACCAAATTTATACGCAATCCTATTTTTTTAAATGAAACTATTGTATATGCTTTACTATAATTTGTTTAATAATATAGGTAGTCAGGTGACTTTTAGATTTTTTTTACTAATTATATTAAACAGCTTTATTAAAAAGTAATTTAAACACACCAAAAACAAAAAAGAAACAATTTGGTAATCATTCTGATTTTTTTAGGAAACCATGACCATTATGGGTTTACCTTCGTGGCTGCATTGGATGGCGTGGTTTATCAAGCAGTTTTCATTCCTCTTCATATCTATCATTTTAATGGTCGCATTGTTCAAGGTGAGTGGTGTTTCTTTATGATCAAAGCTCTTCATACTACGAAGTTCTTAATAATTAGTATAAGACTGCTTAAAAAAAATAACTAAATAATCATAAGAACAACTGTTCTATTTATAACTTGTATTTTTTATTTTATTTTCTTGTTGACTATCGCTGATTTGCAAGTATAAGAATGTTAATATAGTCAATTATTTTTGGTATTTTGTATACTCCACTTTGTTGTCACTCCATATGTATCTACAATCCTTCGTATGTAGAACACAGAAAGCTGTGTTCTGTGCCCTCGAAGCAGTGAACAAATTAAACTTCGATAATTTTATTCTCATTTTATACCGCATACTTATTATATGCTGCTGGCAATGGAATCTTTTTGTTTTTTTTTGACGTTTGATGTCATAAATCCAAATAAAATTATTAAAATACCTGTAAACTTCAGTTATGTATTCCCGTTATGAACGATATTTATACACAAGTTTGTATAAAATCCTCGGCGCGCGAGTTGTACTCGCACTAAACCATTTTTTCATACTATTGATATTATTTTTATGATTCAAAGATAGAATCTGCTGATTGTGCCTTTTTATTATTTATTTAAGATCGTACTCAATCGTACTGGGCGTTATTGACGTAACTATGACGCATTCGCATTTTTTACCTGTTGTATAAATATACTAAGGTGTGTGTAATTTGTATTAAATTACATGAAACTGCTAGATTTTTATATAAAAATACTAGAAACTCTTAAGACTATTCCAGGTTTTCATCTTAATACCAAAGTCTACCTGCAGCGCCTACCGCAAAACGTGCCTTTTTATTATTTATTTAAGATCGTACTGGGCGTTATTGACGTAACTATGACGCATTCGTATTTTTTACCTGTTTGTTGTATAAATATACTAAGGTGTGTGTGATTGTATTTTTTTGTATTTAATTATATTAAACTGCTAGATTTTTATATAAAAATACTAGAAACTCTTAAGACTATTCCAGGTTTTCATCTGGCTTTCGTCTGTTGCCGTAAAAATATTTTTTTATATTTACAAAATATTTGCGGCACTTGTTTAGACTGGTCGTTCGGGTTATCTATACCTATATACTATGCTAACACTATTTTTGGAAAACATTATTTTGCAGTTGTGATTGAGTACTATATATATATATATATATACTTTTTATTCGCCATATCAAAATAGAGACAGTCAAGGCCGGATTTAAAACATGGCAGACGGGGCTGTGGCTAGGGTTGCCAACCCTAATGTATCATATAGTATCCTACTATATTCGGAGATTAAATACTATATTTCTGAAAAAAATATATAGTAGGTGAAACTATTATATTTTCCATAAAGAAGAAATTTATCAGTAAAAGATTTCTTAAAAATAAAAATTAAATTAGAAAGGCACATAGTAGCAAAAAATATTAATTTTAAAACATAAGTAAATATTTAAACCGACTATATTTTTTGGCATCTATTATATTTTTAAAGGTGACAGGTAATAGCTTCTAAAATACTATATTTGATAGACAACAAGTTGTTACTAACCCTAGCTGTGGCCCAGGGCCCACAAGCCGGGGGACCCTCACAACAGAGATAATAAAAAAATATGTCGATGGGTTACCAACCAGGGGGATTAAACAGACTGCAACCAGTTGTTAAACAGATGTTACAATAATTATGTCACCCATATTTAAATAGATTTATAGTAGAATAGAAGACCCGCATATTTTACCTTAAAGTAAGTGGGTTAAAACTAACAACTATAACGCATGAGGTACGTAGGGTAGGGTAGGGTGGTAGGGTACTGTCTTCCGAATATGTATCATAACTTAACTAAAGGTCATGCATTAATCAGATGAAGCTTCTTTCGGAGCTCAGATAAATGACACTGCCCAAATGAACACTACGCTCATCAAAAAAGTCTAAGCAACATGCAACATTTCTCTTAGCAAATAAGATTGGTATATAATATTTTTTGTACTCGGAACACAATTGGCTGATTTGAAAAATATAAACTTTTCGATTGTGTTGATAATATTAAATAGTTAAAATCAAATGTTGCTTAAACGGTTTTTTGATGAGTATATTTTTGTTACATTCATAGAAATTTTTATATTATCTTTTAGATTCCATTTAACTCGACAGCGGCAGGCGATAGGTACTCGGTGCTCACATTCACTCCGTGTTCGGTGCTTCTATTCTTTATGGTGCTATTTGTGATCGCCTCGCTAGCATTCTGCTTCATGGTTAGCGTATTTTTTACCAGAGGTGAGTCCCTTACCAGACTTTATATTAGGCTAGCTTTTGCCCGCGGCTTCGCTCGCGTTAGATTTGATTTGAGTGAATGAATGTCAAACTCATTAAATAAAACAAAACTCTACAAAACTTCTTTATAGACAATTTAGTGAAAGGATTAACCTCGCGATCTTGGTGCTCCATACAAACTTTGAATCCTCGTTTTACCCCTTTAGGGAGTGAGTTTTAGAAAAATCTTAGCGCACGCCTGCATCATAATAGCTATATAATGTGCCGAATCTCAGCGCATTCCGTTCAGTGGTTTGAGCTCTGCGTTGATAGATCAGGCAGTCAGTAACGGTTGCCTTTTATACATATATATTTATTACGTTGTACGAGTACTTACAACCCTTTGGTTCATAATTTACCCAACGATCGATGTCCTCTAGAGCACTAGAGGCGTTTCGCCTGCTTTCTGCTCCGGCTGCATCTGGATGCATAATTCTTCTCTCTCTTTCAGTTTATAGAGAAGGCTTGCAGTGGGAAGGTTTGTTCCCTAGCAATGAGAAAATAATATGCTGATGATCATGTTGAACTTATTTATAAAAAAATAAATCAAACAGCTTTCAACCGTACCAACTGTTATGACAAGAGTATATAAATAACATTACCTAGGTTACCACACTAAACCAATTCTAATCATAGTACGTTATCTTGTAATAAATGTTCGTAAATTATTTGATCGCAACCTTCGATCAACAATAATTCTATAGATAACGGGTCAAGGGTCACGTAAAATCCGTCTCGGTAAATATAGCCTCACTTGAGGTGTGAGATCTTTTTTTTTTTTAATATTTCCATACACACCAATTACCTTAGCCCCAAAGTAAGCACTGTAAGACTCGTGTTACGGGATGCTAGGGTAACGGATTGAATACATATACTGTACATATATAAGTGTATTTATATAGAAATACATAGTAAACATCCATGACTGGAGTACAAATGCTCGTATTCATCACACAAACATCTGCCCCCACCGGGATTCGAACCCGGACCTCTCGAGTCGGCGACACCATGAAACCCGGCGTACAAACCACTCTGCCACGGAGGTCGTCAAATTAGTTCGGTTAATACAAAACGAAGTAACTCGCTGGCCAATGACTGGTAAAAATATTTTTTTTGTGGGTCATAAGGTTGATTTCACATTTTCCTTTTTTTCACATTTGTTCTTTGTTTTCCAAGTCTCAGATATAATTTATAAAAGGTACCAGAGTTTTATAAGATAAAAGGTCGTATGTGCGGAATAATATTTTGTTTTTTGTAACCTTATTTGTTTGTGAGATAGGTTTTATTAGGTTAAACAGATACTTATTTAAAACATTTATCTTTGTTCATTGGGAATCGAATGTAGCTAGCTGCATAAGTTTAAACATATGTGGACAGTTTTTAGCTTTGGTTTTTATGCAACCCGTCATCTATAGAATTGTTCGCCGATGATCGCAACTGATTCAGTTTGTAAATTGTGCCAACTGTACTCTGTTTCTATCACTACTGGATTCAAATAACTGCACTAAATTCGAAAAAATGCTTGTGAGACATAATAGTCTAAGCTGGTTGATTAATAAACTTCGGTTGGAAATTACAATTGCTCGTGTTGTTATGACTATAATTATTGCATTCTCAATATCAATTTAGACCACTTGACGTCGTTGTTTCATAACTGTATCAATTTAAATAGGCGGTTATATTAATAAATGGTCCATCATGTAAATGTATCTTTCAGGCCTTTTGCTAATGGCCGTTATTTTACTGGAAATTGGGTCGATGCGATATGCTTGTCTTTGTCTAAAGACGTATCGATAAGAAGGAAAACTCTATGGCACCGGCTACTCAATTTTAAAAATCAACTGACTTTTAATGCATATATATCGGTGCCCACAATCTACCTTTCGTAGTTTTGAAATCTTATATGTTTCTAAAACGATTCTATAATCATACATGCAGGACATGGTGGATTGCGTTATTTTATTTAATACACTTTGATATAAGCGAACTTACGAATTCTATTTTCTTCCAAAGTCAATGTATAAAATTCAAATCAATTCGGTAAATTGATTTTATGTGTTAAATTAAATATATATATAAAATAGCGTGCTTCTGGCTATAGACAAATTCACTCATTTTATGGTTCAATAATAAGGTGTTGCGGATATTAGTCAACCAACAGCATCTAAATGACCGTAATACCGGATATTGCAGCGAACACTGCGGCGTCTTTCATGGGGCTTGCTTGGTTCTCGACATACTCTGTGTTCATGCTGACGCAAGTACTATACGAAGACATCAGTTTGACGACCAAACTATTGCTGAGCCTTATATCTAACACAGCTATGGGGTACGCGTTCCAGATGATAATTATGTGTGAAGGAACATCTAAAGGTGAGTCTCGCAAATTACTGATTTTCATCTGAAAAAGTTTTATAAATATTTATTATCAGGTTCGCAAAAAGCGTCTTATTTTAATGATTACCTAATAACGTCATAATAAAGTTCATAGATATTAAATAAATCATTAGTTTAGCTATGATATTCATTTATGTATATACTGTAATTTAATTACTGCCCTGTGGTAGTCATCATAAATACAATTCATCCAAATTATGTGAAAACCTTTCATCTATTATTAATTTACTTTGGAAGTTTTATATTCTGTCACATAACATTAAGTTACGCTGCTACTACTGCCAGTCTAATTGAATATAAAATAATCAATTGATGAATCTATAGTTTATCATTTAGATTTATTATACTACGTTGTGGTGGTAGCTAAATAATTAATAGAGAACTCCACGTAAATAGGGAATATGCATGTAATTTAAATAAGCCTCATTTTATTTTTATATTAACTCTATTACTTTTAAGTTGTCCCTTTATCAATATTTGTTAATAAAATTTACTTTTCGAGAAAAAAAATAATGATAATAAAGTGCGAAAACTTTGTGTGAAATCCGACGAGGAGGAGGACGACGAGAGTGGTTTAATTTTTAAAAGAAATAATTATTTCTAGCAACATTTTCTTTATATTTAAACAACTATCAGTTAAATGTTTAAAAGTATTAATATAATAAAGAACACATATTTTTTAAATTATCATTTAGACTCCACTACGTAAATAGTAACTTGGCTATATAATATTAATGTTTTTATGTTGTTAATTCACCCGCAGATGGGGTACCATTTTCGGAAGAAATATTTTCTTAGGTTATGTTATTGATGTGAAAAATTGTTATTTTACCTATATATTAGCTCGTAAAATGCCGCGTTCCAAAAAAATAAAGACCTGTAATTCTTTAACCAACACAAAAAATAATTTATAAGTATATGCGTCAGCCTCTCGGTAATCAAATCCTGCAAGTTTTTGACTTACTTTTCGGCTTTCGATTGAGCTTTTTAAATCAGATTACAATGCTTTTTTATAACATGGAAGCTGATCTGATGATGAAGTCTAGATGTTTTCTCTGATAACTATTTAATAAAACAACGCAACCAGATCGTGTTGGGGCTCGTTTTATTTGGCTTGATAAAAATTTCATGTACATTATTCGCCGAATATTTATTACGTTTGCTCTTAATAAAACTCAATCAACCAATTTCTTTCGCTTGTTCAAGGTCTACAATGGCATGATTTTTTTTCACCTGTGTCGTATCATGATCAGTACCAGCCAGGGCACGTAGCCCTGATGTTGGTACTTGATGCGATCCTGTATATGCTCATAGCTATGTATATAGAAAAGATAAGGCCTGGGCTGTATGGAGTACCCTTGCCCTGGTATTTCCCATTCACCAAGAGTTTTTGGCGACCCAACAAAAAAAGGACAGCTGGTAAGTAAGAAATATAATTATAAACGCGGGTACTTCCTGTGAGGTGTGGTAGAGAGAGTTTCAATAATTAAAGTCACGCGCAGTTATTACAATACAATAAACTTTATCAGTGAATAATAATTAATAATAGTGGGATAACTAGGGTATCACTTACAACATGCTTTTTGAGCCTTCCCTTTAGAGATTATTTGTAATGTGTCACACATGCAACGAGTTTAAAAATATCTGGCATCATAAATTATTCATTAATCAAAACAAAGTGCGCAATAATTGCGTGTAATTTAAAGTACTGTTTAGCAGCGATTATAGTTTATTAATACCTCAATACAAGCCGGCGTCGGCATCTTATTAATGGTTTCACTTGACCTCGTGTAATTGAAGATGTTACTTCAAAAATGCACGCATTGGATCTTTTTGTTGTTTTATGGTATATTGTAAATAGAAAATATGTTGTTTTTTAGTTTAGTGGTTCGAATAAAAATTGCATTATCAAACTTCTGTTACATGACAGATCGTAATTAAAATAATGCCCGCACTTCACTTGGCTATTTGTAAACTTGACATCAGTCTGTCCTTTTCCTTCCTTTTAAAGCATGATAGGGACAGACTTTTGTCAAGTTTACAAATAGTAAATACGAATAGCATCACGTGCTGGCATAACATTTCCCGTAATGCAGGTGCACACAAGAAGAAAATTAAATTGTGGCCAATTTTGATATCGTTACGATGAGTACCAAAAATGTCATAACATCATGTTCGTTTTAGCGATAACTAAAAAGGATGGCGCTGATTTAGAGTACAACGATGTTTTGTTGAAGGTGATACATGACGAAGAACCAAAAGGTGTACCAATGGGCGTTAATATCCAGGTAAGATATATTAAACTGAGAGTTAACATATTTTTTTATAGTCAATAATGCTATGAGATTATAGCCTTTTCTTTATTTTTATTAAATTTTCAGAATCTCACAAAAATATATAAAGGCCGGAAAAAGGCTGTTGATAATTTAAATCTTAGAATGTACGAAAATGAAATAACGGTGTTATTAGGACACAATGGTGCTGGAAAGACCACAACTATATCTATGTTAACAGGTCAGTTATAATTTTCGTTTTATTTGGGTTACGTACCCAAAGGGTAAAACGGAACTCTATTGCTGTCACTCTGTCGGCTGTGTGTCTGTACGTATGTCACGGCTCTCTAGATCATAAACGGAATGAGTTACAGAAATTTCGTTATTTTATGTAAATGCTTGCCTAAAGCCGAATATTAAGTTAAAAATTAAATTAAAATATTTTTCATGTGGGACGTGTTACATGAAAAGGAGTCAGTTTTTTTCTTTTAATGTATATATATAAATATCCATGACTTTGGTACAAATAAATGCTCGTGTTCATCACACAAACATTTGGATTCGAAACCGGGACCTCTGAGTAGGCGACACGTTGAAAATATTACTGAATAATGGCTATAAGTAGTCCGGAAATGTATATAGTCATTTGCTCGTCAGGTATGGTCCCACCGACATCTGGTTCGGCCATGATAAATGGTTACAACATCGTGAATGAGACGGAGCTTGCACGCAAATCCCTCGGGATATGTCCGCAACATAACGTCTTATTCCCGGATCTCACTGTCGCCGAACACATTATATTCTACTCGAGACTAAAAGGAGTTCCCAGCAAAAAACTCAAAGCAGAAGTAGACCACTTTGTTAAACTTCTCGAGCTCGAAGAAAAGGTAACTAATAAATATTGATGCAGCATGTTTTTACACATATTTAAGTGATTTAGTATAACTATATTTCTCGCGGAATCTGAGCATTCGAAGTTCGATACCATGAGGCAAATATAAATACATATATAATAACTATGAAAGTGGCCTTTGATCGGAGCGCCATTGTAATGTCACATATTATTTGCCATGAGCTTGATACTTTATAACATTTCTGATTTAACTCGTTGATAACATTAGTGCTAATGAGAGCTTATTTTATTTCATGAAACCGCAAAACATTCACGTGGCATATGATAACACAATAAGAGGCGACCCAAAACTAAGTCCTGACGAAAATGTTAAAGAAAATCGATGTAAAAATCTTCATATTCAATCTTCCATCAATTACTTCATTATGCTCCGAAAAGTCGCCGTCACCTTCATATAACACAATAGTATATGTGTAGGTACTCGTATATGTCGCAATATGAAAGTTAAATCCGTTATATAATTACGTATATAATTATATACCGTAACAGGATTGTACGGAAGCGATTTATTACTATGTGCCTATATGTGCGGTTCTTCAAGCGTTGCTGTTCTCGAAACTTAAGCTGATTTCTTGACTTTCGTAGAGAAACGTGATGTCAAGAAACTTGTACGTCGCTCAAAAGAGGCAATTGTTATAGAGTGCCGCCATGTGCGGTTCTTCATGCTTTCTGTTCCCTCTAAATAAATAAATATTTTCAACACTCACATCAATTAGCCTAGCCCCAAAGGAAACACTATAAGGCTTGTGTTATGGGATGCTATAGCACCCTATAGAGTAACTGATAGGATACATATATAAGTATATTTATATAGAAATACATATTAAACATCCATGACTGGAGTATAAATGTTCGTATTCATCACACAAACATCTGCCTCCACCGGGATTCGAACCAGGGACTTCTCGAGTCGGCGACACCATGAAAGCCGGCGTACAAACCACTCGGCCACGGTGGTCGTCAAAATACGAAACTAAGCTGATTTCTTGACTTTAGTAGAGAAACGTGGTGTCAAGTAACTTGGCCGGGGTGGTCAAAAGAGGCGATTGTTTGTGAGTGCTGCCATGTGCGGTTCTACGCGAATTACTGTTCTCCCTCTATATGCGAAACTTAGCTGTTTTTTTGACTTTCGTAGAGAAACGTGGTGTCAAGTATCTTGTCCGATGGTCAAAAGAAGCAATTGTTAGTGGGTGGCACCACGTGCGGCTCGTCTCGAATTACAGTAGGTACCCTAAGCACGAACCATTATCGAATTCGATTTCTGTAAGCGCCAAATATCAAGAAGTTCGTGTGGTGCAACTGATTTTTAATTCTCGTTATGTCCTTTGTGGCGCTGTTCAAGTCACCATATAAAATATCTCGATGAAGATTTGCAGTCGCAAACTTAACGAATTCGATATCAGTTTACTTTGCGAGTGCGAAATGTCACTGGGTATGTTCGTGGTAAGGGTACAGTTCCCTTAGCACGAACCATTATTGAATTCGATCTAGGTACGAGTATACGTTAAATATGTACTGATTTTTAGTTCTCGTTTCGTCCCTTGTGGCGCTGCTCTCGATCAGTTTCCACACAAAATTTGATATTGACATTTCGCACTTGCAAGCTATTTGAATTCGATATTAGTTCGTACTAAGGGTACTGTTGTCTCTCTAAATTCGAAGCCCAAACTAAACCGATTTCTTGACTTTAAAGAAGAAAGAAAAATGTTTTTAATTGTTGACAGCACACACACACACATACACATACAAAGTAAAACACAAGATACAAAAAAAATTACAACAACAAAAAACAGCTACAGATAATAAATATGTATTTTATATGATGCTAACACTGGATATGGCTCAGCATACACGCAGGTAAAATTCCTGCTGCACTGGTATTCTGACATACCCAGAGCATTGACATAAGTGCAACTTTCGTAGAGGAACGTGGTGTCAAGTAACTTGTCCGGCGGTCAAAAAAGGCGATTGTCAGTGGGAGCCGCCATGTGCGGTTCTTCGCGCGTCGTTCTATTGGACGAGCCAACATCAGGGCTCGACCCGGCGGCCAGGAGAGCTCTGTGGGATCTCTTGCAGAAGGAGAAGAAAGGTAAAATGCGATTTAAACTTTATGGCGGCTGTGATGTGAGCTGTGTGCAAAATAATGCGCCGGTTCTCGCAGTGCTATTCTGTAAAAACAAACTCACTTTTCGGAATCCGCGGTGGCTTTAAAATTTGTATCCAAATTTCTGTTCTAATTTCAAATCACACATAGATTCCGCTGTGAAAAGTGAGTTTGTTCTAATTCACGGCACGGTTGTTCAGTGACATACATCACGATAGGATTCGTTTACTTGATCGCAACTTACGCTAACTTCACAGCCAACATTAAGTTTGAAGCTCACTACAGCCATGGTTGAGATCTCTCGAATATCTTCAAATAAACAAATAAGGTTCATAGTTAAAGAAGCGTAATTCAAATTGTTAACAAAGTTGCTTTTCCGTTACATTTTAATGTTAGATATTTTAAAGCTTTAGCTTTAATCTTGTGGTCCCTAAATTGAACAAAGTATCACCATCATTATCGTGCCTATATAAAACTTAAGCTTCACTTAGTACGACCGTTACTTACTGAAATTTATGTTAATCGTAGGGCGGACAATGATCCTGACCACTCACTTTATGGACGAAGCTGATGTTTTGGGCGATCGTATCGCTATCATGTCTGGCGGTCGCCTTCAATGTGTGGGAACGCCGTATTTTCTGAAGAAACACTACGGAATCGGCTACAAGATCACAATAGTGAAAGGAGACAACTGCAACGTGGAGGCGGTCACGCAGTTCTTCAAAGGTTATGTGCCGGACGTGAAGGAAAACACTAATATAGGTAAGTCGTATTTTTACTAAAGGACCGAAGCGATATTGTCCAGTCCTTATAAATAAAACTTAGCATATGAGAACGCCGTACTTTCAAGAAACACTACAGCATCGGCTTCAAGATAACAATAGTGAAGGGAGACAACCGCAACGTGGAGGTGGTCACGCAGTTCTTCAAAGCTTATGTGCCGGACGTAAAGGAAAACACTGATATAGGTATGTCGTATTTTTACTAACGGACCGGAGCGACATTGTCCAGTCCGTATAATTAAAACTTGAATCTGAGAACGCCGTTTTTTCAAGAAACATTCATCTACAAGATCACAATACCGAACACAGACAAGACAATGCAACGTAGAAGCGTTCACGCAGTTCTTCAGACCTTACGCGCCGGCCGTAAAGGAAGATACTAATATAGGTGTCCTATTTTTAATTATATATTACTAACGGATCGGACAGGCGTTGTCCTAATGTCGATATAATATTCTACTGAGAGTGGTGTCTCGTGGCGTACAAAAAAATAATACCAAGGAGTGACGTCCTGCCTGTGACATTTCAAATCAATATGTCTGTAATGTTATGATAATGTGAATAAAAAAAATACATGTCCAATACCTTTTGATAATCTATCTAATGGGGGAAAAGTTAGTTATCATCCCTATTGCAAATCTAAATTCTAAACAATCCAACCCAAACAACGTAGATCAGTTTTTGTACTCGTATTAAATGATTACGTCGTAAGGCAAACGAATGGTAATATTGTCTTTGCAGGTTCTGAATTAACATACATTTTGCCGAATGAGCATGTGAGCAAATTTCCAGACATGCTCAAAGAATTTGAAGAAAGAAAAGAATCATTACATGTGTCAAGTTACGGCTTATCTGTTACCAGTCTTGAGGAAGTATTTATGAAGTGAGTTTATACAATTATTGACAAATAACTAGTAATTTATTCGGATTATTACTAAATTATTTGTATTTCTAGAGCTGGTGCAGAAGACAACGAAATAACATCAGCTAAAAAGAATAACTACATAGGTTTGCATAATGACATTGCAATAGTTCCAATGGAAAGGAACAATCATCTGAATAATTTTGGTAAATTGCGATTCATATTTCGCGTTTTAAAAATTACTACAAGGCACATTTTCTAGGTAAAATAAATTCATCTCCGCTTCAGTATTACGCTTTCTATTTTACAGTTGAAGCTGAACCCCTACAGAAAGTAAGAGGATTTAAATTATTAAAAAATCACATAAAAGCTATGTTTTTAAAATTGGCATACAATACAACCAGGAATAAATTGTCAGCGTTCATACAATTCGTGACACCCATAATAAATATAACAATATCGGTGGTCATAGCGAGATCATGGAAATTTATTTCTCAATTGCCGCCTTTGACTTTAAGCTTAGAAAGTGGCTTTAAAGATACGCAGACATTAATATCTCAAGGAGCAAATTTGAGTGATAGTACCATAGAAGCCCAAGCAATGAGAGCATTTAAAGACTACTTTAAGACGTCTACATACCCAGGCATGAATTTAGTCGATATCGGCACTATGGATTTAGGAAAATTTTATATGAAACTTGTAAGTAAAGCATACAATTTTTAATATTCTTTCCAATAATAGTTGTATATATTTTACTTTGTATTTGAATTTTCTTATTATTAAGAATATTTTCTTGAATAGAAATTCCATTATCAGCCCTTAAATAAGAATTACATTTACAAATTTGATTTCGCAGAGTCGAGACAATCTAGCGCGTGTACAATATGAGAATTTGATAGGGGCGACATTCGCACCCAACCAAATTACTGGCTGGTTCAGTAACTATGGTTACCACGACGCTGCCATCTCACTCGCACATGTTAACGACGCCATAATGCGTGCCGTCTCGCCCGGAAGTACGCTTACCATCATCAATCATCCACTTCCATACGCTATAGAAAATTTGGTAAGTTTTGGTAAGGGGGCGTTCAAGTATTACGTAACGCAATTTGGGGGGGGGGGGGGTCTTGTAGAACGTTACGATGCCTTACAGGGGCGGGAGAGGGGTTCGATCAACGCGTTACGTAACATTGGTTTTTTATTTAAATAAAAAAAAATGGGTATTAGAATCTCCCAAGTTGGCATCCCTTTTCGTTTATGGTTTGCCAAAGTTTAAAGTAAACATGTTAAATTATTGAGAGATTAAAAAAAACATTTTCTATAAAATGTATGAGAAGTACAATGGTGGATGAAGCCAAAAACAGAGGTAAGTCAGGAAAACGGCGTAATTACATGTTAGATTCTACTAATCTTAAGAAAAGAGTTTATTAGGACTCTTGAGTTCATTTAATATATTTTAAAATGAGCAAATAAAACGAAAGCAAATGTTTATTAAAATGTGTGATTATTTATTATATAAATATACGAATAAATAAAATACGCATGGTTTGCGAATTAGAAATCGATTATTTTGATTATTATTTACTATCGCAAACGCTATTAAAATAATAACAAAAGTAATTTAGCGACTTTCCGGTAGTTTGCGCAACATAGATGTGACATTTTTGTAAAAAATGGTCAGTTGGGTGTTACGTGACGTTTGGGGGGGGGGGGGGAGGGCGGTATGTATTTTTCAGTTTCCTTGCTGTTATAAATATGGGTATACCACGGATACCATGGCCAGCTTAGAGTTCGGACCTAAACCCTATCAAACACTGGGACAATCTCAAAAGGCGGGTACGAAGTTGGATTCCCGCTCCACCTCCATTAATGAGTTGAACATTGCCTTGATGGAATGGGAGAATATACCGCAGTCAGATATTCAAGACATGGGTGGTCTTCCAAATAGACTGGAGGAGGTCATAAGAGCCAGAGGAGCCAATACTCATTATTAAAAGTTAGGTTTTTAATGTAAACAAAGTTTTAGCTTGCTTGTCAACTCCTTTCATTTTGTTTGAAAACGGTAATTTCAAACTTTTTCAAAATAAAAAAAAACAAATCAACAGCAACTGATTTTTTTCACTTATTTCATATTAATTTATCCATTTTATTACATTTTTAAGAAAAAAAGTCATTCTAAAATGATTTTTTGAAATTACACCGAAAAATGTAAGTGGGCGGTTAATTGTGCCTCTGAGTGTAGTTTAGGGGGACATACTTTTTAGACCGCTCTGTCTTAATATCACACATAATATGTCTATGCTATGCTTCGACATTACGAACGCGTCCATCCAATAGGCTCTCACGGTTTGGCTCCCGTTATATGAAATTTTAAACATTTTGCAGGTTCGAGTTATGGCTACAGGAAGTAGCATGGGCTTTCAATTTGCATTCAACATCGGGTTTTGTATGGCGTTTGTAACATCATTTCTAGTTTTGTTTGTAATTAAGGTTAGTATCGAAATAAGATTGTTTTTTTTTGTACCTATGTCATAATTACGCACATATTGGATTAGAACCAATGTTGCTTCGTTAATGGTGGTTTTGCTAACGGTGCATATACTATAATTACACAGAAAGTTGTAAATCATGTAAACTATTGCCCGGCAGCAGCTTCAAAAAGACCTCAAGCTACCCCAGAGGTGATATAGGGTAGGGAACCATAGCCTTCCATCACCAGGTGATGAAACTAGAAAAAAACCACGCTGTCCAGGCATCACAGGATGGGATTCGAACGTGCACTTTTGGGCCGAATTGCATTTTATCTAATAACTAGCGGCCGCCCGCGACTTCGCACGCGTGGAGTTAGTTAGAAATAAATGTTCATTGCTCGTTCCCTGTAGGTAATAGCGTGATAATATGTAGCCTATATGTTGACCCGACTTCTTAATAATATTTTTGAAAATTTTGAAGTAAATCCATGCAATACTTTTTGAGTTTATCCCGGACATGCATACAGACAAACAGACAAAAGTTCTATTTTTGGCTTCGGTATCGATTGTACATCACACCTCAAGTATTCTTTTAAAACAATATTCAATGTACAGTTTTTACTTTCCTACCATTTTATTATATGTACTAGCTGACTCGGCGAACTTCGTACCGCCCAAAAGTAATAATTTGCAATAAATTAAAATTGCGACTATAATTTGAGATTTAAACTATCCTATCTCTCAAGTTGGATCGAACTGCACATGGTGTGCGAATTTTATTATAATCGGTTCAGTGGTTTAGGAGTCCATTGAGGACAAACATTGTGACACGAGATTTATATATATTAAGATAGATATTTTCTTTAGATTTATAAATCTATCACGTAAAAAGCTCAAAATTAAAAATACAATAAACTAATATCTGAAGCAATGTTGTATGTTAAAGTGATCCTATGATGATATCAAGTCCGTTGTACTAGGAGCGTATAAGCGGCGCGAAGCTTCTGCAGCGAGTATCGGGGGTTCGGCCAGCTGTAATGTGGGGCACCGCCTTCATTTGGGACTGGATATGGTTGTTCCTGGTTTACCTGTGTATCGTTCTTACACTCGCCTGCTTCCAGGAAAACACACTTTCCACACCCGAGGAATTAGGTACGCACTACATTATATTATTGTATTTATTGTATTTTTACAATGTTCTCATACTTTCATAACTAGTAAATAACTTTTTCATCCCACCACCTCGGAAAGTGTAATTTTGCGCTTCGAAATCTGGCTGGAAAATTCTATTTTATTCGCTTGAGCGGCAAAGTAGATTTGAATTTAGAACATCACATATAATGAGTACTCAATATAATTGTAAATTCAAAACGTCATTAAACCTATTTAATGTAACCTCTATGGTGCCAAATTTATGATTAGAACTTTTTAAATTGTGAAAAAATTTAAATTTGGAACCTTCTTGGTTTCTTTGTTTTATTTGCGTGCTTCGCGCCATTCTAGTTTTTCACGTTTTATTGCTTAATATAATTAACATAACCTAAAAACTGTACAAAAAAATCAACTAAAATGAGTGACATTAGCGACGATGAAGTTTATCTAACGCCAACTGAGTTAACTGAAACAGTTAATAATGCGCAAATGAGCCTTCTCCCTCAGCAATCACGAGAGAAGTATTTGAAACAGTACGATATATTTAACATGTGGCGACTAGCTAAAGGAGCAAAAACTTTCTCCGAAAACGTTTTGCTGGCATATTTTATAGAATTATCTGAGACCAAGAAAGCAAGCACGCTATGGAGTACGTATTCAATGCTAAAATTAACAATTAAGATGAAGAAAGACGTTCATATCGACACCTATCATAAATTAGTGGCATTTTTAAAAAGAGCCTCATCTGGTTATAAACCAAAAAAATCGAAGGTTTTCACAGCATCTGAAATTGCAAAGTTTATTAATGAAGCACCTGATTCCGTATATTTAGCGGCAAAAGTAAGTCAATACGTGTAATTTTTTGTTGTTGATAAAATTGTACATAGTACTTACAATATTTTTAATTTGATTAATTTATTTACGATTATAAATACTTCTTTTGTTACAGGTTGTTCTTATTATTGGTATAACCGGAGCATGTCGAACAAATGAACTTACACTACTTAATGTCAATAACGTATCAAAATATTCTCATAATTCTGATGAATTGCTATTAATTAATGTACTAAATACCAAGACAAAAAAAGACCGCAACTTCGTTATTCGCAAGGAATATGTAAACATTGTTCAGAAATATCAAGCTTTACGTCCTTCTAACACCCCAATTGAACGATTTTTTCTACAATATCGCAACGGAAAGTGTATCCGACAACCTATGGGTCAGAATAAAATTGGCAGTATTCCACGAGAAATAGCAACTTTTCTCGGACTTTTAGAACCCCCGTTATACACCGGTCACTGTTTTAGAAGAACCTCAGCCACACTTTTGGCCGAATCAGGGGCTGATCTTCTATCGCTTAAGCGCCATGGAGGCTGGAAGTCTAATTCGGTTGTAGAGGGATACATAGAGGATTCAATCCAAAGTAAATCAAAAATTTGTAATAGTATCGTAGAGGCCATAACGCTGAAAGAACCTCTGTCAGATTCTTGGTCTCGCCCTTCTACATCTAAAATGAGCCCCCATAAGATTGGAAACAATAGCCCTCTCTCGCCAACATTTACGCCAATAGAATCCAATGAATCGGCACAACTATTTAAAATTACTGATACGAGTAGTTTACCACAAAACAGCGCACAATTCACAAACACCAACATAACATTACCTAACAAAAATATTAAACTTAACATAAGTAACTGTAGCAACGTTACATTTAATATTTCTTAATTATTTTCTACTTCTTATTATTTTCTTCAATTTATAGATTATCTTAATGTGTTTTAATTGAAATAAAAATATTTTGTCATTATAAATTGTTTTCTTTTTCATTTTGTCATTTCCTCGCTGAGGTGGGATGAAAAGTTACGTATTGCACTCGAGTGGAAAGATTTTTCACCTTGTGCTCGTTTGTTTCCCTCGCTGACGCTCAGGATTCTAATTTAGAATCACTCGCTGCGCTCGTGATTCAACTTTAGAATCCTTCGCTTGCTCGGTCATCCAAATCGAGCACGCGGTTAAAAAGGAACTTTCCACTCTTGTATAATAAATAACTATTAACATCCCGCATCTACGTTGCTCAGGACTAAGTAACTTGTTAATAACCGCAGTAGACACTCGTATTAAAGAATAAGTGTTTTTTTCACATCTGAGTTCACAGGAAATTACCATACAAACAGAGAAATATAGGTCCCCTAAACGAGTATAGTAAATCCAATGGAATCGGGTAGTAATAATAGATGTTTTATTGAGGAATTAAAACCACATGAAAGGTCAGTTGTAATCACTAAATTTAGATTGTTGCTTTCAGGAAGAGTGCTTTTAGTATTGATGGTATTTTCATTGGCGACCATACCATTACACTATTTAGCTTCGTTCTACTTCGAAGCGGCCGCCACGGGCTTCTCGAAAATGTGTTTCCTTAATATATTCTGTGGTAAGTGACACAAATGAGCGTGAAATAATTTGAATAGTAATATAAGTAGTTGTAATATGATCTTTCTTTTTCGCTTTCTAGGATGCATGCCATTTTTAATAACTGAAGTCCTAAGATTGCCGGAAGTGGGTAGTCCGTACTATGCCCACCTGTTCGACTGGATATTTTCGCCACTGCCAATATATTGTATCAGCAGAAGCTTTAGGTAAGATAATTTACGTATAGTAGACGTTTACATGTTCCCTTATCTTTGTTAAATGAACAACTAGCAAGATCGCAAGCTTTCGCTTTAAAGCCTGGGTGGAGGACGAACCATAAACCGCCATGCGTGCCCAGTGAGGAATAGTGTACTCTAATGCCTGTATATTCAGCCAGCTTGATTTAAGAATCGTGGAAAAATAGAGCTCTGGCTATCTTCTAAATATCGTGGGTCTTATGCTACAGGGGTGTATACGCATAAACACAACTTTACAGGACGAGAAAAAAACTTTATATTCTTTGTTCTCGGTTATGAATTTGAAGGATTTCTATGAATTCTACGTACATAGGAAAGCATAAGAGTGGTATGAAGTAAAATCTATATAAGATTAAACAACCGGTAGTTTTAGTACTTACGCTTCTATTACACGATGAATTTGCTAGACTACATGTGAATATACTTAAAAAACAATAAACAAATGAATATACTCGGATATAATGACATTTATTATCAGATCAAATCAATTATAGTAGCGGCACGCTATGATGGCCGTTTTGACGTATGTTAGCCCATGAAGTTTCATATTCGAAAGATGAAATTAGTTCTTAATTTAAAAGAACTAATTCTTGTTCGTTATTGTCTAAAAAAATATCGTATCGCTAATTTTAGGGCGTAGAATTAAAATTTTACAAAACTACTTTATTTAAGGTCTAACTTTATATTATGATTCCTAAAAGTTTAAAACAATGAAATATAAATGGCGGACTTAATGCCATAGACATTCTCTACCAGTCAACCAGTAAGGGTGTAGGACACGAATGTTATGGAAAAAACAGTAGAGAGCATAACAGAAGTAGGGAGAAGAGAAACTAATGAGAAAAGCTTGTTAAGCTCATCCAGTGAAAATGAGAGGATATGTTTGGTGGTAGTTTTACCAAAACCGAGAGTTTTTAGAAACTTCCATGTAACGGCTAGATTTGAATTTCATCTATTTTGATGAATGTATTGGCGTTAAGCGGCTCGCACTATCTGATTGCAGCGATTCCTAGCTGTTTTAAAGGCACACCAATTATCATCGGTGTGGCAATGTTTGTACGCATGGAAGTACTTGTTTCGCTTTCTCGAACGAACTTATTAGAGGCGTGTCGGTCGTAAAGATCTGAAAAAGCTCTATTAAAGTAGGAGATCATACTGTCGACGGGACTTGCTTCATGAAGAGGATCCAAGTTAACACCACAAGCATCGCTTTTCAATTTCTCCACATCCAGTCTAGCAAAATTACGCATTCGTACAATAAATGGCTTTGCAGGTTTGGCTTTATAAGCAAAAACAAAAAGATCGTGCCTGGAGAAGCCAGGTGCAGGAAGTTGTCTATGCTTAAGGATACGTTCGGGGAAAGATATCAATTTGTGATCAATCCATGAGTCTGATGTGGTAAGATTGTGATGAGTAGGATCACAATGTAAAATAGAGAAGTTTACCGACTCAATGAGGGACCGAAGAATTGCGAGAGTGGGCGGTATCTTTCAGGAGGTCGGTGTTGAAATCACCCATTATGTTATGATGAAAGTAATCTGTTGCATCAGAGTTAAGAAGTGAATCAAAGTCAGTAAGAAAATTTGTAGCAATAGTAGACATAGTTAAGACAGTAAACAACTCCCAGGACTATTTTGACACCTTTGACAGTAACTTCAAGGAAGAGATATTCTATTGAGTGGAGACAACAGAAATTCACAGATTTATCTCTTTGCTGACGATTTGAAAATCCTCAAGCCGATGGTGTCTGTGGATGATAGCCTCCTATTGCAGAATGATCTCAACAGGCTTGCTTCCTGGTGCGATAGAAATCTCATGTCACTAATTGTAGCCAAATGCTTTGTAGTGCAATTCAGCAGGTATAAGACAAATGTAGTGAAAACTTATAGAGTGAATGGTAAATAACCCGTACTGATAGTGTTCGAGATTTGGGCGTTATTCTCGATCATTCAGACGCTATTCGATATAACACACTTATTAAAGAACTACAAAATAACCAAAACAAAATAGTATCCGAATTCAATAGTCGAACGAGTCTTAATAAAGAATGGATGCTCAAATATCACGCAATCCTTAACAAAATTGTCGATAATCAAAGTAAGATAAATTCTACTTTAGAGTTATTACTAGAAAAAGATGCCAATAAACAAAGTAACTTAATAAAATACGCTAAATTGCTCAATTATTAGATATACTTAGTGAAAACGTAGAAGATATTATAGTTGAATTAATGAGAGTAGAAAATATGTTAGCTTTTATCCGAGTTGGGACCACACATCATTCCATCATTACTGTAAACGTACTTAAAACTATGTTAAATAAACTTGAAAAACTATACAATAAGGAGCAGATTTTAAATGTAGCGTATAGAGATTATAAGGACGTTATTAAATTTGGTTACTATTATCTAGGGAAATAAGTAGTTGTAATTTTCAAATTCCCCATATTTTCTAAAGAAGAATTTAGTTTTTATAGACTATCCCTAGTTCCAAACAAGGACCAACAAATCCTCATACCGCCCTTTCCTTTCATGGCAACTAACGAGAAATCAATCGGTGTACATGGAGGATGAATGCCCGAAGTTGAGTCAAACGAAAGATAAGTACTCAGCTCCGTGCGCAACCGGACTGCATACACAAGCTCATCACACCGCAGACGCTTAGCGAATCCTGCCAATTCACTTCTGTCTCTTTAGCCAAGGAAGCCCTAGAGAAGCTTGACGATCAACACTACGTGATATCGTTCCCACATTCAACAAGGGTACAATCGACCTGCAGTAGCCAAGACACCACATCCCTATAAGGTAGTTACCTAATCAAGATCCCACTAAAGTGCTACCTGATGACAGCTGAATTCACCATCATCAACGAGAATGATGAGACCAACGGCCAGCCTCTGAAGCTCATGAAAATCCCCTACAGCAATGCAAGTACTATCAAACCGCAACACCTTAAACTGGACTCTATAGATTTGCAAAGGCTACACAGCATCCAGAATAGAATCATGACGGAACCAAATCTACAGCTGGAACAGACAATGGAGGAAGCTCTATATCATACGACAATCCCTTTTTACGGCGTGATCCTCTTAAGCGGCATCGTTTTAATCGCAGTTTTTCGCACTACAAGGAGTCTGAAGACCAAATCTCAAATACCAAGGAGCATACTTACGAAGATCCTGAAGCAGCCAAGAAGAAGATAATTCCATGCCAGCGACATTTTCTCTGAAAGTCCTAAAATAGTCGCTGATCTCGGGGTGGAGGAATTACGTAAATGGACGGAAGGAAGACCGCTTACGTAGCAACCACGGCTTATTACGATGCACCGACACCAAGGCCAAGCTGCCACGAGTTGCCGATGCTGCATTTCCATATTGTACAATTAATTAACGTTTCTAACGCATTCTGGTTCCGACCTCGAACCGATCATTAGGCTATAATTAGATGTAATTTTTCCTATCTATTAAATTTTCTCGTCACTTGCAAAACGGTCATCAAAGCGTACCGTGCCGTACTATACGTGAAATAAAAAAGCTCTTTAACTTTAGTTTTTTTTCTGTTTACACTTTCTATAAGTCTCTATTGCCCGACAAATTTGTTAGAACTGTAATATTGCGCCTTATAGTTTTTTTAATTATTAAATAACTACGATATATATAGATATGACAATTTGTATGTTTACGGGTACCGGGAAGACGACTGGAATAGTGAAATAATTAAAACACATAGTTTTGCGCATACGCCCCTGTTCTATGAGATCCTGCTATATAATATTATTGAAGTGCAATCCGCGTGACATTCATTGAATATTTCATGAACCATTAATTCTGTCGCGCTTTTCATTGCACCATTCAACTCCATATTTTCTAAAATATGATCAGGTGGGATAAGAGGAACATACTTTATTTTCATCAGCACATTATTAGCTCTACCAACGAAGAATAACAACGGATTCAAATTTTTTTAAACATAAAACTTATTTTCTTTAGGTTTAAACATCAAGCAGAGTTACATGCTTAAAAAAAAAATATAATAAAACTTATCTCTATATATCATCTTTCTGTTTTTTAAGAGTCGAGTACTCTAATGTCAATATTTACAAAAATAAGTTAAAAATCATACAGATCAGCGTAACGTTTCTCTTTCTTCGATTTGGGGGCTTACACAATTACAAAAGCGAAATATATTCGCTACAACTTCATAACTGTAATTGCTGCAATCGAATTTGAATCTTATTCTATTAAAACGCTATATTTTTTTTAATAATCGATGTTTTGCATTTTCGGGTAATGGATGGGATGGGTGTGGAGGATGGGTTAAGTTAGGGGTTCCAAACCAAAACAAGAGAAAGTTTTTTAACCGACTATGCCATAATAAAGAAAAAGCTTTGATTTTAGCAGACTATCAGCCGGTTGTTCCGAAAGAATATTTTTACGAATTTGTAAAATGTGACGTAAAAAGCTGTCAATTCCCATATATTATCTCTTCTTCAACGTATTTTGTAATCGTAAAAGTAAGCAATAAGCTTCTAGCAAATTGAAGTAAAGGTTACCTGAGCATACTCGAAATGTGCGGGCTCGTATTCTTGATAGTAACCAACCCTCTCCCGGCATGCCATCTTTAAAAGGGTTTGGGATATTTTTGAAACAATATAATAGCTAACCATTTCAAGCTATCGGCTTCCCAGATTTGGTCTAATACAAGAAAATTATAGGAACGAAGGAGAGAATACGTGATTTTCGATTTCATTAAAGATATGTAATTTAGTTATGAACTTAGTTCATTTTCCCCCGGTGTTCCTCTTACCCCACCTGGCCTTAATAAGAAAATCTGTAAGCTGGTAAAGTTGATAAAATTATTGTTCCTGTAATATTTATAATCGTAGTGAACTAATACTAATAAAAATTTTGGCATTGTATTAACGTAAAACTTTTTTGAATACAGCACAGATGGTTAGTGGGTTGTGGACCCTTATCTCCAATAGGTTTCATTGCTTGTACAAACAACTAAATACGGTTTGTAATTCTTCCATTTAGGGACATGAGCGTGTCGTCTTTTTCCATGATGGCATGCGATGGCTTATGCGAACAGTTCGTAAACATCGCGAACTGCACGCGCCACACCATTTGCACCCAGCTCCACATCTCTGTCTGTTGTAGTAAGTGAGTTTTGCTGCTGTGTGTTATTTATCCATGTAGCCGTAGCTATTTATATTTTGATACTTAAACCTCGATGGCACGGGGCGAGTTTACAAGTTTCTAGCGAACTCGCATTTTTGTTGCATGTAAACTCACCCCTTGTGATCGAGGCCTCAGGGTCCGTTGTCTTGTCTTAAGAGTTCAATTATCGTCAATATACAATTAAGGAGTTGTAAATTTTGACGTTGAAAGTGTCTTAATTTGACTTATAAGGTTTCGGTGAACAGTTCGGGACCCCTTTATTTCATAATGACAAAAAATATTTTCGTAGTCCAACTTTTATAGTCAATAAAAGCTAATTTTCTAAAAATTTAAATTATATACTCAGTTCTATTGCCAGCGCATTTATTTCTTGAAAAAAAAAACAGTAGCGCGGTTGTATCCACTATATTGTAATCACACTACAACAAGTGTGAACTTAGACAGAAATATTTAATGGGTTGTTTAAAACACTGATAATATAATAAAGTTCTTTGTTCTTGAAAACCAAAATTAAAAAAATAGCAATTATAAAACCACTATCAAATATCAACGGAATCCGTGCATGCCATAAAAAAAGAAAAAGAAGAAGAGTATCTACGGAACCCTACATTCCGCGTAGCACGACACGCACTTGGCCGGTTTTTAGAGTTTACTCCTTAAGAATCGATTTGCATATATAAGGGGCCCGGTATGAGAAAAATGTGAGGAGTAAAATCTATCGATGAATGACCTCGTTACGTTTTTGGTGCGCATCCTATGTCGCGCAACTTTGACAAACAAAGATGACGGATTGACATTAATAAATTTTTTAAAATCTGAACTGAATTTAGATATTGTTTCTGATAGAGCAATGGGGACAACGAGGTACGGTACAACCATTGATGCGGTATTTTCAAGATTCGTGAACCACGTATCTACGAACGTCCATGTGTCTTATTTTAGTTCCCATAAACCACTTGTTACTGTAATTAATAATGCAGACAATGTTGATTTAATTAATATTTAAAAAAATGATAATAGTCTGATATTAATTACATAATTTATCAACATTCCTAATGATATATTTATGCACATCTGAAATTGACTATTGTAAAAAGTTTAATGTAATTAATAAATGTATATGAAATGAATAAATATATATTTATATATGTATATTATTTTCATTAATTTGTTAATTTACCCTTTCATACAGTATCAATCTTTTTTAAGTTAAATAAACTCTTTTTGCGTTTGGTGCGTCGGAGCTGACACACACATTTTTTTTATTGAGTAGTGTATGTATACCTCAAAGTTGATCCTAGAAAATTTTGGGAACAAAAATTAAAGCCACAATAATAAAATAATAAATTCTCTAGCAAAAAAGTTAAAACGCCGAAAAAAATGAAAAATAGTAAATAATAAACCCATTTTATCTTTTGTCAAATGAATATTTGGAGACGGTACCATACCAACCCAAGTAGTAAATGGGAACTCAGATCTATCGGACATGCATGGCACTGACTCCAAATATTAATTTGACTAAAGATAAAAAGGGTTTATTATTTACTGCTTTTGAGTTTTTTCGGCGGTTTAACTTTTTTGCTAAAAAGTTTATCATATAAAAGTAAACTTTTTTATAGATCACTATAATGACGTGATTAGCCTAATTCCTAGTATTCTTAAACGTATTCAGTCAATTCATATATTTAAAATTGTTTCCAGCCGTAGTTAGTATATTTCAGTTATTTATCTGCAAGCTTTTTTCTTTGTGTTGCAGCGAATTGCTATTATTACTTTTATTCAATAATATCAATCGTCTTCGTTTTCCGAAATAATTAAAAGTAAACCATATTATGTGAATGCTATTATATCTTTCGTTTAGATATTTTAAATCCGGAAGTAATTCTGTGAGCCTGTTTGCTATTTTTTTTGTATAGAGATAGATTGGAGCTTGGACATAGGTGGTATCTTAGCTATACCGTTTTGCCTTATAATATCAATTAAAGGTGAAGAAATAGGGAATACAAATTGAAAAACCAGCCTCACACCTAGGCGCGCAAATAACGAAAGGCTCTGGTTCGAATCCAGTGCAGGTATCAGATCTGCACCGAGAGGAAAATTTTCCTTACGCCATTTACTTTGTAAGTAAATGGCGTAAAGAAAAAAATGTCCACTCGGTAAAAAAAAACAGCCTCACAACTAGGTGCGCAAATAACGAAAGGCTCTGGTTCGAATTCAGTGCAGGTATCAGACCTGGAGGCCTACTCTATTTCAACGAAAAACGAAATTTCGATCGAAATTTCGCACGTTCCCTACTCTGTTTCTATTTCATTTCGAAAATTCGTTCGTCCCAAAATAGTTTGACATTTAAATTCTCTAAGCCTACTCTAATTCACAAAACTTTTGAACTAAAAGTTGAATTTGACAGATAATTGTTCGAAATTTTAACCTCAAATTGACGAAATGAAAAGTGTTACCTTTTCATTTTTGTTTTGGGATTTTTGTTTAAATTAAACCTTTAATTACTACTAGAGTATTTTTAATTAAGGCTGCTTAGCGTGAGAAAGATTTTTTAGTAAGAAAGATTTACAAATAAATCTAATTTTTGATAATTATTGTATTGCCAATACTTCAAAGTGTTACATGACAAATTTAGGTTGACATACATTCGCTTGCATCAACTCTACAAATTAGTCGGCTAACAATGTCAAAAGAGGTTGTTTTAATGTAATCAAAAATGTTGTCATAAACTAATATTGTTTTGAAGTAAAAGGCGTTATCTAAATAGTGTAGATGAAAAGAACTCACAAACATAACTCATTCCATTCGTTCACGATAATTGTCTGTGATTCCGAACTTTATGTGCGTGTTCGAAGATGAAATAGAGTAGAGTCACTGGCGAAATTTCGTTTAAAATTCGTTCGTTGTCGAAATTTCGTTTCGGAGAAAGGGAGTAGAGCTCCTGCACCGATTGGTCAATTTTCTTTACGCCATTCAGTGAAAACAAATGAACAGATTTGTATGAAAATTTAAAAAACTCATGGAAGGCGTTCCTTTGAATAACGCAAATAATAATATTTATCTCAGTTAAATGTGTAAGAATTATTAAATAAAGACAAACAAAATCATCTATTTAACTAAGCATATGCGTAAGCAATACTAACTAAAAGTACATAACAGCTAATTATGTTTTGTTTCACACAGTTGAAGATGACCCTTTTCTAAAATGGGACGAACCAGGCATTGGGCGTTACTTGTTCATGATGAGCGTCGTGGGCGTTACTGGACTGGTCATTTTGCTCATCAAAGAATACGAACTCATAAATAAGGTATGAATAACTGTGATGCCAGCTTAAACTTTAAATGTAGAGTGCATGGAGTTATAATCAATAAAACATAGCTCTTAGGCACTTGGCGCAGTAGATGGCCTCGACGCGATGATGGCCTCGACGATGGCCTCGACTACGGCCAGTGCCCGCAACGACCAGTACCCTTATTACGAGTTTGAGCTCACGAATACTATCATAGTTTTCGTAATTGTAAATAAATAAATATTTCCAACACTCACACCAATTAGCCTAGCCCCAAAGTAAGCACTGTAAGGCTTGTGTTATGGGATACTAGGGTAACGGATAGAATACATATACTGTACATATATAAGTATATTTATATAGAAATACATATTAAACATCCATGACTGGAGTACAAATGCTCGTGTTCATAATCACCACAAACATCTGCCCCCACCGGGATTCGAACCCGGGACCTCCCGAATCGGCGACACCATGAAACCCGGCGTACAAACCACTCGGCCACGGAGGTCGTCAAATTATGTTTCTATGTCCATTTTGGAGAAAAGTAACCAAATATACTTAAAATTTAAGAAGACTGAAATGATTTATTTAATGATTATTTGTATTGAATTATAATTATTTGTATTGAAACATTGTGACGAGTGCGAGCTCACGAAAACTATCATAGTTTTCGTAGTTGTGAAACTCGTACTAAGGGTACGGTTTAACTAAAGTAACCATTGCCAAATAAAGTTGATGTGGTCGTTGCGGCCACTGGCCGTGGTCGTACCCGTCTAGTGCGCGAGACGCCTTAATTATCAAGAGACTCGCTGACTATTTTTTATGTCCCATTTTCTGCTGCTCTGTGTCCACTCGAAATTCAAAGGCCAAGTTGATGCTGTAACTGAATATCGATATATTTTTCATAAATCAGTTTTTGAAGTAGTATAAAGTGCGTTCCTTTTTGATATTTTATATTATCTAATACATAAAATTCTCGTGTCACGGCGTGCGTAATTGAACTACTCCGAAACGGCTCGACCGATTTTCGTGAAATTTTATATGCATATTCAGTGGGTCTGAGAATCGGACAACATCTATTTGTCATCCCCCTAATGTTAAGAATGGTCCACCATCAAAAATGTTTTTTTGGACATTTATTTTTGTTTTTATTTTTTTTATGATACATCATACAAAAATACATACAACCCTAAATTTTCACCCTTCTACCACCACCCCCAATTTTTTTATGGCGGTACGAAGTTCGCTGGGACAGCTAGTTCTTGCATAAAAGTTGGTTTGTCGTTCTGATTGAAAGGTCTTCTACTCGTCAAGTCCCAAACCGCCACCTCCAGTGCCCGCGGAAGAAGACGACGACGTGGCGGCGGAGAGACTCGCCGTCCATGAGCTGCCTCGACAGGAGCTGGCGGGCCACAGCCTCGTATGCCGCGACCTCACCAAGTACTACCGCAAGTTGCTGGCCGTCAACAGGCTCACCTTCGGTATGTGATCATTCATCATCGCTTTCCATCAAGCGAGATTGTGGTCAAACGCCTTGCCTATTAAGCATAAAAAAATGTGATAATATAGCACATCTGTGCTACACTTCAGTAGTATATTTCTGGTAGATATGTATGAGGTAGTTAATTATCACCAGAAATGGAGCAACCTAAAAAAATATTCTTTTGTAGTAAGTATGCCTTTCTAGGGTATTGTGTGACTAACCAAGTACTACCGCAAGTTGCTGGCCGTTAACAGGCTCACCTTCGGTATATGATACTGTAGCACATCTGCGCTACACTTCAGTAGTCTGTATATTTCCGGTAGATATGTATGAGGTAGTTATCACCAGAAATGGAGCAACCTAAAAAAATATTCTTTTGTAGTAAGTATGCCTTTCTCCCTAGAAAGGCATACTTACTGCCACTACAATACCCTTATTGTGTGACTATTGGCTCCTGCACGAAAACCCGCGACCTCATACTGCACAGCACACGGTCTCCAAGTTACAAGATATGGGGTTGGAAGTTCTCCGTCATCCGCCATACTCACCAGACCTTGCTCCTACAGACTTCTACTTTTTCCAGAATTTGGATAACTTCCTAGCGGGGAAAAAATTCAATAACCTAGAGGTAGTTCAAAATGCCTTAAAATCATTTGTGGCCTCCCGTCCCGCAGACTTTCAAAGAGGGCATCAAGAAGATTCCGCTACGTTGGCAAAAAGGCATTGATTGCATGGGTATAGGCAAAACTTTGATGATTAAAAAAAATAGCAAAAAGGGCGTTAACTTATTTCATTAAAAACGGCAATTTCATAGGTAAGGCCCTGATAAATTTCCTTTAACCGTCCTCGATAAATGAGCTATCTTTCACAAAAATATTTTTTTAATTTGAATCAATAGTGCCCGAGTTTAACACGTCCAACCAAATAATCAAACAAACAAACTCTTCAGCTTTATAATATTAGTATAGATATATCATCAAATGCGCCTGATTCTGGTGTGATTTTTTTAAAACTTTAAAATTGACAACAGTGTCCTTTTTTCTCTGTATAGAACAAGACAATTGTTGTCAAATTTTATTTTGAGATTCATGCCAAAATTGGCCCCATTTTTCCATGATAATACCTTAATTCTAGGGGTCCGCAAAGGTGAATGTTTCGGATTACTGGGCGTGAACGGGGCCGGTAAAACCAGCACATTCCGCATGCTGACCGGCGACTCGCATATATCTTCCGGCGACGCTTATGTTCATGGCCTGTCCATCAAAACTAACATACAGGACGTGCACCGACACATAGGTAAGTTGATACAATTATTTATACGATTTTGAATATGAATGAATTTTGACTCAAACGTTTTACTAAAATTGTGAATACGGTAACATTAAAAAGTCTGTCTGATATTTTATTGTATACATTTATTATCTCCATATATAAATCTATCTAGATAAAAATTTCACTCGGTCCAGGCTTCAGACAGGATTCGAACCTGCCCCTTCCGCTCCGGGCGCATCCGGGTGGACTTTTCTTTTGATCTGTAATTTTTTGAAGAATAAATACTCGAAAGGTCTTCTTAAGTTTCATTAATAAGAGTCTTTCGCCTTTGCCTGGATCCATTAGTAATTTATCTACACTATGTGATTACTCTTGTTTGACAGGATATTGCCCGCAGTTTGATGCGCTCTTTGACAATCTGACAGCGCGTGAAACTCTGCAGATATTCTGTCTATTACGGGGTATACCGCCAAAGACGGGCGCAAAAATGGCTATGGATCTCGCTAGTGCACTTGGGTTTCTAAGACACTATGACAAAAAAGTAAGTTAAAATATGCTTATTATCAAGGTTTTTTTTTTAAATCAGCTCTATAAAATGACAAAATAGAAGGCAAGCTGAAGTACGGTTCCTGTCATTCTTACAAATAATTACTTTAACTTATTGCTATTTCTTTTGAAAATACGTGTCGTTAGAGCTTGACCGCTGTAAAGTCAACCCTCCCATGGTCCGTGGGACACGGCAGGGTGATGCGGTCGACCAATCAATCAGTAGCTTGTCGGCTCGCGACAGCGATAGACGTTCATTGGCAGAGCTCGCGCGCGATTTAGTCTTGTATTCGCTTACACATGCGATCATTTTACGACTTTACATAAGAAAACCAGTAAAAAAACTTTGAAAAAGACAGGATAAGTTATCAAAATTACGATTACGATGACCATTTATAATTTAGTTGTTAGAAGAAACGTCAACCGAAATTTTGTCAAAATCAGAATCAGAAAATGATTCAGATGATGAAATATGTTAGTTTCCTTTTTTTATACCTTTACTTATATTACATTGAATTAAATGAAGGTACATATTACAAGGACAGTCTTATATTTGTGAGTAACAAATTATAACACTAACTAGCGGCCCGCCCTCGCTTCGCTTCGGTGTAGAGCTGAAGTGTAGACTACAGTTTTTGTTCTCAGGCTTGTATTATACACAATGACATTTATCTATAGTCATCTTATCACTACTCTAAATAATATGCTTAGAAGCTGTACTAAATTGATAGGGATACCGAGACGTAAACGTACCACGAAACCCTGGATAACAAGGGGCATTATGAGATGTATCAAAAACCGTGATAATTTACACAAAAAACTAAAAAAGCAACCCAACAATGAGATTTTACAGACCACTTACACTAGATATCGAAACTACACAAATTCAATTATTAAAAAAGCAAGAAGGGAATTTCAAAAGTTAGAAATTAAGAAAGCTCGGCAATACAAAAAAGCTGTGGGAGGTAATTAAGGCAATAACATTCACCGTGCATCAAAAAACTGCACCTATTGAACTAATAGAGGACTGTAATCATTTGGATTGAGTTAATGCGGTAAATCAATACTTTGTTAATATTGGTAAGACTTTGGCGGAGGCTATCATGACCAAGGGTGCGTCGGATGCGGCTGATTTTGAAGCTCCGTTTTCATGGCCAACTCGCTTGGCTTTCTTGAAACCAATGAAGAGGAAGTCAGACTAGGTGTGGGGGATGGGAGGTTAAGTATCGATGTAAAACGCCAAAATGCAGCAAATAAGGTGTAATAATCACTTTTACATTAATTTTTAGCCGAACACGTGTTTTTTAGGGATCGCAAAATAGTACGGTGTCACTTCCAAAGCGGTTCGCGGCAGACTGGTTGGTGCCCGTGCAACGGCTCGTAACGGTTATCCGCGGGATCGGCAGTGACATCGCACTACCCTACATTTTCAATAAAAAAAAAATAACATAATTGAGCGCGTCGCTAACATTCCCCACCCCAGTGCTAGCTCAGCACTACTCCACCAGAGGGATTCTAGCTACGCGCGCCGCGGACCGCCTCAACGTACCCGTCCTAGTGCGGAGCTCGACGACCCTCACTCGACCATCTGCACCCGGGAATACCTCCTGGATTATGGCTTTCGGCCACACATTACGAGGAGAGCCTGGGTCGACAAGTAAAACTAAATCACCCACCTTCAGCGGCTCCTGCTCTTGGCTCCATTTGCGACGTGGTATAAGGTCTGGTAATACCTCAGTCACCCATCGTTTCCAAAACATGTCTGCCAGACGTTGTGACTTGCGCCATTGTTTGCGCAGTTACAAGTCACTGTCATCAAATTTACCTATCGTTGGCAGACTTGATGCAGTTCCCACTAGAAAGTGATTCGGAGTCAATGATTCGTCGCTGTTAGGCTCCACAGAGACGTGCGAAAGCGGACGGCTATTGACTATATTCTCAACTTCCGCTAGCAGCGTGCTTAACACGTCATCCTTTGGTGCACGCTCCTTCAGGATGACCCTGAGAGAAGTTTTGATACCTTATTAACCGTTCCCACGCCCCACCCCAGTGTGGGCTCGCAGGCGGTATGATGGTCCAATCAGCAGCGTTATGGGCGGCTTCGTTTCTCAGCGCCTCATTGTCGAGCTCAAGCAATGACCGTTTAAGTTCAGTGTCAGCTCCCCTTAAATTGGTTCCATTGTTTGACATAATATGGCGAGGCCAGCCTCGGCGCGCTGCCATTCTTCTCAACGCCATGATCATTGAATCTGTGGTTATGAAATGAACTATTTCTAAATGGACCGCACGCACAGTAAGACAGGTGAAAATCACTCCATACCGTTTTTCACGCCGACGTCCCACCGCGACCTCCATTGGGCCAAACAAATCCACGCCGCAGTAAGTGAAGGGGCGCTGGTGATGGGCCATCCGGGCGGCAGGTAAGTCACCCATTCTCGGTACTTGTGGTTTTGCTTTTCTTATTCTGCACAACATACACCGTGACACTACATATTTGACAGTTGGTCTTATTTTCAATAACCAATATTTCTGTTTCAGATCATTCACCACAGTTTCATGGTTCCCGTGGGCAGCCTTCTCGTGATAGTACTTCACCAGCAACCGGGCTACATTATGCTTGCCGTCTAATATAATCGGTCTCTTAGTTTCAGGCGAGACTCCGCGCGCTGCATCGATACGGCCTCCACATCGTAGGACTCCGCGTTCGTCGAGTACCGGTGACAAGGTAAGTAGCCTACTAGTCTTTTCTATAAATTTACCTTCCTTAATTGCAGATATTTCCGCAGCAAAGCACTCCAATTTAGCTTGTTTTATTAACAGCAACTCCGCGGATTCCATTTCCATCAGAATACTTTCAGTCTTTTTTCTACATTTATTTATAAATCGTAACACCATAGCCATTGTTTTAATTAATCGTAACCAAGAAGAAAACCTATTGGAATCCGGGACGGGTAAGTTCTCGATATCTTGAATAAAATTCACACATTCCAAATCATCAGTATTTTTGTTCGTGATGATGACGTCATGCGGCCAATCCGCTTGTTTATCTAAAAGAAACATTGGCCCGGAAAACCATTCACTATTATACATAATTGTATCACAATTATTTTCTCTCGTACCGACGTCAGCTATATTTAATTTTGTCGATATGTATCTCCATTCTGTTGGTTTAGTTAACTCGTCTATTTCGCCCAAACGGGTCGCCACAAACATTTTATAATTACGAGTATTATTGTTTATCCAATGCAGCACGGTAGTTGAATCGCTCCAAAAATACCTTGCTTTAATATGCAATTTATGTTCTCGAGTTATAGTATCCGCCAACCTAGCCCCGAGTAACGCAGCTTGCAGTTCCAATCTGGGTATTGTAGTGGGTTTCAGAGGCGCAACTCGTCCTTTACTAGCCACGAACGCCATTCGTATACTCCCGTTACCTATCCAACGCCAATATGCGACTGCACACATCGCCTTTGACGATGCGTCACAGAAAACATGCAATTGCAAATTACGATAATAGACCTTATTGCCTTTGTAGTTTGTCTCAAGCGGCGTAGCATTTTCCGTAGCGCTCGTAGACGTTGGAGGTGGTGCGGGGGGACTCGCTCGTAGCGTTGTCGTAGACGGCCCGTCTACGGCTGGAGTTGCGCAAGCGGCCGCGACCGGTTCCTTATTTTTTGTGCCAAAGGAATGTAGGTAACATCGAGGCACGCGTATGTTTGATATTAATTTTAAACATTTTATCCAGCTGCGCCACCTAGAATAAACTTTGTCTGATATAGTTTCATCCCAGTCGGTATTGTCCTTCCAAACATCTTGCAGCATGATTTTACCTTGAATTGTGAAGGGTGTCTATTGACACCTGTTTTGACACTTTTTGACACTTTTTTATAATATCGACATAACTACAGAAAGCATCAATCTTTTAGTCGGTTTACTTTGACATTTTATTATGTTTGCCGGAATTTTCTTCATGGAAACGTCAAAACCGAGTTCGTCTTGAACTGGATACCATATCATACCGAGCGTTCGTTCACCGCTACACTGTTGATCAAATTTAAACCTTACGGATACTTCACCTAAAGTTTCTTTTGGTAAACTACATAACACTGCCTGACTGTTACTCATCCAGTTTCTTATTTCGAAACCACCTTGTTTGTGTATTTCTGTGACGTGTTTTATCATTTCTATAGCGGCGGCGTCGTCCGGCAGGCTATCTATATAATCATCCATATAGTGCTGTTTAATAATCGCGTCTACAGCGGCTGGGTGCGATGACTCATACCGCTGCGCATTTTTGAAGTTATACTTCTTTAGGCGCGTTATGAAAAAATGAGTGAAATTTTAAGATGCGCGCGCATCACTGTAACACAAAATTTTAACAGCATGAAGTTGTCGCTTTAGCGACCAACTTCATGCGTTACTTTTGTGTTTACCGCACATTAAGAAAATCTACCAACAAAATAGAAATAGAATCTCTATTTAGTGGGTGCTAGCGACTCTGCATTGTGAAGGCCTATCAAAAGTATTTATTAATCTGGAACAACGGAACCAAAGCGCGATTCAGGAGACTACAGCGCCATCTCTTGACCATTGGTGTAGTAGAACCAAAAACCACATCTTTATTTTTTATATTAAAGTAACAGTTATATGTATTCATATTTATAATATCAAAAGTATTTATTAATCTGGAACAACGGAACCAAAGCGCGATTCAGGAGACTACAGCGCCATCTCTTGACCATTGGTGTAGTAGAACCAAAAACCACATCTTTATTTTTTGTAATAAAGTAACAGTTATAGGTATTCATATTTATAATATTTATCCACATGTTTCTAGTTTGTATATTCGGAATACGTGTTTGAGTTTCATACAAGTGCAAATCACATATGTTCTAATAAATTATATTCAGTAGCGATTTTAATTGAATATTTTGATTATTTATTTATTTTTTCAAATTAAAACTGAACTTTATTGAATGTGTCCTTTTCCAGACTTTTTATTAATTTATTGTAATTAATTATTTGCATGCAATTAAAAACTAATTTTAAACGATGCCAAAGAAGGATAACTTCTCACGCGCCTACATAAGTACACGCACCCATTTTTTTGTAATAAAGTAACAGTTATAGGTATTCATATTTATAATATCAAAAGTATTTATTAATCTGGAACAACGGAACCAAAGCGCGATTCAGGAGACTACAGCGCCATCTCTTGACCATTGGTGTAGTAGAACCAACAACCACATCTTTATTTTTTGTAATAAAGTAACAGTTATTATAGGTATTCATATTTATAATATTTATCCACATGTTTCTAGTTTGTATATTCGGAATACGTGTTTGAGTTTCATACAAGTGCAAATCACATATGTTCTAATAAATTATATTCAGTAGCGATTTTAATTGAATATTTTGATTATTTATTTATTTTTTCAAATTAAAACTGAACTTTATTGACTGTGTCCTTTTCCAGACTTTTTAGTAATTTATTGTAATTAATTATTTGCATGCAATTAAATCTAATTTTAAACGATGCCAAAGAAGGATAACTTCTCACGCGCCTACATAAGTACACGCACCCATTTTTAATTTTTTTATAAATTGTGCTATGAATGGGGAACAGTTCGCACCGAATATAAGGGACGTCATTTTATATGTACGTATGTCACCCTCGGGGTGCTCCTTCCACAAGAAAAGCAATGCATTTTGGTCTTCGGGTTTTATTTTTATTCGTAAAAACATATCTTTTATATCGCCAGCCACACCTACTTTATTTTCTCGGAAACGAAGCATAATACCAAACAAAGAGTTAAATAAATCAGGACCGGTTAGCAAATAATCATTAAGTGACTTACCATAGACCTTAGCGGTAGCATCAAACACCAACCTTAATTTCTTTTTGTTGGGGTTGTCTACCCCAAAATGTGGTAAGTACCAAGTTTTCGGTTCTGGTCTGTTGCGTTCCAGAGGTTGAGCAAAATCATTCACTAAAAGGTGCTCAATACGTTCCCGGTACCTACTTGCATACTCTTCGTTCACTGTAATTTTTTTCATTATACTATTCAAGCGAGAAAGTGCATAGGGATAGCTGTCTGGTAACTTACAGTTCGGATTTTTCCAAGGTAAGCCAACGTGCCACCTACCATCAATAAGTTGCGCACTGCTCTCGAGGGCGGCTACCGCTCGCACCTCATACCTGTTCTGCCGGACCTTACCGGACACTCCCAAGGCGTCAATGGAAAACGAACGGCGCACCTCGTCGTGCAGCTCGCGCAGAGCATGCTCGTGCGGCGGCGGGGTCGCCGCGACCACCACCAGGGCGTCGGCGTCGTATGGGGCTGCCCGCGGCGGCGGCGGCGGCGGCGGCGCGCCTATTACACCGTGCACGCACCAGCCTAGGGGGGTTCGAGTAGCGGACGGCTCATTGGATTTTCCTAATCTTACTTCTAAAGGAACTTTCAAATGAAAATTATCCTGGCCTAATAATATCTCAGGTTGACATATAGTGTTACAGTCGATATTAACATTTTTCAAATGATCGTACTTATCAAAATCATGTAAACAAACATTTTGGATAGGCAAATTCAATTCATTAACGCTACGTGCTTTAATCTCAAATAAACTATTATTACACATACTTGATAAGCTCATAGTAACTACAGTGGAATTACAGACATACGTATCGTTGTTCCAGGCGCCGCATACGCGCATTGTCTCGTCTCGGCCGCGCAAGCCAGCGCGCGCCGCCAGCTGCGCGCTTATCAGCGACACAGTAGATCCGTTGTCTAACAACGCACTCGCACTTATTGGACCGTTAACACCATACACTTTAACAGGCACAACTTTCAATAACACTTTATTATGTATCGAACGTATGTGCGCGACGGTTTCCGCCGGCTGTGGCGGCGGCGTAGTGCGACTCGATGCCGATGTCTCCTCTTGATTTGTTGATGCGTAGTGTTGGTTCCGTACAGGGTTGTGTAGAAGACGATGATGCGCTCCTCCACAATTTTCCTTATCGCAGGCGGGTGCGGGGCATGTTTCCCTGTCATGTCGAGATAGTAAGCATTTGTAACATAGTCCATTATGTTTGACGTATCGCCAGCGATCTTTGCGTAATGCCTTTATGAATTGCTTACACTTTGTCAATTCATGCTTACTTTTCTTACAAAAATTACAATTTTCCTTTATGTCATTTGACGATTGGACCAGTACGGTATGGGAACCCTTAGCGATACCGCCACGGTTTGAATATTTGTTTTGATTAAAACTGCGCGTTCCCATACTGATTATGTTAGCAGTGGTAGATATTTTAATTGCTTCTTCGCGTAAAAAATCTGATATTATGTCTATTCTTGACTTATTATTTCCATCTTTGAGTTTTGGGAAACTGTAATCAGACCACTTAGATATCAATGTCGTAGGAAGCTTCGATAAAATAATATTTGTTATATGGACTCCACGAAGACACTCGTCGCGCCCCACTGCACGAACAGCTGTTATATAATTCTCCATTTTGACAGAAAATGGAACTATTTCACTTAGGTAATGTGGCGGCAACGGCTGTAATCTTTTAATTTCTTGCGTTATTTTGTGTAAAATTATATCCGGATTGCCTCAGTTCCAGTGTCGACATCAGCTGATTGGGCGAAGTGGAAGAAATGAGAAGTGCCGAAACGGAGTCTTTTGCTGCTCCCCGTAAGCATTTTCGTAGTCTCCACATATTTTCGATATCGCTGAATCCACATATTTTCGTAGACTCATTATATGCCTGTTTGAATTGCAGCCATTCAAGCGGATCTCCATAAAACTCATGTAAGTCTTTTGGTACACTCATTCTACTTAACAATTGAGTGTTGTTGTGTCCTTTATTAGTTTCAGAAGTGGTGATTTGCTTCAGTGCGGTCGCCAACAGTTCGACGGTTCCATGCAAGAGGTCCAGCGCACCCGGAGGGGCCATGCCTTAGCGGGCGCTGGCTGGGCCGTATCCATTTCGTGTTGGCTTTGTTCCAACCACTTCTCAACTTCGGAGTGAGTATGCTCACGTTGCTGTGGACTGTATTCGTCTTCTAAGTCGGCTAGGTCTGCTTGGAGTTTTTTGTCGATTAGTTCCATTTGTATCCGAGCCTTTTGCTCTGCTGCTTCCAGTTCTAATCTTTTGCGTCTTGCCTTGGCGGAAGATGACGTTGAAATTTACGAGCTCTTCGGATCCCGAAAGGTTTCTCCATTGTCGTACGTGAGTTGTTGCTGCAGTCGAGCTGGTGTAGCAGCAGCAATGACCTTCAGTGCTGGTGCGCCCATTGTAGAACTTGTTGGATTGAGCGGTTGTCCGTTCTTCACAGGCTCAGATTTTACTCTGCTTTTTGGGTGAGATTCTTGTATTTTCCCATGCACTGTATTTTTACTTACACTGCGCGTAAGTACCATTTTTACCGGCGGCGTATGGTACATCGATATGATCCGGCTTCGAAGACCACTTTGTGGGGGATGGGAGGTTCAGTATCGATGTAAAACACCAAAATGCAGCAAATACAGGTGTAATAATCACTTTTACGTTAATTTTAGCCTAACACGTGTTTTTTAGGGATCGCAAAATAGTACGGTGCCACTTCCAAAGCGGCTCGCGGCAGACTGGTTGGTGCCCGTGCAACGGCTCGTAACGGTTATCCGCGGGATCGGCAGTGACATCGCACTACCCTACATTTTCAATAAAAAAAAATAACATAATTGAGCGCGTCGCTAACACTGGGTCTTAAAAATGATTGTGCTGTGAGTATAGATAATATATCGAACAGCTTTATAAAAAGATACTTTGCCTATTTGACACCTGTATTAACACATATTTGCAATCTAGCTCTGCGTAATGGTATTTTCCCCCAGTCTTTTAAGAGCGCTGTAATACATCCAATTCATAAAAGTGGTGACAGAAGAAGCGTCAGTAACTATCGCCCAATATCTATTCTACCTTCCATGTCAAAGATTTTAGAAAAAATTGTAAACAAGAGGCTAGTAAGTTATTTTGAAACTAATAATTTAATATCTCCTTCACAGTTTGGCTTTCGTAAAAACAAGTCAACTGCAGATGCTGTATACGAACTCACCAAGTTTGTGGTAACAAATAGAGATGGAAAAAACGGCTTATATCTTAAAAGCGTTTAAACGTGGTACTTTTTAATATTTTAAAAATAAATATTGGTATTATTAGGCGCGCTTATTAGCGCGCTTGAAAAAAAGCTTTTTCGTTTAAACGCTTATTGGCTTAAACGTTTAAAAGCATGCGTAAAAAGCGCGACGTTGTGTTGTGTTTTAGTTTAGGTATATCGTTTAAAAAAGAGTGTTTAAAAAAGTTTAAAAAAGTTTAATGTGTTTAAGTGTTTTATTGCGTTTTTTCTTCTTATTAATGAAATTTTTATTAAAAAGTTTTTTTAAACCTAATTAATTGATTGGCATTAAAAACGAAACATTTTCAATTGAATTTAGATTTTATAATAAACATTTTTATAATAGTCAATGAACTTTCCTTCGTACTTTACAAGCTTAGGACTGTCTGGAGTTAATATACTCGTGATCCAGGCGTACTTAAAAGTTCATTGATTTTATATACATACTTTTAACTATTTTATATGCACATTAAACCAATACACGAAACGCATTAACACAAGCAAGCATGCAAACACACCGTACAACACCCACGCGCTCTTACCCCGTCACAGTGACAAGCGTACTGCTTTTCGACTTCGTTTAATTAAACGCTTTTAACGAAAAAAGCGTTGGTTATGCGACCAAATTTTAAAAAAGTGCATTTTTTTACGTCGCATTAAAATAATTCGCATGCTGTATTAACCGGCTCACGAAAGATGGCGCGCTGTAGTCGCGCGTTCTATGTCTGTGATATTGTGAAATATTTATCATCATCATCATATCAGCCGTACGACGCCCACTGCTGGACATAGGCCTCCCCCAAGGATCTCCACAACGATCGGTCCTGCGCTGCCCGCATCCAGCGTTTTCCCGCGACCTTCACCAGATCGTCGGTCCACCTTGTAGCGGGTCTTCCCACTGAGCGTCGTCCGGCACGCGGTCGCCATTCGAGAACCTTTCCGCCCCAACGGCCATCGGTTCTCCTCGCTATGTGTCCCGCCCACTGCCACTTCAGCTGGGCTATTCTTCGAGCTATGTCGGTGACTTTAGTTCTCCTACGGATCTCGTCATTTCTGACTCGATCACGCAGGGAAACACCAAGCATAGCTCTCTCCATTGCCCGCTGGGCGACCTTGAGCCGTCCTATGAGACCCATAGTAAACGACCACGCCTCACTGCCATAGGTCATCACTGGCAACACACACTGGTTAAAGACTTTCGTCTTAAGGCATTGAGGTATTTTGGACGCGAAGATGTTCCGCAGCTTCCCGAACGCTGCCCATCCGAGTTGGATTCGACGAGAGATCTCTTTCTCGAAGTTGGACTTACCTAACTGGATTGTGTGTCCTAGGTAAACGTAGTGGTCGACAACTTCAAGTATAACGTTCCCAACATTAACTGGAGCGGGTGCAACATGGGCGTTGGACATGATTTTAGTCTTTTCCATGTTCATCTTAAGACCCACTCGCTGGGATACGTCACTGAGATGCTCGAGCATGGTGTTCAGGTCTTCCAAGGTCTCCGCCATTAGGACTACGTCATCGGCAAATCGAAGGTGTGTCAGGTACTCGCCGTTGATGTTAATGCCGAGTCCTTTCCAGTCCAGAAGCTTAAAAATATCCTCCATCGCAGCAGTGAACAGTTTCGGAGATATAACGTCTCCCTGTCTCACCCCTCGCTGTAGTTGGATAGGATTAGAGCTCTGATTCTGTACTCGGACCGACATAGTGGCGTTTTGGTATAGGTACTTTAACACTTCGATATACCTGTAGTCCACTTGGCACCTCTGGAGAGACTGCAGCACCGCCCAGGTCTCGATCGAATCGAAGGCCTTCTCATAGTCCACAAACGCTAAGCAAAGTGGCCGATTATACTCTTCGGTCTTCTGTATAATCTGCCGCAGCGTATGGATGTGGTCTATGGTACTAAAGCCTTTTCGGAAACCGGCTTGTTCGGGAGGCTGGAAGTCGTCAAGCCTGCGAGCGAGACGATTCGTAATGACCCTCGAAAACAGCTTGTAGATATGGCTCAGAAGCGAGATGGGTCTGTAGTTCTTCAGTAGGGTCTTATCACCCTTTTTGAAGAACAAAATCACCTCGCTTCTGCTCCATGCCTTCGGCGTTTTGCCCTGGTGGATGACGGAGTTGAAGAGTTTCTGGAGGACTTTAAGTACCGGCGTACCGCCCGCTCTCAGAAGCTCTGTTGTGATTCCGTCATCTCCCGCCGCCTTGTTGTTTTTAAGCTGTTTGAGGGCAATTCTAATCTCGTACAGGCTGACGTCCGGGATATCCTCGGTATAATGTCGGGTAAGCTTGGCTCTAGGATCTCGAGCTCTGCTTTCGCCTGGTGTTCTGCTGGAATATAACTGCCTATAGAAACTCTCAATCTCCCTCAGGATTTCAGGAGTCGATGAAATGATACTACCGTCCTCAGTTTTCAGCCTCGTCAGTTGACTTTGTCCAATAGACAGATCTCTAGCGAACACTTTGGAGCCTTTGTTCCGCACTATGGCCTCTTTAATACGCTCGGTATTAAAGTGGCGAAGGTCGCTCGTCAACGACTTCGAGATCTGTCTATTAAGCTGTCTATAACGAAATGCATCCGCTGAGTCATGTAGTCTCATTTCATGTCTCCTATCCATGAGTTCGAGTGTGTATGCGGAGAGTTTCTTTAACTTGGTACGGCGGGTTTTAAAGTGTTTAGACCCTACCGTACGGACAGTATCCACCACCAGGTCGTTCAGATCGTCCACGTCTATGCTGTTCTCAAGGTACTCGAAGCGGTTCTGGAGCTCGAGCTGAAAGCGCTCGGGGTTTTGAATTTGGGCTGGCACCGGTCGGAGCGTTGATTTTATCAGTCGCGATCTTTCAAGCTTAACGTTGATATTCAATGTGCCTCTTACCAAGCGGTGATCGCTTCCTGTCTTAACAGCGTTGATCACTGAGACATCATTGAATATTTGCTTCTTCGTCGACATGATAAAATCAATCTCATTTTTGACCTTGCCGTCGGGACTTATCCAGGTCCATCTGCGGGTGACGGGCTTTCTGAAGAAGGAGTTCATCATATAGAGGTTCTCCCTCTCCATAAAGTCCGCCAGCATTCGGCCCCTGTCGTTCCGTTCCCCAACTCCAAATTGCCCCACTCTCAGCTCGTCGCCGCAACGTTTCCCCAACTTTGCATTGAAATCCCCCATCACAATCGTGTAGTGGGTTTTGTGGCTATGCATGGCCCGAGAGATCTCCTCATACATTGCCTCCACTTCGTCATCGGCGTGTTTCGAGGTTGGAGCGTAGACTTGGATGACAGTCATCGAATATCGTGATGATATTCTGAGTACCAAGTACGCTACTCTACTCGAAACACTACCGATGGTCAGCACGTTGTTGACGAGGGACTTGTGGACGATAAACCCGACACCACCTACGGACTGTTGGTCGCCCTCCCGGAAGTACAGCAAGTTACCGGAGTCCAGAGTTATCGTGTCCTCTCCCTCTCTTCGGACTTCAGATAACCCGATGACGTCCCAGTGTAACTTGCTGATAGCTTCTTCCAGCTCTGTCATCTTGGCATCGGTCCTCAATGTGCGCGTGTTGTAGGTTGCCAGGGCCAGTATTCGGTTGTTGTGGTAGCCGTGTCCTACCCGGGGATTCTTCGCACCCCCTGCCCCGCCGTTACCGTGGCCGCTACCGTAGCCAGGAATAGCGGGGCCGCCGGGGACTAGGGGCCGTTTCGTATTGTTTCGCATATGGGGGGGTTTTGCCATAATCGCCACGCTTGGCAGGCGGGTTGGCGATCGCAGTATACCGGTTCGCATAAGGGGATGCTGCTGCCCATCTCCTTAGGTGAAGTGAAGTTTCCCTTAGTCGCCTCTTACGACACCCACGGGATGAGAGGGGGTAGTGCTATTCTATTCTAGGCCGGCACTACACGGCTAATATTTGAATTTACGTGAAATATTTAGTTCCAAGGAATTCCGCGTACCCATTTTTCGATACTGTAGTGGACTAGAAGGATCGAAGTATGTAGTTTCCTGGCAAAGACATAGATGGCGGGATTTGCACTTTTTAAGTAAAAATATACTTGCACTTTTTTAAGTGAAAGCTTACTCACACTTTTTAAGTGAAAAGCTTATAACACTTATACTTAAAAGCGTGCTTACAAGCTTAATATTTTAAGCGCGCTTATTTAAGCGCTTTTCGTTTAAACGCCCACCGCTAGTAACAAACCTAGATAAGAATAAAAAGGTTATAGGAATATTTTTAGACCTAGCGAAGGCATTTGACACGGTTTCTGTCCCACTTCTAATAAACAAGCTGCAGCGACTTGGGATTCGTGGTAAACAGCTTGATTTCTTTGAGAGTTATCTCACTGAGCGAAGACAGTGTGTTAGAATTGTTGATACCTGTAGTGGTGATCTTCCTGTTGAATATGGTTTTCCACAGGGCAGCGTTTTAGGGCCAACCCTGTTCCAAGCCTTCATAAATGACCTATGTCAGCTGATACTCACAAACGGGAAAATCATTACTTTCGCTGACGACACAGTGATTCTTTTCGAGGGTGATACATGGGATGAGGTCTATCGTTATGCACGGAAAGGTTTCAACTTGGTTAGTAAATGGCTTGCTAGGAACCTGCTGACGTTGAACAAAGACAAAACTAAATACATTTCGTTCTCGATCAGAAACACTAATCATCTAGCTAACACCAACCACGAAATCAAAGCACACTCCTGTGCAAACTTCACTAATGATTGTGATTGTACTCGACTACAGCATGCGGACCAAGTTAGGTATCTAGGTATTGTCATAGACAAAAATCTTGGTTTTCATTCTCATATTGATTTAATGACATCTAGGGTCAGAAAATTGATTTACATTTTTAAGAACTTGCGTCATGCTGCTGATGAAAAAATAATAAGAATTACTTATTTAGCACTTTGTCAGTCTGTATTAACGTACTGCATTCCGATGTGGGGTGGTATACCTAAATCTAGCCTTATCAAATTGGAGCGTGCACAGAGAGAAGTTCTAAAGGTAGGTTATTTTCTGCCGTAGTTATATCCTACTCTGGACTTATACCGGAAATGTAAGGTGCTAACGGTGAGACAACTTTTTATACTTTACACTGTCATTAGAACACACAGCTCTTTAACATATAATCCCCTCCTTAACATTAATAAACGTAATAAAGGCAAGGTTTGTCAGATAAAAGAATTCAAAACGAGTTTTTCCCACAAATTTGCATGTTTTTTAGGTCCGATGTTGTTTAATAAAATAAATCAAATCATTCCTATTTATCATCTTTCGAGGTATGAAATTAAAGGGGTTTTGAGTGATTGGCTTCTCGGCTTAACGTACATTGAAACTGAAAACCTTCTGACTGTTCCATCTTGAATCTTCTTATGCATTTTATTTTTAATTTTTTGGATTTGATTCTTCGTTTTAATGGTTTTTGTATGGCAAATGTATGTGCATTACATACACGCACTCACCACATACAAGCTTACAAACACACACACAGCACACGCACAAACACACATTAACAGACACCCACGCACAAACATACACACACTCAAACACCTGCGTAGATACACACAACTTGATTATTATTAGCGTTAAATTAGTCATTATTTAAGTATATTATATATCATATCGTTTATTCTCTCGTGAAAATGAGTTTATTGAATACTAAAGTGTAGTATTAAAGTGATGACCGGCGCAGTGGGAGCCTGGTGATCTGTAAGACAGGTTTCACAACCTAGTGCAGACACCAGTCTCAGGAAAGGTTATAATTATTTGCTAACTATACTTTGTATTTTATAATATAAGACTTTGTAACCATTCTTGAGAGAAATAAATAGATTATTATTATTATTATCTATGATTCTTCTTATACCTGCATGCAAAGTCTCAGCCCGATCGGTTTAAAATTGACAAAGTTTCATACAAACTTTCATTCCCTATTTTATCCACTTGGGGGTTAAATTGATCAAAATCCTTTCTTAGCGGATGCCTACGTCATAACATCTACCTGCATGCCAAATTTCAGCCCGATCCGTCCAGTGGTTTGGGCTGTGCGTTGATAGATCACTATGTCAGTCAGTCACCTTTGAGTTTTATATATTTATATAGATTCGTTGTACTAATACAAACACTAACATTTGAAACAACAACACTAAGACTTAATAATCTTGAGAACTTGAGATATATTGCAGCGTCGGCAATGCCGTGTGTACCCATGCACACTCGTCGAGTTTATGGCGGTCAAGCTATAGTCGGGAATATTTCTGACCGAAACTGCGTGATAATCCCTATTCGCTATGTGCGAAGTACATGGTGGGGGTATAGTGAAGCGATCGCAGCGCTTATCGTGGCAGAAATACGCAACAATCCGGGAAAGTAAAGTCAATTTGCACGGAGTTCGTAATAAACAAAAATTTTTTAAAATGCCTATTAATAGATGTTGTTGTGTTGTGAATTGCAAAAATAAGGGCACAAATAGTCTGTGTATATATTTCCTACATTGGATTGGAAATCAAATCAAAGAAATAAATGGATAGATGCCATAAAAAGAAATAAGTAAGCGAAATAACCTTAAATTATGATCAATTTTATTTGCGCTATATATTTTATGTGATATTCATTATTGTCTTTATTATTTTAGTGTTGATGGGTCGCCATGGTATCCCAAACCTGACGACACAATTTGTAGTGAACATTTTATGGGAAACAAAAAATCAGACGAGGAAGAAAATCCGAGTTATGCTCCTACGATATTCCCTGAAATATATCGAAAGAGGAAGGTTAATGATTCACAGGTCCTAGCTAGATATACACGCTTGACAAAACGAAGAACCACAAAAGTCTCAGATACCACATCAAGTCAAATAATAATTGAAGAAGGGAGTGAATTAAATCAAACTCAACCTTTTATGATCGATCAAGGATATCAAGTCAATATGTTTTCTGAATCGAAATTAAGAGATACAACTTTTATTTGTATTAGATTAATTTACAGTGATCACTGTGATGCTGAAATCCAACATCAAGAATTTTAATGACAAATAATTCAAGAAAGAAAGATAAAAGCTGTGGCACTGACAAAAAATCGTATGAGGATCAATCTACCGAAACAAAAAGTCAAGAATTTGTTGGTATTTCATCAATAACAAATGATCAAGAACTCCTAGATCCTTCTGGTGTGTCATTTAGCAATTTTGAGTTTTTATTAACAAGATTAACTATGAAAAAATGTACAGTTTCCACTAAAGACCGACTTCTGATTTTTTTGATAAAAATGAAAACTGGCTTGACATTTTCAGCATTGAGTGTGTTATTTGGTATACAAAAAAACCACAATCTCACGTATATTTCATTCGATCTTACAAAATCTAGCTTGTTCAACTGCTAATTTAATCTTTTGGCCGAATAGAGCCACCGTACAAGCAACAATGCCCAAGTGTTTCAGTCCAGATTACATCAATACAAGAGTTATTATTGACTGTACTAAATTCCGAATTGAAATCCGACAGTATTTAAATTATTATACAATATATAATAATTTTTATTTATCTTTAATTTACTATATTTACTAGAAATCAATAAAATACAAACTGATGTCATTATTTGGCATAATCCCGTAAAGTTGCGTATTGTAGGTGGCGCTCTGTCGTGCACATAGCGAATAAACGTAACTTCAAAGTATGCGTGAGAGAAATTTTGATATAAAGCCCTTTGTGGCAAAATACCTTTGTGATAAAGGTTTGATATTTTTCACAGGTCCATGAATGTAGTGGTGGTACTAAAAGGAAAATCAGTACTGCCGTAGCATTGCTCGGTGATTCTCCTCTAGTATTTCTTGATGAACCGACTACAGGTAAATATTGTTGTTTGTTTGGTACAAATTATTATCATTTTAACTGGCATTTGTAAGTTACTTTTAGCTTGGTTATTTATGAACTATCTTCTGTAACCAAAATATAAATATATACATCTAAACGACGCGAAATTTTATCCTATAAAAGTCTATTTCATTATAGTTAATTCATATTATATTTATATAACTTTTAAACTCACTAGCACTATAAGAAATTGAAAATATTTAAGTTCCAGCGGCACGACAAATTTTCTAATAAATAAGTTAAATTTAGTTTTGTTAATACAGCTAAATTTTAACTTGAATGGTCATTCGAGTCGGATTAATAAAAAATGTGTATTCTTATGAACAAACACTAAATAACCTTAAATTTTATTTCGGGACAGATAATTCTGTTACTTTCACTGCTTAATTATATCATTGACGTTTGCTTTTTATTGCGTCATTGACAGGTATGGACCCAGCTTCGAAACGTCTAGTATGGTCGTCAATTAGCAACAGTGTGACGTCAGGCCGTAGTATAGTACTGACATCGCATAGTATGGAAGAATGTGAGGCATTGTGCTCTAGATTAACGGTAATGGTGAACGGCACACTATATTGCCTGGGACCACTGCAGCATTTAAAAAGCAAATTCTCACAAGGTAACCACCACGTACCGAAATTTTATGTGTCAGCAAGGTGTTTTATATGTTTTTATAGTAAGTTCTATTTTACAGGCTATACTTTGATAGTAAAATGCAAAACGGGTATGGACAGAGATACTTATGTGTCTGCGATTAATCAATACATATTTGAAAAATTTCTGGACGCGAAACTTATGTAAGTAAAAAAATCGTATTATCACTAACTAAAAAGTCATTAGCCCCTTCATAAGTTTAATTTACATTTTTTATAAAATCAAGCGTGAAGTTCGTGGAAATGCGCTATAATTTTTGTGCCAAATACTCCAAAAACATATGCATTTCATCTATAAACAAGAAAGAAAAACGCATCAAATACAGGCTGATTATTCTTTATTATTAATATTTAATAAAAATAATATTATTCTTTCCCTACCAATGGAAAATTGCAAATAAAGTATTCGATTCTTTGCCTGCTTAATGAAAAAATGTCACCATCAAGTAAATAAATAATGAGTCATGGTCACCTTCCATTCTTACCCACCCGACCTCCCCATGGAGGTGGGGTGGTTCTCACACCATTGTGAGTGGTATGTATGGGTTTTTAAGGTGGGATAAAGGATTGTATGATGAATAAGACCATATGTATTTTAGTCATGGAGTCTTTTGTATTTCTAGATAAATATAATCTAGGTACTTATATCTTCATCAGTATATCTATTCGTTACACTGTATCCCATAACACAAGCCTTACAGCGCTCACTTTGGGACTAGGCCGATTGATGTGATGTTAGAAAATAAAATATATTCATTATGAATTCTTATCAACAGTGAAACATACCTTGGCATCAGCACTTACTACCTGAACGACTCGGGCGTGCCATGGTGGCGCGTTTTCCATATAATGGAAGAAGCTCGCCGCCAATTCCCCATAGAAGACTACTCCGTCTCTCAGACTACGCTCGAACAAGTCTTCTTAAGATTCACCAGGCTGCAGACTAGCGAGTAATTTCTTTTTATATTGTAGCTTTTACGGCCACACAAAGATGTCAACTAACTTTTAGTTTTGACCAACATGCTATCACATTCTTTACGATATCCAACGAATCAGAAATGATATAGAAAGATAGATAATCATATTATTATAATTAAAAAAGAACCACAAACATAGTAAGAAAAGTGCGAAGTTTCGATCGAAATTACGTTTTTCGTTGAATTAGAGTAGGTCTCCAGATCTGCGCTACGCGCCAGAACGCGTTGCCGGTAGTGGAAGAATCGGCTTAAAAATGCGCGCGGGACTGCGGCGCTATGCCCCTATAGGCAGAATCTGCACGCGCCGACGCTTGGTCAGTGTCGCTACGAACAAACGAACTGAGATACTTCTAAATAACTTTAAAATCTTTGCTCACGCGCTACGCGACGTAACGTACGGCGTACGTGCAGTGGGAGAAACGCCGTAGGTTTCTACTAAAATATTAACTCTTTATTTTACAGACAACCAACAGAAAGAACTCCAATAAAATAACACAAATTGACGATACAATTATGTATGTGATCGAAAATTGGGAGCCATTGTAATGAGTAGAATATGAAACTTCAATATACCTGTATACCTCAAGTATGTCACAAGTATTTACTTTGCACATTTTTCTGTAATTATCTAAAAAGTTTACTGTTTCATTTTTTAAGTTTGAGAAACGATTCCTTCTCTTCTTTTACCTCTATTATTTAATTACAATATCAAATAGAAACCATAGTAGTCGATACATTTTCCTTACAACTGGTTTTATTGCGGGATCAATGTCAAATAGCATCCGTTGACGTTGTTATACCTGAATGAAGTATAGCAAAAGAAGACTTAATCAAAAGGATACTCTCAAAGAAGAAGAAAATTTATATGTAAATAATTAAATTAGTCGATAAAAACCGCAGATTGTGAGTGTTTAATTTTTGGTGTGTTTGGTGTTTTTTAAATGTAGGTAGCTATTTATTTTATCTGTGATGAAAAAACTTGCCTGTATACAAAGTAGACTTCTCTAAAAGTTGATTTCTTATTTGGTCTAATAGTTTTTAAATGACTTGCTTTATAATCTAATAAATGCCAAATGCTTATTTCCGTCAAAATAACTAAGATTACGCAAATATATAAAAACAAACATATTCCAGTAAAATCTCGATCTAAATACTTACATGTAATATTACTGCCTGCACAGTTCTGCGTTTATTGTGATCTATGGCAAGAAATCTTTGCAAATCTTTTTGAATTTCAACTTTTTCAGAAGAATCTACTATAAGTAATTATTAACTTTTTCTATATAATTTATATACTCAACATAATATAAAGTATTATTATTGACGTTTAGATATTTGTATAATAAGGACTTGCTATGATTGTACTGTTACTGTTTTCGCATTTGATACGATACCATTTGTATAAGATTCACTGTTAATGTTGTTTTGTGATTTTTCAAATTTCCTTATCTCAGTCGATAGATTAACCATTCAACCAAATATTTTCCAGTCTCATCCCATATATCACTAAAAAAACAAGACAATGGTGTCGATTCTGGCGTGATTCTCTTAACTTAAAACTAAATTTAATATCAGTCTTTCCCTTTCATTCTGTGTAGAAAATGACAAAGATACACTGTTGTCAAATTTAAGTTTAGGTTTAGAGAATTGTGCCAGAATTGACACCAATATCGACAGGGGAAAAGGAAAATCGCATAAACGCCACTTTTTTTGTAAAAATTCAACTGCTGATATGGCTTTTATATTCGTGTGTACTTTCAGAAAACCGGTTTCGAATATAAAATTATAGTATATATTTATATGTAAACAACTACACGCTGTTTAATGTTTTTTTCAGGACTTATAAGACAAAAGCTGTTTTTTTTTCTATTAAGATTTGTTACGTCTGCACTCAGAGACGACGTTTTAATTCAAATTAAAAACTTTGAAATATGCTGTAATTTGTTGTAAGTTCAACAAATTACAGCATATTTCAAAGTTTTTTCTTTTAATAAAGTTAAATTATATTGCTTTTCTTATTATTAACGTTGAAATTTACAGTATGAAAACTTCTTTAGAACCCTTCGGTTACGTTTTCATTACATTTAAGGGCAATATTTCAACAGTGTTCTGAACGTAGGACCCAGGTAGAATAAAATAGTGAGAAACCCTAACGAAAAGAAATAATGTTTACCGGCTAAGGAGATCTTCTATGTCTAATCGACCGATGACGCAAACCAGTCTTTCGCCTCCAAAAAGTCGTCTCAAACCCAAAATAATTATCTTGAAGTAAGTAGTTTGCTTACATAGCATATGTTTATAGAAGAACAACCAAACAAATTATCATTTTGTAGCTTTACGAATCCGAAGTGAAAACGTGATCGGATAATAGACACTACAATTTTGTTGCCCAAAATATATTTTATTTGGTGAACAGGGTTACCAAACACTACAATTGCCCTATTGATTTCAATATGTGCTTTACATACATATTATTATGTTCTTTATACCAATGCTACATTTACAAATATTTAACGGTTTTATAACCTGGCCTGATTTGGTATTCACTGTACATTATTTTTATTCTTTTGCCATTGACGTATTGCCATGTCATTATCTCAATAGTCTTAATTATGCTAATAAATATACTTATAAAATGTACTTATAGATTTATAACTTACGACTGCATAATATAATTGTGTGTGTGATATTATTTGTGATTGAAATTTTGTAATACCGTATTCAATAGCTTTATTTTTTATATCTGTTATTCGTTCCTATTTTCAACTGCTTAAGAAATTGTTATTAATACGAAATAATACATATTATTTTACATTTTGATTTAATACTTAATAATTGATGTACTTCCTCATGATATAAGTACTCAGTATTGTTAAAGTATATAAGAGAAACTAATCTCAAACTGATGAAGATCTGACTTTATATATTTACTTTTACTTACCATGTCATCTACACTTGTGCCAATTGGGTAAAAATATTTGGTGAACTTTAAAGCTGCAAATAGCTGCAATATTTACAATGAATGTATAAAATAATATTATCACGACCGACAGATTATAATTGTTCTGAGTTTATTAATTAGTAACAATTAGGGATGCAAAGTCTTTTGAAATATCGATATTTATATCGAAGTCAGGAAAATATCGATATCCGATATATCGACCATTTTAACTCGATATTATCGATATTTTTCCTTTTTATTTTTTATTGACATTAGAATAGGGGGTGAGTGTGACACACCCATATGTTTGTTGGCGAGTTTCTCGCAAAATGCATTGAGCCAGCTTTTTCGTTAAACACGTTTGATGAAATCGCGCCAAGCAGGATTTTTTTATTGGCTCGCACGGTTTGTGTTTCAGCCACGACAGGAAACCAAAAATTAAAGTTATTATCCTGGTCAGATCACTCACATTCGTTAGCACGAATGCGCCAACCCGCATATGTGGGACGACATTTGCGAATGCCTTCGCTGAGTTTTCACTACATTCGTGCTTTTCCAAGCTATGTCGGTTTTTTAGCGCACATCAAATACGCAAATTGCTTAGTCTCCCACACATCAGTGGCGGTTCAGAATAAGGTAAGCCCAGAGCTTCCAAAATTACTATACCTATCTTACTTTCTTGACTTGGCGAGCTTAAGAAAATTACGATTTGTATGAAATTCTTAATTTTTTTTTGGTGTTATATTACAATGATATTAGATTTCAATTAATCAGTAGTTGACAATTATCTAGAAAGAGAGGCAAGGATTTTATTTAAGTGCATGAGTTACCATTAGGTATACGATTATACCTATATACGTTGGTGTCGATTCTAGCATGATTATCTAAACTTAAAACTAAATTTAACATCAGTCTCTCCTTTTCATTCTGTATAGAGAATGACAAGGATACACTGTTGTCAAATTTAATTTTAGGTATAGAGAATTATACCAGAATCCACACCAGTTTAGTATATTTCTTGGGGTTCAAGATTTTTTTAATACATCTAGACTAGAGGATCTTGCGATTTCAAAGCAATAGTTATTTCAATATTATTCAATTTAGATAGTCATAGCAGGTAAATTAATTGATATTATTGTGTTCAAATTTAGTCTACGAAATATCGATATTTTGGAATTTCCGATATCGATATCAGTGAATTTTAAATATCGATGTAAATATCGATATTTTGGTCTCGATATTCCGATATATCGTTGCAACCCTAGTAACAATTACTACATATTATACGGTATAATATGTACTAATGGGGAAATTGCAATAAAAACATTTTAAGAAATTGAATTAATATTTCAATAATAGCGATCGTTAAAAAAATGCTTCGTTGGAAGGTTTATATTCATGTACATTTTACTTACTTAAAATATTTTTAATTTAAGTTAGTTACTGGAATACGTAATTTAATAATATTTTGACCAAAAACCGCACACAAAGTTTCTAAAGTTGCGAGTTAATAAGATGCACTTTTATATTTTTATAATAATTAATTGAAATTCAAATATATTTGATACGAGCGCAGCGTGTTGGTTCCATTCTAACCTGATTAGTCCAGTCGTTCTGTCTGTTTTTGGGGTCGAATTACACTAATTACACCAGTATTTCATGACTGATATTTATGTTTGCTGAATCCGAATATGAGATCGGAAAGCAAGTATTTTTATTATTTCATCACGATTAATACTGTAACTACTGGATTTGGCACAAGTTTAGATGTAATAATATTCTCAGCAAATAAAAAAAAAACATTTAGCGTGTATTATTATGAGCAAGTAGGTAGATAACTATTTTGAAAAAAGAAAATTAATATTATAACCGACTCTAAAAGTATTGTATTTTAAATTCAAATTTTATTCATCAATGGGGATCTACAAGGCTCCCCACGACTTTGCCACATGATGGGATAACTACTAAAAATACTGTATATTAAAAATTTTACTCATTAAAGACTTAATATTGCATAAAACTAAAACAAATTTAGCAGAAAAAAATGCCTTAGATACAACTGTATTAATAAATCAGTCAATGTTTAATATAACAATATAACTAAGTTTTTTAATTAAAAAAAACTAACTATAGGCAAATAATTATAATAATAAAAAATCGCCTGCCTGAAGCGGTAAACAATACAGTTTTTTTTTTTCAATTTGATACTTATTCAGATTAAAATATCTTCAACAAAGAATCAAAACCCCAATATGTAAAATTTATAGTCTTACAGCGACCCGCCCTCGCTTCGCTTCGGTGTAGAGCTGAAGTGTAGACTACAGTTTTGGTTCTCAGGCTTGTATTATACACAATGACATTCATCTATGATTCTTCTTATACCTGCATGCAAAGTCTCAGCCCAATCGGTTTAAAATTGACAAACTTTCATTCCCTATTTTATCCCCTTGGGGGTAGAATTGATCAAAATCCTTTCTTAGCGGATGCCTACGTCCTAACATCTACCTGCATGCCAAATTTCAACCCGATCCGTCCAGTGGTTTGGGCTGTGCATTGATAGATCACTATGTCGGTCAATCACCTTTGAGTTTTATATATATAGATAATGTATATATATTAAAAGAAAAGGATACGCTGACAGACTGACTGACTGACTCATCAGCCGAAACAGCTGGACCTAGAATGATGAAATTTGGACAGTAGGTTCCTATTATTGCCTAGATAAGTAATAAGATTTAGAGAACGTTTGTTTGTAAAATCTTATCCCTCGGAATCCAATCCAATAGATATATAATGCAAGTTTACATATACTTTGCCCCGTTGCATAAAATTTTATCAACTACCCTCAAAAATTACAAAATTTCGTTCAAAGTTTGTATGAGAGATCATCCAAAAGTGCATAGAATTAATTAAAATTTTGCACACCTACTCTGTATAAATGAAAATGCTGTGTTTTCATTTTCTTAACTACCCCCATAAAACAAAGATTGAAGTTATAAATAGTGCGTCAACGCACGCCTACACTTTCGGTCGAAGAGACATGATATTTATATAGTAAATAGGTTGTTTAAGTGACATGAACCGTAAAAGGATTTTGAATATTCCACCGTGAATTGGGTGATATAGGGTTCAAAGTTTGTGTGGGAAAACGAGTTTGGCTAGGTTGACAGCTTTGAAACTTGACTTAGATAAACAAAACTGACTTAAAAATCTTGTTTTATATTTTTTTGAAATATGATTTCTACGACGAGAAGTAAGGATATTAAGTTATCTATAAAATATATTCAGCAAATTTGCTCTAATATATAATTACTAGCTGCCCCCGCCGTTTTACCCGCGAAGTTCCCGTTCCCTTGGGAATTCCGGGATAAAAAGATATTCAACCTATATGCCTAAAAGAAAGTATTTGCTAAACTGAAAAATCAGGGTGGCCATGCCCCTGACCAAGTAGATTTTAGATAGTCGACCTGTTTTCAGCAGATTTGCTCTGATTTGTTATTATTTAAATACTCTTATAGCCTAAACTTCATAATTTGACATGTGAATGTCAACTAGGCAAAATGTTGAAGCGGTCTTTAGTTTACCGAATATATTTCCATATCTTCTTCTATATGTATTCTATCTATACTCTATAATATTACGAGTATTTAAAGAGAGAAAAGGATACACTGACTGACTCATCTGACTCACCAATTTAAAAAATAATGTCACTAATAGAAAGTTTTATTGTAGGATAACAATAAAAGAACATTCCCCATCATCCCAACAATTATTCTACGGCAATGAGACTACAGGTGTCAAATCCTGTTTCTTAAACCACTTAACTGATTTTCAAAGCGAAATCTTCAATGTTTGATATTGTAGAAGAATAAGTACAACTTTTGTTCTGTTAATTCCACAGACACGGGATCTCCGGGGGTAATAGTATTTAATACACCCATGTGAAGCCGGGACGGGCCGCTTGTTCAATTATAAAGAAATAAATGTATCTATATGATTGAGCTTTCGAAAAGTATAGTAGAATTACAGATATTCTTATATTGTTTTCAAATTAAAAATACAGTGTTTATGGTACATTCCCGCCATGCAGCAATGTTTTGGGACACCATGTATAATATTTATTATTACGGTCCACTAATTTAGAATCCTGTCCATTAGCATGAGCATAGCAATATGATATATATAACGTTTTTATCACGCTCACGCGATAAAAACGTGATATTATGTTTATCGTGGTGCTCATCCTACAGGGCCTAGTATACTTTGCCTTCATAAGCTTAAACGAATATGTAAAGTGGCAGATAGCCAATTTCTTTATATATTCATTTACGAAATAATACATTAATCTCGATTGTTAATCTCGGCTAAGTTGAAATGAATTTCAAAATATGTTTAAAACAATGAAGTACCTACATAATTAACTACTTTATTATGTTTAATGTGATTAATTTTAGTGTGATCATGGCTGTAAGTTTATTTATTATTATTCGACCATATTGTTATTTAATAATATAGGTAAATTAAATAAATACCTATAATTTATTTAAGTGCGGTGTTTGTACTGTGTAGTGTTTTAGGAACCTTTTCAAAAAGTGAATATACGTATTTTATTGATCAATTCTCTTTCATTTATCGAAGAACCCCTTTGTGGGGTAACAGAACATCATAAATGTGGCAGCAGGAGACAAATATACTTGAGTACTTACAGGAGATGCGATATACCTACCTAAAGCGAGTACCAAATCATAGCTTAATAATAAACTCAACTTCATCTCGAGTCCCCATAGGCCATTTATTTTTCGAATCATATTTAGCTTCCAGTTTAATAATTTTATGTGTCAAACTATTGGGTGGGGCCACAACTTCGTCTGCGTGTAAAAAATGGTTACGAATACAAGAATACAAACATCCACCACCCCTTCCCCTTTTAGCCCCTAAAAAGATGATTTCTGGGGAAAAATTTCCTACGTCCTTTCCCAGGACTCAAACTATCTCTAATACCATATTCAATCTAAATCGTTTCAGCTGTTTAAACGTGAAGGGGCACACGAACAGATACACATTAAATGTGTATAAATTTTTATTAATATTAGTATGGATTTAAAAATTAACTGTAAAATATACTTATTAATAAAAAAAAACCTTTACTCCCATGGTCACTCGCCATAATTTGAGAATTATTTTTTATAAATTTGTTTAAGATTCTTACAGAAAAAAAATAATACAGTAGGGGGCACAAGAGCGTACGGGGCGAAAATCAAAAACAGTGTACGAGGGGAAGGGGAGGGTGATACTATTGTATGCAGTGGAGAAACGACTTTAATGCATAGTAGACTCTGGAGAAGTATGACTGTTGGAGGAGTTCTAGGTTTTGCTATGTGACAGTGAGTCTTCGATTCAAGCTCCTAACCTGAGGTCCCCGCAAATGCAGGCGTAAAAACTCTTCACTGTTAACCTGTAAGCTACACCTTGGTTCGTAGGGAGCAATATCCATATCAGCATATTGCTACAACATTAGAGCAACCAACCGTGACGGCGATAACGCCGTTATCGCTAAAGTTAAACGATATTGAATTCAGTTTCTCTTGCTTCCATTGAATAGGTTATCGGGGTTAATTAATCGATATTATCCGGTCAGTTGAATTTATTAAATTAATTATAGTTCCGGAAAATAAAACAATATACCATTGTCCGATAAGGTTTGACGTCATACCTACGGTAAACCACAGCTACACCTATGGACGTATTCAAGTGTTCATTACCTAACGATGGTGTGGATGGATGTTTCAATATGAACTCAAGTCTCTCGAGTTTGCTTCGTAAACTTTTCTGAGGACATGAGTGAACGCTGCAACGCTCTAGTGGAATAGCTTGGCGTAACCAAACCTCCAGAGAACATCACACGGTCAAGTAAGACTGCAGGTCACGTAGCAAGACTCCATGCATGCTCAGCATGTCACGGGCAGCTCCTGAATATTACCTATATATTTTTATCCATACGGAGCATGATTGCGCAACCTAACGGAAAAGTTAACACAGTCTATGATATCACTCGCTTAATAAAATATAAAACTGTATTTATTATCGCTATCATTTGTCCCCTTTCAGTTATAATTAATTTTTCCTTCCCTGCATTTTATAAAATTTCTATTATTACTGCGGTACACCATGCGGTCAGTGCGTTTTAATTATCCTCATTATAGCGAGATATAATTAAACCACATAGAAATTCCCGATATAGTTATGGAATTCCAACCAGTATTCCTTATTAGGTACGTTTCGAATTAGTATAAATTGCGGTAAAGACCTATACAACCAATCATTAGCATATATATCCTCGACACAATCGCCAGGAGCTCTACATTCAATCAGCATATTTACCCTCAACATATAATCACGATGTGGGGAAACAATAATAATGGAAAATCTGGAGAAGCCGCTCGTCGAGCCGCCGATGAACGTTGGAAGGAACAAGAGGCAGAGTGGAAAAGACAAGAGAAGGAGCGTGAAGAAAGGAAACGTCAGCGGGAAGAGCAGCAGAAACTTGAGGAGCACCTCTTGCGGTATGCAGAAGCTTTACGACATCAGGCATCGTTGCGCGGGACAGCCAACAGGCCGAAGTAATACAACCTACTCGTATATGTGATAATTTATAATAGTATTTATTCTTAAAAATAAAAAAAACTCGTTCCTCATACATGATTATTTCATTTCAAAGTGCATGTCAGCTCAGCAACGAATGCCAAGCTTGCGTGTACCTCCTCATAAATGTCAAGACTAGTCACTAAACTTTGTAAGAGAATTGTAGGTGCACAGTGACATGCTATGCAGCGATAGATAGGTACGGTGCACGTTACATAGTTTCTAGGTAAGGTATCTGTGATACTATAACCCTAACATTACAGGAAAAATAAAAAAGACACATATTTAGAGTAATACGAAATGACAAATCTTGAATATAAGTAAGGTGTATGAATGTATTAAACACATTTTATCATACACGCCGCCACATAGTACTTGTCCAAGCCCACTTTAGCCAATATTCTGCAGTTGCCATCTCGCCGATTGAAAGATAAAAGCCTGTTTGTGGCCCGTGCACTTCGCTCACGCGGTACTCGTAGTGCTTCTGAGATTCTTTCAACAGAATCGCACGTTCCAGGTAGAACTTCAGCCACTGATGGACGTGTCCCGAGCAGTAGTGATGCCAGTGATTATCTTGACAACGGTAATCGGAATGCTCTTGGGCTCGTTCGATGTTGAGCCGACACGCGCAAGAAGCGTAGTCACCATATGAACAGTCATCCATGTTTATGAGCCGGAGGAAATTGGAGAGCTCCGAGATATAGGTGAATTGGGGTATACCGGGAGGTGTGATACCTCCGAACAGTGGTACCATGCTGTTGAGGCCTACTTGCAGACATTTTTCTCCCATAATTTCGTAATGGAAAAGGTACTCGATGCTCAGCCGTTTTCCATTGTAGAATGTGGCTTCGAAAGTCTTCACGTTTAACTCTGTCAAGAATTGTGTGAAACAGCTTGCTTCTGCCGGTGCGGACATTGTTTTACGTTTATCTTTTCTTAGCTCAATAAAGACAGCAAAGACGTAGGCACGTTCGTAACGTTCAGTAACCGAAAGTGATTTGTGCCTGAAGATCTATTATATTAGAGATGAATACTTATCATAACATCAAATATACCGTTGGGTTTTCCTCAAGATTTTGTAGCTCGTGCCAACTGATCCTAGGTTATCGTAAGACGCAGAGCCCGACTACCTGTCTCAAGGTAACCAATAACAATGGTTTGATAACGATCCCGTACTCGTAACATATTACCTATTCATATTCTAAGCAATTGCATATGGTTTGTTCTATATTTAAACTAAAGTGTGCCACGTCTGGCAACGTATTATCGGGAAATCTATGTCTACGTGTATAGTTACGTGTATAGGAACGTTTATTGTCGCGGCTCTTTGCCGTAATACTGTTTGCGGCTTATGCGTAGATACTACTCATGAACCAACTTAAGAAAAACGTTATTTAGACGTCTCACATTCCTGTATGGTCTGCTCCGCGGCTAAACGTCGCAGGTACACGTACTCAGTAAGCGAAGGCACGTTCAGGCCTTGCTCAAGACATATGATAAGCATTGTTTGTGATAGCGGAGCTTTGCATCCCATGTGCACGTAACTCTTATCATCACGCCTTGCAACTCAACGGTAAGTGATAGTGGTGTGACGTGCTATGAGGCTCCTAGTAGCACGTTACCTAGCCGTTACCTTTAGTGCCGTCCAAGCTTGACTTGATTGTATCTAACACTAAATTTGATCTTGGAGCAACGTAAGACGGAACGGTCTCAATACCTCACCTGCACAACTCTCCATCATTCTACATTACTAATAGGAATAAAACAAATAAAAGTAGACATATTAAACACAGCCATTTATTTCAATCTACAGTACTTTAGACTTATGAAAACTATTCAATACTCTTAACACTATTGAGATGCAGCTGCACTAGAGCCGGAACGACTTATGCTGCGAGCCGAGTCAAGCAACAATAGGCTAGTTTACTCATGTCGAATTTTATTAAATAAATATTTATTTCTTAAAGTATTTAGTCTAAGGAACCTTAATATATCGATTTCACTTCATAAAAGCAGAAGATTGCTGTAGAAATTTAATTTAAAAAAATATTTTTTAGTCTATATTTTTTAAACACTAAAAACGCTGTTCGCCACATCCGCCATGATTTTGACGTCTCTTGTGGTAAACAACTAAATGTCATTCGCGTGTTACTGTAGGTGGATTCTTTCGTCTGACTAAATTTATCTTATTAAAACACTTTTAACTTTAGGAAAGAAAAAAACAGTAAACTTAGTTTTTTTTGACAAAACTAATTATGGATGCCGGCTTTGTGAAAGCAGAAAGCACAAATCTGCCAAGAATTGACGCATTGATGGTTGGTGAATTTGTTGCACTAAACCCCGATTTCTGCTCTGCGGAGCAGAGAAACGACAAGGCATCTATGTAAGTACAGTGCATTTAGTATTACAATGTAGTAATAAACATAAAACTGATACAACATATGTATAAGTGTAATAAAGTTGCGTAGGTTAATTTCTTTCGGCACTTTAATCCACAACATTCCTGGAGTCTTCAAGGATGTGGTTTTATATTCTCGTACAATACAATAATGATGATTACTTTATTTTTCGTGATATTTAATAGAAATCATGTTCTTTTTATTATAAACTCGGATAAGTTATTTTCTACGTGCTTACGGGTTTTTGTTTACTACTGTTGACATCATAGCATAGACAATTTATAGACTAAAATGGCCGACAGCGTTTTTGTATGTCCATGAAAATTCTATTTTAAAATTAAAGATTTGTAGCTTTCTAGGTCTCAAAAAAATACAAAACATTTTTTCTCGGTCTAATAGAACATTTATTAACCATTTAAAACCTTTTTCAGAAAAGGGTCAACTAGCCTATTGTGTGTCCGTACGTTCACCCGTGGAATAATATTCCAAGATGGCTGGATTGTCTCGATGCACTTTTGCAATCATCGCATAGAACATCTCTTTAGATTCTTTAAGAAGAATCGCCGGCACCATATAATGGGTCAACCACGCAGAGACGTGCGCGATGCAGAAATGATGCCAGTGGAGTTCGTTCGTGCACTCGCTTTCAGGAGATATCACTTTATGTGGATTGTTGCCACAGGTGCAGGTGTCGCCGGCAACCGTTTTGCACTTCTGAAACCGAAGCTCTTCCTTAACAAACTTCAGTATCGTAGGCAGCCGCACAATATCTCTTTCACCAGGCGGCGGCTTCCAAAATAGGGGCATGAGCCAGTCCCAATTTATCAGCAGGCGATCCTCTTCCGGTCTCGTTGCATCAAAGTTGTAGCGGACGGTGCATGCTTTCCCATTAAGAAAAGTCAAGTCCAAGTTTCGCATCGACCGAACAAACTTATGATATGCAGTGTGAAAACGCATAAATTTGGCAGGGCTGAAAGGGGCCTCACTTGGTATAGCAGGCCCGCGGATCGTGAAGGTGTCCACCGGAAAAGTAAGTATTCTGTCTTGATCTTCTTGGGACGTCATGTTGAGTTCTAGATGTCACGGGGCTTCTCCTCCTAAGTAATGTTCCTTCGTGAACGTTCGCCTTTCACTGTGTAGCTATCGACTATGCGCAAAAGAATATGTTCGCTCTGTGCACACTCACACAGTCATACAGTCTCACCAAAGTGAGAATATGTGGTCGTGTACATACATATTTCCTCGCTATTGCCGTTGCCACCAGTATGCATATACACGACCACACATTCTCACTTTGACAAGAGTGTATAAGTGTGCACAGAGCGAATACTGAGCCAGTAGATTGTAAACAGGGTAATTGCATGGGGATAACCAAGCAATTTGGAATTCCCGCAACCTAACCCGCGGGTTATCGGCGGGTACGCCGATGTAATTGCTCCTAAAATAAACAATTGAATGATACAATATTCTTGTACTACGTCAGCGGTTGCTAGCTGCAGTTATAGGTTGAAAAGTTAACTTCAATTCTAGCATTAGTGGGTCTTGTGAGTGCCCGCTATGAATGCTGCGCTGCAGTCCATCGTCATGCTTACATTGTGCAAAAGTTGCAAGCGGTGCATGGCCTACGAGATGCAGGTGAACGCTGCATGTCTACGATAAGCAGATAATTTTACAAGTAGTATGTTTGTCCTAGGCATTCTAAGTGTCGTTCTGTGAGAACGTGAGCTGTAGGTTTCTGATAATTCGGCCCCAACTTAGATGCTGATGCTGCAGACTTAGCAAGTCATGTTACCTGTTACTTCGACCCATATTCATAGCACCTTCAAGGTGGCACATACATAACAGGTCGAAATTTTTGAAAATGCATTTGATCCCTATGCACTTTAATATCTTCATCATTGAATACGAAAATATCACCCTTGCCTTGCCTAGATGCTTCATTGTGAAGTTATAGACCATACGCTCTCCTGTCACTGACTGTATAGTAGAGTAGGAAATTTGAAAACTCGCAATACAACAGTGTTATTCAAAAAACAAACTCACTATTCACCGTGAAATCCGCGGTGTGATTTGAAATTAAAATACGAATTTCTAATCACACCGTGGATTCTGCTGAGTAAAGTGAATTGGTTCTTACAGAATAGTACTGCAGTAATGTGGCCTGCAGCGGATTCTTACTCACGCAACGTCTGCCGGGTCAGCCGGGAAACGTTTCTTCTTCGTATCGATTTACTTTACAAGCTTTTATCTATTTACTTTATCTTACGGTGCACAAAACTACATCTCAACGACGATGCCATATTTGGAGTTTGGAAGCGATTATGACAAATTACGTAACTTAGCTTACAACTTTACAAACTGCCTATCTCTGCAAGAAAATAGAGAGAGAGAATATTATGAGAAAATTCGCAGCTGACTAGAACAAATGGTATAAACCCAACACGGGTTCACTAAGAGCTTTTCGCAGACTGAGCAAATAAAATCTTCCTATTCTCCTTAAAAATATTTGTGTTTTTCCAAGTAACTCCAATAATATAATGCGTAGGTAGGTTAATATGTCATTTTTCTACGTGTAAATTATTTTCTGTCGTTTTGGGTTTGGAGAAGAAACAATGGATAGTAACTACCTTCCTAGAGTTTTGAAAACAAAGCTGCGGCGGAGTCAAGAGGAAATATCTTACTAGTGAACAATCGACACGGTCCAGAAAGCAGACGGCAGCACTCGAACCCGCACCCTCCACTATGGTAGTGCACCGGGCGGGTGCACTACCATAATGCTACCACGACCTTAATGGCCGTGTCGAATTTTTTCTAGTATTTCTTAGGCTGCAAGGCAGCGCCATCTCTTCGCATTATAGTTAATCCACAATGTCAAACCGCAGATTACTAAATAGTTACTACGTAAGTCAAACGTAACATTTTTACAAGTACTTTACTACATACGTATAAAACATTTGAAAGAAGATATAGTAGCGGAGGGTTGGGTTCGAGTCCCGTCTGCTTCCTGAACCCTGTGGAATATATCCTAGTAAAATTTTCTATAGATTTGAACATCTAGCCGTTAATTGCTTAAAAATAAAAATATAATTAACTATTTAGTAAATATATTCTTCTACATATGCTCACGTTTTCACCTATATATCAGTATTGTGCTAGGCGCTTACCTGGTTTCCCGGTAAGGCCTATTCCATGATATGTTGTGGTCCTTTTAAATTAAAAAGTTTTGCATAAAATAGAAAAAAGCAAAATACATGTAATGCATAAAAAAGTTTATTGCGGTAAGTTATTGTTTTGGTATAATTACAATACAATATTTACTTATAACGTAGGGTAATACATAAATCAGTGTTTCCTAACCTTTTCAATACTGCTACCCCTGTAACCTATTAGGAAAACAGATTTTACCCCGACTTTAAAATGTTATCATCAGTCCAAGAAATTCCAATTTGGCCGCCACATCTTCGTCCTCTAATAATGTCAACATCAGGAGAAAATCTCGCCCCGCTTCCCACACTCAGCACCCCGCGGGCTCGCTAGCAAGAAAGAGCGCATGCTCTATTTAGTAGTATTATTATATAGTATTTTCTTATTATTTAGATTTGACCAAATAATTAGATTCTTTGTTACCCCCGAAGTATGGCTGATTTACCACCGGAGGGGTAATTACCCCCAGGTTTGGAACCCAGGACATAAATGATTAACTTGCAAAATCTAATCTTTTTAGTGTGAAAGTATCTCCCCTATTTATAATGAATACTCAAACTCCTAATTTAGTGAGTTACGGCCTGAATTTTCCGGATTAATATAAAGAAAAAAACCTAAAGAATACAGGTTTTAATTAAACCCATTAATGTTGCCAAATATTGCATTTTCTTATTTAATCTTAATAAAGTTGCTCTCTTTGAACGGTCAAAAACAAAGTACCTAAAGCAAAAATGAACGCGTTATCGTTGGAGTTATGAAAGGTGCTTTATAATTTTTCGCTATTTAATTATATGTATATCTATGTCATTTAAACGATACTAACGATGTTATGGACTAATTGATTTTTATTTGTAATATAACTATAGTGAAAAACGATTTAACGACAATCGTCAATAAATGTTACCAATTTTTGTTACAAGCTTTCAATAATTCAGCCTCTTTTATCTGTAATTAAGTAGAATAGCGAATAAGACTAGATATATGAAATACGTTACCTAACTTACTGATTTAACTATAATATAAAAGCCTATCTCTGACTGATTATAGAATATAAACAAAATAACACCAACAGAAAATAACGTATAAGTAAAAAAAAGAAAAGAAAATTACACTACCTGTCATTTATTTTGGTCAACATCGTTTCGCGTGAATATTATTATGTATATGTTTATGAAAATAAGGTTACATGATATTCACAATAGATTCAACAAAAACTCTGTCATTTGTGTCTCTCTTAAAGTTGTAATAAATGTTTTTCTATATAAATTGGTACCTAATTTTAAATAACTAGGTATTGGGGGTCCTATTTATTATTAAGTATTGACTCTTGCTGATATTTGGTGAACTGTAGAAAGATTTGTTCAAGGGTGGTCTGTGAGATACTATAGTCCTCCACATTGATGTCCCGTTTGGCTCGCTCCATAATGCCGAACATGTTGGACCAAGCTAAGCTCCTGTCTGGCAAGTAGTAAGTCAGGAGGCCCTGGTACTCTTCCCTAGAAAAAAACATGAGCGCTCATTGTAATATTTCTCCAACTGACTTCAGTCAGCTTATAAACAAGCTCTATCTTTTTTGACATTTCCCCGTTGTGTGAGTATTAGGGTAAGGGTTCTCACTCTAAGCTAAGGGACATTTGAGGAAAAGGAATTTAAAAAAATATTGTAGTCGCGCATTGGCAAATACTATGCGATAGGGACAACAATAGCTAACGTTGATCTACAAAAATTGCAGAGGTTTGGCTCTTGACGTGTCTCTCCTCGAAAATTAAATATATCTAAAATAAATTTTACTTATAGAATAATAAGTAGTTATACTAGACCTCAATGTTTTGTTTTTTTTTAAATGCTTATTAAATCTCCACCTTGGCGTCTTTATTGGTGATTAAAATAGTAAACTTTTTGCATATTTGAGGTCTTCTAGTTTCTTCGAACAACAGTTTATCGAAAAAAGGAAGACATAGGAATATAGAATGAGTAAAATGATATTATATGTATGAAAATCATTTCTTTAGTGATAAAAATCAAGGAAGAATCAGTCGATAGCGTTTGTATGGAAAAAACATTCCCTGCCCATTCCCATTCGAAAGGGGGACCTTTTGAGGCATTTTGAAACTTTGACTTCAGGGTGGCGGGGCATATAAATACTACTCTTTTATATTAAAAATATATTCAAGTTATAGCATGGGCAATATGCCAATAATAGACACAATTTATGAAATAAATTTCTATTTGCAGCAAATGACCCAAAATCATCAATGAATAAACACCAAAATCTATAGAATGAACGTTTAGCATTGCGTACTTTTTTATTAAGAAATCACAATTTTCTGTTAATTTATTTACTTAATATTTAATTTTATTATTAATTTAAATTAAAAATATAATTTTTCATTAACACGTGATAGAATGGGAAACTTTATCTCTATAATTAGGTATTTATTCCACCCCATCTGATGTTAGGTGGTGCACTCCAGACGTTAAGACTGGCTGTTGCAGCAGTTTTACCTGCCACACCAGCTATTCACACTTTGCCAGCCTGCAAAAATATTTCTTCATACCTCTTTTGAAATTCCTACAAACCGTTGTAGGACCTTCATACGCGGTTTAAGAATTTCACCTGCGATACAATATTAAAATGAGTAACCAAATTTACTCGTTAGCACTGGAATTGTGGCTTTAATAAACTGGTGGTAACGCAAGCTATCGTGCGAGGTTCTATGGAGAGAAGAGGGATGGGATAGTATTACACTTCTGGACACATCTATTGGCCCACCTTGTATTTTCAGTTTCGTTTGGTCCTAGCTAAAATTTTATATTAGGTCGAGCAAAAAGTTTTTAAGCAGTTTTGAACCTGGCACATTCATAATTTCATTCAATAGTCTTTTTTTGAATTTCGAACACAGAATTTAAAGAAACAAAAGACAATTTGGAGCCTGTTTGTTGATATCAAACAATCGAATACTAAGAAAACTTGGTTTTATTGGTTTACTTGGATTTAATTCTTGAAAAAGTGATTGATATCTTTGGTTTTGCAACAAACATTACTTATTCTTAACATTAAGGTGAGGTTCTATCAATAATCTATGGATACTTCACCTGAAGTCGCCGCCCAAGCTGTGGTACTTATTCAGGCCGGACACAGCCAAAGAAACGTGAGTGCTCAACTTAGTCGATCTGCGGTCCGAAATGTTTATCGGAGGTACCTAGAGACTGGTGGCTTTGTTCGTCGCCAAGGAAGGCCACGATCTCGGGTCACAACTGAAAGGCAGGATCGATTCATCGTGACGACCAGCTTGAAACAAATTCGCGACTTCCACGGAGTATCTGTGAGCGCTCGAACTGTTCGGAGAAGGTTAAAAGAACGCGATATGGTATCACACAAGCCAGCTAATGGGCCCAAACTAACGCGAGCCCACCGAACAGCGCGCCTTCATTTCGCACGCAGTCATTTAAATTGGACACAGCAAGATTGGAGCCGTGTACTCTTTTCTGATGAGTCTAAAATTGTGTTACATGGCAATGATGGAAGGAAGAAGGTCTACCAACGTAAGGGAGAGCGTTTCGCCCAATGCTGCTTTGAAGAGAGGGTTGCTTATGGCGGTGGCTCATGGACTGTCTGGGGCGGTATATCCGCGAGCGGCAAAACTCAACTTGAGGTTGTTACAGGACCACGGCTGCCAACATTAAATGCTGAAAGGTACATTCGTGAGTGCTTAGAACCTCACCTGATACCATACGCGGACTATGTGGGCCCAAATTTCCTTTTTATGCATGATAATGCAAGAGCCCATGCGGCCGGCATAGTCAGGGAATATCTTCGGGATGTGAACATCACAGTTATGGACTGGCCAGCCAGAAGCCCAGACATGAACCCCATTGAGCACATGTGGGACGAGCTAAAAAGACGTGTTAGGGCTCGTCAGCCAGTTGCCCATACGATGCAGGAGTTGAAAACGGCCATAGAAGAGGAATGGGAGATGATCCCTCAAAATTTCATAGAGTGGTTGATAAACTCTATGCCTAATCGTATGAGAGCTGTGGTAGATGCCCATGGAGGCAACACGCGTTATTAAATTAAACCTTTATTTGAAAAAACATGTTTTTTATTCAAAAATCATTTGCCTTTAACAAGGCGCATATCCGAATTGTTAGGCGTAGCTCCATGTCGTATGGTATTCTGAATTCAAATTTAAAACAATACGATCGAAAAAGATGGTTAAATGTATCAGATTTAAAACTGCATCAACAGTTTTTGTTCAATCTAGCAATCATATTTCGGTAGGGGCCATCGAAACCTAAACTCTAAGGTGGGCCAATAGATGTGTCCAGAAGTGTATATCCTCAGAACACTCACCGTCGAACATCATGCCATAATTGACAAGGGTCTCGAGATTGTTAGTCACCTCTAAATTGCCAATGCTGTGGATCACGCTACGCAGCAACCTAGCAAACTTCAAGATTCTCAGAGATGCGAAAAATAGACACACAGGACCGCTTTTTCGTTTTGTACAACAACTAAAGATGATCGTGAGTGAAAAAACGTAGCATCTTATTCAGGAATCCGAGTTTCAGTGAGGCTATTTTAATCTAATCCTTTGGAATTAGGTAACGGCAAATATTTAATCTCCTTTTCGTATCGATTCAAAAACATTTCGTCTGTATCATAAATTTCTTCCTGGTGTATTAGGAACCCAAGTTAAGCTTTAGTATAGTTAAGTATTCAGTGTACTTGCAATTTCTTCATGTTATCATGGTATTCTATTATTGCACACATTGCTTTATGATTATTAGATTATGGAAGGACTGATTTTCGTAACTATTACTAAGATTAATGCTTAAAATTTTATAAAATATTTATAAATACAGTACATTTATTGGTTATTTCGAACCAAAGTCTTAACCAACCAGTAAGTGAACCTGGAAGTATGGATAAAATTTATTTTTTGGGTGTAGAAAAGTGGTGGTTCTAATACTGTCCCAAAGAAAGATTATCATTTATTAATCCTATCTAAACAAAATCAATCAATTTGTTAACAGTAAGTATTAAAATCAGCCTTATGTAATAAAACCGACCAGAACCTGTAGATGAATTTCTCATTTTTATGATCTAGTAATCGAACACTCCCTTATTTTTATAAAACGAATGAAATTACTAACAAATTGCTTTTTGTTGAATAAAATAACCATTTAGCAGCTCTATTTTATTATGCAAGTTTCTTTACAAAATCACTAGTGCAGCGTGAGCAACGCTTATAACAATACGCTTATGCAATATCTTAGCGAGCCCTTAATTCTTGCTCATACAAACGCAGATGCAACACAACACCTTAACTTTAAATAGTCATCATTTGGATATTACGGCCTACTGAATAATTTTTGTTCGAACAGATTATTGATTTAAACCTGAACTCTGAACTCGTAAAAATATTACTGTGTCAATATATGCTGCAAATATATAGTTTTCTTAATTTATTGAAAAAACTCACATTTTGTTTATTCACTGAGGGGTGTTCATTCACTGGTGCACTTACCCTATGTATGGGTTTCAAGTCGTCGCTCACTCAGCAGAGGTACCGGCTTCGAAACCCGGTGAGACAAATTAAATGCTTGTATGACGAGTAAATACGAGCATTTGTACATAAGTCATGGATGTGTATATGTATTTATATATCTTAACTAAATAAATCTTCTTATTTAATGACTCGTAAAAAATGAGACGTAAAAAGTTATAGGTAGGATTACGTTCTTTGTTGTTATATTTTTCCTATTTTTGTTCTTGACCCATCTTTGACAATATGTGGTCAGCCGGCACGTAAGCCTACTACTGTAAGAAATATTGAACTTACATGAGTGTTGGATTGCTAAAGTTCGTCTCAACATATCGCTTGACTGTATCCACTGTTGCTAAGGTTTCTCCGGCCGAAGAAAGCTGGCGTTGCATGCCCATCCTTATTTTGATAGTCAAAGTGAATCCTGCAAATGCAAATGCACAATAACTTATTTTATTAAACCTGTTCGTACTTTTTAAGTAATACCACCTACTTATTTGTAGAGTGGTTTTCAATAAGTATATCGCTTACTGAGATCCTGTCCTGGGTTCGAATCTCGATAGAGCCATAGATGTGTATATGGTAATGTATATGGATCACAATATAACTAATCAAAAAGTTGACTATGACCTAAAATTTAACTTTTTAGAATATGAGATATAGACTAAGAATATAACTTTTATAAATAAAACCTACTTTTATAAAAGGCCTTATTTTTATCAAAATATATTCATTTTCCAATATTTAATAATATTTACGAGAATATATGTTAATTTTCTAATTTTTGTTTGTATGGATATGTTTTTTTATATCATTCTTTAACTCTTGTTAATATACGACTTCAAATCTGACTAGCGATTTAAGCAAAATATTTAGTAAAATAAATTAGAAATTTGTTCAAGGATCCCATGGAAACACTTGATTAAAGGCTCAGAAATACATATTTTAATATAATTTATACTCTAATAACAATATTCCTATAATTTAAGCACATAGGCTTTGTTAAGTCACTATGTTTTTAAGAGGCCTAAGGCTAAGGTTCCGGAATTAGCTCTTTTTAAGTGATTTCTGATAAAAGATTGTAATATGTTTTCTTAATTACTTAAAATTTATGAACCAAGGAATGATGCTTTGCTTTTATTTATCACCTTCTTCGAATAATTTATATATGAGTATTTGAAATTAGGTAGGCCTTATTGGTATCACTTACCTTATAAGTATCATTATTGTATAATTCTATCCAGTATCCTTTAACAAAAGCCTAACTGATCGGCCACGACTTTTGGCTTAGGGATGAGCGCAGCGGTAGACTGGTCGCATTAAGAACAATGAGCTTTACGCTAGCCCCGTCGCTTTGGGATTTTCTTCGTCGAGTTTGCTAACATTTTAGTACCTACATTCGATTTAAAACGCTCTAAGACCTGTACCTACTTTACTTGGGTATACCAGCAAAGTTGTGACCGGGCCGTTACTTACTTAGGGCTTACTTACGATACGTACCTTCAGAGAATTTGTTCTTGAGATGCTGCGGCGTGCCGAGACACTGGAAGCGGCCGTTTACCATGATGGTGAGCCGCGAGCACAGCGCCTCGCACTCCTCCATGCTATGTGACGTCAGTACCACGCCGCGCCCCGCACGCTGCGCGCCTCGAATCGCGCGCCATACCTTTATACATAATCTGCCTTATTAAATCCGCAACGCAACCCCTACTAGCGGCCATCTTTTAACTGGCAACTATGGCTTATCATATACAGCGCATATTATTATGAAACTTCAATTTGGGTAAATATCAATAAATAAATTTAAAAAATCAAAAACCCGACTGCTTAATTATACAACTAATAAAAACTGAAAAGAAAAAAACAAGCCCAGTAGTCTATAATTCTGTTAATAAGGAACAAAGCTACTTTAACAGTCGGGACCCATTATTGAAAAATATTATGTATTCTTGAATATCTATATATATAGGGTTTTTTTGATTTTTTAAATTTACCTTTTTTATTTCACACTTTTTAGTTAGATAGTATTTTAAGACGGTATATACCGTAGTCTTCTTACTTCAGTAAGGGGATTAATATCGAGGGAATTATTAAGTAGATTGAAATGGTGTAAAAGATTGATTTATTAAGACATATAGAGACTTTACCAGCAGGGTCAAGGCTACCAATGGGCCTCAATTTTCGCAAAAATGTGTCAAGTTCAATCAAGTCGTTACATAAATATGTAATGTATGTAAATTTTATAGTAAACTAGCACTTATTCAAAAAGTCATCTTTTGTTTATGTTCTTTTTAGTAGTTTAGCAGTAAATATAAATAATGTAGCTACCTTATGATGAATTAATATTTGAAACCGGTTTAGTAGTTTGACAGATTATTTGTTACAAACATACAAATCTTGCCTCTTTATAATATTAGTATAGATAGTTAGGATAAGTATTTAATTGATGAAAAAGATTTAAAAATAAAGTAAATAATAGGTTTATTTTGATTATATTTGTACAAGTTACTTAGCATTTGTGCTTAACAGTGATACGTTATTCGGTATTTTATTAAACAAAAAAAAAATTGGAAAATAATTGCCATGATTGCACTACTGGGAGTACTCTTCATTAGAGCTTTACACTACCAATAAAAAAGGGTCGAACACAAAGTCTTTGACCTGTTAAATGTGAACGCTTTAAAATAAAACTACAAAGAGAACTATAAATTGATAATAAATGAGATTGCTATGGTGCTCTACCTAACGTTATGAAAATTTTATTATGCGCCTTTAGTTTAATCAAATATTATAAACTTTGCTTTGGTGATTGCATAATTTTTTAATTTAGTGATCTAAGGCAGTTGCCACCATTGTCCAAAACAAACGTCATTGATTGGTATTGTATATAGGATGATTAAAAACATTTGAAGTTAACTTCTGGCATCTACATATTGGGTTTCTGTGAATTATGTAGGTATATCAAATTATGAGACTAGGGACTGACACTGAATTTGTGTATATCACAATCTTAGACGTCCGGCATTGACATGACAATGCAGCCACTGCCAATTTTAAATAGTCGACGAATAAAAGTAAATGAATTTTATCTTTACTGCTAAACTATTAAAAAAAACATAAACAAAAGATGACTTTTTGAGTAAGTGCTAGTTTACTATAAAATTTACATGCATTAGAGATATTTATGTAACAACTTGATTTAACTTCACACATTTTTGCGAAAATTGAGGCTTATCTGTAGCATTGACCCCGCTGGTAAAGTCTTTATATGTCTTAATAAATCAATCTTTTAGACCGACGCAAGGTACTTAATAATTCCCGCGATATTAATTCCCTTACTGAAGTAACAAGACTACGGTATAATATACCGTCTTAAAATACTAACTAACTAAAATGTGTGAAATAAAAAAGGTAAATTTAAAAAATCAAAAAACCCGACTGCTTAATTATACTTGAAATAAAAACTGAAAAGAAAAAATCAAGTCCAGTAATCTATAATTTTGTTAATAAGGAACAAAGCTACTTTAACAGCCGGGACCCACTGTTAAAAAATATTATGTATTCTTGAATATTTAATGGGTCCCGACTGTTAAAGTAGCTTTGTTCCTTATTAACAGAATTATAGACTACTGGACTTGTTTTTTTCTTTTCAGTTTTTATTTGAAGTATAATTAAGCAGTTGGGTTTTTTGATTTTTTAAATTTACCTTTTTTTATTGGTAGTGTAAAGCTCGAATGAAGAGTACTTCCACCTATCAAGCGTGCTACTACCAGCCTAGTATGTATTGCAAATAGTGCAATCACGGCAATTATTTTCCAAATATTTTTTTGTATAAAAAAATACCGAATAAAGTATCACTGTTAAGCACAAATGCTTAGTAACTTTTACAAATAAATATAATCAAATAAACCTATTACTTACTTTATTTTTAAATCTTTTTCATCAATTTAATACTATTATCCTAACTATCTATACTAATATTATAAAGAGGCAAGATTTGTATTTTTGTAACAAATAATCTGTCAAACTTCTGAACCGGTTTCAAATATTAATTCATCATAAGGTAGCTACATTATTTATTATTACATTTTTCTTTATTTAAATACATTTTGTCCGAGTGACATAGGCTGTATTTTATCCCGATAAAATAAATTTCGGCCGTACAATGCGCAGGTGGATCACTAGTAAGTATACTATATTATTATAGATGCGAAAGTGAGTTTGTTTGTTGCGCTTCCGTGCCCTAATAGCTAAATCGATTATAATGAATTCCCCTATAGAAATAAATGGGAACTTAGTTCTTAGCTACAACATCGCAATATTAATATATTATATTTATAGGTGATGAAAGGGGCGATTTACCTATAAAAATCTATATTATTTACTTTGAATTTTGCAGAATTATCGTTTATAATTACAAAACCAATATTATTGCCAGCTGATTAATAAATACAGGGATTCCAATAAGTATGTACCTACTAGCGCAAAATGGGTTATTTGTCATTATATTAAGTATTCAATAATCATAAATACCTATTATGATAATTTATTTTTCATCATTTAATAAGAAGGAACTGTATCACAGTTTTATTGTCAGTACTTCGTATAGGATCAGATACTGCGAGTAGCCCATTTTTTTCTTTTTCGCCTAGGTTTTATCCATGTTTATAAACACCTAAATTGAATTTCTTCTCTTAGTATTCCCGCAGTCTACTCCTATATAGTACACCGCGTTATCACTTTGTCATCGTTGTAACTTTTTAAATATTTGTCGAAATGACATAGTGTGAAAGGCAAAGTTTATCGTCTTCAAATATCAAAAGCGATAAAAGTATTTGTTTTCATAAAAAATAATTTGTTAATACAAAATGTGCATTTTGGAAATAGATATTAAATAATATTTTAGTTTTGATTCCCTATTTTAGCGGTAATGGCTTACACATTAAAAATAGATATATGGTGAGTTAAGCAATCGAACGCAGTACAAACCGCATCGATTGCTGACTTGCACCGATGCAGTTCGTGCGTCATAGGCAATACTGCCGAATTAGCAATAAGTTACTTATAGAATAATGTTAATATAATAATTAGTCTTGTAAGAACCTTTAAACATTAAAGTTGTATTTTTAAATAAATAAGTATTTATTATTAGAATTCTTTTCCGCCGAAACATAACTGGCGCAGTCAGTAGGATTCGTGGCACTCTGATTTCGCCGAATTAGAGTGAACGGTTACAATCATTATAATCGCGAGTCCTTTTCTACGAGCCTTCGTACGGCGGTCATATAGCGGGAGTCCTGGCAAATTGGGAACCCTGCTGTTCTACAAGACCCGGCTGGAGATGCAAAGAATACTGGGGTGAGTACTTTTCGTTTTCCCAGTTTCCTCTGCTATATTTCCTGTCGTTACTTATAATATTTATATATTGATGTCGATTCTGGCATGATTCTCTAAAGCTAAACTTAAATTTGGTAACAGTGCATCCCTGTCATTCTCTATACGGAATGAAAAGGAGAGACTGATGTTAAATTTAGTTTTAAGTTTAGAGAAACACGCCAGAATTGACACCATTGTGTGTTTTGTCTGTGCGTTAGAATCGCCATAGATTAGGACGCAGTAATAGTTTGATCCGTAAGCTAGAATCGCAGCGGAAATTCTATTCATTACAAGTTAGTGTCAAGTTACAGTTGAGTTACTTATTGTTTCCAATTGATAGGTATTAATACGAGGCTAAAATCGCGTCGATATTTTATTTACCATTTATTATAAAAGTGCAGATTGATCACTTTACTTCATAATAACATTTCATAAGATATAAATTATTTAATATTAAAGTAAACGCTAGCTATAGGTATTGAGTCATAATGACGTTGGCAGGTACTGATTTATCTGTATTTAAAGGAGATTGCTCAAATTGGCCCTAATGTACAAAAAATATTGACATATACGGCAATTCTTGGCGTAAGTTATACTTTCTTTTACAGTCATTAGATTTTAACGGACACCTTTGTATAATATATTCATTTTAAAAAGGACTCATATTTTTATCGGTTTGGAAAACATACGAATCATTTTTAATGGCTATGGGTGTAGCAACATTCAGCCAAAGAGTGATCGAAGTTGTTTATATAACATCAAAACAAATATATTTTATCATTTTTACTACATGCAAATGTGCTAATACAAATATTATAGATGGTAGGCGATATCATAAAGTCTATTGCCATACATTTTGCGCCAAACACCTCCATAAACACATTATAAGGTGTGATACACTAAAAATCTAAAATATGGTTATAATATAAACATAACAAAAATAATAAGCTTTCTTTAGATAACGAGAGTTTAAAAATTCTCTCTAATCTGTGGCTCATTCACAAAATATAACACACATTTTCTGTCACAGAGTACCTTATTATAACCGGGAATGTATAGATGATACCTGATTTTAAAAGTTACTCTTATGCATTAACTTTAAAAACAGGCAACTATCTATTAATCTACATGCTTTATATACCTGAATCTAATACATAATTTCGTTACTTATTTGTTTTTTATTATTTTATTACACCTATGTACCTATTTGCAAACAACCTCCAAAACATTCTGTGTATATGGTTTATAGAAGTTCTCAGGGGTGTCCGTCAATAATATTCGTTTCTACAGTAATTTATATATAATTTCGAATCTAGGAAACAATTTTTCATGATTATTGGTCTTTAGGCCAAACATGTATGGAAGCTGAGCAATCTCCTTTGTTAGCGATCTTATACCACGTTATGATGGCAACCCAAAGGCTTTGAATTATTTTATTAGGAAAGTAGAAAATGTTCTTTCGCTTTTAGACTCAGTTGCTAGGGCCCAACCGGCACTCACATGCTTGATTAAAAAGTAAACTTAGTGGCTCAGCAATAGACGCCATTGCTTTTGAGGATTCGCTCGATAGTTGGTTGTCTATCAAAACGGTGCTAACTCGTAGATTAGGGGAGCCGCGTAACGAAATACAAGTTATGCAGGAATTTGGGCGCTTGCGGCGCAATAGAAACGAGGATGCCGAAACCTTCGGCAAACGTCTCCGAGAAGTGTAAGACACTCTTAACTCGGTAGGTAAACATAGTGATAAGTCGTATTACGAAAACATGGTTATAGACCAATTTATAAATAATTTAGACTTTCAGACGTCAATAGGCGTACGTATAGCTAAACCAATAACTTTTGAGGCTGCCATTGTAGCGGCGAGACAGGAAGAGGCACGTTTAGCCCACAATAAATTCAATAATAATTTTAATAGTCATAATTCTAATAGTTCTAATACTATACAAGCGAGACCGAAAGAGATACCAAAGCCTAACTGGTCAATGCCCCAGCCGGCAGGCCAGCCATTTAGAATAAGACCTTAGTTCCCACAGCATAATCTAGCTAACGCTACCTACGCCACACAACGTAACAACTGGAGTGCAGATTACAGGCAGCCATTTGTTCAGCCCATGGCACCCTGGAAGAATAGACCAGGTTCGGGTAACGTAAGGCCAGGTGGTTCAGGAACTTTTCGGAACTCTGGGAACTTCAGGCAGCAGCCTAACGTCCCGACTCAACTCCCGATTTTCATCAGGAGGAGAAAAAAGCGAACCCCAGCTGATAGATATAGTTGCTCTGAATAATCAAGGTAAAGATCATTTACCGTATATAGAGTTACCAGAATATAATGGTAAGTTTTTGTTAGACACAGCAGCGTCACGTTGTATGATATCCCCTGACATAATAAACGGTACAGTTTTCGAACATTGCATCGAATACGAACCCTTTCAAGTCAAGACTGCACATGCTACCACTAAACATGAATACGTTGCTAACTTACCTTTACCCCCGCAATTTAACACGGACAAATCTCATAGGTTTTTGGAACGAAAGTTCCTTACGGCAGGCTTGGAGAGGATAGGGATTTTGCTGCCCGACCGAACTGAAAAAAATGTGATAGTAAAACCGTAAGAAAAAATGCGTGGAATAAAACCGTTAAATGAGACGTGCGCAGGCGCGACGAAGTTCCTTACGGCAGGAGAGAGAGCGACGAGGGTGCATCACTGAAATATTGTGATATTACACCAACACTGGTTATTTGTGAAGTTATATCAAGCTATGGACCAGTAACGCCTGTGAGACATGATTATGATTACAAGGTGAGTACTTATTAGGAGGTGGCAGAGCGACGGGGGTGCATCACTGGATTATTGTGACATTGTAGTTTATTCTAAACTGTGGGCCAGTCCTGCCTAGCATCCTTTACGAACGCTAGCGGGACATGATAATAAGGTGCGTATGTAGGGGGTGGTACAGCTACGAGGGTGCAGCACTGGAATATTATGACATTACACGAAATCTGGATATTTGTGACGTTATACCGAGCTGTGGACCAGGAACGCCTGTCATCTACTGTAAACTTAAGCTAGACATGATAACAGGGTCAGTACTTAACAGGGGGTAACAGAGCGACGAAGGTGCAACCCAAAATTATTGTGGCATTATACCAACACTGGATTATTGTCGTATATTATACTAAACTCTGTTAAGTCCAGGGGGGTGGCAGAGCGACGGGGCTGCATTACTGGATTATTGTGACATTGTAGTTTATTGGAACGAAGTTCCTTACGGCAGGCTTGGAGGGGATAGGGATTTTGCTGCGCGACCGAACTGAAAAAAATGTGATAGTAAAACCGTAAAAAAAATCCGTGGAAAAAAGTGCGTGGAATAAAACCGTTAAATGAGACGTGCGCAGGCGCGACAGTCGCATACACAAGCTAGTTTGCAATTTGTGTCGATTCTACATTAGCCGAAGGAACTTCGTTCCTACCTGGTGTCCCACGACACCACATCATTTTTTTAATGTTTGATTTTGATAGAAAATACAAAGGACTTATTGGCATGGACTTACTCAAAGAATTAGACTGTAGTATAGACTTAAAACATAAAGTTCTACGGACTTCTAATTCAGAAATTCCTATACATTGTGACTACCCTGTCACCAAAATTAGAATAGAACCCCGATGTGAAAAGGTTGTAGCAATTAAAACCAATTATACTGACGGACAATACCTTTGTAATGAACTTAACTGGACAAAAGGCGTGAGGTCACCCCTCGCAGAAGTAACAGTAAAAAACGGACAATTTGTGACTTCAGTAATAAATTACAATGACAAAAAAAGAATAGTTAGTAATACTTTCCCTCTGTTACTAGAAACACTAGAACATGAAACCATAGAAAATAACTTGAGCTATAGAATGAACAACTTAACGACTAATACCATAGATATAGACGAAGAACTTAGACAAACCTTAACAAGATACGCACTGGACATATGAATGAGGAGGAAAAGCGCGAAATAATTAAACTATGTTTCCAATACCGTGACTTATTCTATTCAGAAAAGATCCCACTTTCCTTCACTCATACTGTAAAACACCAACTAAGACTGACTGACGACACACCTATCTTTGTTAGAAGTTATAGACAAGCTCCACAGCAAAGAAAATAAATTCAAAATCAAGTTGACAATCTTTTAATGCAAGGAATAATTAGAGAAAGCATATCACCCTGGTCATGCCCTTTTCATATCGTCCCCAAAAAGGCGGACGCTTCAGGCAAGGTCAAATGGAGACTTGTGATTGATTACAGAAGACTTAATGATAGGATAGTTGAAGACAAATATCCCTTACCAAATATACATGACATATTTGACAGACTAGGACGTGCTCAATACTTCACTACCCTTGACTTAGCAAGTGGCTACCATCAATTAGAGATGCACCCCAACGATATTGAGAAAACCGCGTTTACTACTGAAAGAGGTCATTACGAATTTCTGAGGATGCCCTTTGGTTTAAAGAATGCACCAAGTACTTTCCAACGTTTAATGGATCATATCCTTAGAGGCTTAGATAACGTATTTACGTATCTTGATGACGTAATTATTGTGTCTACGTCACTCCAGGAGCATACAGAAAGACTTAAACAAGTATTCGACAGATTTAAACAACACAATCTTAAAATACAATTAGATAAATCTGAATTCCTACAAAAACAGGTGACTTTCTTAGGACAAGAACTGACAGACCAAGGACTGAGACCTAACAAAGACAAAATTAAGGCTGTTCTAAATTTCCCTATACCCAAAACACAAAAGGAAATCAAATCCTTTTTAGGACTAATAGGTTATTACAGAAAGTTTATCAAAGACTTCGCTAAACTTACTAAACCTTTGACATCATGCCTAAAAAAACACTCTAGTGTTGTTCACACGACAGACTTCTTAAACGCAGTAAGAAAGTGTAAGGAAATTCTAACCAATGCTCCTATACTGCAATACCCGGACTTTGACGAACCATTCATACTGACTACAGACGCATCCGACGTAGCCTTATGCGCTGTCCTATCCCAAGGAAACATAGGCTCTGACAAACTAGTAGCGTTCGCATCCAGAACCTTGTCAGATACTGAGACACGTTACTCAACAATTGAAAAAGAGCTATTGGCTATTGTGTGGGCCGTAAAATATTTCCGGCCTTACCTTTATGGTCGTAAGTTCACTATTTTTACTGACCACAAACCTTTAGTGTGGCGGATGTCACTTAAAGATCCAAATTCCAAACAGACTAGATGGAAACTAAAATTGGCTGAATATGATTACAGAGTAGTATACAAAAAGGGCAAACAAAATACTAACGCAGACGCACTATCTAGAGCTAAAATTTACCACAAAAGCATAGACTCTTTAGAAGTTAACTTAGATGACAATGACGATGACGAAATTATTAACAGAATATTCGATAATGCACGTAGGGAGGCACATAGCGGTGACGAACATAACAATGACAACAATGACGTAGTGATGGATGAGAATGTTAGAAACGAAAATGACGTAGTTGAACACGACGAAGACACAGAATCTAATACTGGCGTGAACTCTGACGTTGAAATGATTAGTGAGTCACAACCTAAGACAGATACAACGAGCACAATTATAAGTGAACCAGACTTAGTTTCGACCAATCACACCCAGCCTGATAACGAGAATAAAGGCATCCCTATTTTATCTGACGCAATCGATAAACAATTAAAGCAATTTTATATACGATCCACTCCAGGCTCCATACGGCTCATATAAGGTAGAGGATAGGTCCACAAATTCCAGAACGGTTATTAAAGATGTTTTTATACCCATAAACAACACCGAGACAGAAATTATTAAATTTCTCAAAGAACATACCATAGCAGATCGTATTTTCCACTGCTATTTTTACGACGAGAACTTGTACCAGGCATTTTCTAGAGTTTATACAACCATATTCAATGATAGAGGCCCCAAATTAGTTCGATGTACCTCGCGTATAACCCTTCCCACCCAGACGGGTATTTTTTTTGTTTCACAGTGACGTTAATGAAATGTGCTATTATATCTGCAATATTCTTGTCAATTATTTTTAAATCAGATGCTCTTATGCCATCTATACCCGGCGCCTTATGGTTATTAAGTGATCTGATTTCTTTAAGTACTGTTTTGGCTGTAGTGTTTTGGAATTTACAACTGACATTGATAGGACATGAATACGTTTCTTTTTCAAGCAATTTGGTATTACAATTATGCATATTTGTATTATTATTATGAAAACATTTTGCAAAGTCATTTGCTATCTGAGAAATAGTATTATTATTTTTGAGAAATGCATTTGTAATAATAGTATCGGCTATAACTTTAGCTCTGCCAGTTAAAGTATTTAATATTTTCCACAACGATCTTGGATTGTTTTTATTGCTAAGTATTGTTTCCCTTAACTTTTTGTTTTTATACTTATTTATTATTTTATTAGCGTAATTTCTAGCTTTATTGTAATTCTGTTTGAATATTTTGTTAGTCGGATCATTTAACCACTTCATGAACAAATTATCTCTATATTTACATGCTCTTTTAATTTTGTTATTTATCCAGTCATTTCCAATTCTATTTTTATTAGATGTTATTTTAATGTTTATTTCGGAATCTTGCCTACATTTTCTAATATTTTCGACTATAATAGAATAAATCTTATTTGGACAAAATATTTCTTTGATTATTTGCCAGTTTATTCTTCTTAAGTTTGTATTAAGTTTGTCATAATTACATCGAGTAACATAACGAGAATCCCCCCGTGTGGTTCGGTGCTCGGGATTAACAACTGCAAGTGCGATAGCGCGGTGATCGGCCAGTGACGTTCCGAGCGCCGCGGTGTTCAGGTTAAGTGTGCGGGAACGAGCGTATATATGATCAATACAAGACTTACTAAGTTTACTTTTTGATAATTCTATCCGTGATCCCGCATGCCAAACCGTGATTGTACATAGTGTTTGTTGTAAATATGTTTTATAGCTCGTTTACTTTGCAAGTCGATATTCAAATCTCCTAATAGATAAATATCCTTTTGCTTGCCTACTTTTGCTAATAATGTGTCTAACTCCTTAACAAATAAGTGCATACTAGTGTTAGGAGGACGGTACAAGCAACACAGAACCGCCGTATAGTTAAAAGAGGTTGTCAAAATTCCCATCAAGTTTTCACTATGTTGCATTTTATGATAATTGATTTGAAATTTGTGATCATTTTTAACATAAATTATTATACCCCCGCCTCTCTTACCCTTCCGCAGCTCTGTGTATATTGTATAACCTTTTAATTGATATACATTACAAAGAGTGTCTGAGATGTTAACCTCTGTTAGCATTATAACATCAATACTTCGAGTAGACGAGTAAATACACTGTTCAAGGCAAGCAAAGTTTTTGATAATAGATCTGATATTCACATGTATGCACAACAAAGCCAAGTTACTTGGAACTCTTTTAAGGAACGTTATTAGGTCCGTACAGTTAGTTAATTGCAAAATATTATCTAGGTTACTATTCATTTAGGTAATTCAATAAACTCAATACACAAATGCTAAACTGTTCAAACTCACTGTGGGGTGTCGTTAGACGATACCCTGAGATTTTTAACGTCTTCTACGGATCTTATTATGATTGGCTTTTGCGATTCACCTTCTTTCCGTACACGGAGAACCCCTTGTTATTGCATACAATAACTCCATACATTCCGCAACAGTCTATGCACCACGTGAACTTCTATTCGGACACACAGCATCCCGAAACCCTCTGGAGATCTATTATCCCAAGGAATTCTATCAGGATTATGCCATCAAACATCGCCTGAACGCTGAAGCTGTACAAGAATGCGTAGCAGCACAAATGTCCAAAAATAAAGAGCAAGTTATAGCAAAACGAAACCAAGCAGCCGAGGAGATTATGTTTAAGGTAGGTGAAATGGTCTATAAGCAGGTAGCAAAAACGGCGCGGAACGACAAGACGAAGCCGGTCTTTAAAGGGCCATACAAAATAATCCATCTTCACCACAACAATGTAGCCGAAATAATAGGTAAACACCCTAATGCTAAGTTTATAAGAGTACATTACAAACTCTTAAGAAGACCACACCTTGTTACAGGACACTCATCGCAGGAGCCTTCGTGCTCTACGCATCCGCCAACCTGACACTGACTCCTGTAGATAACGTTAACGGGATTCTGTTGCTAAAACAAGGACAAGTCTTAAGGCAGGTGGACACTTTTAGCCTGGCTTGCGTGTATAATGTAACTTACATTCACGAAGTTGCACTAAAACTTACAGCTCTCTATGTTAGCACAAAGGCAACCGAAAATAACGAGAGTCTACATAGATCATATAAAGATCAAATAGAATATAGTTTAGATTTAATAAGTAAGAAAATTATTTTTGTTGCTCCGCATCATAGAGTTAGAAGAAGCATTATTAACGGTTTAGGTAATATTATTAAATCCATTACTGGTAACTTAGTTAACGAAGATGCACTAAAATTTATAATAAAGAGTAAATAATATTAAACATTCGCAAAAACAAACTCTATTTCTGGCAGAAAATACAATTAAAGAATTTAGTAACCAAATAAAAATATTAAATAATAACCAAAACAAACTTGACGATATGTTATCAAATGCCACATATAATAACAACTTGATATTAAAAGAAATGCACTTTTTAGATCTATATTGTATACAAATTAATCTTAGTTTACAGATAGTTTTAGGAAAGTTAGCTATTTTAGAAGATGCAATGACATTTGCTCAATTAGGTGTCATGCATCCTAGTATTATATCCCCCCATAATTTAATTAAAGAATTACTTGGTATGAAGAACTCGCATTCGCTTTTAACTGTAGATGGTATTAGCATGAGTAACATTTATAAGATAGAAAAATCTATAATAGTTAAAGCTTACAGCACAGAACACACGCTTACATTTATCCTAGAAATCCCATCCATAGATAACAACCTCTATGACCTTATCCATATCTACTCCATCCCAAACAAACAAAACCTTACCATAATCCCTAAGTCCAAATACCTTGTACTGGGAAGCGATGAGTACGCTTACCTGGAAGAAGACTGCAAGAAGATCACCCAAGGCACTCAGCTCTGCTCGACGTTGAATACACAACCTATGGACAAGACCGAAGACTGCATAGTATCGCTCATCAAACACCAAGAAACCAACTGCACAAGAGCAAGAATGAATCTGAAAGAAGACAAAATAGAAAGACTACAAGATAACAAGTGGCTGCTCATAATACGAAACGAAGTCATCATCAGGATCCATTGCGGGTCAAAGTCTGAGTACAAGAGGATAACTGGACTCCACATCGCCAGCATCACCAGTGACTGTCAACTGAAACTCCGGAACAAAACCCTGAGAAGTCACACTGACAGCATATCGATTGTTGTAGTCATCCCACTACCTGATCAAGCACCAACACCCACTAACAATATTCGGTTCAACCTGAAACTCGAGGACATCCCACTAGACAGCATCCACGAGCTACTAGATCGCGTCGAAGACATCCAACAGAGTAATGACTTAGATTGGCAAATAATCATGGCTACACCAAGCTGGCCCTCCATAGGCATATACCTCGTCATCATAACGTTTGGCATCTGGAAGCTTTACCAGTGGAACCAAGGAAGACGGACCCAGACTAACGATCGCAACGAGGACGCTGCGGGACGTGCTTCCAACTTAGGGCGGGAGGAGTTAAGCAATCGAACGCAGTACAAAACCGCATCGATTGCTGACTTGCACCGATGCAGTTCGTGCGTCATAGGCAATACTGCCGAATTAGCAATAAGTTACTTATAGAATAATGTTAATATAATAATTAGTCTTGTAAGAACCTTTAAACATTAAAGTTGTATTTTTAAATAAATAAATAATTTTTATTAGAATTCTTTTCCGCCGAAACATAACTGGTGTCACGGACTTTTTTTAGAACTATTTAAGAGATACATTTTCACTCTACATTACATTCATGTAACTTTTATTGTTTTTGCAGTGCAGGCCAAAATGGCTTGCAGATGGGAGATTTTTTTTCCGTCTTATGTGACAGTTATTGTTATATTTTGGCAAATTCACCCAATAACTACATAAATTATTATATATATGTTATTATCATATATGAGCTATATTACTGTTAAGTTTCATTAAAATCCATTCAGTAATTTTTAGGTGAAAGAGTAACAAAGATCCATACAAACGTAAGATTGAAATTAAAACCGCAAGTGGTTAATATACAACTTTAAAGCGTTGTAGATCCTAAACAATCATACAAAATGAAAAATGGTGTTAGGAACCTAAACATGATTTTCGATTATCTAGACAGTGATATACATATTTTGTCAACTTATTTTTTTTACTTCGTCACAATATGGCGCCTAATTTTGTTTATATTGAATTTTGATTACTATCATACCTTAGTAGCACTCCCATGATTGAGACGAATCGATTGATGTATGAATCATCAAAATCGGTCCAGGCGTTTGGTCTCTAGTGTGCCACAAAGAAACAAACATACATATATAGACTGTTAAACACTATACCCTGTCTGCGCGTCGCGCTTCGCGCTTTTGCATTGCGCAGTCGGGTAAAAAATCGATAGGTGAAAATAAAAAGTGAATAGCCAGCTTCTTGGACAGTAGGAGCATTAAAGTCGCTATCGATGGCTGCTGCTCCGAACCCTTGACTATAAATGCTGGTGTTACACAAGGTTCGATGCTCTCTCCGCCACTGTTTATCCTGCATATCAATGACATGCTGCTAATTCACGGCATGCGTTGCTATGCGGATGACAGCACGTGTGACGCGCGGTATACCCAAACATCTCTAGAGCTGTAGTTTCGGAATGGCGGACTAAGCTTGTTTTCGAAGTGGAGTGTTCTCTTGAGTGAGTCTCCGAATGGGGAAGTCAGAACCTCGTCACGTTTAACACTAGCAAGACACGAGTTTGCGAGTGCAAAGAAGGACTCATTTGCGGTCACACCACAATTCCAAGTAGTCCCGCTGCATGATTCCAATAGCGTTGGGATACTACGAGTAGGTGTTGAAATCTCATGTGATGTCCAGAATAGAAACCATTTAGGACCCAAGGCCAAACTGGCCCCTAAAAAGCTTGGAATTCCTGATCGGTCCAAACAGTACTTCACATTTAAGCAAAGGCTTTTGCTTTACTAAGCGCAAATTAGTGACCCGCCCGCTCGTCGGTTTTCGAAAGCAATAAAATAATGCACCTGTTTACACGTGGTAACCCTAAGGTTGCGGCGGATTGAGAGGTGGCAAATATTGTTTTTTGAATTCTCCACTTAATTTTGTTTTAGATTACCTAAAGATTATCAAAAAACTTATGTAAGTAATTTTCAAAAAACAGTGGATGCCATATTTGTGGCTACTTTTTTTTAGGCAATCTATGATTAATGCAATGTTTACTCACTAATTCATTTCATTTTGTTCATTTAAATTAGGTTTCATCAAAAAAAATTGTGTGCACGGCTCACACATCTGAAGTGAAACTTCTTTTCAGTACTCATAACATAACATTAGGCGGTGCATAAGGCATAGGGAATGGAGAAGCGCACGCATCATTCATATATATGCCTACATTGTTGCGTGTGATGTTCGTAGCGTTTCAGCCTTCAGCCTTCGCCGTGTTACCCGCCAAGTTTCATGCCCGTCGGGAAGAGCTGCGCACGAATCCCACACACACACACACATATATATATACATAAGAAGTTTCACTTCTAAAACGAATGGCTGCAGAATTTTGCGGCGGGATCTCGGGCCTTATGGCAAGACGCTCTGTCCCTCTTGTTAATAAACAAAGAATAAATATGGATTAATTACTCTATGTTTTGTCTCTGTTCATTGAATTACAAATGGCATTTGAGTGATATAAAGAAAACACAGCTTAACAAGTCTAAGCTTATTCCTCGTTTAATGATACGGGGGTATATATAACTACTATTCGCTGAGATCCTCTTCTAACCTACTTCTTGAGATTCCCTGTCACTCTTCTGAATTCTTTTCTTACTCCTTTTCTGTGCACGCTGCTCGACTTTGGAATTCACTCTGAGGGTATCAGAAAGGCTCGTTCGCTTAATTCCATTAGCGTTCCAGTTAACAGCTATTTCCTTTCTTTATCTTAAATTCATTTAATATCCTATTTCTTTGCTTCTCTTATATTTATGTAAGTATAGCTCCTGTATCTACTTCTGTACCCTTCTATATTTCTCTATTATTATTCCTTTTCTACCATAGGTTGCTTGGAAGAGATTGTTGTTTAGCAATAAGGCCGCCTATTGTACTCTTTCTTCTGTTTTATTTGTTTTTGTCTTTTGTCCTTTGTTGTGTGCAATAAAGAATATTTATTGTTATTATTATTCTGACGCATTCCAGCAAAAGATACGCAGCGTCAATAAATAAAAAAACCAGCGAGCCTTACAGTCGTCGCGTATGATGTGAAACATTTGAAACCTCACCTTATATTAGTAAAAAAAAGGAATAAAACCTACTACAAAAGGAATAAGCCATTTGAATATTATGTTCTAAAATCAAATCATATAGCGCGCACTTTCGCGACTTTCTGTTACACACTTGCGTCCCATTTCACGAAATCACTCCCACAAATTGGAAGAAAGCGAGAGGAAAGTTGTTACACATCAATAAATAAAACTAGTTTTTACGGGTTAATGCACGAAACTTTATTTATTTATTTAACTTTAATAAATAAATAAAGTTTCGTGCATTAACCCATAAAAACTAGTTTTATTTAATGAGTGATGTGCGTGAAAACCTAAGAAACAAATACACATCAATAAATTCAGTGCATCTAACCCGTTAAAAACGTGTTTTATTTAGTGTTTAACATACCTGTCGCTTAGCGGCGGGGTCGACGCCAGTGGTGGGCTCATCGACGAACACGAGCCGCGTGCGCCCGAGCAGCGCCACCGCCGTGCTCAGCTTGCGCTTGTTGCCGCCCGAATACTGATGCACCTACATGCACACGAAAAAGTAAATACCAAATAAAAATAATAATATTTTTTTTATTTGCATTAAAAATGTAATATTATTTACACAATTAGACCAATACTAATAACGTGATATAGAAAACTCAACCACTGTAAAGTCTCACAGACATTATCTATCTTTACAAAACAAAGCTCCATAGCGTCCCTTACATTGTTAACGATACCGGTGTTGCTAGCGACGGTTTGGGGTCGGTATAAAAGTAGAAACCGTGCTCTTGAACAATCTTGGCCTGGGCACCAGCATCGACCCCGGCCGGATAGAAATCGTTCTTCGTTCTTTCATAAATCTTTTAAATTCATTTCTTTTCACATTCATTAGTTTTTTCATACACGCCCGCCGGATTTTCCGACTTCTGACGTCATCTACCATCAGAAGGCGATCAATATAATCGTGATCAAGTGAGTCTTGGCCAAGCCCGGCTTCTACATCCTTCCACGCTTCGACACTGCATTATTTTGTAAATAGGACTGATATGGCAAACAAGCGGGAATCCATCATTTTATCGCAATTCCTTTCAACAATTTTCATTTCCCATAAAACGAATCGCAGAACTTATTTTTCAATATTAAACAAACCTTAGAATTAGGTTTAATTGCATTTTCGTTTCCTCGAATATTTATTATCTACCAACACAGTTCATCGTTATTTCTTTTCATGTTCTATACATTTTATCGAAATAATGTTACATCGAAGTTTTCTTACCCATATTTTTGTTTCATCGTAAGTTTCAGTTTGCAAAATAATGGACACATCCATTTTTACTTCAAAACATTGATGTATATCGAAAATACGATTAAAGCGAAAAAAAGGCATTTAAAATGAAGCAGTTTACCCCATTTCCACGTAGCCTTATCTGCCCTACCCCTAGAGTGAAATTTAAAAGTGCGTAAGCGTGGAGGGGAGAGGCGGGCTAAACTGTACTTCCAGGGCCCATGTGGTGATACTTCACACCAGGTTAGGTTAGTGCTGTGAAACACTATAACGCCAGAGCCGAGCGAGCGAAGCGAGCGTGACGCGGTAGCGGCCGGCGAAGCGCCAAAAAAATTGTTTTAAAAGAGATATCTACAAAAATAATTCATCATTCGATGAAACGTTACTGCGATAAAAAGTTGTTATGTGAAAAAGTATAATGTGTTTCGATACATATTGTAACATGTTTTTACAAATAGTTTTATCGATAACTTAATACTTTTACGAAATGTAAGTTCTGATATACCGTTTTTCTGGTAACCATAACAACTTTAAAATATTTTTTTCATAAAACGTTTTTCGATGATAAAAGACAGCGACGATTAAAATTCCATGCATTGAAAAAAAATATATTAAAAATCGTGGAATAGTTTTCGGTAAAATGATAATCGATATCAAAAAATCTGTATTCTGATAGACACCCCAAACAAGCATATGCCACAAGGGGCAGCGGCAGCTATAATAGGGATGGTGACTTAATTTTTTTTTCTTCGTTTTTCAGGTAGATTATCAAAAAGTATTGGACATGTATTTTTTCTTTTTTCATATAATATAAACATTGCAGAGATATATTGATTTGAAAAGTCGCGTGACGTCACGTTTGAGTACACTTATAAGTGAAAATTCACTGAAAAGTGATGTCACGAGCCCCTACTCCCAAACTTGGACGCGCTATAACGTTGTCATTTTTTGGTTGATTGCCCAAAGAAAAAATACGTGTCCATTATTTTTCGATCATCTAACTGACGGACTAAATAGAATTTCGTTTACTGTACCCCGTCATCATGCCTATTGCCTTTAGGCAATGATATTACATACTTTAGTCGTTTGCGTTACCAGAGTATCACTAACGCCATTGCTGACCGTATCCCTTAACTATTCGATAGAGCCCTGAAACCTTATGCATCGACAGAAACTCATCACCACCAAAAGTATCTCACTATATCTTGTGTGCGGTGGAGGTCGCTTTACTTCCCCAGACGATCGTTCCAATTCGAGCTGTCCGCTATGCCCTACCATACTAATTTTACTAAAAACAACAATATATATTTACCTTTAACAACTGTCTGTATCCATACTAATGTGTATACGAGTGTGTCTATCTGTTATCCCTTTATGCATAAACAGCTGAATCGATTTGGATGAAACATCATATCTATAAAAATAGTACCTACAGACCTGAGGCCATAGGATAGTTTTTATTCCAAATATCATTCTTACGGGAATGAAAAGGGGGATGGAAGTTTGTGTAAGAAATCAATTTTATACACAAACCCGCAAGGCGCTAGCATAATATAAAATAATAGTGGTCGCCCGCAACTTCCTCCACGCTAACTTAAGTTTTTTGAAAACCCCATAGTCTAACATTTGGATAAAAAGTATATTATGTCTCAATCCAGGGCATAAACTATATACTTAGTAATTTTCATCTATATCAGTTTAGAAGTTCGAGTGATTGAGAAACATACAAAATACAAAATTACAAACTTTTATATTTATATTATCAGTAGGATGTTGGATATAATGGGAAAAGAAGTAACTCTTCTTCTTCCTGTCCTTATCCCATCTTTATTTGGGGTCAGGCCTTCTTGTGCATTTGCGCCAGGATGTTCTGTCCCGGGTTGATATCGGTGATATTTTATAGGATTTTATATCTCGTTCCAAGGTAGACCACCTAAAGGGGGAGACCATGATGGTTACTAACATGGTCTCCCCCTTTAGATGGTAATAAAGGCAATACTGACCCGCGTGTCCAAATGTTTGGTGAATTCGGATTGCACACGGGCTCGTTCTTGAGCGCAGCCTGCGCAGCAGGCAGAACAGCCGCAGCGTCTCCAGCCCCGTCAGCTCGTCGAACACAGCGTCGCAGGCACCCGCTAGTATGTTATATCATATAAAGATACTACTGACCCGCTTGTCCAAGTGTTTGGTGAATCCAAGCGCGTGCGCGAGCGCCTCGATGCGCGCCCGCGAGTGATGCGAGCGCAGACCGCGCAACAGCCCGAACAGCAGCAGCGTCTCCCGCCCCGTCAGCTCGTCAAAAACGGCGTCGAATTGTGGACAATATCCTACAAATATACAACATAGTGCAAACAATAATTATAACCACTTTGACTTGCTCAGCAAAATCCGCAAAACAATAATTCAGTTATAGTTTTATTTAGATTCTAGGTACCATAGTATGTACTTAACAATAAGCTCTCTCTTTTCGGCATTTGAGATTTATCTGTAAAGTTTGTTACGTTTAGCTTCAAAATGAATTTTCACTGAAGTGTAAGTAGGACCCAGTAAATCAATAAAAAAAACATATTTTTGCTCCCACTGGCCGAGATTTGACGCGCAACATGTTTTTTGTATCTCTTTCTTTCTTCGAATTTGATTTTTTTATTTTTCATCCCACCACCTCGGAAAGTGTAATTTTGCGCTTCGAAATCTGGCTGGAAAATTCTATTTTATTCGCTTGAGCGGCAAAGTAGATTTGAATTTAGAACATCACATATAATGAGTACTCAATATAATTGTAAATTCAAAACGTCATTAAACCTATTTAATGTAACCTCTATGGTGCCAAATTTATGATTAGAACTTTTTAAATTGTGAAAAAATTTAAATTTGGAACCTTCTTGGTTTCTTTGTTTTATTTGCGTGCTTCGCGCCATTCTAGTTTTTCACGTTTTATTGCTTAATATAATTAACATAACCTAAAAACTGTACAAAAAAATCAACTAAAATGAGTGACATTAGCGACGATGAAGTTTATCTAACGCCAACTGAGTTAACTGAAACAGTTAATAATGCGCAAATGAGCCTTCTCCCTCAGCAATCACGAGAGAAGTATTTGAAACAGTACGATATATTTAACATGTGGCGACTAGCTAAAGGAGCAAAAACTTTCTCCGAAAACGTTTTGCTGGCATATTTTATAGAATTATCTGAGACCAAGAAAGCAAGCACGCTATGGAGTACGTATTCAATGCTAAAATTAACAATTAAGATGAAGAAAGACGTTCATATCGACACCTATCATAAATTAGTGGCATTTTTAAAAAGAGCCTCATCTGGTTATAAACCAAAAAAATCGAAGGTTTTCACAGCATCTGAAATTGCAAAGTTTATTAATGAAGCACCTGATTCCGTATATTTAGCGGCAAAAGTAAGTCAATACGTGTAATTTTTTGTTGTTGATAAAATTGTACATAGTACTTACAATATTTTTAATTTGATTAATTTATTTACGATTATAAATACTTCTTTTGTTACAGGTTGTTCTTATTATTGGTATAACCGGAGCATGTCGAACAAATGAACTTACACTACTTAATGTCAATAACGTATCAAAATATTCTCATAATTCTGATGAATTGCTATTAATTAATGTACTAAATACCAAGACAAAAAAAGACCGCAACTTCGTTATTCGCAAGGAATATGTAAACATTGTTCAGAAATATCAAGCTTTACGTCCTTCTAACACCCCAATTGAACGATTTTTTCTACAATATCGCAACGGAAAGTGTATCCGACAACCTATGGGTCAGAATAAAATTGGCAGTATTCCACGAGAAATAGCAACTTTTCTCGGACTTTTAGAACCCCCGTTATACACCGGTCACTGTTTTAGAAGAACCTCAGCCACACTTTTGGCCGAATCAGGGGCTGATCTTCTATCGCTTAAGCGCCATGGAGGCTGGAAGTCTAATTCGGTTGTAGAGGGATACATAGAGGATTCAATCCAAAGTAAATCAAAAATTTGTAATAGTATCGTGGAGGCCATAACGCTGAAAGAACCTCTGTCAGATTCTTGGTCTCGCCCTTCTACATCTAAAATGAGCCCCCATAAGATTGGAAACAATAGCCCTCTCTCGCCAACATTTACGCCAATAGAATCCAATGAATCGGCACAACTATTTAAAATTACTGATACGAGTAGTTTACCACAAAACAGCGCACAATTCACAAACACCAACATAACATTACCTAACAAAAATATTAAACTTAACATAAGTAACTGTAGCAACGTTACATTTAATATTTCTTAATTATTTTCTACTTCTTATTATTTTCTTCAATTTATAGATTATCTTAATGTGTTTTAATTGAAATAAAAATATTTTGTCATTATAAATTGTTTTCTTTTTCATTTTGTTATTTCCTCGCTGAGGTGGGATGAAAAGTTACGTATTGCACTCGAGTGGAAAGATTTTTCACCTTGTGCTCGTTTGTTTCCCTCGCTGACGCTCAGGATTCTAATTTAGAATCCTTCGCTTGCTCGGTCATCCAAATCGAGCACGCGGTTAAAAAGGAACTTTCCACTCTTGTATAATAAATAACTATTGTTCTATTTGTAGTCCAAACTCCTTGGTAAGGCTAAAAAAACAATATTTTATGTTACAATGTGACAGGGACAACAAAGAAAAACGGAAGCCATATCCCTTGTAGGGTTAAGCATCAAGGGTACATCAGCATACGACAGATTTAAATGTAAACGACGCTTAAATTTAGAACTACATTAGTTTAAGATAAAATACATTGAAAGTTTGCCAGTCAAATATCGCCTAGAAGAGTCTTTACTATCTGCACAGGGAGCTGAACAACTAGCATTCTATGTTTTTTTCACTGCCCGGCCTGTCTGTACCCTAATAAATATTTTATATAAAGGAAAATAAATGTAATATTATATCCATATTGAGTTTCATAGTTGTATATCATAGTTGGTATTTAATTAACTTCGTGAGTTTACCATACCAGATTTTCTAATTAGATACCTATCTAAATGATTCTGCTGTCTGTTTCACAACTACGTAATTTTTTGGAACCCATAACTTGTTTATATTTTAAAGAAATATTTGTAAGTCAAGGTAAGGTTTTAAGTACCTATATTCTCGTAGACCTTAGGAAGTTGGCTTCGCACGGAATATCCGCTGACGTGAGCGTCGCCACTGGAGATCGACTCGTCGCCCATCAGCATTTTGAAGGTAGTCGTTTTACCCGCACCATTCACGCCCAACAGACCAAAGCATTCCGAATCGTTGACGGCTAAAAATATAATAAATATAGAAAGAAAGAAAAAACAATGTAGTTACCTATTAGTACGAGAAATAAACACTATTTGAGGAGCTGGCGAACAAAACGTTATAATAACATCAATTTAAATTTTACAGGCGCAGTAAAAAACTGAATGACATACCTACAGTGAGCTTTGGGTATAGTTTTTAATTTAATAATTTAGTAATTTTAACACTGTTTTAGACAGTATTAATTGAAAATTACTTGAAATTCCAATTCAAAGGGTCCAAAACCGCTGGATTGTAATTCCTCTTGGGAATATTCATTGCTATGCAGACGACAGTACAGTGCATGCGGGGTATCTCGGACAAGCAGCGGCTGGGCAGGCAGTAACCAAAGAGAAACGGGAAAATCTTGTCATTGACCTCAATCAGGCTTTGGATCACATTTCCGAATGGGGTACCAGGAACTTGGTTGAGTTCAATGCCAAGAAAACTCAGGCTTGCGCTTTCACGGCAAAAACATCGCCATTCCTTCCCCTGCCATCTCTTCAGGGCACAACACTACCGCTGCAGAGCAACATTTCCATGCTCGGTATGGAAGTTCGCTCAGACCTGAATCCAAAGGTCTACATCGAAACCGTGATCAAAACAGCTTCACGCAAACTCGGAGTCCTGAACAAGGTGCGGCGTTTTTTCACGCCCGATCAACTGTGCTTGTTGTACAAAACGCATGTGCGGTCCTGCGTGGAATATTGCTCGCACTTCTGGGATGGCTCCGCCAAGTACTTGCTCGATGCTTTGGATAGGTTACAGCGGCGCGCGATCCGCATCATAGGCGATGAGGAGGTGACTAAACACCTTGAGCCTCTTCAATTACGCCGTGACGTGGCGTCACTAAGCGCGTTCTATCGTTTGTACCACGGAGAGTGTTCTGAGGAGTTATTCTCTCTCATCCCACCTTCCCCTTTCCTTCAAAGGACCACGCGCGCTGGCCTACGTTGTCACCATTTTACTGTGGCACAATTCCAACGCGTACAAAGAAATTTGGTGACTCATTTCTTTGTCGCACTATCCGTAAATGGAATGCTCTGCCCGCTCACGTGTTCCCTCCCTCTTACAACCTGGGATCCTTTAAAAGAGGCGTGAAGAAGCAACAAGTAGGCCGGCAGGGTGAGGATGGCTAGTGTGGCAGGTAGAACTGCTGTATCAGCTATCTTCGCGTCTGGACTTCACCTTCACTTAACATCAGGTGGGGTGAAGTCATTTGTCGGATCTATCTATAAAAAAAAATGGGTGCGTGTACTTATGTAGGCACGTGAGAAGTTATCCTTCTTTGGCATCGTTTAAAATTAGTTTTTAATTGCATGCAAATAATTAATAACAATAAATTAATAAAAAGTCTGGAAAAGGACACAGTCAATAAAGTTCAGTTTTAATTTGAAAAAAAAAATAAATAATCAAAATATCAATTAAAATCGCTACTGAATATAATTTATTAGAACATATGTGATTTGCACTTGTATGAAACTAAAACACGTATTCCAAATATACAAACTAGAAACATGTGGATAAATATTATAAATATGAATACCTATAACTGTTACTTTATTACAAAAAATAAAGATGTGGTTTTTGGTTCTACTACACCAATGGTCAAGAGATGGCGCTGTAGTCTCCTGAATCGCGCTTTGGTTCCGTTGTTCCAGATTAATAAATACTTTTGATAGGCCTTCACAATGCAGTCGTTAGCACCCACAAAATAGAGATTCTATTTCTATTTTGTTGGTGTGCGGTAAACACAAAAGTAACAGCATGAAGTTAACTGTTAATTTTTTGTGTTACAGTGATGTTCGCGCATCTTAAAATTTCACTCTCATCATTTTTTCATAACGCGCCTAAAGAAGTATAACTTCAAAAACGTATTGTGACTAATAGGCTAGTTTACTCACGTCGAATTGTATTAAATAAATGTTTATTTCTTAAAGTATTTAGTCTAAGGAACCTTAATATATCGATTTCACTTCATAAAAGCAGAAGATTGCTGTAGAAATTTAATTATAAAAAAAATTTTTTAGTCTATATTTTTTAGGGATGTCGAAAGTTGAAAAAAATATCGATATATCGATACATCGATATTTTAAAAAATATCAATATCGGCTTCGATATATTGCGAAAAAAACATCGATATATCGATATATCGGACCAATTTTCCCAAAAATATCGCTCACGAAATATGACACGCGGAATAATAATGGAACGAAAATTATCTCCCTAAAAATAGACCCTATTTTCGAATGATGACATAGACAATACTAAATACCGCACAGATCATAGATATGTTGTATATCATTAATCTGAGATCCAGTTACGATTTTTCCAGATAAGAAATTAATTAGATCGTGATATGCCGCTAATAATTAAAAAAATATCGTTTTTGATACGAATTTCGATATTGGTTATTTTGTATCGATGTATCGATATATCGAACCAAAATATATCGGCAAAAAATATCGATATATCGTACAAAAAATATCGATATATCGATACATCGATATATTTTCAACAAGCCTAATATTTTTTAAACACTAAAAACGCTGTTCGCCGCATCCGCCATGATTTTGACATCTCTTGTGGTAAACAACTAAATGTCATTCGCGTGTTACTGTAGGTGGATTCTTTCGTCTGACTAAATTTATCTTATAACACTTTTAACTTTAGGAAAGAAAAAAACAGTTTTTTGACAAAACTAATTATGGATGCCGGCTTTGTGAAAGCAGAAAGCACAAATCTGCCAAGAATTGACGCATTGATGGTTGGTGAATTTGTTGCACTAAACCCCGATTTCTGCTCTGCGGAGCAGAGAAACGACAAGGCATCTATGTAAGTACAGTGCATTTAGTATTACAATGTAGTAATAAACATAAAACTGATACATCATATGAATAAGTGTAATAAAGTTGCGTAGGTTAATTTCTTTCGGCACTTTAATCCACAACTTTCCTGGAGTTTTCAAGGATGGGTTTTTATATTCTCGTACAATACAGTAATGATAATTACTTTATTTTTCGTGGTATTTATTAGATATCATGTTTTTTTTATTATAAACTCAGTAAAAAGTAATTTTCTACGTGCTTACGAGTTTTTGTTTACCACAGTTCACGTCATAGCATAGATAATCTATAGACTAAAATGGCCGACAGCGATTTTATATGTCCATGAAAAATCTATTTTAAAATTAAAGATTTGTAGCTTTCTATGTTAAAAAAAAAAACAATACATTTTTTTTCGGTCTAATAGAACATTAATTAACCATTTAAAACCTTTTTCCAAAAAGGGTCAACGAGCCTATTCTGTAATTATGCCGTTTTGTTCGCCAGCTCCTCATTTTATATTAATAGTAATAAAACACGAAATAGGCAGTATATCACTTGTACATACCCTTACCAAATGAAAATAATATTAAGAAAGTATACAGTTAAAAAACCAATTCACATAAGTACGAAGACTAAAACTGTTGTTTCATTATGTCAAAAGGGTGGCAGAAAATCTAAATTGATCGCCTGATGGTAAGCGGCCACCACAGCATACAGACACTAGCGATACAATATCACTTGTGCCGTTGCCTACCCTGTGACCCAATCCCCTACCCCGTGGAGCCCTGGAACCTGATGTAGTTCCCCAGATGGGCGCTTCAATTCGAGCGGGAAATCCGCTATGCCCTACCACTCTTTAAAATTTGTTGTTAAACGGTTTTCCAGGAAAATAAAAATCAAAGTGTTTTCAATAGAGACACTTACTAAACACACATCTTAATGTTTTCAATAGGGCAACTTACTAAAAGAGATTTGATTAACAGCGAGATGTTTGCCGTAGTACTTAGAGAGGCCGCGTGCTACGAGGCTGTGTTCTCCGAGTGCTCTTACGTCCAAATTGTCAGCGTGTTTGCTCTCTTGCAATACGTCTTCATCTACACTGCTCTGGTCGACCGGTGGGGGGGTCCTTTTCCGAGTGAATATCTAAAGTAAAGTAAACAAAATTACAAATAACGAATTATGTGTATTATGCGTGAAACTTTTATGAAATAGACCTAGCATAGTGCACGCTACGCCGTAGCTATTGTCGTAGACGCTTGAAAAATGCTATAAAGCGTAACGACACATGCATCTGTACCCTTAGTACAAGTTTGAGCTCACGAAAACTCATAGTTTTCGTAATTGTAAATTAAGCTTCTATGTCCATTTTGATGTAAACTAACCAAATATACTTAAAATTTAAGAAGACGCAAATGATTTAATAATAGAATTTAAACACTGTTTATTTGTATTGAAACGAAAACAATAAAATCAGTACCCTTGGTACTAGTGCGAACTCACGAAAACTATCATAGTTTTTGTAATTGTGAAACTCGTACTAAGGGTACAGTAAAAGACAGATTTCTTACATTTTAAAGAAATGTGGTAACATTTTGTGGCGTAGATGATGTTCTTTTATTCGTGTGCGAAGATCGCTATTATGAATGATAAATATAGTAACTATTTTTTTTGTCACTAAGAAATATGAGTTTTCAGCTGTTCGCCATTTTCACATTATATTTGGCTCGGTTAAATTCAGGAAGGTGTTAAAAATATCTATTTGTATATATCTTTGCTGATTCCAATTGATCAATTCCAAGGAATAGACGTACACTTTACAAAGACTGCAGTGGTTAGCAAGAAAGGATGTGAAAGCTATAAAATTATTGGTGACTGAGAAAAAACAGCAAAGATAAATACAAATAGATATTTTTAACACCATCTTGAATTTAACCGAGCCAAATATAATGTAATTAAAGTTCACTCCAAATAACTTTATTTCTTTACTACACGAATAATCACCTTTTGGAATTGTCGATATTCAATCATTAAAAAGACGATCCACAAAACGGCACAACTTATTATCATCACTGTTATGAAGCGGAGTATACCACCATCATCCCATTTGAAGAAAGGGTCCTCTTCAACTAAAAATTGAAATATTTTTAATAGTTTACTAAACACCGCAAAGTATGTTTTAGTTCACAATAAGTAAAAAGGGTAAATACCACAACAAAAATAGATAGTATTGCATAAAATTTCCATAGAGCACTGGGTGCTGTTTAATGACCTTAACTCGCAAATATGCATGCACGAAGCTACTCTCATTCCGTGGTGGTTTAACAATCTGCAACATAGAATGTATATACACACACATGTATACGGTGACAATATGACTATGAATCAGTTAATATTATACCTACATATATTATAAATGATAAATCGCAGCTATTTGGTTAAGTTAGCCAACCAATTGGACCACCGTTTATTAAACGCCGGCATTTAATGAAATGGCTGAAGGGCAACTAAATAACATTATATTAAAGGTGTGAGACTGCAATAGTCTGATCGAGAATAAGTTCATATTAAACTGTGCCTAAGATGCGGGATAGATAGAAAAGATGTAAGACGCAGACGGGCCGCGGACATAATATGTCTCTTCCGCGTTCTTTCCATACCAAACGTATAGAAGCGTCGCGTCGCAAAACATATAGAAAAGACAGGGCGCGAAAACGACGTTTCTTCATTTTGTATGAAACTGACAATATCCGCACTCCGTCTGCGTCTCACGTCTTTTCTATGTGTCCTGAGCCTAAGGTATACCTGATAGCCGAGACTAAACTATAGAGCGGGAAGAATTGCAGCACGTAGTCCAAAATTTCTGCCACATTTTGTGTAGTTAATTCTGGATGCGACAGTGCATCAACTATTTGTGGACCCATCATTCCTAAAAAATAAAAATGTTATGGAAAAGGAATTCTTAATGTGTCTCAGTGATTATATGTGATATTATAAATTTGACAGCGCGTCATCGCAAGTAATTTTGTAATTAAACATGTCGAAATATATAATAGTGAAATAACTTACCTAATAGAACGTTAACGAAAAACACAACTGTGAATCCGAGAGCGGGGCCGTTGAAGTATTGCGTGTACAAATAGTTAAGGGGCACCATGGCGGCTCCATAAATCATCAGGCAGAGATACATGCGACCTGCGTATTGTTTTTGTTTTTTAAAAAAACATAAAATCTTAGTTGTACTCGATCCCCCTTATTAATAAACGAGGAATAAGCTTAGACTAGTTATGCCGTGTTTTGTTCATATCACTCAAATGCCATTTGTCATTCATTGAACAGAGACAAAACATGGAGTAACTAATCCAAGCTTATGCTAGTTTATTAATAAGGGGGTATAAGTATAACTAAAGAACAAAGCTTTATGATGGGTACGTACTTAGTTTCCATTATTCGTTTATATTATTGCGCTCCGTCGCGTAGCGCGGGTGCACAGATTTTAGTGCTGTATGCAACTACCGCAAAAAATAGAAAATAGATACCCCGTGAATACAACACACTGAACTGCGCCTCCAAGGGGTTTGGCGATTCGCCCACTAACAAATCATCGCGTTGCCGTGGGCGAATCGCCTTAAGCACCTTTCTAATCAAAAAATCTTCAGTGCAAAACTTCATCCATAATTATATAAATGCGAAAGTTTATATAAGTATGGACAGACCGATTGAGATGAAATTTGGTATAGGATAGTTTTTATCCAAATATCATCCTTTAAGGGAGTGAAAAGTGGATGGAAGCTCGTATGAGAATCTAGTTTTTCCAGGCAGACGAAGTTGCGGCCACCATGCTAGTATAATAAAAATTACACACTTTTTGTCGTTTACCTAATTCGTCAACTGTAGAAAGCCCCGCCACATCAAACGCTACGCATGATATAACAACCGTAACCCCGATGATCAAGAACCAGGCCCAGTCAAAGACCGCGGCGCTGCCCCACATCACAACGGGCTGGATGCCAGCCGCCTTCTGGAGAAGCTTAGCTCGTGATACGCGCTCCTAAACACAAAGATAATTTGAAAACTGTATATACCATCTTACAAGACATGGCTTATCAATAATAGTGTACTTTTTTATGGCACCTCAGCTGTATAATAAAATACACCTCTCGAAATTAGGAAAACTGAAAGTCCCAATTATTTCGTACGAAAATAAGAATGTAATTACTGGAATAGGCCTTTTTAAGAGGCAATTCTTTATAAATGGATGTTTTTGTTTCTTTTTATTTGCATGCCTTTCGCTGAATGGAATAAGCTTCTAGATTATTTAACATCTATGTTTTTAATACCTGTATATGCAAATAAATAGGATTTTACTTGATAAAATATCATTGAGGCCAGTCGTAGCTCTCTGAAATATAAAATAAAGAAGTGAACAAACCTTAATGTAGAACATAACAAAAACGGCGCTGGCAATGCCCAAACTGGAACCGATGCCGACCGCAAGTTGCATCGACATCATTTGCACCATCACTTGCATATCAGTCTGTTAATTAAAAAAAATAGTTTCATTAAACTTAATACTGGAAAAAGCTTTGATATCGGATTATAAAATTAAAGTTATTTGAAATTGATATATTAAAAGCTTTTTTGAAAGCTTTTTTTAACCTACCTACCATAAGTTCAAAGCTACAAGGAACGGGTAAAAGAAACTGATCGGCTTTTTATAAATTGCAATAATAGGCATTGAACTTTTGGTAGATAAAAAAGTTTTCCTTAATTTCTACCTACCAAAAGTTCAAAGCTACGATGAACGGGTATAAGAAACTTATCGACTTTTAATTTACAGTATCTCTTACTGCAAAAGAATGGTTGAGTTCCGCCATGAGTTCGTTATTTTTTATAGTTTTCATTCTTTGATATTTTACAAAGTCGATCATCATTGCAAAACTTCAACTTAGATAATAAATAAATTGTTAAGCTTTAACCTACAATGGAAATAAAAATTACCTGGTCGCTATAGTTGACTTCTAGTGGATGATTGAACACGTTTATTTGAGCATCAGGAAGTCTGGATTTGAGGAGAGCAGTGTGCACATTCGCTAGTGACGTCGCTATGTCGTGATAGCCGAAGTTGCTGAACCACGCCGTTGCAGAATTGTCAGAAAATGATGCTCCCGTTAGCACCCGGTGACGTATTTGTCCCATAGCAATTGGATCTTTACCCTTTAATAAATAAAAGTAATTTTGATTATTTTTGAAGGGCTCAGACCTAAACTTTTTTGATGAATAGACGGGAAATTAGGAAATCCTTCATAAATTTTATGTCCTGTTCAGTTAGTTCTGTCCAGCATGTCATCATATAAGTGAGCAATTTTTTTTTATCTCGAATTCCTCCGTACTTTGAAAAGTCCGTTTAGCCATATTTGTCCCGGCTGCATCTTTAGTACCCACCGATTTGCACGAGAGCCGCGTGGTGGGCCACTGCCCAATTTCTCTATTCCATCCATTGGGAAAGCCTGTGTCCCAACAGTGGGGAAATAAATAGGCTGGTAATGACCCAGCGGTAAATATCAATTATTTTCTAGTTGACGAATGAAAATAAATATCGCCCATAGGTGCTATAAGAAAGTTCGCGACAGCATAGTCCATCTTTTAAGTTTGACTCATCTTTTCTATAACCTTTTCTTTAACTTTTTTCCTCAAATTAACCACATAATGGACAGTTCGGCGACACGAAATTCGCCGGGTCAGCTAGATACATAGAATCCAGGACTGAGTAAAGTTATTTCGGTAATATTTTTTTAAGCAACGGTTAAATTAATAGAACACATAACACAAGCAAATATTATGTAATGTTCCTATGTAGGTATATAAATTTTTCTTTTATATATAATTTTGATATTTGTTTTTGCATAATTTATGTTAATTTAAAAGATTTAATGTAACGTCTTATAAACTATCTAATTAAATTGTAATATTAAAATATCATGTTTAAATATAATTTTGTAAACGTAAATATAATAAAATAATAAATAAATATAAATATTTCCAACACTCACACCAATTAGCCTAACCCCAAAGTAAGCACTGTAAAGCTTGTGTTATGGGATACTAGGGTAACGGATAGAATTCATATGCTGTACATATATAAGTATATTTATATAGAAATACATAATAAACATCCATGACTGGGAGTACAAATGCTCGTATTCATCACACAAACATCTGCCCCCACCGGGATTCGAACCCAGGACCTCTCGAGTCAGCGACACCATGAAACCCGGCGTACAAACCACTCGGCCACGGAGGTCGTCTAATATATATTTTAGTAGACAAGCGGACAGACATATTTGCATGTGCATACATAATCTTCTGCGCGGACGCTAGCAGCGGCCGCCTGAATGCAACCGGTTTCAATGGGCGGGGCCGGACCGCTTGTTTCTGCACGGCCGACGCAGTTGGATCTTAGCCTCTGCATCGTATGCGTGTCGTTTGTCTCCTTGCTAAGTACCATATCGATCTCGACTTGTTATCAACAGTTTGTATAACGTTGAGCTAATAGTTACTGCGCTGAACAATCTTCACTATTATACTCATGTGCGCCTCCTAATATTTTTTTTAATTATTTATTTCAAACACACACCAGTTAGCCTAGCCCCAAAGTCAGCACTGTAGGCTTGTGTTATGAGATACTAGGGTATCGGATAGAGTACATATACTGTACATATATTTATATAGAAATATAAATTAAACATCCATGACTGGGGTACAAATGCTCGTATTCATCACACAAACATCTGCCCCCACCGGGATTCGAACCCGGGATCTCTCGAGAAGGCGACACCATGGAACCCGGCATACAAACCACCCGGCCGCGAAGGTCGTATGTATATATATGGGAAAATATTGTGGATACAATAAACCGTGAGTACGGTGAAAAGTAACACTCATTTAACACCCGAGAAACTCACGCATATTCCTATAATTATGTTTCTTTTTAATCAGATATAGGGCCTTAGAGGGAAACTTAATCGCTACGTCATGTTTGGTCATAATAATTTTAGATTTTGCATAATATCTTACTTATCAGTGTTTATCAAAAAAATATTTTGTAGCTTCCAACTTATCATATTTACCAATTAAATGATTATTATTTCATAAAAGAGTATAAACAAAAGATATAATGATAACATCTTCTGTAAGACTGAGGTTAATTCCCTATACCCTACCCGTACCTAGTTTTTGTCACAAATAGAGCTTACTAGAAACTCGCTCTTTTCATTTATAGATTTTGGCCATGAAGAGGTATACATACTGTACACAAACACAACTAATTTAAGTTTAAAAGAATTTACTTACAATTTTTAAATAGTGCTCGTCGACAGTTTCATTAACGATGGTGATTTGTGCATTGGCATTCAAACTGTTTATGAAATATTCATAGGCAGAAAAGGCCAGGGCACCGAGTGACGATGTCGATGTACCGTTGAAAGATAAAAGGCTCTCAGTGGACATATATCTGAAAGTTGCAATAAAGACTATTAATACAATATTACTTCTCAAAAGGTAGATACAAGAATACGACAAATTTTCTATTCGTTTATACGATGATAGCTCTTAAATTTGAAACAATGTTTTTCTGTTACTTGATTTTGTTTGTAATAGACAAGCTACATGTTAATTTATAACGCATATTTTCTAACTTGATGTTTAAACCGAAATAAAGGTTTCCATGTATGTAGATATGTAGGTATGTATGTATAGAAAATAACATTTCTTACCATTAAACTTTTCTTATTACCTATAAAATTGTTATAATAAAGTTAAGCTTATGCTTTTTTCCACAGAAAATACTGTTTTCATCGCAATATACTACGCGCATGTCTCGAATCTTGTTTCATGCAGTTTGCACAACGTAGAAACATACTCTGTCCAAAACCAGTTTTAACAAAAGCATTACGTGTGACTTGAAATTTATACAATAGACACCAACTTTTTACAAATAATAAAAAGTTAGTAAAAAATATTGTCAAAATATGTTATTTCACAATATTTTGTATGAAAGTGTAAATATCTGTGAGTCACAGTAAAGATAACAACATACGGAGAAGATAGAATCGAATGTAGTGGTAATAATTTCAACAAACATCTTGAATACGGAAATTGTTACCGTGTGTATTTGTTAGGCAGACATGCCTTCTGAGTCACACTCAGACGTACCCCCAATAGTATTCGCGATAGGATTCAACAAAGAGAAAAAAAAAGCTTTATTCAAAATATAGGTGCTTATTATATTACACAGTTTAGTGCGGACATACATAAACGAATTTTATACTAATATCGAGCCAAATGGAATTTTGCGGTAGAGAAATTTAGGGAAAGTTTTAAATGAAAATATAACAGTTAAAATAAAATCATTATAAAGCTACATTGCTATTTCTTCCTTCGAATGTTTGATATTAAAGTAAAATGGCGTCGTCAACTTTAATGAATTTTAAAATAATAACGCCCAAAGTGGAGATGATCGGCAGCGTGGGTACGAGGATCTGGAGCAGCACCATCCTCCAAGAACGGCTCCACACCAGCCTCAGTTTAAACCAGGTCCCCAACACTTGTTGGCAAAGAATACCTACCCTTCAGTAAGGGACAACGGCCTTCGTACAATGGTGGGTGTGAATGAGGTGATGTATCTCATAACGCCCAAAGTGGAGGTGATCAGCAGCGTGGGCACGAGGATCTGGAGCAGCACCATCCCCCAAGAACGGCTCCACACCAGCCACAGTTTCAACCAGGTCGCCAACACTTGTTGGCAAAGCAATGGGAAACCACTAATCGATTCCTCGTCCCTCACTATAAAAGAATATCATCGCATGTGTTTCACAATATAAGTTTTACATTCTCTTGCAAGGTACGTTGATATAATAATGAATAAATTAATATTAACATGTATTTTGATTTAAGGAGCTCGATGGTGCAAATGGTTAGCGCGTTCGCCTGGGATTGATGAAGTTAAGCAACTTTCGCAATAGTCGGTCATTGGATGGGTTACCAAAAAATTTACTATATCGAGCTCCTCCGTGCTTCGGAAGGCCATTAAGCCGTTGGATTCCACTACATCGTCAGCACCCACCAAGTCACACAGGGCCCGCGTGGTGGGTCCATAGGCTCTGGTTGGAGCACCGTTGGTGGTTCAAGCACTGGGGATATGAATAGGCTGATGATGAATTTTTAATTTAATTCACAAAGATAAGCCCTCTTCTTTTAAGTGTTTCAGTAATATACCAAAGAGAACGGATACACCTTGTTTTAAATATTAATATGATTAGTCTCAAAATCTGCACTCACATCGATCTATAGATGACGCATCGATGTCGTATTTTGTTTCTTCACTGATAGAGTCGACAGTTGTGTCAGCGTCGTCAGCCTCCGTGGGTACATCGGATCCAACTCTGAAATATTTCATTTTCACAAAAAGTTGTATGATTTTTTTTCATTTCGGACTTCAATAAGGTTTCTGTTACCCTACGATGAACATTTTTAAAAGATACGTACGTACGTTTTTTACTACTTAACTTTTACTACTATAAAATAAGACTCTTAATCTTGCATGAATTTCCGCACCATTCGGCTGAAATCTGAACTGCCTAGCAGAAAGCCTAAAGAAAGTTATCGATTATAAGCTGCATTTATTAAAAACTTTTCTAAAGGCTTCCTCATTTATTCTATAGATTAGGCACGCGATGAATTAATTAATACGTTGATAGGTGCCCGGGTGTTGAGTTTTGGAGTCTGCGCTCCATATTTTACCAGAACAATCTAGTAAAATGTGGTATTCCAGCCCTTCCCATCTTGATAATAAACTTTCTATGTTGACAAAAATAGTAATTACACATAGGAATATTACAATTAATAGGTTTTTCGAGTAGGTACGTATACCATCATGTATCTGGTCAAAAGCTCAACTAAGACAAAATGATCTCATTAGATCTAACGTTGATCTGGCCAACGAGTCTTCTGAAATTCATTAATCCTACGAATCATAAACAACGAAAAATGCGACAAAATAAATAAAGCTTAGATGGCCTTATTGCTAAACAGCAATCTATTCCAGGCAACCCTTAATAGAAAGATAAATAAATAAATATTTCCGACATCGTTATGTTACCTCGCTCGTATCTTAATCGATCGAAAGAATCTCGTGTAATGAAATGGCTCTCATCTAGAGCTGTGCAAGTACTTACGTCATAAACACATCTTCCAATGTGGTTGCAAGTAGACCATAATTTTTGAACTTTACTACCTCCACATTATTTTCAAGATCATTGAGCATCTGTTCAAAAATGTGCGAGTATTCATTTTTTAAGTTATATGTTACCTCCGACCCTAAAATAAATTATTGAATAATTAGCAATAATGATAACATTGTATTTAAATTTTAAATTAATAAGGTTACATTTTACATTAAATTAAATTTATAGCGCGTGATACATGGGCCTAATAGATATTATTTAAACATGGGAAAGAGATAAGCTTATGTAATATTGAAGGGGATCATAGAAAATGTTAAAGTTTGTCAAATATCGAGATTGCCCGTCTTATATATTTTCACAATTTGTTGATTTTTTCAAATCTTAAAATAACAAGATATTTCATGAAACATAAACTTAATATGAAATGTAAAAAATTACACATAAAACTTTGAGATGAAAATTAAGGAAATCCTAAATGACGCATATTTTAGACTTACCATACAAGTATCGCTACTTTAGACCCCCAGTTTTAATCTGTGGTTTTAATAGATGATTCTCATTCGATTGTAGAGTCAAATACATTTTAAAAATCAGGAAATGAATACGGAAGTTTTTTTTAAATAATTCTTCACATAATACACTCAACCGCAAAGAAAACGGTTCACCCAGTATCCTGGAACTCTGATTCGATTTTAAAAAAAAGTAAATAATACTCATTTTAATAATCAGAAAGTGCTTTTCGTGATTATTAAAATGAGTAAAATTATTTTATTCGTACGTTCAACTTAATGTGTACTTGTTTTTAGCAATAAACACAATTATAATTGCAAATTGTGTAAAGATGCGATTAACGTCCTCTTTTATAAAATGAAGATAGTCTGATACTTCTTATTATTTCTTTAGTTTTTGTTCATAGTTTTCTCAGACATGTGTTTTCTTGCTAGGTTTTTTACTACCGTTCTTTGGTAAACTAAACTTTAAAAATTGATTTATCTCATTAAATTTCTGTTAATTTTAAACATCGTGAAACGCAGTTTCTGTAGGAATAACTATGAAAGTTGTAAGTTTTATACTTTTTGCGAAAATCAAATCAGAGTTCCGAGGTAGGTAGCAATTGACCCGATTTCTTTGCTGTCCAGTGTAGATACACGAAATTCTTACCTCTATCCTCTTTTATCATTGCCATGGGAATGTATTTATTTATAAGTTTTGTACACGCTTCCTCATTAAAGCCTTCATCCTTCACTATGACAAGAGAGTAGCCAATACCGTAGTGCTTCTTCAAGAAATATGGAGAGCCAACGCATTGCAGTTGGCCATTAGCCATAATAGCTATGCGATCTCCTAGTATATCAGCTTCATCCATAAAATGTGTGGTTAGGATCATGGATCTACCTGTATACACATAATTATATTTTTGTAATTATTCTCAAAATGTTATTGCATACATTATTCCTTAGGTGGACTTAGAGCGGACGGTAAACATTGATATTGCTAGCCGTTAACTTTCCGTGAAAATAGTACGTAAGTACCTAAAACAAAGTCTATCAACGTACAAGGCAATCTATATTTAGAAACTATTCTGTAGACGTACACGACGCGAATCACTCCTCTCTTTTTTAATTAGAAAACAAACTAATACATTATGAATTTAGTAAATTACACATTTACATTTATTTGGCAAATAAATATAGTGACTTATCATGAGCTCCAAATAAAAAAATATTATATTAAGAAATATTTATACTTTCTGACGACAAAGGTTTATTTGTTAGATAATATTATGTTCTTTTAAATATAAACATACGTATGCATTTTGCACTTATTAAAGCTACAACGTTTCTAATGTATAAAAAAGTTTTAATGATAATTGCCATTAAAAGGTACGTATTTTCTGATATCACTAATAAAATAATGGAATATATTACTAAAATAAAAGATGATACTTCTAGAATTGGGTATTGGGCTGTTGAGTAATATAACATCATGATAAGATAAATAGGAACGGAGCTTCAATGAAAAATGTTGCGAAAAGCCGTACAAAGCCATTCGTTACTGACCTATATATTGATTTACTTATTTTATATTTACCTAGATTTACCTATTATATATATTCCTAAATTGACATACATAGGTATATGATACTTTTTATTCCGGGTAGCATTCCTGCCTGTTTGACGAGAGGCTCAAAAATCAACATCCCACCTAATGAATTGGATCGATTGAATTGCAATCACAATGAAAATATCTAAAAAGATAACAGCTAAGTATTGTAACTATTAGCGAGACTGTGTGATTTTTTTGTAAATGTAAAAAAAATATAATATCAATGATAACAGTTATCGATAATACTTCCGCTTGTGTGTAGGTACAGTTTTATTATATTTATATTAACTATTTGCGATTTCTGTTGTATCGCATGTTTTTTATCATAAAAGTGTTATCGGTTGAAAAAATACCACGTTATGATAATTGTTTTACCTATAATTGGAAAAGTTGGTGCAATAGCTACGTAAAGGCGGAAGTGGTTTCGATATCAAGTTCCGCGGCTATCACTGGGAATTTTTGGGTGCAAATCATGTGCAAATATGTACATTATGATCATTATGTACATACAAACAACCTCAAACCCATCGTGACAACAGAAGCGGTGATTATGTTTGATGTTTTGTAAACTGAGGCCCAAGTACGAATTTTGACAGCTCCTTAATCGTATCGTCATCGTCAAATTTTGTATGGAAGGAGCCAATTTGTTCTTACGTTCGGTATGGGCGCTGCTTAGGTTTCATAGAAACGTTTTTGATGTGTGTAGTTTCTTTAAACTCACCTGTTTAGTACGGCAATAGTGATTGATAAAAAGAATGTTTAATACCTAATAAGCTTCTTAATGTTCTTTGCCAAAGTAAGGTAAATTAAATAAACTATTATTACTTTTAGATAACCTTTTTTTTCCTCCTGCAGAAGATCCCATAGGGCGCGCCTGGAGGAAGGATCCATTCCAGACGTAGGCTCGTCTAGAAGTACGACTCGCGCGTCGCCACATAAAGCAATTCCAACGCACAAGCGCCTCTTCTGTCCACCCGACAAGCCCTGCGCTTGATAATTACGCTGAAAGTACAGCCAAAATTCTCGAATGAGCTTTAACATATAAAAAGCTTAAAGCTCGGCCCGGCTCGGCTGATCGTAAGTGCGCTGCGTTAAGTTATTGCGTGCTCTGCGACATGCCATGACAATGAGACATGACGCAGCAAAATAGCAAAATAGTACGCACAAACTGAGGTACACTAAAGCCCTCGCTTTACTGCCCTGGCTAGTCAACTCAGCTGTCATATGATCTGGACAGCAGTGCTGGAAATACTCCGTGCGCCAACATACTTTAAAAAAGTGAGTTTACACATTCGGCGCAATGAAGTGAAGTGTTACGGGATGATTGCGCAGCGCAGCGCACTGTTATACTTGTCTAGAAAAATGACACGAAAATGTAATAATAAATGTAATGTACGAGTATTTAATTTATAAATGACGGAAAACGTAACGATTTTTTTTTAAGTTAAAAATATTCTAGTAGTATTTTAAGCATATTCACGTGATACTCAATAGGTATTATTAATTTATTTTAATCATAGATATCGTTATCAGCTTTTAATTAGTCTAATGATTAGAGTCGAATGACGTTATTTGCAAAATTTGATCAGTGTAATGGTATCATATAAACGTTATTAAAAAATAATAGTAAAATAAGATTTTAGCCAATATCTATATCGTCTGCTTACTGCGAAATCCAAATACATAAATGCACTTTTTTACGAAATTGAGTTATGAACACAATTATACGTAACTTTGTGTGCTCTTAACAGTAAGTCATACGGTTGCAAAGATAGTTAGGATGAAAACTTTATAATTACACACATTTTATTAAAAATATACAGGAAAAACATTATATAAAATCATAATGCATATGTTTCTTTGTTATTTTAATTATTATTATTCCTGGCTATTGTAGCTACTTGAATTCTTTAAATGTATATATTGTATAGGTTGTTTTATTTATTAACCTCATAGTAAAGTGAAAACAATGTCCTTTACATCTTAACCAAAGTGTATCATTTTGTATGGTGAAAAGCTGAATAAGAGAAAAAAATAACAAATTCTCTTCAAGCAAAAAGTGATAAATGATAAAAAAATGGTATTTATAGCTGTATGTCTAGCTTTACACAGTGTCAAAATACTAAAGTTACTCTCAAATACAAAACACGACAGCATTAAGTTGAAATTAGACAAATAAAACGGTAAATTCCGAAGATACAATACATTCCATAATTTCAGGCAAAACGTGATAAATGCACACCCTCCTTTGTTAAAATTCAATTTAAAACAGTATTTACTATTACAGCACACAAAATATATCTATAAAAAAGTTGTTCCAACTTTTTTCAACAAAGATCAGCCTGTGAAAGATTTTAATATTACTTTAAGAGGAGCCCAAATGTTTAAAATCGATTTACTCAGAATGCCACTTATTCGGTTTCCGCACCAAGCAGACGATATAGGCTTTGCCGGGCCGAAGTATTTACTATGAATTGTACTCAGTCGCTATACAATACAACTACAACCATACAACTCTAACAATGTGTCTACTTATAGGAATTTCATAAAAAAATGTGTCGCAATGACCTTCTATTGGTACTTATATATATTGTTTCTTTCGGCTTAGGAGGCAACCGACCTCTGGTCCGTGGCCCACATTACACGGAATAGGAACACTAGTGGCAAAGTTGTACAAATACGTGGGCCAGAATACCATGGGAAAAAAAAAATATCTATCTATAATACATTATTATAATATATATATATATATATATATATACTAGTTGTCTCAGCGAACTTCGTACCGCCATAAAAAATAGGGGTTGGTGGTAGAAGGGTGAAAATTTAGGGTTGTATGTATTTTTGTACGATGTATCATAAAAAAATAAAAACAAAAAAAAATGTCGAAAAAAAAATTTAGGGTAATAAGGGGGATAAAAAATAGATGTTGTGATTCTCAGACCTACTGAATATGCATATAAAATTTCACGAAAATCGGTCGAGCCGCTTCGGAGTAGTTCAATTACGCACACCGTGACACGAGAATTTAATATACCTACTACCTACCAGTGAACTTCGTACCGCCATAAATATAGGGGCAGGTGGTAGAAGAAAAAATTTAGGGTTGTATGTATTTTTTAATACCACATTATAACAAAATAAATGTCCAAAAACAAATTTTAGGGGTGTGTAACGTAGTGTTCCATCAATTTCCTGGGATAACATTCCTCCTCACCCATATGAGAACACTACCTTACAATACCCAATAGTTTGAATTTTGGCGCGAAGGCGCATTGTAAGTTTCAGAACAAAAGGATATGAAAAATAGATAGCAGCCGATTCTCAGACCCACGGAATATGCATATAAAATTTCATAAAAATCGGTCAGGCCGTTTCGGAGGAGTATGGTAACTAACATTGTGACACGAGAATTTTATATATAAGATTAGATATATATTTAGATTTGACATTTATTAATTTTAGGGTGGTGAGGGTGCAATCCTAAGTGGTCTGCCTCACCTAGGAAAAATATCTAGTTACTCCCATAAATAAAGTCAAAAAAGGGGAAAACCTGCAAACACACAATCAAAAAACACTTATCTATTATAGGTACCTTTTCCTGCAGTTCCAATTTAGCAATAAGACTATCTACCTCTTCTCGCAGTGTTTCACCCTGATACCCTTTTAGACGAGAGAAAAACTCTAAATGTTCTTTGACGGTAAGCTCGTTGAAAAGTACGTTGTGCTGGGGGCAAAGACCGATGTGGCGGCGTGCTTCGCTTGTATGCCAGGCCATGTCATAACCAGCTACCATAATAGATCCGCTGGTTACTGGCAAATTACCTTTGGGAAAATAATATGTAAATTAGTCCTACCTTACATTATCATAAAAAAATGGTTGCCTGTAAAGTCGGTTTTACGGGCGAAGATTTTACGTGACAACGTCTTTTTCTCGGTAGAATATTTATTGATATGAATATAATTAAATTGCACAATAGGAACAAGGAATTGAATGAAAATAAGAATTGCACAAATTTTAACTATAGAAATATATTTTGTTTACTAAAACATTGTACATGTAAACTTAAACTTAACACGAGAGACTCATCGTAACGTTACCGAGCGTTACACTTTTTCATAAGTGACTCCCAGCCGCAACCTAATTTAAGACGTTGTCACGTCAAAAATATAAATCAAAACATCACAAAATATTTTGTCGCTCACGCAGGTGTAGTGAGCCCACTATACTTGCGATTTCAGCAATTTCTTAGTGACTTTCGCAATTACTAAATTTGACTTGCAAGCAAGCACCGGTGAAACTACATTCTAATACTTACAATCCTACTAATATTATAAATATGAAAGTTTTTGTGTTTGTTACTCAAGCACGCGAAAACTACTGAACGGATTTGGATGAAATTTGGTACACCTATAGCTTATGACCTGGATTGAGACAGTTATTTATTGACGGAAAACTGTCAGGATCCTGAGGAATTTTCAAAAAACTGAAGAGGATGCGGACGAAGTCTCGGGCGGCCACTAATCTTGTTTAAGAAAAAGTTCGAAATGTAAATCAGCATACTCAGACAACATATATATAGCTTACTCTTAACTTTCAGAGTAACGAAATGAGGCTTTCTGTCGCGTGCTAAAACTTTTCATCGCCGTTTTTATTTCCATGAACACGAGAAGCTTTATCTTCTTAGCTTGGAATCAATGAAATACTAAGGTAATATCAAGTAGGTGCCCGTACCGGATTCTTCTTATGAGTATTAAATATCAATGGGAAGTATCCTACATAGGCATTATACTTAATGAAGTTAATAAGAAATTACCTGTCAACATTGAAATTGTGGTAGATTTTCCGGCACCATTGTGACCAAGCAGCACAGTTATTTGATCATCATATATGTTCAATGATAAATTATTTACAGCAACATTGTTCCCAAAGACTTTAGTCAAATTCTGAAAAAAAAATCATAATATTAATGCCTACTTAAATATCACTATTTTTTACAGTAACGATCGACAAAGCTATAAAAGACTTCACAAGAATATATATTTCTGTTAACCGACTTAAATACTAGTCCTACGGCAGCCTCCGTTGGATGGATATAGGTATGTAAATTGATTTCCAAAAACCATCGCATACAATCACCTTGCAATATAGCTTCATCCAATGATCAAATTTCCACACTTATCTCCTTTATGAAATTTCTATCAACATGGAAAATTTACTTGTACTTATTCCTTGTTTTTGTTAACTCTTTTTTTTCTCTTTATTTGTGGCTACAAACAGTAACTCCTTGTGTAGCACAGAAGCATCATAGAACTAATGTAGGTTTTTTTTGAGCATGTAACTGCATGATGTTTAAATCTAAAGAAAATATAACTAGAAAAAATTCCACGCGGACCAGGCAGCAGACGGGACTCGAAACCGCACCCCTCGCAATCCGGGCGAATGCACTGACCAATTATGCTATCGCGGCCCCGATGGCCGCGTCGAAATTATTCTAGCCATTCTTAAGCTACAAGGCAGCGCCATCTCTTCGCATTATAGGTAACCCACACTGTCAAATGAATACTTTTACAAGTATTAAACATTTGAAAGAAGAGATAGCATTATAGTTATAATGTTTAATACTTGTAAAAGTATTCATTTGACATTGTGGGTTACCTATAATGCGAAGAGATGGCGCTGCCTTGCAGCTTAAGAATGGCTAGAAGAATTTTTCTACTAATGTAGGTATTTAAAGTAAAGAAAGTGGTTAAAATTATTAAATACTTATGAAAAATATAGGATGCACTCACTGTAATTTCAACGCCAACTGCATGATCCAGGGGGTCTAATTCCTTTGTTATTTGAGGTGTTTCCGGTATTATCACGTCTGCATCTAAAACGATAAAAAGTTAAGTGTTTTTTTTTTTTCATATTTTGCTAACTATCTAAATGCGAAATCATCAATATCTACGTACCTGATTTAAATTTTCTATTACGGAACCAAAATTCTATTTGAAACAGAAAGTACCACTTTTTCGGCGTACCATAAGGCCCTGGTAGTACTTGTTCAAAATAAAGGGCTACAAGCATGTATATGACGCAGTTAACTACAAGCATTATTACCACATGACCGAACAGCAGCCGTGACGTATCCATCGTTGGTGATGACATGAATTCACCCCATTGCATACCTAAAATGATATTCTAATTGAACAAGGTATTTAATAAACACAACTCATTAAAAACCGGAGGAAGGTTTTGACTTTATCAGATTAATAATATTTACGCATTTAACTGCTAGATTTATATACCTTATCTTCTAAAATATGTAGTCGAATCAAGTTTATTTTTTCTTGTTAAACTGAATCGTTTTGTAACATCCAGCAAGCTTACCTCCTGTGCTCTCTCTCGCCAACATGAGTTGGAATCCGTAAGACATGGCAGAGTTGATACTGAGGCAAGTGAGGATCTGGACCGGTATTGACATATCAATATCCATTGCCAACATAAAGGCCGGTATGTATGTCATGTACCATACAATACCCGCGAAGAGTGAAGCTGTACTTCCTGCACAATAGCCAAAAAGTATGAACAATATCATAAAATAAGGTCTATTTTTCTCACAGACAATGGATACTTAACTCTATTTACCTTTTGAAAAGAAACTACTCAACATGAAGCAGAAAAATATCATGCATGCCAAATATAAAAGCAAAAAAAATAGCAACACACTCCAGGGTGTATTTGTGAACACAGCGTAATCACTATATCCGTCCTCGTTAGTAAACCAATTAACCTGTAGAATAACAGTATTGAAAATTAATAGCGTATCTTATAAATAACGGAGAAAGTTTGTACATCTAAAATGATAAAATTATTGAAATGTTTACCTTTAGAATAATTAATATAAGTACTGCTGCTATAAACAAATAAATAAATTGTTTACAAAACCAGGCTGTCCAATGTATCCAGGTCGGCATACCCATTATCTTCAATGTTTCCTAGAATCAAAATGTGTTTAAATTAAAGTATGATAGATAATTTAAGAACCCATAAGATTAACAGTTAATTGTCATACAATTCAAACTAGCCACACACATACTATATACTTTGAAAAAAAAAATGTGAGCAGCTGTCGAGATTCCAGCACTAAAACATAATGCCGATTTGCGAATTTCTTGATGATTCTTCTTCAGTCGTGTGGTCATTCGTCGTTTTTTTTATATCACTATCGATATTTGGTTATTCCTACCTATTATTTTTTATTATTGTCCTGAATTGTTGTAAATGTCAAGGATATAACAGATTATAGGTATATACACCTACGTTGTATATAAAAATATGGTTAATAAAATATAATTACTTTTATTTGTAGTTCTTTTTCCACGGTAACGGCTCTTGTTATGTTTACAGCTGCATAACTAAAGCTAAGCAAAATGAAGGTGGGAAATAACATCTGAAGTGCATCAACAACTAAGTCATACATGAAGGATGGATGTGGGTATCGTTGGAGATTTACATTGAATGACATCAAAGCAGATTCTCCAGTTAACTTTGATACTAGTGTTGTCGAGATCATGTGTTGTAACGCTATGAACATTTCGGGAACATATCCTAGAAGAATAAAATTGCCAATATTAATATTATATTAATTATTTACCTGCTCAGGTTATTGTTACTGGGATTAAACTGAATTATTACCTGGATCACGACCGCCATTGCGATTGTAACTCCTTGGTCCCGGAAGTTCGAAAATAGGAAACAAGAGGTCAGTTCTCCAAGTCCGTGAACCCAATCCAAAGAACTGATTAATTCGCGATCTTGCAGGAAAACGTAATGAATATGTAATATTACTAGGTAATTGAGCAGCACCTAAAAATTTATGACATTGTATAATAAAATAAACATTACCCAAAGCTAATTTTAGCAGAGATTGGATTCCCTTATGCAATAAATAATTTTCACATCCAAATTAGTTTTTTTATGGCTGATTTATGCCGAAGCAACAAAATATGATAGTACCTCCAGCCCTTTGAGTATACTCAAAGCTTCAGCCTCATGCTACATATTTTGGCGTGGGACATCTGTGGTATGCTGCCAATGGAAAAAATCTGCTTCATTTGCAACATTCAGCAGCCTATTTAAAGCCGACGCAACATCATGCTTAGATTATTTTCAAAGCATTGTGCTGTAAAATATTGTGTTGCCCCCGTGTAAATATCAGCCTTTATGGCATTCATTCACCTACCTAAAAGTCTATCCTCAAATTCTACGGCTGCTATTACACTTCGGGTTGTCCTTTCGTCATCATAAATACTTCTGAGGTCTGCACTAGTGTTATATGAATCAACTCTTATTAAAGATTTAATAATTTCCAAAATAGTACTAGTCAAATTTCCATGATCTGGTATAACGATTCCTGGCGGAAGATTTATTTCCGGGAAGTCAACGTTGTCTTTTATAATATCAGCAACATTGCGAATTAGTAAATTCACAACAGCTGATCTAATAACATCATCCAAAGCTTCACTCTTCGGAGAGTAAGCAATTGAAAGTTCTCGGTGATTCAGTTCGGTACTGAAAGAAATGTTTCATAGTTATCATAAAGTTGGAAGGGTGGAGAGAATTTCTTCAACGTATGGCCAAGATATAAAATCGGATTTGAGCGGTCAGCACACAGCAGGATCCGAGTGCTAGGATGGCAATGTTCTTTCACTAGTACATACTTATATGGATTTTTGTACCGCGAGTGTGTTTTTTCGTTATTTCACAAGGTTTTATCAAATTCCAGGATATTGATCAAAAACATTTAAGGAAACTAATAAAGATTTTACTAGAGTGGCTGTGAGGAACAACACTCACGCCGCAAATGCCAGCGCTTTACTGACTACTACGAAATGTACTGGATGAGGCATTGCTACTAGCCACCTCACTCCAATTACATAGAGTGATGAGCACTGAATGTATTAAGGATGATTTTCAAAATTACGAAATAAATATCAATATAACTTGTAAACACTGGAAATAAATCTACTTATTTATTACGCACGTCACTGAAAGGGCTAATTAATTTCTATGAAATATAATTTAGATAAGGTTTTTCTGTATAAGTGAACTTACACACTACACTAATGCTCGATGCTCAGTAAGGACCTCAATGGCGCGGCTGGTTAACAACGCGTTCGGCTGCGATCGTTGAAGTTAAGCAACTTTCGCAGTGGTCGGTCATTGGATGGGTGACCAAAAATCTTCTATCTCGAGTTTCTCCTTGCTTCGGAAGGCACGTTAAGCCGTTGGTCCCGGCTGCATCTGCAATCGTTAGCACCCGCCAATCCGCACTGGGCCCGCGTGGTGGTTCATGACCCAATCTCCATATTGCAACCATAGGGAAGGCCTGTGCCCCAGCAGTGGGGACATTAATAGGCTGATGATGATAATGAATTTACACAGATGTTTCTCGTGTAAAAAAAAAAAGGTACTAATATTATAAAAATATGTTATATGTTCGATCACGCAAAAAGTTTTGTGTGAAATTTATTATCTGAATTGAGACAAAGGATGCTTTTTATCCCGCAAAAATGTTAAGTCCCTGGGGGATTCTCAAAGAACTGAAGTTAACGCGGACGAAGTCGCTGGAGGCCGTCAGAAGAAAGTAATCCAATTATCCACTACACTACTAACAAACTTCAATAATATAGTATTCCTGCTGTGCTCAAAAAGCTTGGTTAGTTATTTTCGAAGCTAATAAAAAATACTTACTACACCAATATCGAAGTATTATCGAGATCTATCGAGTGAGCAGGAAACGGGGTGAATGTAGATATCGGCCTAATCTCTGGTTCGATTTGCCATCGTAGTAGCAATACCAAGCACATGGTGGCCACCGGCAGGAGCAGTTCCAGGACTGTCTGTATAGGGTGCCGCAATTGTTGCAGGAAGTTTTTCCATGTTAGGAGCCTGAATTTAGTCCAGGCTCCCGCACCGCGACCGCTTCGCCGAGCTTCCATTTATTTTTCTGCAAAAATTAAAAATGAACTGAACTTCTTGAATGAAATGTAGTGGGAATGATTATTACTAGTTGTGCCCTCTAGCGCTATTCTCAGGGGCGTATTAACAGAGCATAAAAAACGTAATCATACCGAAAGTGCCATGCCAGTGCATTTTTAACTAATAGAACTTTTCACACACGTGTATGTGTCTCATAATATGTGAAAAGAAGAAGTGACCTCATTTATCAGTATTATAATATGTATTTTTTTGATTAATGTAAAAGGTTTTAGAACTAGCAAGTCCAACAAAAAACCATTTTGTAGGTCTCTTCAAAAGCTATAAGCTGATGTATGCTTTTCAAAAGTTTTGAGCTATATGTGCAAACTTGAATCGGTCATGTCTTACTATTTTTTTGTGAAACAGAAATAGAAAATGAAACCGAAATGTTTAATAAGAAAAATCCTTCAATTTTCAATCCTGCAAAATTTTGCTATCTTTCATTGTTTACGAGTTATTTTTGAAGATAGGCTATTTTTGCAAACTTGCAAAAAAGCTCCCTAAACCATTTTTTTTAAACTAAGCTCTTCAAACCGATTAAGCTTATAAGGCATACAAGTACACAAATAAAGCAAATTATACAGTGGTACCTAATGATATTTTCAATTGGGGTGGTAATAAGATGGTTATTGATTTATTTTTTCGACAAAAACTAGGATCCAATTTAGTCTTTGACATATCTAGCTTAATTTTTATACTAGGAACTTCCAGTATTCTAAAACAAAAAAAAATTTTTTTCAAGCAATTAAAAAAAGTTCTACAATTTTTGGTTATTTGTCGTTGAAATTTTCGGTTATGGTGTTTGACGAAGAAAAACCAACCTTTAACACGTTATTACTCCGCTAGTTTTTAATCAAGTAGTATTTTAAACCCACCATTTTGTTTGTTTATTTTATAAGTTATAATTTTTCTCAAAATATATTTTAATGAATACTTATTTACAGAGTTAATTATGAAAAGCCGTCGGAAAATGAGAGTGGATATTTTCAAATTTCATGTTGAAAATATCCACTCTCGAATAAGTTGAAAAGTATTGCCTATCCCTAAAAACTTTATACAGGACAAAAGTTGCTTAGAATTAGAGTATCCATTCCCATTCTTATTTTCAATAAAATATTTAACACTTTGATAAAGAAGGTAAGTAGAACATACAGCCAAATTTTGGTGGTAATCGGTGTTGTTTGGTAGAATTGCTAGGGAAAGGCGCCACTCGCGCCCAATACTGTTCTGTGGCTGAACTCATGCTTAAAAAGAAATATAGTTGCAAAAAGCGCAGCTTTTCACAGTTTCCACACCTAGGATGCACTCGTCTTTTGGTTGACATTACCCACACCTAGGATATCGACAAGCAGGGCGAGTTGTTGGCCATCAGCCTTGACATCGCCAAAGCTTTCGACAAAATCTGGCACAAAAGCCTTCTCTCCAAGCATCAGGCATATGATCTGCTTGTTCAGTTCTGGTCCTGGGTAGCTGATTTCCAGCATAAACGTCCTTACGGATAGAAGAGGTTCGCGGTTCATGTCAGCGTGCTTAAGTGTTCCGTCTTATCCCCTATGTTTTCTCTGCTACACAACAATGATTTAATCTCTCTTTGGAATATTCATTGCTGTGCAGACTATAGTACCTACATGCATGCGGGATATTTCGGATATATTCACTTATACATATACTCTGTTAGTAAATATTTAAAATAAAAAATAATACTGGAGCCTTATAATAATATCACAACTATGCTGTATATGGAAGTTCGCTGTGACTTTAATTTAAATAACTACATCAAAAGCGTGATTAGAACAGCCTCACACAAACTCGGTTGTCTTAACATAGAACGGCGGTTTTTCAATTCCCTAACAACCGTGCTTGTTATACAAGTCGAGTAGAATATTGCTCGATGCTTTGTATAGGTTACAGTGGCGCTCGACACGCATCATTGGCAATAAGGAGGTGATTAAACACCTCCAGCCTCTTCAATTACGCCGTGATGTGGCATCATATAGAGAGTCCCATCGTATAACCACAACGTGAGTTCTAGGGAGTTATAGTCCATTATCCCACCTTCACTTTTCCTCCAGAAGACCACGTGTCTGGACTTCACCGTTACTTAACATCAGGTGGGGTGGTGTCATTTGTCGGAACTTTTCATAAAAAAACCATATATAATACCTAAATAGTAGTAGACGACAACAGCTCAAGCAACTCATTTCCGATCATGTCGCCTCATTAAAATGAGAATGCAAAGAATGCTATTTGATGAGAACGAAAGGCAAAACCGGAAATGGGGGGTAGCTAGAACTGTGGCTCACTGTACCAGCTCGCATTTAGTCAGGTCGAGAGGTAGATAATTTTTCACATTTAAGTTAAAAATAATAAAAATCCCTAAAATTGGGTGTTACGGGTTTAAACTCAAAAGACCCGTTTTTTACCCACCTGGGTTTACACCCAGGTAGGGATTTCCCATCTGTAGTGGGTGACATTTACCTGGTAAAACGATTTATCGCGATTTTCGGTAAAATGTTAAATGGAAAAATTCAAGGTAACTAAACGATCATGACTTTTGTATTTAAGCACTTGTTTTCACATGACCAAAAAATATCTGCGAAAAATTAAAAGAACCTACTTTTCGATTTTTAATTCTCATCTCCCAAAAAGTAATGTTTACGAATTTTGGTGAAACTTACCTTTTTATTCCCGAACACGCTCTAATACTTTGGCTCAAAATATTTATTTTTACTCATTAATCCAAAATGGAACTAAAATAATAAGTGTACGTAAGAAATAATACGTGGTTCATGTTTTGGAAGTCGGGTGGGGTCAAGATTGAATCACGTATTTACCGACTAGAAATGAAAATCTCCATGTTTCCATCTCGGTCCCGCCTGACTTCAAAATCATGAAGCACATAATAAATTTTACTTTTTAGTTCCATTTCGATTTTGAACTCGGTTTTATTTTTAGTTTAAAAATATTTTTTATTTCATCCATTTAAGTCATAACTAGTTACATCGTCCAAGAAAACAACAAAAAATGCCCATTAAATAGAAACTACGGGGTCAAACTAAATATTGTTTTTATAGTATCTCCCATCGAACAATAAAATAATCAGTCACATCGGATCAGAAATCTTGAATTAATCGGTGTACATATAAGCAAAGTATTGTGAAAATTACATCGTCCAAGTAACAAAAATGCTCAAAAAATAAAAACTACTGAACCAAACTGGATTAAATTTTTATAGGACCAAATGGCAACTATTTCGCATCGATCGAAAAAAGAATCACGTCAATCGGATCAGTAATCTCGGAAGGGGATACCTCTGATGCCTAAAAGCATCCCCAAGTTGAGTGGGTCTGTTTAAGCCGAACACTCACTATACTGGTGGGGTCGCGGAAGTATTCTGCAGGTTCCCGTGACCTCACCCACTACTTTGCCCTAGCCGGGTGGGGTACCGCCTACTGGTGAATCTTCAACCCGACGAGATCACGACGCTTTGGTGAGATCACCCCTCATCTCATTTGGTGAGCTGATCCTTTGCTAATTCACTCCTAATAAGGAATTCAAGTGAATCTCTAGACCCAGCGGTTTGGGCTATGCGTTGATATATCATATATCAATCATTCACTCAGTCTGTTTCTTCTTTTGTATATTATATCTTCTGTTATAGATTTAGGTACCTACTACTAAAAATCTCTATTTTAGTAGTAGGTATTACTAATTTCTTCTGTGTATGGGCTTGCCTTTGACTACTACTTATTTTGTAATATAAAGGGCAGGGCCACATGTTATTCATTGTGGGATAGATGGGATTTGTGTTATTCAGTTTTTCCATGCCCAAAACTATGTAGCTCTTTAGCGTGTAAATAGTGCAATCAAGCAATCTTTATATGATCTCCTTAATTTGACATCTAAAAGCGTTCGCAAAGAAAAACTTAGATACCTAAATAAAAAATGCAAGCAAAGCTCTTTACTTCACAATAATGTAACCTATCCACCTATGACCGACATGTTATTTTTGGACATATCCCAACACGCTAGTTTCTGTTAAAAACACAGCATAGCGCAGCAAAGCTCTATGTTGATTGGTCATCCTAACCCTGGGTACGTCACTGTTTTTTTAATATACGTTTATAAAGTTCTGTTGTGGTTCGATTATCTCTTTGACGCAAAGGCACACAGCTAACGTGATAGTAGATAAAATAACAAGTCCTATGTTAGATCGCCGCCAAATATTTGTTTTATCCTATTAAACTCCAAGTGAGTTTACACTATTGTAATCATTGTATCAGTTAAAAATAGCGAGTTAGCTATCTTCTTCAGTCAGAAAAATGAAATACATTAAAACCAGCTTAAGACGATATGCGGGATAGGGGAAAAAACGTAATACATATTAATATTTATTCTATTATTATAATATATTCTTTTCTATATATTATATTCTATTATTATTTCGAATGTATTGTAAGTATTGAGGTAATAAAGGTACAATATTTAAGAATGATGTACGTTATAAAAAATAGTTTATTACTTATTACGTTATTTAAAATAATCACTTATTTTAGTTTCACAAAAAGATTTCGAGGCATTAGCAATTACAAGATTTTCAACATAATTTAATTTTTCAATGCGTCTTCAAAGAAGTTACACAGCGGCAGCATAATCACTTAGGGCCTCTTCTTGTGTGTTATCAAGAAGTAATATGTGTAGTACGTATTGGCGATTTAGGCGTATTAAACGGGATGACGAATCGTATTAATCATTAAGTAATGTATGAAAACATGTCTCAAGTTAGAGAGACTGACGTAAAATGGCGTATTATACGAGAAATCCTATTAAGCGTGATCGTATTAAACGGGTTCTACTGGTTCTACTGTATAATATCGATCGATTTGGCAATTGCGGGCCAAGTTAATTAAAAATTATTTGCTGAGCACTTACCAACTTATTTACTTAAGAACTTTGTAACACAATAGACATTTCGAAAACTATTCATTTAAAGCGGATAAAAATTGTTAAATGTTTGTAAAACTAATTATTACACTTGTCATAGAACAAGATAATTGCTCATTACTTATTTCATATTTTAAAACAAAATATTTTATATTGTATATTTATAAGTACTATACACAGTTACAGTATTGTAGTAGCAGGAACGTATAACGGCAACTTAAAAATATAACACAGGCAACCAGTTAATGTCACACACACTGCTGCTCTGAAAATATTTAGTTACTAATTTCTTTGCAAAATTCACACTCATACTAAAGTAATGATTAGTCCAATATGCTCATATCATTGTATTATCAATAGATAATGTGTACGTACGCGAAAGATAAGCTTTTGAAATAAAACGTACATTAGAAAATACCGGTCGGATGAGTACCTAAATACACTTACATGGATGATTATTTTTTAAATACCGGCAAGTGTTTGTCAGAAGTATGCAGAGACTTGACCAAAATTAACTAATAGCTACAGTGGCGGCGCTAGACCACATGTGGACGTCGGCAACATCAAGTTCGCGAGGCCTATTTTAATTCGCAATAAAAAACCGTTAAATTAAGTGAGCCAAATTATAAAATAACGTATGAGTAAACGATTTTTATTGTTGATAATCAAATGATGACAAAAAATAATTACAAACATAGAAATTTAATTACAAAAATAGTGTTGTCAGACAGACGATTCTGAATACCCGTATAGTACTACTCGCTTCCATCACGCACGTGTTCGAAAATAATAAAAGTCATTATCATCTGCTTAGCTTTTTCCCCGAATTGTTCGGGGTCGGCTCCCTAAGCCAGGCCAGGAAAAACGAAAATAAATAGGTAACTTGTAAAAATTTTTGCGAGGCCCCCTCAGGCGCGAGGCCGTCGGCGGTAGCCGACGTCGCCGACGCCTAGCGCCGCCACTGAATAGCTATGCCAAATAACACTTTTCTAGATGTATTTCTGTATTTCAAGAGTTTCCAAATATATAAAAATTGAAAGTATTCAAAGACTATTTATCAACAGCTTTAACGAATGTTAGCTATTGTCCCTAACTGTACTTTTGATCAAACACTCAATTCCTTATTTTTAGTCCCAACTTACCACTCAAAATAATTATTAAACAGAGGTGTCATTCGGGACCACCAGCTTCGGTCCAAAATGCCGCCTCAAAAATAATTATGAATTTAAAAGGGGCTTTCGGGACCGCGGTCCTGGTCGCATATGACTACCGACACTTGAGTTCTAATAACATCTACCTACATACAAAATTGCCATGAATATCAGTAATTCACGCTATAAAAGCGTCGCCATGTTTTGGATATAGGATTTTTATAATTTTTATTTTTTAAGCATGCTTATCTGCTTGATGTTTAAATCTAAAGTAATTATAACTAGAAAAAAATCCACGGGGACCAGGCAGTCCCGTCTGCTGCCTGGTCAGCGTGGATTTTTTTCTAGTTATAATTTCTTTAGATATAGGATTTATGTTTGATTTGGTCCGCGGGAAAATTTTATGTCCTGCTGGGCTGGGATATCTATTCAAAATATCTACTGATGGCAAAATATGCTATTCTCGTGGAATTTCGATATTCCAATGATATTACATTCGTTCACTGACGAATGCGTTCCGTTTTTATCGATTAAGTTAACATCACAGTCGATACAAAATTAAAATAAATTAAAGCAGTATTTTAGCAAAAAAATATATATTTTATATTGTATGAATGCTATTCATATTAAACACGAGTACATATTTTTGAGTATAAGAAATTGAGATTTTTTGGGGAAAAAGTTGAGAAACTTTTCCTAAATTGTATGCGTATAGAATTTCAACGTTAAGTATAATGAAACGTCAATAAATAAACGTCATACATTACTTTATTCATAGATGAATGATTGGTCTGAGTGAAGCGAGACCAATCATTTATCTATGACTTTATTTGTCACTGTAAACCAAAGAGTACTTTTTATATATGGAAACTGTAAACATAAGTGGGATTTTTTGAAACTTATAATTTCTCTAGTTTAATTCACCATAGCAAAAACTGAAAATTTCCGTAAAATAAATAATAGGTAAAAAAAGTGAAAATGTCATGACTGACAAGCCAAGATGCATAGATATATAAATGTCGAAGGCTCTTTACTAGTCGATGTATGTCTACTGATCATCCGTAGATATATATCTATTGCGACATGGTGAGAATAGGGAAAATGGTTTTCCTTCGATAAAAGCCAGTTCATTCGATGTATATCGAAGGTGATATAATATCTACGCCGCGAGAATGTTCTTTTGGAAAAGTTGGCACTTCATCACGTCGCACCAGGCACACTTTTCTTTTCCACACTCGCTCCACTAATTATGCTCAAAATGAGCCACTCACACGATTATCCAATGACTTAAACATTTTAATGTCGTTGATACTTTCATGAGGACAAAACGTACCTTTAGGCAGTCCATTGTGCCGCTCCTAACCTAAGTAGGTAATGAATGGCAGAGAAAAAGATCATTTAATTTCGTGTTTTGTTGGATTGATTAACCATATTTTTCCAAAATAATAAGAAGTTTAGTGATTGTATGTATATTTTGTTGCTTCGTTATATGTTAGAGTCTGTGCGGAAAGAGCATGGGCGTGGCGGAAAACGGAACTAACATTAAGATTTTTATTTAGCAATCAAACCCAGCAATCTGTAAAACGTCAAAGTTTTGTATTGCTACGGATTTGTTTGTTGTTGTCATTTCTTACGATTTTTTGTATTTAATCATCTCTACAGCGCCCTCCAATCTAAATCCCATTCTCTTTCCGCACAGACTCTACACACATTGTATGCATGTTGCTTTATACAGGGTGTTTCAAAAGTCCGAAATAAAAGTTAAGAGTGTTGTAATTAATTAATATAGTTCTTTATAAAGAAAAGAATTACCTACGAAAGTTTGACGCCTTTCAGACCACTTTTATATTTTGCTTAATTTAATAAAAATATTGTTTTACACCAGCCGTTTGAATCGACACCAGTGTATAAGTAATCACATGCACGTGTCCTACGGTTGTGTTTATAGTTTCTTATAATAATGTAGACTGGTACTTATATATTTATTTATTTCTATTTTGCAACCGAGTATCCATATGTGGTTGTAGGTAGGTGTGTAGCATGACTATGCTCTCATGAAAGTCTCTTCGGCGGTGTCGTGTGAGGCAGGTCGTTGCGTTACCTAAAAATGGTTGAGCGAAGCGATGGCTGGTTCATGCGTCATTCTCGTGAACGGGTGCTGCCAGTGGCTATAAGTCTGCTCTTGCTACATTGGGTACTATTAATCGTTGTATTTAACTTTAATCGTACATTTTTTGTATGCCTAAACAGTAGGACACAGCATTCCTAAACTTTGTTAAATCAGATTTTTTTATTTTTTATTTTATAGTCATAATTTTAATATCGTTTACATTTTATAATGGACAGTGACTTCATGACTTATCGCATATTGAAGTAATTTTTCAATTTGACGACTCTGTATATAATACAGGTTGAAAAAAAACAGCCCTTGTTGAGTTTCTTGCCGGTTCTTCTCAGTACAAGGTCTCCCGCCCCGTAGATTTGCGAACCGATGGCGTAGCTTTTCGACATTCACAAGTGCTTGTAACATCCTAGACTGAATAAACGATTTTGAATCAAGATTTTTTTTTGAGTGTGTGCGATGGACCGATACCGGTGGCGATGGACCATAAGCGTTCGCACTGGGCCCAGTGCAGATTGGTGGGTAGAATACTTTTATGAAGTGAAACTTCTTTAGGCACGCTTGACTTGGGGGTAAACTGGCGAATTGTGTTACGATTAGTGTCAACGGTGACTCATTGGTTAACAATGAACCATAACGGTCACAAAATACATGAATCTAGTGCTTGGTGGGTGATAGTGGACCCAGTGCGGATTAGTAGATGATAACAGACCTAGCGCGGATTAGTGGGTGATAAGGGCCCCAGTGCGGATTGGTGGATGGTAACGGACCCAGCGCGGATTGGTGCGTGATAACAGACCCAGCGCGGATTTTGTGGGTGATAACGGACCCAGTGCAGATTGGATGGTAACGGACTCAGTACGGATTGGTGGGTGATAACGGACCCAGGGCGGATTTTACTTCAGTCGTGTGTTCTCTTTAATGGATTAGGGAGATTGGGCCGTGGCTGGTCACGCAGGCCCAGTGCAGATTAGTGGACGATATGATGTTATATAATTAGTTTTTCAATAAAAGTTTTTATTTTTAGTAGGTTTTATTACGGTATGAAGATTGATAGTTGAAAGAAAAGTGGATTACTCACCTTGCTAAAGTCAGTAATTAATGCTCTCGTGTTGATTTACTATTCTATTGGGACAACACTCGTGCATTAATTACTCACTTTGCGCTCGCTGCAACAATTTACTATAAACTAGCAAACCAGTGAACCAAATGTTCACCAAAACCTGATTTAAAAAAAAATGTATTTAATTAATTGAGAACTTCGGAGATTTTGTGTGGTTTCGTTTGAAATTCGTGATTTCTCGAAAACCGGAAGTGCCACGTTACTCAAATCCGGTTTGTAGTTTTATCAGATTATTCTTAACTTATAACTTAAATATTCTCTTTATCTATCTCTTACGGTTTGACCGCTGAAACAGCACCACAGACGGACGGACTTGTCTAATAGATAAGAGATACTTTTAATAAAAAGAACTTATTTCATTCCACTATAAATCCATACATAATATTAAAATGGTTCAGTGTGTATGTCTGCTTGTTACCTCTTAACGCATATACCACTGAACCGATTAAGAAGAAATTAAGTATAAAAATAATTTGTCCCGGTCCGGTAAAGGACATAGGATAAGGTAATTTGTATTCAGGAAATCAACCTTTAAGGGGGTGAAAAGTTGAGTGGAAGTGGACATCTGCTAGTTAAGAAATACTTCTTGTCCTTTGCAGAAATCTAAAGTGCATTTAGGCGCTTTGCAGACGACGGGGTGTTGAACATGTATATGCTCTCTTGCATTAGCATTAAGTCCATGGTTTATGTTGTGTAGCCATAGACTACTTTTTATATAGATGTATTGTCTCTGCCCTAATCGTTCTCTTGGAAAAATGTCGTCATGTAGGGATTTTGCTGTTGCATTTAGATCGCTTGCTATCCATGTTAATATTGTTTAATTTGCATCGTATAGTGTTAAATATTACCGATTCATATTTCTTGCAAAGTGTAACATTTGTATTTGAGAATACAAGCGTATACTTTGAAAAGTGTCTGCGTTTCAATTGTCGCCGCCGCCACCACCTCCTCCAGAACGAATTGCTTTTATGCCTTTGTGGATTTTGACGTTGTCCTTCACCACTGCCAGCTCTCACTGCTTTTACAGGTTATGACCCCAGTCCCAAACCTGGTGGGGAGCACGGACACAACCAAGAAAGGTACAGCCACGTGTGCATTTCTGTTCTTCATAGTTGTGACGAATTTTACTCTATTGAGCGGCAGTTTTCAGTATATTATCATGCCTGATGAACAATCAAATGCCACGGGATTTTTGAATGCAGGATTCCAATTTGAGAAATTGACTGGAGTGGCTAACTATTTGCAATGGAAGTTTTGTATGAAAAATATTTTAACACTTGAGGGAATTTGGTCATGTGTTACTACCAGTCCTGTTATTGATGAAAATAAGGATGCACGAGCATTGGCACGGATATGCTTGTCTGTTCAGCCATCTTGTTATCAGTATGTGCGTGGCACTGTTACAGCAAAAGCAGCTTGGGATACATTAGCAAGTGTTTTTGAAGATAAGGGCCTATACAGACGCGTCCTTTTATTACGGAAACTTCACAACATTGCTTACAACCAATTTACATGCATGACGGATTACATTGAGTCGGTGATGACTCTCTCGCAGCAATTGGCTGATATTGGACGTACTATTGAGGATAATGAAATCGCTGAATTGCTACTCAGTGGTCTTCCAGAAGAATATGATCATGTAGTATCAAGTCTGGAGACAGCAAACATTACAACATTGCTCACAAGCGAGCTTGTACGAAGCCGTTTACTTCAAGAAGAGTTCCGCAAAACCAATAATAGCAATGGACTGGATGTTGCCAATAAGGCTTTTGTTTCAAAGGAGAAAAAGAGGATTATTTGCCATTATTGCAAGAAATCTGGACATATGCAATCAAAGTGTTACAAGCGCATGAAGGATGCGCCTTGCAAAACTTGAAGACTGGTATGTGGACTCTGGATGCTCAACACATATCGCACGCTTAAAGAAATACTGACTAATAAGTACTTAAGACATACAGACAAAAAGTTGTCCTAAAGCCATCTATATTATTCTATTCACATAGCTTCATAAATATCGCTGTCATTAACACCTTTCTTTAAAATTAGACACATACTTAGTAAACAAAAAAATGTGTAAACACCTCAATATTGTACGTTTTTTTTTTTTAGATTTTTGTTGTGGGCCCCCGTTTCCGCACGTAGACTCATAATTGGTCCATTGTGCGTGCAGGGTTGATTGGGCTAGCTAGCTCAGCCAGCCCAGCTCCTTCCAGAAGCGCAGTAGTCTCCTGGGACTCTCACAGGCTTCTAGGAGCGTCCTCGGCGTCCCAAGGATTGATGCCCGGTGTTCTGCCACACTCATGCACTCCAGGATCACATGAGCGGCCGTTTCATCTGCTTCTAGACATCCTCTGCACAGAGAACTATCTGTAACACGTATGGTTAGTAAATGCTTATTTAGCAGGCAATGCCCTGTTATAGTGCCCAGCATTACTCGGAGATCAATTCGGTTAAGATTTAGTAGTTTTCTAGTTAGTCTTGGGTTGAGGCTAGGGAAGATAGCCTTAGATTGCCTGCAGCCCTCGGTGTTGGCCCAGCGGGTGTTATGGCTCTGTATGGTTTGCTGGCGCACCCATGTACGAATTTGGTTAAAGGGTAACGGCAGGAGCGGCTCAGGGCCTTGCACTATATGTGCTGATCCCCTTTTAGCCAGTACATCGGCTGCGTCATTCCCCATAGAGCCGCTGTGTCCCTTGATCCATTGGAGGATAACCTTGTTCTCTCTTGCTATTCGCTCCAATGTTAGGTGACATTCGTATACTAGCCCAGACGTTTTGCTGTTACTGTCTAGGGCTCTTAGGACAGCCATACTATCAGATATTATGCGTATATTATAGTTCGTGACTTTCCTGTTGATGACGGCGGTGGCGGCCTGAGTAATAGCTATACATTCACATTGGAATATTGAGCTGTGAGTACCCAGTGCGGTTGATATATGGATGTTAAGGTCTAGGGAGAATACTCCAGCGCCTGATCCGGATCCTGATATTTTGGATCCGTCAGTGTATATGCGCATTTCGTCTGTGCCGGACCAGTCCTTGTTGGCTTCCTGTAGTTCTATTTGATATTTCTTATCAAATGTGTGTATAGTCGGGATTTTGTCACAGCGGGCTATTACAAGGGGTTGGTGTTGTATAGCCCTTACCAAAATCTTGGAGTGAGGTCCCTGGTATCCTGTCCATAGGCCCAGATGGTACATTCTTAGCGCTGCCATTGTTGCTTCTTGCTGTATGAACAGATCAAGTGGCAATAGGTCTAGCGCTATTTCTAGGGCGTTTGTCGGTGTGGATTTCATGCAGCCTGTAATTGCTGAACATGCAAGTCTTTGAAAACGCTGCAGTTTGTTTTTAACGGTGGTTAGTTTGGTTCTAGGCCACCAAACTATTGCACCGTAGGTGATGAGTGGTCTGATTATGGTTGTGTAAAGCCATTTTGTGATTTTTGGTGCTAGACCCCAGGTTTTACCGAGTAGTCGTTTGCACTGCCAAAATGTGATGCAGGCTTTGTTTATCTTATGGTCTAGGTGACTGTTCCATGTCAACTTATGGTCAAGGATTATGCCTAGATATTTGACCTCGTTAGACAGTGACAGTTCCGTGTTGAATAACTTGGGTAATTTAACAGTATCCAAATTACGTTTCTTTGTGAACATGACCATCTCTGTTTTGGTCGGATTCACCGATAGTTGATGTTTAATACACCAGTTTTCGACTAGTTTGAGAGCATTGCTCATTAAGTTGCACAGCACATTCTGGAATGGCCCGCTTATGAGAATCACTATGTCGTCTGCATAGCCTACTGTGTGGTAGTTGCGTTGATTGAGCTGGCAGATTAATTCATCCACCACAATGTTCCACAAGAGAGGAGACAGGACTCCTCCCTGTGGGCAACCCCGAGCCACTACGGCTCTCTTCGTAGTGTTCACAGTCACTTGTACTGCCCTATATTTGAGCATGTTGTTGATCCATCCCGCAGTTGTGGAGTCAACGCCATGTCTCACAAGTGCTTGGCTAATGCTGGTAAAGTTAGTTTTGTCGAAGGCGCCTTCAATATCTATGAAGACTCCCAACGTTGATTGTTTTGGTAATAGTCCGCTTTCTATTTGCTTGATTACGTTATGTAGAGCGGAGTCAGTGGATTTGCCCATGCTGTAGGCATGTTGATTTGCATGTAGTGGTACTCGCTGTAAGGCATCATCCCTCAGATCTCTGTCACACATCCTCTCCAGTACCTTTAGGAGAAACGATGTGAGACTTATTGGTCTGTATGCCTTAGGTTGCGTGTAGTCACTTTTGCCTGGTTTTGGTATGAAGATGACTTTCACCTCTCTCCATTTGGTGGGTATGTACCGATAAGCCAGGCATCCCGTATAGATACGTAGAAGATGGTCGAGTATCGACTCACTACACCATTGTAGTAGGCCTGGAAAAACGCCATCCAGTCCTGCTGCTTTAAATGGGAGAAAGCTTTTGATGGCCCATGTTAATGTGTTGGGTTTTATGATTTTGTGTGCAGTTGCCCAGTCAGCTGATTCCGGATTTGCAAATGTTTCATCTTCCCATTCTTGGTTGTCTTTAGTGTTACAGCCTGGGAAGTGAGTCTGCATCAGTACTTCACAGGTTTCAGCGTCGGTTTTTGTATAGGTGTTATCGGCTTTTTTGAGTGAACCTAAGTTGCGTTCAGGGTCGCTGCTTAGGATTTTCTTCACTCTTGCAGCTTGATTGTTGTCTTGGATGTCGCAGCAGAAGCGCTTCCAGCATTCAGCTTTCCTGAATCGGATGCACTTCTTGTACCGCGACTGTGCCTCCTTGTAGCGAATCCAATCGTGTTCTAGTCTGGTGTTTTTAGCTCTGTTGAACATTTTCCTTACCTTGTGTCGCAATTTAGTTAGTTCAGGACCCCACCAGTTGTGTTTACTTTTAGCTGTTGAGCGTTGCTGTGTGAGTGGGCAGGATTGTTCATAACAGACGATTTAGCTTGATGTTAGATTACTTACGTGTGTGTCTATTTTCATAGGGTTATTATAAACCTCTGGTAAATGGAGACACTTCAGGCTGGCCGTAGCTAGTAAGCTAAATTTTTTGCGGTCAGTCTTACGTGGAATTCGTCGTGGGTCTGGTGGTTTAGTGTTCATGTGAAGGTGGAACCTAATCCATCTATGATCCGAGCAAGATGCTTCGTCGGATACATGCCAATTAGTGATGAATTGGGCAATTCTCTCACTAGTGAGGGTTAGGTCGATAATTGTCTGGGCCCTTGATGTTACAAAAGGGGGTTCAGAGCCTCTGTTGTTAAGTTTTAGATTTGTCGAGAATAAGTAGGTTGAAAACTTCTCACCTCTGGTGTTGGTGTCGTTGCTGCCCCATAGTGTGTGATGTGCGTTGGAGTCAGCAGCGATGATTATCTCCAGTCCTTCTTGCTCGCAGTGTGTCACCAGCCTTTCGAGCTCCGGCATAGGGATGTCAGCGTCGCCCGGACAGTAGGCGGACGCTATAATCACCTCGGGAAGGCTAGGTGTGTCACTGAGGAGCCTGATTACAGTCAGGTCTCTGGAACAGAACTCGGTAATTAATACGGTTTTAACATGTTTAGGAGTAAAAATGCATGTTCGTGGTTTACTTACGGTGGTGTTCAGAAGTAATTTGCCTCCGATGTTTGACAGACCACATATCCTCTCACCTCTTATCCACGGTTCCTGGATGAGGGCTATGGTCTCGGTGTTGGTCTCCAGCACACGCCGAAGATTTGACGTGGCTGTTTGGCTGTGCTGGAGATTCGTTTGGATGATTTTAAAGAGGGGGGCTGGGTTGTCGTTCGTCATTTTGACGACTGGAACATCCCGCTCTCTCTTCCTCTTCTTTCGCCTTCTCCCCTTCAATCCACCAGTCCATACGTCCAGTACCCTCCTCCTCCGTACTGGACTGTCGGGCCGGTGGCGAGTTATAGGCCGGTGTTGTTGTTGTCGTCGTCGCCGTCACTTTCGGTAGGTTCGACGTAGTGGCTGGTGGATGTGGCTCACTCGGTGTCGTGGTGGGTTTGTCGGCGGATCCCGTCGAGAAATGGACGTAGATCGACCCGAGCTTGTATGCTACGCGTCGGTCTCTTGCCAGGAGTTTGGCTACATCATCCTGGGGAATACCCACCAGTATGAATAGCTCCTCCTTCTCCTTCGTCTTCACGGCATGGTACAGGGCCCACTGGTTTACGTTGTACCACGGGTTTTGGGCGGCCAGCCTTAGCCTTAGTTGGTCAAGGCTTTCGCCCTTATAGCGTGGTACGATGATTGAGGCCTTCACCCTCTTAGGGATTTCGGATTGACGTTTAACCGTCAACACGGTTCCCGAGAGGGGAGGCCGGATGTTCTGGACTGTTTGGCGCAGCCATTCCAGCGAAAAGTCGTCCTCGCACCATAGTTTGAGGACGCCTTCCGTCCAGAAGGCTTTGCCACGGAAAGCAGGTGAACGAGTCGCCGTGGTGGATGGCTTGTAGATCTGTTCATCCAGGGCGTCTTCGATGTCCTCCTCGATTTTGGTAGCCTGTGCCTCGGTTAGGTCCTGGAAAGGCTCCATCATTACGGCGACGCAGAGGTCATTGGCCTTCAATGCGTCTGCGTAATTCACGGCGGAGCTTTTCGGACCTGTTCTGGGCCTTTTGGTGTCCCCTCTGGGTGATATGGTGTCGTCGGGACGTCCTCGCTTTGCTGGTTTAGAGCTGGACTTCTTTGGCCAATTGTTTCTGGCCTGTCCCGACCGTTTGCCACGGGGTCGTGTCAGTTCGCTGCTCGAGAGCGCATCGTCCGGAGTCGGAAGTGCTTTTTCAACAGGTTCCGCACCAGCGGGCCGGTTTGCACCAGTCGCACTAGCGGGTTCCTTATCTACTCCGGCAGCGTGAGTCCTTGCGGGCTCTTCAGCGGCCTCTGGCTGCTTACTCCCTCCAACCCCTGACGCGCGCATCTGTCTCGCCATAAAGCGCGCTTTCGCGCGGCGTTTATTGCGGGCTTCCTTTGCCGATGGTACATCAGCCAAGGGCGCCCTCGGCGGTGGCAGTGATCTGTTGGTGGTTTTCACGGGCGGTTTGCCAGAGTCCTTTCTACTTCGGACCTCCACGTTCCAGGACGCAACCCCTTTCGGGGCAACATCAGGGATTGCGGCACCGATAGCAGACAGGTCCATGACCTCCCGCCTCGTGACGGTGTTTGTGTCACTATGTATAGCCTGCGCATCTGAAGATGCAGCGGGCTTAGGCGCATCCGAAGATGCGACCATGTGTGGGTGTTGGTGTTTAGCCTGCGCTTCCGAAGATGCAGCGGGCTTTGGCGCATCCGAGGACGCTGCCGTGTTTGGGTGTGTAGCCTGCGCTTCCGAAGATGCAGCGGGCTTGGTGGTTTTGTTCATATGTTTAGAGTTTAAGATATCCATATGTGTTGGTTGTTCGTCTTCATTCCCAGCGGCTCTCCACCCTCCCTGGAGCCCGCAAAGTGGGGACGTTGCACACAATGTCGTGTGCAGACGCCAGAGATACCCTGGGAATATAGGTCTCCAGCCCCGTGGGTTGACAGTTGACCAGTCTTGGTTGTCCACACTGTTGTATGGATCCGCGACCGGGCCAAACGCTCCCAGCGGTTCAGAGACCTCGCCTGACTTCCTTTTAACGGGAAGGTCATAGCCGATTGACCCTGGTTGGCTAGTTCCAAGGCCTCCCGTTTAGGAAGAAATCAGGGCCAAAGAGGTGTGTTACTGTGGTGGTTACCTACAGCTCAACCTCCAGGTTCCCTTCATCCCTCCGCACGGGTCTCCACGCACGGCAAACACGCGGGTGGTCGGTTGAAACCTGCCATCCTGGTTTTTTGGATGACCGGCCCATGTCGGCGTGACCACAAACGTCGATAATGTTATGAAAAATGCGTCAGGTAGTTTCGGTTGCATTGCTCATCAAAAGGATGAGCAATGCTTAACGGGGTGGCAACCACGGGAAGGATGACTACCTGGCTTGCCTTAGGGATCTACACGACTGTTGCGCTCTCCCCTAAAGCCCTTCGCCTAATCACACGCCAGAAGGGTGTGTGAAAAAGGGGCACGCTTAAACCAACCCTGACTAAAGGAAAGTTTTACTGGTGTTAAGCTTACCCCCACCCCAAATTTATATTGTACGTTATTCAACGTTGAACGAAGTACTAATAGGTCAGTATTCCTTTAAGCGTGCGGTATGTGTAATGACAGAAGTAAATTTATGAACTTTAAACAGTGCTTAAATAGAAGTGTAGCTGTAGCAAATAATCAAAAACTCAAATGCTTGGGTTATGACGATATTAAGTTAGAAACGAATGATAATATGGTAAGAATTATTAAAAATGTTTTATATGTACCTCAATTGTCCTGTAATCTATTGTCAGTTAGTGGATTAACTGAAAAAGGTCTCATTGTATGTTTTAGTAATAATGGTTGTGTTATTTATGACTCAAGTTGTAAAATTTTTGGTAACCCTTTGTGTGAAGCCTCTAAGTGTAAAGGTATGTATAAGTTGGATGTTAAGTGTGTGTCTGGTAAGTCTTTGTCAAACGAGGACTCGCTGTCTCTGTGTGATAGACAGAGATCATTGAGTGCTATGGTCGCTGCTTCGGTGCCTGTTGAATTATGGCATAAAAGATTGGGACACTTGAACTATAAAGGTATGTGTACTCTTAAGGGTGGTGGTGCTAAAGGTATTCTGTTTCAGGCTGACAACAAGGCTCTGAAGGAATGCGTTACCTGTCTAGAGGGAAAGATGTCTGCGCAACCTTACCCGGCAAGCGAGGCATGTCGTGCCAGCCAACCATTAGAGCTTGTACACTCAGATGTTTGTGGCCCAATGCAAAAATGCAGCTTTGGAGGGGCAAAGTACTTTGTTACGTTTACGGATGACCACAGCAGGATGACGTTTGGATACATGATGAGAAATAAATCTGAGGTAATGTCACATTTTATAACTTTTAAATGCTTAGTAGAAAAACAATTGGGTTTACCTATTAAAAGGCTTCGATCAGACAATGGTAGTGAATATTGCAATGCGAAATTCTCTGCATACTTGAAAGATAATGGGATTATTCATCAAACCAGTGTGGTGTACTGTCCCCAGCAAAATGGTATCTCTGTAAGAGTTAACAGGACTATCATGGAGAAGGCTAGATGTATGATGTTGGGAGCAGGCCTCTGAACAGTATTGGGGAGAAGCTGTAATGGCTGCTATTTATTTAAAGAATAGGTGTCCCACTGCTGCTCTTTCAGGGCAGACTCCAGTGACATTGTGGACCGGATCTGTACCAGATCTTAGTCATTTACATGTCTTTGGATGCATTGCCTATGCTCTTGTGCCTGATCAGAAATGTCGCAAGTTAGATGCCAAAAGTAAGAAATATATTTTTGTGGGGTATAGCGAAACCTCTAAGGGTTATAGATTGATGGATCCTTTGAATCCCAAAAATGTTATAATAGGGAGAAATTTAGTATTTTTAGAAAATTGCTTTTATTATAAGGACAAAGATAGTAACTGTGATACTAGTGATAGTTTATTGTTTTATGAATTTGATAATAATGATAACAATAATATTGATTGTAGTGATAATAATGCAATTTCTAGTCAAAATAATATTGTAAATGATTTTTTACTGAATTCTAGTCCTAGTGTACCGAATTCTAGTAGTAATCATAGTAATGTGGAGTTATGCACTGATGAAAAACAAAATAGTCTTGATGGATCTAATGATTCTTTTGTATATTCAGGAGAGGCAGATGAGATCTTCATGGATTGTGTTGAGGACAAGACCGAGACGCAGTCAACTACTTTGCCAGAGCGCGACGCGCACTATGAGTGTGTAATGTCTTCGCCCGACGTGCCAGTTGGAGGGGAAGGTATTCCTGCTTCTGTAGGCAATGTCAGTCAGCGACCTGTTCGATCTACTCGTTGTAACATGTCCTCAAGGTATAGAGATTATGATTTTGATTTTTTGCTCATGGTGCATGGAGCATCTCCACTTGATGAACCTCAAACTTATGAGGAAGCCACTACATGCACGGAAAGTGATGAATGGCAAGCTGCTATAAAGGAAGAGTTCGACTCTCTTCTAGCAAATAAAGTTTGGCGATTGGTGGATCGACCAACTGACAAACATGTGGTAAAATGTAAATGGGTCTATAAGAGAAAACACGATTCTTCGGGTAAGTATGATAAATATAAGGCTCGATTGGTTGCCAAAGGTTTCACACAAACCAAAGGTATTGACTATTGCGAGACCTTTTCACCCGTTGTTCGGCACTCTACTTTGCGATTATTGTTCTCTCTCGCAAACGAATATGATCTACAGATAGACCATATTGATATTAATACCGCATTTTTAAATGGTGAACTAAAAGAGACCATTTACATGGAACAACCTCCTGGCTTTGGCGTTGGGGATGACAGAGTGTGTTTGTTGTTAAAAGGCATTTATGGGCTTAAACAAGCCAGTAGGATTTGGAACCAAAAAGTACATACTTTGTTATCTAACAATGGCTATAGTCAAAGCAAATGTGAACCATGTGTGTATATTAAGAAATATAATAATAATAATTTAATAATGGTGGCACTGTATGTCGACGATTTTTATGTTTTTTACTCTGGTAAAAATGATTTGTTACCATTATCAGAAAGTAATTTTAATGTTAAGAATTTGGGCGAATTAAGAAATTGTTTAGGCATTAGAATTACTAGAGACAAATCAAAAGGTATTCTAAAAATAGACCAGTCAGAGTATATTAAGAAACTCCTTATTCGCTTTGGTATAGAGAATTGCAAACCAGTTGCAACTCCCATGCCTGTAAATTGTAAGCTTGTAAAACCAGAGTCGGATTCTGTTTGTGATGAAAAATATCACTACAGGCAACTGATGGGGTATCTTATGTATTTATCTGTGTGTACTCGACCCGATATTTCATTTGCCTGTAGTAAATTAAGCCAGTTTAATACTCGCTTTGACATCACTCATTGGCAAGCAGCTAAAAGAATATTGCGTTATTTAGCAGGAACAATTCACTTCTCATTATGTTTTTATAAGAGTAGTAGTAAATTGAGTTTAATTGCTTTTACTGACGCAGACTGGGCCAATGATCCCAATGATAGAAAATCTTATACAGGTTTTCTTATAAAGCTAGGGCAAAATGTAATTAGCTGGGAATCTCGGAAACAACGTTGCGTTGCTCTCTCAAGCACAGAGTCTGAATATGTAGCGATAAGCGATGTGTGTAAGGAGATCTGCTTTGTTAAAAATTTCATGTCAGAAATATTGTGCATGAGCTTACAGATAGTTTTATATAATGATAATCAAAGCGCCCATAAATTATTACAACTTAAAGAGTACTGTCATAAGCGTACAAAACATATAGACTTAAGATACCATTATGTTAAGGAACTGGTACAGAATAATGTTGTGTCTATTATGTACTTAAGCACTGATAAAATGATAGCAGATGTACTCACGAAACCATTGTGTGCATGCTGCAGCATGCTGAGTTTGTGAAATGTATGAATGTAAAAGTTTTAAATTTGTAACTCATTGTTAATGCATGAAGAGATTGTAGTTTTTTTTTTTTTTTAAGCTCGTTTATTTATTACATTTTACATTTTAAGGTGCTGAATATAACATAATTGTAATATATAAGGGATTCGATATTTGTTAGAGTAGCCCCATCAGAATCCGAGGCCGCGTCGAGATGCAGCCAGGGAGGTCGAATGGGTGGGAAAGACAAGGAGAGGAGAGGACGGTTTAATAATAGTGAGAAGCGAAAGAATAGGAGAGGAAAGGAAACGAAACAGAAAATAAATAAAAGGTTTAAAGGATGGGATAAGAGTGTAAGGGTTAAACAATCGCATGATATACAGGCATTGACGAAATATATTCAATAATATTAAGTGTCTCACAGACAGACGCCACCCGCGGCTGCGGCCGGAGTCGTGGTGGTTACAGAAATACACATAGGAGAGGCCGCAGCCGCAGGCCCCGTCTGTTTGTGAGACACTTTAAACTTAATGATAAAATAAACAAAAGAAATTATAAAAAAAACATAAATAAGAAAATATAAAGTCACATGTTCATTAACAGTTATAGTTACATATTAAACAACAATAATAAACACAAACTTAACTAAATGAATGTACCTACCTAACAATTATGTATACACGCCGCATGCAACTCAAGGCGACGACTGCCGCTGTGTGCCGGGACTATCGGGATCATTGCTTGGTGGCCATGATAAAGGAATGGAGACGAAGGGACGAACTATAGGAGAATGTGCCTGCGGTTCAGGGGATAGTGTAGGTGCAGCAGGCCCTAAACGGCTGATGGATGGAATGGAAGAGGTAGAAGAGGTCGATGAAGAGGAATGAGAGAGTGAAACCAGGGAAGTTTCGTTGAATGCCTTAATGTTGTCATATATATAAGTGATAAAACGTACCACGGACTCAACCAGCCTACTGTGTCGACTGAGATCAGTATAGTTGAATGGGTTCTGGACCTTATTACCGCAGACAGCTACATGCGAGTGGCGCTGCGAGGCAAATCGCGGGCACTCGGTCAGAAGATGAATAGGGCTTTGTGGAGTAATGGAATCACAAGGGCAAGAATCCGTTGAAGTTATTAAGAATCTATGAAGGTAGGTTCTATGCGCACCATGGCCTGTAAGAAATTGTGAAAGTTGAAAAGAAGGTGTAGAGTGAGATCGGAAGTCTAGTATGTTCTGGAGGGAGGGAAACAAGTTTCTCGTATGGCTGCCCTGGGGAGCATTTCGGTAGCGCTATCATGTGTATAGTGAACTAATTATTGTGTAGAGTCCTTCTATTTAATGTGTAGAGTTTCACATGTATTGCGGGAGCATATAAGGGGAAGTGTTGAACATGTATACGCTTGCATTAGCATTAAGTCAATGGTTTATGTTGTGTAGCCATAGACTACTTTTTATATAGATGTATTGTCTCTGCCCTAATCGTTCTCTTGGAAAAATGTCGTCATGTAGGGATTTTGCTGTTGCATTTAGATCGCTTGCTATCCATGTTAATATTGTTTAATTTGCATCGTATAGTGTTAAATATTACCGATTCATATTCCTTGCAAAGTGTAATATTTATATTTGAGAATACAAGCGTATACTTTGAAAAGTGTCTGCGTTTCAATTGTCGCCGCCGCCACCACCTGCTCCAGAACGAATTGCTTTTATGCCTTTGTGGATTTTGACGTTGTCCTTCACCAATGCCAGCTCTCACTGCTTTTACACGGGGCGGGGCGGGCTTTTTGTCCGCGAAGCAATAAAAACCGCGTCTGCCCGTGATGGTGATTGTCGTGGAAGTGTGAGGGTGATAAAGTAACGAGATTTGTCTTCTATAATAAACAGGTTTATTGAGCACACAACGTCGGTCGGCCATGAACTTAACAAGAAGGTTTTTGTTAAAAAAAAAAAATGTTGCCACAGTGCAGATTATAATTAGGACTACTGAAAATACAAGTATGTTCAGAAACTTAATTTATATGTCGTTTATTTTTAACATTAACACCCTTCCTCGACTTTATAAATTAAGACTCTACTATTATAAACTATAATAAAGAAACACCATAAAAAAAATCTTTAACCTTTTTAACAAAAAATAATAACATTCTACCTGTTTATTGAAGTCCTATATAATTACACAATCTTGTGAATGTAATCTTACTTAAACCTTTAGTACACAAGTCTGCTAACCGTTGGTTGGATGGGATATATAACAAATCAACAATCTTATTATTTACCTTATCCCTAACAAAATGAAATTTTAAATCAATATGCTTTAGACGACGATGTTGTTCTGGGTTTTGAGCAACATGAAGGGCGGACTGATTGTCTATGTAAACCAAAAAACTATTGCAATCTAAACCTATTTCTTTTAACATTTCTCTAATCCAGCATCCTTCAGACACACATCTACCTAGAGCTACATACTCAGACTCGGTTGATGAAAGTGCAACACACTGTTGTTTGGAACTACTCCATGAAACTGTACTCCCATAAACTTTAAAAATATACCCTGACGTAGACTTTCTATCAGTTTTATCTCCTCCCCAATCTGCATCAGTATAGCCAATTATTGGTACATCACAATTTTTATAAATTAACTTATAGTCAATTGTACCTTTTATATAACGAAGTAACCTCTTTAACGCGCTCCATAATTCAGTACTTCCATTAGATTGGAATCTAGCCAAATAACTCAAAGTGAAACAAATATCTGGTCTTGTTCCAAGCATAGCATACATTAAGCTTCCAATTAATTGTCTGCACCTCTTGGTTAACTCATCATTTTGTGTTTGGTTTGACAAAGGTATTTCTAAGCATCCTGGTTCAATTGGTGTTGCGACTGGATTGCAGTCATTCATGTTGTACTTTATAAGGAGTTCCTGTAGATATTCTTTCTGATCTAATTCTATGTAATCTTCTTTTCTTTTTATGTTAATACCTAAATATTTAAAATTCTTTCCATTTCCTAATTCCTTCATTTGAAATTCTTTTTGTAGTGATTGCTTTAACCTTTTAATACTACTATTTTTCTCTCCTATTATTATAAGGTCGTCAACATATATTAATAAATATAGTTTCTCTTTCTTGCTGAAATATAAACAATAATCTGCTTTGCTTCTAGTTAATCCTTCCTTAACAACAAAATTATAAAATTTATTATTCCATTCTCTTGAGGACTTTTTTAAACCGTAGAGAGATTTTTGTAATTTTAGTATTTTATTATCATATTTAGTTCCATTTGGTAGTTTTATATATACCTCATCTGTTATGTCTCCATAAAGAAATGCGCTCTTAACATCCATCTGTGTAATATTTAAGTCAAACTTATTTGCTATAGCTAATAAAATTCGTAGAGTTGGTAATTTGGCTACTGGGGCATATATCTCGGAATGGTCAAAATGATCTTGCTGTTGAAACCCTCTAGCCACTAATCTGGCTTTATAGATATTTTCACCTTTATCTCCTTTCTTTATTTTAAATATCCATTTTCCGTCTATAATTCTTTTATTTACTGGTAATTCTGCTTCTGTCCAAGTGTTATTACTCTCTAATGCCTTTAGCTCTGTGTTGATTGCTTCTACCCATCTTTTCCTATTTTCTCCTGCTATTGCTTCCTCATAGGTTAACTCATGCTCACCCTGTACTATCAACGCTGTTTCATAGTCCTTTGTCCACTGAGGTTTCTTTATTTGTCTGCCACTTCTAGTTCTTCTTACTTCTGTGTTATCAGGTAATTCTTCTGTGTCTAGATATTCATCTTCTAAGTACTCTTCTATCATGTCTTCTTCACCTTCATGTACTGAACCTTCATCTTCTTCTATAGATTTATTTATACTTCTATCATAAGTTCTGGTTTCATCTCTTGCTTTATTTGTATCTTCATTATTTTCCCTTCCTGAATCTGTATTTCTTTCCTCTTCTCTTATATCTTCTCTATCATTCTGTATTCTCACGTCTTCTATAATATCTTTTTCTGTATGCATATTTATTTTATTTCTATTTTCTTCATAATCATCTATAGTGTAGTAATATTTATTTGCATTATCTGTAGTATTTTCTGTGTAGTCTATACATTTCTCTTTATTGATGAATATAATATCTCGGTATGTATTTACTTCATTACTTTCTGGAAACCAAACTCTGTAGCCCTTTGTGTCGATGCCATAGCCAACAAATATTCCTCTTTTACTCTTAGCATCCCACTTACGCCTCTTTTCTTTTGGTATATGTGTCCATGCTTCTGTTCCAAATACTCTTAAAAACTGTAAATCAAACTGTTTATTAAATATTAACTCATATGGTGTTTTTTCAGGTGTAGGTGATTTGCCTGTTCTATTTATAGTGAAGACTGCAGTGCTTAATGCTTCAGCCCACAGTTCCTTTGGAAGATTCTTTGCAAGAAGCAAAGTCCGTGCAGCTTCTACCACCGTTCTCATTTCCCGTTCTACACGACTATTTTGTTCAGGGGTATAGGGTACTGTTCTCTGGTGCGTTATACCTTTGACCTTTAAAAACTCTGTAATATTTCTGTTAATAAATTCTGTTCCATTATCTGACCTAATACTTTTAATCTTAAAACCCGTTAAATTGTAAAATAATGGTAAGAAATTTTTTATACATGCTGCTGTTTCCCATTTGTTCTTAATGAAATATAGCCATCTGTAATTACTATAGTCATCTTTCAATAATAAAAAGTATTGCGAACCACCTATTGACTTGCACTCCATTTTTCCACTTAAATCTATATGCACTAACTCACCTGGTTTATTAGCTCTATTAATACTGCTTTGAAAAGGTAATCTATGTTGCTTTCCTTTAATACATGGAATACATTTATCAGTTTGCCCTTCATATTTAACATTATGTTTATTCAAAATATCCTTTACATATTTATAGTTTTGATGAGCAAGTCTCTCATGCCAGTCCATTAAAGTAGAAGTCAAAGCTATATGAGACTGTTGATATTTAAATGCCATTAAAAATAAGTTCTCACATCTGTTTGCAATACAAGTAACCTCACCCTTAAATAATATTTGACAGTAATTCCGCTGTGAATTTATGTTCATTTATCAATTGCACATATGACTGAAAATAAATTTACTTTTAATTTTGGAACATACAAAACATTATACAAAATCGAAGATACATACTTATTACCATTATAAGCTAAAAGATTTATATTTCCAATACCACATACCTTTAATTTATTCCCATCACCAATAGTTACATATTTTTCCTCAATATCTTTATATTCTACAAATGCATTTTTATCATTACACATGCTAGTGACCTAGCTCCTGTATCCATAATCCAGCTGTTTTTATCACAAACATTAGCAATGTATGCTTTAGGTGTACTATTTTCAAATTTATTTTTGCGAAGTCTACAATCATTATAGACATGACCAACTTTTCCACAGTAATTACACTTCCTTATTCTACAGTCTTTCTTAAGATGACCAACTTTATTACAATTAAAACACTTAGCTTTTGAAATCTGTTGTTCCGGTGTCCTATTCTGTTGTTGTACTGTGTTCCTTATTTTACTTCTGTTTGTCACCAGTGCCGCTGTTGAGAAAGATTCCTGTCCTCTGTTTTTTATACGTTCCTCTTCGACTAATAATCTAGCTGTTAGACTTTTGAATGTCTGTTCTGTTTCTGGTACACTCTCCCATGCCGATATAAAATGCTGGTAATCCTCTGGCAAAGTTACTAATATCTTTGTTATAAGCATCTTCTCTGATATAATCTCATTTGAAGCTTTCAATTTGTTAACTAAATCCTCAACAAGTACTATATAATCTGACATAGGTTCTGAATACTGTAAATTATAAAATTTTCTTTGTAAAAGGTGAACACCTACCTTTGTCTTAGCCTCAAAAATTGTGTTGAGTTTTTCCCACATATCATATGCTGTTGAACATGATAACAAATAAGACATGACACTCTCTTCGACTCTTGTTACAAGTATTTCTTGTGCCTTGCTGTCCTTGACATTGAAGTCCGACTTTGTTTTAAAATCTCTGTCTGTTACAACTTCCCATAGGTCTTTGGCTTTTAATATTACCTTTATTTGAAAGCTCCATGTGCTCCAATTCTGTTTGTTGAGTAATAATACTCTATCGCGTTCCATTTTCGTTTGATGTATGTAAGTATGGCGTCTGTAAAACGGTTAGCGTGGGATTTTGTTCAATCTGTAGGTAATCTTCTGTTCTCGTACCTATATAAACACACCTCACATCCAGGGCCTGGGCCCATAACCTGATGGTGATTGTCGTGGAAGTGTGAGGGTGATAAAGTAACGAGATTTGTCTTCTATAATAAACAGGTTTATTGAGCACACAATGTCGGTCGGCCATGAACTTAACAAGAAGGTTTTTGTTAAAAAAAAAAAAATGTTGCCACAGTGCAGATTATAATTAGGACTACTGAAAATACAAGTATGTTCAGAAACTTAATTTATATGTCGTTTATTTTTAACATTAACAGCCCGTCGATGTCTGCGGCTGCCCTCGCCGCGTTCACAAAGCACACGACGGGCAGAGGCAGCCAGTTCAGGACGTTCGTTTTAGTGAATAGTCCATCACTAAAAATTCGTGATAGAGTGCAAGTAAAATTTTACGATCATATCTGGTATAAAAGCGCCTACTGACTTGCCTGCCGCAGGGACAATCTCGGGTGTGAGAGTGGGGATGACCCTAAATTGCCTCCTGAATTGTGATGTGTGTAGGCAAATTGGGATAATTTTCTAAATCGGGCCTGCGGCAGGGCGGCAGGAGCGCGCGACCACCCTTGCTCACTAGATTGTCCCTGCACTTTGCCGCGTGTGTAGCGCGATTGGGCCAATGTCTCAATCAGTCGGTTAGTAGCTGTTGTGACAGCACACACGCAGCGCACGTATTTCGATCAAAATGGCGGCAGATCATAATGAGCATGAGGTTTGGACACGAGTGATCGAAGTATATAAAGACCGGCCCCACATAAATGTGGGATAAAAAGACCAAACATTATTTATATATTCTTTCAATTAATTTTTATTTTTTAAGTATGTGACTGCTCGATGTTTAAATATAAATAAAGTATTACTAGAAAAATAGGAATAGTTTTTTTATAATATTTTCTTTAGATTCAAACATTCAGCAGTTACATGTTTAAAAAATTAATTTATGACTTTAATTGCTATTTCTTCTTTTAAATGTTTAATACTTGTAAAGGTATTTATTCATTTGACATTGTGGGTTATATATAATGCGAAGAGATGGCGCTGCCTTGCAGCTTAAGGCTAGAAAGAATTCGATATGGCTGTCAGGGCCGCGGTAGCGTTGGGTGTGGGTTCGAGTCCCGTCTGCTGCCAGGTCCGCGTGGATTTTTTTCTAATCATTAACATTACTTATTTACAATACATTTCTTTCTGTTGCCAATTCTTCACCCAGTATTTCCTTTTTTACGGTAACATATTTTTTGATAACACTGGGACCATCATCAACGCGTGTGTTTAGCTCAACATACGCCCGAACACTGAATAGCAGGCATGTGTGTAGAGACAAGCCGATATTGGACTGACCGCCGTGCACCCTAGATTGTCCCTGCGGCAGGCATGTCAGTAGCGCGTTTAATGCGATTCAAATAAGAATAGGAAAGCCAATAACCTCCATCTGTCAAATGTCGCTTGAAAAGTGCGGTTTGCAAAAAAATCTCGAAACACTTTTTTAGCACTCAGCTGATTCTAGAATAAAAACCAAACATTTTTAAACAAACAATAACAAATGTTGATAATTAATATTATTTGTTTTTTTTTTCACTTATTGAGTATTGGCTATGAATGGTTGATAACCTAAATCGTCAACCAAATGTCACTTTATGTTGCGTTTACAAACTCGATTTAAAACTTTCGTTTACATATAGGATGCATGTTCGTATGTGGTCGCATGATTATTTATAACTTCTCCGGCGGTAATACAAAGATGAGCGAAATTGAAGAGCTAGATTCTGATTAATGTTTTTTTACACAGTCTTAATAAAGAAATACTATTAAAAATCGTTTGTGTTGTTTCTCAATTTTTTTGCTCACTCTATTTGGTTTGAATTGACAGCTATGACGTCAAAATGTGGCGCCCAGTCGGTCCTATTGTTAGTTGATCCGCATTATAAATCGATTTTCGTCATAAATTTAAGTGCTTAAGGTAGCTTTCCAATTACAGCATTATAGCGCATTATGCGGCATAATACTTAACGTTGAGTGTTCCAACTACAGCAACGCTTCGCACAATTGAGCACTCTCAAAAGTAATGCTTTCGTGTGATGCGTGCAATCGTACCAACTCAGAGACAGAAAATTAACAAGTGTTTTTTCTTTAAGTTGGCATTGATCGAAATGTTTTATTTAAATGTTATCGTTAGTAATATTATTTCTTGTTGAAAAATTATTAAAACTTTCGTTTCATCATAGTTTTTTTTTAAATAATCAAAGTTAATTCAAACTGTGTTAAAAATTAAATATAAATATGGATGAAGGTACAATCATTGACTTTTTTTTTCAACACTAAACTTGCGCACTCTGCTGGTGCATTTGAAAACTAATTCACGTTCCAATTAAGCATCAGCATAATTCGGCATTGTGCGGCACTGAGTCGCATTGCTCTGTAATTGGAAAGCAACCTAAATGTTGTTCTAAACATCATATGCTCAGTGAAGTAGCCATACTTCGACTTTTTATTAGCTGCAGTAAAATGACGTTTCAAAATGTCATTCCGTAAAATAATGTTGACCGCCTAATTTGTGATTAGGTTCACAGATAATCTAATCGTTCCTTAACTAACTCATAATGATCATACTTAATTCTATTTATTATTCATATAAATAAAAGGCTGTATAAATCTCAAGTTGGTACTGGTTTTTAGTTACGATGCTACGATGAGGCTTGTCCGCCATTTTATTTCATTTGTCATTTGCTCATTCGGCTTCTAACTTCTGTTTTGAATGCACGAATAACTTTGCTTTGCCCACTGCGAGTTGTTTTAGTTATCATTATTGTTAATTTTTTGTTACTTTGTTTGTTTTTCGTTACCTACTTTTTCTTAATCGTGTCAGCTTTTTTTTTGTTTGTTACATCGAAGACATGGATGCTCAGTTGAGCATATCACAAGAAGGAGATACATTTCTATCTCCTAAGAAAAAACAGGCCACGTGTAGCTCTAAGTACAACCGAGAAACTTTGGGTCAGAAACGTTAACAAATATGTGTTTGAAATGAAATCTACAGAATCAAATATTGAAGTTCCAAAAACAAGTGAATGCGTCAACAAGGTGGCTGAAGTCTTCGGAATATCCGTTCGCACTGTTTATTTTGATTTAAAAGAGCACAAGGAGAACGACTGTAAATCACCAAAACCTCCCGAAAAACCTAAAACTTATATTTAAAGAAAAACTTGATGATTTCACATTTACCGCTATTAGACGAATTGTACATCAGTTCTTTCATATAAATGAAGTACTCACCATCGCAAAGGTTATTTTACCTGTCATCATTAATGTTTTTATTATACGTTAGGTATAATATGTTTTCTCCCACCCCATGTAGATTTTTAACCAATTAGATTCAAGAGTGGCTGACCACTAAAAATATTACATTTGAACCAAATATAGTGAAGGCCACTCTCATAGATATTGTGAAACAACAAAATCATACTGAGAAATATGCCGTGGACGAGATTGCTGCATAAAAAGGTATTAGACTTTTAAGACTGCCCCCTTATCACTGTGAATTGAACCCCCATTGAGTTGGTTTGGGTTCAGGTAAAGAGGCACGTCGCAAACAATAATAAAACATATAAAATGCAAGAAGTGAAAACTTTATTCCAAGAAGGAATAAACAAAGTGACACCGGTTAAGTGGAGTGACTGTGTGTCTAACACTATAAAAGAGGAAGACAAAATGTGCCACCTCGATCATATTATTGATGAAATCAGACAGATTTGTCATTAGTGTGACCGCAAGCGACAGCGATAGTGATTCCGAAAATATTTGATTAATAAATAACATTGTTATGACTTTTTGTTTAATTTTGGATGTACGTCCCTATACTTCCAATGAAAAAGATCAATCCTTTACTATAGTAATAATAATAGAATAAAATATCATAACGACTTACTGATCATTCATTTATTGAATGATTCACTTACTCACTTAGCTACATCCCTATTTATTTTTCTTCAAAAAGCGGTAACCCACAAAACGTCATTTTACTGCGGCTAATAAAAAGTTCTACTTTAGAATTTTCAACTGCTTAGGTTTTTTTTTACACAAATTGGCTTACTTGTCAAGTTGCTTCAATGTCAACCTCTTGTTCCCTTTTTGTTTTAATCTAAGGGGTACAGTGAACTGAACCAGGAAGGGATCTATTTTACTATATTCCGGTTAACTGTACTATGTAAAAAAAATGTCCAGTCAACCGGACTATCCCAACTGTACCACAGGCAGTGCACGCGAAAAGCATTGTGTGGAAATGAAAATGCCTAGAGGAGGCCTATGTATGTGCATCACACAGTAATTAATACTAAAGAATCTTAAAATAATGAACACATTCCTGCTTCAAAACCTATTTTTTATTATTATTTAATAAAATTCTTCCTATTATATACAGCCATGTACATTATACATGACTCTATTAATTATTAAATTTCAGTTTCATGTGGGAACTACTGCCACCGATAATGAGCATATGCTCTATTTGCTTCACACTGGCGATGTAAATCTTGTTTGCGTTTCACTACTTTTCCAGTATTATTTGCAGCATCTAGCAGCTCCCACGCAAACTGTTCTGGAAAATGGACAGTCCTGTCTTTATCATTTGTAGCATCTAATAACCATTTTATAGCCAAAAATAAAGATCTTTTCTCAGTTATAGGTCCAGGCACCTGTAAAGGGTATAATTAATAACTCAGTTAATAGTGTACACACAGACTATGTCTACATTGTAAAAAAATCACAGATCTCGTGCCTCTCACGACCTTCGAAGACATTGGAAATGAATATAGACAAACCAAAAATGTTAAATCACCCCTCTGTCCGTCTAAATTTAGTTTCACAGAACACTATTCTAGCTAGTCCCTACCGTCGTATCTTAACACAAAGACGACTTCTGACAATAAAACCAACGCCTATTATTTAAAAATAGCTTTTATTTTATTTCATTATATTCGAAGAACATAAAATTATTAATATTAATGTTACAACTGATATTAATACACCGTATAGTCAAACTAAATAATAACGCACTTAACGCACAAAGTATTTATCGAGATCCGATTTATCATAAGAATTATTCACACCAGCTTCGTCCTCACTCGAAGATGAATCACCGCCGCCACCACCGCCACCAATCCACTTGAAATCGAAGGCGAATTTCTTCTGCATCTTATTCTTCATTTCAGCCTCGGGTCTTTGTAATTTTTTCGGGATATTCATATAAGCCATGAATTTGATCTCAGAATCCAGAGATAATCCCGTACGCGTTATTTTGAAGCCTGATATCGATATTATCGCAAACGCATGTATAAACAACTATGATTCGATTATAAGCTTTTTCCATTTGACAGGATCACATTGATTCCTATCGGGGGATTTTTGAACTCCATCAGTTCCACGTGTATCCTACTAGGAGTAGTCTGTGTGTTTGGCACCTTCACATTGAACACCTCCGGAACTTTTCCTTCAGGAGTATCCTTCATCGCCGACAATAGTTTATCGCGAAAATTGAACCAACATTGTGCATTTCCAATTGAAATTTATTCATTGTTTCGGCAAACGGTTCCATGGGCATGACTCGTTTCAAATCGTTCACCAGTTTCGAATCGACGAATTCTTTCATCAGCAATTTACTATTGTCGTGCCACCAGTACTCCACGGACGGCAGCAACATGGATACTTTATACTTTAGGCTTCGGTTCGAGATGGCTAATGTCGTAGATCTTTTGTCTTTCGCTGAACGCGTCTGCGAATCGCGCTGAACAGCCAATCGTATTGGGGTCTTGTAATTAAACCGTGTGTAATGTACTCGCCGAAGGGGAACCTTGCTAAGTTTCGACTGACGCTTCTCAAAATAGGAGGCAAATCCGGACGCTTATCATTACTGCTTGAAACAAAGTCCTCAATGAATGCAGTCAAAGCTTCAGCATCCTTGAACATTCCACTCATCGGCTTCACTGTATACACACTCGTCGCCGATCCACTTGACAAGACTTGATCTTCATCGGATGAATCTGACGAAACCGCGTTACGATTACAAAGTTTAGTCTTCTTAAAGGCTGGAAAGTCGTCATCTACCGCTATGGGCAATATTGAATCCAGTGTCGCCGATTCACCGATCAATTTTACAGATGTAGTTTTCGAAGAACCTGATCGCGCTTTGGCCATCTTCCCCTTGACTGCGGTAGCTCCGATTTGTTTCGTTGATTTCTTATCGCTCGCACTATCCATATTTATTATCAACGGATACACACACGCAAATTAAATGTTAATAAAAATATTTTAAGTTAATGTGAACAAGTTTCAAGCTCGGCGATCCAGGACGTACTGTGGCACGCGCGTGACGCCTAACGTCTATACAATAGATCCTCCCGAGACCGTTTTCCGTTCCCACCTCAGGCTCCCGCAGGCCGCCGCACGATATTTATTACCCTGCGCGCGCACATCTGCACAACAGACGTCGTCCTTATTTTGGGTCAGTATTGAAACATGTCATAATTCGCATGTATTTCTTAGCTTACTCTGCAACGGGTGATGCCAAAGGCAATGCGTTCTCAATGCCGGGCCGATTCTGTTGTTTTTTTTTACGCTTCCTGTCGCATTTGGTCGCTATTAACATCGCTCTGTGCGTACTGAAGGAAATAGTATAGTACATGAGCTCGAGCAGAGATCGCTTCATGAATACTGCATAGATAGATGAACCGCTTCGATTAGTAGGCCCCATATTTCTATTCATGTATTCTAGTCCTAGACCAGGGTCGATAATTTTTGAGACCAAAAATAATTATAGTAGGATGAAACCCATTAGAAAAGGTAGAGAATATAATAAAAATGAAAGGAAAAATAAATTACGGGCGATCTGAGGTCGGGAAGGGGGAGGGGGTGAGTTTTTAAGGGTAAAAAATGGTTAATCTCGATTTCCGGTAAAACTGCAAGTCCTATGAAAAAAAGTTAAATGGCAAAGTTGTAGGTAATAAAAAGATCTACAACTTTTGTATCGACACTTTTTTCACATAACCTCAAAATTTATGTGAAAAATGCGAATAACTGAGTTTTTGGTTTTTGATTTTTATTTTTTGCAATATATTTTTTCTAATATTTTTTCACGAAATTTGGTGAAAACTAACCTTTGCATGTCCCAAACATACAGTAATTTTTTTGATTTAAAATATTCATTTTTTCACCTTATTTTGACTTAATATCGAAAAAGCACCCTTATTTTCAATCGAAAATTCTCACGTCAAAATATCTGTTTTTTTAAAAAAGTTGGGGTGTTTTTTGTTTGTTGAAATCTCTTCTTTCTGATGGTATAAAAAAAATATATACTACTATGATAAATGTTCTCAGAAACTGCAAATTAATAATGAAAAAAACTCCAATCCGAAAAATTGATTTGAATCATTATGTATAATTTTGAACTATTTATTAAAATTTACACTTTAATTACTCGAAAAACGTAAGATTTCATGTTGTATTGATAAACAGAAAAATTACAAATCCATAAAACATGCAAAAATAGTTGTTGTAAGTAGGTATTAAAAATAAGATTTTCGGATTCGAGTTTTTTTCATTATTAATTTGCATTTTCTGAGAACATTTATCATAGTAGTGTATATTTTTTTTATACCATCAGAAAGTAGAGATTTCAACAAACAAAAAACACCCCAACTTTTTAAAAAAGCAGATATTTTGACGTGAGAATTTTCGATTGAAAATTAGGGTGCTTTTTGGATATTAAGTCAAAATAAGGTGAAAAAATGAATATTTTAAATCAAAAAAATTACTGTATGTTTGGGACATACAAAGGTAAGTTTTCACCAAATTTCGTGAAAAAATATTTTTTTTTGCAAAAAATAAAAATCAAAAACCAAAAACTCGGTTATTCGCATTTTTCACATAAATTTTGAGGTTATGTGAAAAAAGTGTCGATACAAAAGTTGTAGATCTTTTTATTACCTACAACTTTGCCATTTAACTTTTTTTCATAGGACTTGCAGTTTTACCGGAAATCGAGATTAACCATTTTTTACCCTTAAAAACTCACCCCCTCCCCCTTCCCGACCTCAGATCGCCCGTAATTTATTTTTCCTTTCATTTTTGTTATATTCTCTACCTTTTCTAATGGGTTTCATCCTACTATAAATTTTTTTTCACATTTCACCATTTTTAAAATTATCGACCCTGGTCTATCCGTGAGTGTTCTTCAAATACTGAAGCACGACGCTGGCCTGAGAATCTCCAGCAAAGTTATAGTTGAAGTCCCCGCACACGATCAACGGACACCAATATAGATCACCGCGTCTACACGACTGTAACGCCATAGCGCCCCGTGTGAAACGCCACATAGATTCGTCGACGAGATCCATCAGCTTCTGGCCGGTGATATTTGACTGGCAATAGAATGCGATCAAGGAAATCATCTGTTCTTGTCCGTATTTATCTTTATATTTCATGAAAGCGCAATGCACATCCCCGTATGGCGCTTTTACTGTGTTCACGTAAACATGATGGCACGCCGTAAAGTTAGATTTCAATGACTCGTATATCGCCACACCGCCTCCACCGATCTTATTGGAATCGCGTCTCGATCTTGTCACGCAACGGAACCCCTCTATAGGTATGGCCCCGTCATCGGACGCTCCATAGGTATGGTCCAACAGCAAACACGTTTCGTATTGGTGATTGAAATTAACTCCGTCTCGTGCATACTGCTCCTGTTGATATAGTTTATATGATTCGCAGTCATTTCTTGTATCTCCGCACCCTATTCCGCTCGTGCTGTGCATCCACGTTTCCGATAGTGCCAAGAGAGAAGCGTTCTTGCTAACATCATCCGCCGAAATATCATTACTGTGCGCGCAAACACTCTGCACATTGAACGAAGCTATAGAGACTTCGCTATTCTTAGTAGCGTCACTGACAAAACTGTTACATCGATCATAGATGGTCATCACTTGTTTAGTCCCCAAACGTTTGAATTCGTTCTGCAAATCGACTCGGCAATTGTCTCTCATATAGTGTCGAAACCGATGATCCTTCTTACAGTTGGTAAGAAACAACCCTTGTAGACTGCGAGCCCGAGACAGAGCGACATACACCAGCGCAAGTTCGTGACTTCTGTCATATTCGTATACCACCCTATTGAATGAGGCTCCTTGCACCTTATGAATAGTTTGCGCGTTACTCGGCAACAACGGAAACTGTCGCCGCTCAACCTTGATTATTCGCGATTTCATGTTGATCGGCAACTCGCGCCTCACAAACGGCGTATATCTACGATTGATTCTGTGCTCGACCATGTGTTGTTGATATTTTAGACGTATCGTCGCACCGCACGCCGGATCATCGAACAGCAACCACACTCGAGAAACATACTCCTCGCCATTCTTCACCGTCGTCTCAATATGTCTTAATATACCGATAGCGCCATTAACAATGCGATCAGCCGTGTCCAAGTTTTGCGTCACCATGTAGAGCGTACCTAACACGAGACACAATCGCCTCGGGAGATATCCGGTAGCCGTATTCTCAAAGCTACTGCACACTGCGGCGCGCTTTAGCACGTCTAAGTCGTCCGGCAGTATGCATGGCCCTGGCTGATCGAGCGGCTCGTTTACAGAACACAGATGTGGAAATCGTCGCGTGACCTTCATCGCAACAGATATAAACAAGATTATTTATTTTCCTTAAAAAAAATATCTTCAATAACACCTAAATATAATCCTCACAACTAAAAAAATCCCTCATTAACACATAAAAAGTTACTAATCTTCAATACAACTCATAGGAGTGCCCGTCATGACTCATCGGTCTGCGCGCTAAATAAGATCGCCACCGAAAGGGCGCTACAAGAACTTAAACTTTATAAGATAATTTAATTGTTTTTTGCAAATTATACCCTAATTAATCCCCTAGGAACGTATTTTGAATTAAGACTATCTATAATAGTCTCCGAGTAATCGCCGACTCAAGTCAAAATAACCTGAAAAAATCGCGTCATTTTTCGACATTTTTGGATTTTTTTCAAAAAGATTTCGATTTTTTCAAAATTTTTTTACATCATATTGTAGATCTTACTAATATGCATACCCTAATCGTTTACGTAGCTTTAGAATTGACGACACTAGAGCAGAATTTCACTATCGCTGAAAATGCCCCCCTACTACACGATCGAAAAAACATTTCCAATGTTAAAATCTTATTTATTAGTGCTGCTGTTGAATGCCTGTATTATTAGATCGCTCTCAACTCTGAGGCTAAGATCTTGAAATTCATAAAAAACAGCATCTCAAATTTGCTCTCTGAGTTGAGAGCGATCTATTTCAGTGTTATCACATACAATTTTGGAAAAATGGTAGAACAGGATGCTAAAATTGGTAGAAATTGGTAGAATTTGAAATGAAAAATAGATAGATCTACCTACTACCAGGGTCGGTACGTTTTAAATGATTACAAATGCGTAAACTAGTGATAAAAATTATTTGTGGCCGTCCATCACAGATGAACTAAGCATAGGTCATAAATCTAGTTTGGTTTTGGGGAACTTAGGTATGTTCATAGAAGGCATTCGTTCCGGGAATTTCTTTGAGATTTACTAATTCTAGGGAAGGGGGGTGACAATCGTAAGTGGCCCAGGCGCTAGATTTTAATATTAATCTGAAAAAATACGCCCTGTCTGCCCCCAAAATAATATTTTCAGTGTCAGTCGGGCTGGGCTGCGTTCTAAACCTACGATCCGGATTGAACTTTTCTCATTGACGTTTCAATTTTGTTATAAAATGTTAGAACTTTTTGTTATATTTGACATTTGTTGGACCTGGTGCGTAGATTTGGAACGCAGCCCTGAGTGCAACAGACGCACAAAGTGTGAAAGTGAGTTACGTTTCCTTACACGCGTTGAGAATTGCCTAAGATCGTCAAATTTTTAAAATAGCTAGATTCGAGGCTGAGGTTGGTAGATAGGTAGAACGGAGGCAAAATAGGTAGATCTACCTAAAAGTAGGTAGATGTGACGCCGGCGACGGCTTGGTGGGAATCAACCAAGTAAGGATCCCACGCCACCACCGCTGGCAAAGAGGGCACATCCCGGAGTTTTAGTGGGTAGGCCCTCCCGAGCAGCCGCTGAGTCAGCCCCAAGGTTGACTGAGTGAGTGAGCGGGAGGTTGGGGGAGGAGTCCCACATACCCAGCGGCGGGGTATGCGTAACGGATTTCTCCGGGTCAAAAAAAAGGTATATGTTGCAACACTGATCTATTTATACTGGCCTTAATCCACAATGTAAAATAAATAATACCGAATAGGTACAGTGAATCCAGACCTCAGAAACCTAGATTCTGAAACATACAGACTGCCATATACAAGTAAATAGTTTTATAGTTATTTGAGTTGTGACTGAGACAAAGACACAATAGAACTACAAAATATATAATATTAGATATGCATATAATGTTTCTAGAGTATTTGTACATTGGTCTTTGTAGATTTCAATACCTAATATATAAAATTCTCATGTCACAGTGTGCGTAATTGAACTACTCTGAAACGGCTTGACCGATTTTCGTGCATATAAAATTATGCATATTCAGTAGGTCTGAGAATCGGACAACATCTATTTTTCATCCCCCTCAATGTTAAGGGTGGTCCACCATTAATTTTCTTTTGTTTTTATGACAATTTTTTTTGTTTTTTTTTGTGCAAGTTATTTCGTGAATTCTGTCCCGGAAGTGTGTAAAAGGAAGTCGCGAAAGCGCGCGAAGATTATGTTCTAAAGAACATAATATTCAAATAGCTTCTTCCTTTTGTAGTAGGTTTTATTTATTTTTTTACTAATATAAGGTGAGTTTTCAAATGTTAAACTCACTCGTTTTTTTAAGATACATCATACAAAAATACATACAATCCTAAATTTTCACCCTTCTACCAACCAACCCCTATTTTCGCTGGCTCAGCTAGTAATAGATAAAAGTATATTTAGTCAACAATAATTGTACTCTCTACTATGAAAACTTTTAAATAATATATTATGCTACAGTTTCATAAAATTATATTACACAAATCACGCAATTTTAACACCTTCATGGCATTGTCAAAGCTTGTCACATTTCAGAAAAAGGAAAACACTTGGTCACTCCTAGATTTTGATTTGACTTCACACATTTGCAATTTTGAATCTTCAGTTTTCTGAAACAGTTTCTGTTTTTTAAAACAGTTTTGCAATAATTTAGGTTTTAATATTATTTAGGAGATTTAGGACTCCTCCCTTCAACTTATAATATCTTACATATGAACATTATACAATCTTACATTTAAACCGATTGATTAATGGCCAAAACAGACTTATGAAATGCAATGCCACCCTATGCCACACCATGTGTGTTAGGTCAAATCAAAAGGTTCTATTTTCTATGATCAGTATCACATTAGGAACATCCGACGTGATGTTTTGCGCCTTAGAAAATATGCGTCACATAGCTCCAATTCTTATATTGTATAAAAAGAAAGCAGAAGATTGTTTATTTATATGCATTGTTGTTATTCATATAGTAACTTAATTAATATTTGAAATCTATGATATTTTAAAGTTATAGATACATCAAACATGCTTCTAATTTGGCAATACAAGTCAGGTAATTGTCCGACTTGCATTCAGTTGGGTATGCCCTGTCGCAGTGGATACACTTTGCTACAACATGTAAATTTTTTATGTATTTTATGACAAAAAGCCCTGTGTTTTTAAGATAATGCAGAAAATACACGGGAACTATCGGAGACAAAAAAAGCATGTTATTTCATTTGTAAGTACAGTTTTAAAGAAATTAATGTAAAAATATTCAGTGATTACTCATTTTGACAGCCGCTGACACTGTTGATACGAGAAGGCTAAAGAGCAAGATGTAATCTGCTTTATGAATGAGAGTGAGAGACTACTTTAGTGCACTCTTGGTGGCTGTTGCCAAGGGAAGTTGGGGCGGGGACTAATTGTGCCATTTTAAAATGCAATAATGTTAGCGTTAAACAAGATGTATAATATATAGACAGGTTAAAATCAACAACATTACCTGGTATGTGATACCACCCCTCTTAATAGGAGAAAGTTGCAATAATGGTTTACAGTTTTCAACTGCTTTATGCAAAATTATTTTTGGATTCAGTTCAATTTTATTTTTTTCTTCTGGAGTTGGAGCTAGATGATAGCGTTCAATCTGTGTCCTTTTTATATTTTCAAAAGATTTTTCAACTAGACTGCGAGCTAACTGCTTCTTGCCCATTTCCATAACATGGTTAATTACTTTACTACAATAGAAGATATAATTAGTAAATTCAAAATATATTATTCACTTTAACTTTTACAATTCAGTAAAATTCCTTACTTTACAAGAGGGTCATGATACACCGAGCAAGTCTCGTATGTGGCGGGGGGTTTTACAGGTACAGCTGCAAGTTTTGATAATTCGCCGCTCTCAATTAGTTTTCCTTGCTGTTCTTTCCTAAATATCGGATTTTTAAAATAATCTGGAAAACTTGTAGCGTTCGCATAAAGCCGACGTGGCGGTATCCGCCATCTGTTAAAATAAAACTATTGTTCATAATAAAAACAACTCACGCTAAGTGTGGAGGTTATAAAAAAAATTACCCTCTACACTGTCGAAAAGATAAATCACACAAGCTTTTGATCAGAAACCAATTTCCTGAATTCATAGTAAATTAATGCTTATTACAAGAAATTAGAAAAGTATTTTATTTAAGCTTGCAGCTGTTTTCATTTCATGACTTTTCCGTTTTTTTTTATTTTTTTTTGGTAAGTTCTCCCTTTTCAGGGAAGGCAAGGGGAACAATGCCCATACAGCCTAGTCTTAAGTTAAATTATTCTGTTTTTCTTTTTACATTAGAATGTCGGTGTGACGCATTCTAATGTTTCTTGAAGTGTTTGGCACGAAATGTATCGAGCTCGCTTTCTCGATAAGCTTCTGTGAGGTAGTCAATACTACAATAAAATTCTCACGTCCACTTGACCGGAATAGCGTATATTTTAGAGATTCCATTAATTCTTCAGTTGCGCAGATGGTTGTAACACAAAATCACACCAATTTTATTTCACAATATCCACTATGAACAAATTTAAGAATAATTAAAATAAGACGCCAACCGCACTCGATGAAATCCCGCCAAAAACTCGTGCGTGTGTTTTTTTTTATTTATTCTGTCTGGCCTTGGATGGGTACTTTGTCCTTTAGCTAAATTTTTTTTTTTGTTGAAGTTCTCCCGTTTTAGGGAAGGCAAGGGGAACAATGCCCATACAGCCTGGTCTTTAATTAAATTTATCTTCTTTTTGTTTTTTTTTTTTTGTTTTTACATTAGAATGTCGGTGTGACGCATTCTAATGTTTCTTGGAGTGTTTGGCACGAAATGTATCGAGTTGGCTTTTTCGATAAGCTTCTGTGAGGTAGTCAACACTTCAGTAAAATTCTCACGTCCACTTGACCGGAATAGCGTATATTTTAATGATTCCACTATTTCTTCAGTTACGCAGACAGTTGTTACACAAAACCACACCAATTTTATTTCACAATATCCACTATGAACGAATTTAAGAATAATTAAAATAAGACGCCAACCGCACTCGATGAAATCCCGCCAAAAACCCTTAGCTAACTAAATTTATTGGCAACAGTGTTGCCAACTCGGATTTTTAAAAGGAGCTAGATCATATCTAAATAAAGCTAAAAAAGAGCTAGATTTCTGTAGAAAAAAGAGCTAAATTATTTTTATGTACCATTTATTAAAAATCAATATGAACAACGTTTGTAATGGATTCGGGATCACTTTTATTTATTTTGGCTAAGGTGGAAACTATTTCGAATCTTTTTTTGCTGTAATACTGCACTACTAGAGTCTGAGCGGAAAGAGAATGGGCGTGGCGAAAAACGGAACTCACATTAAGATTTTTATTTGGCAATCAAACCTAGCGATCTTTAAAACGTCAAAGTTTTGTAATGATACGGATTCACTTGTTGTTGTGATTCCTTGCGGTTTTTTGCATTTAATCATGTCTAAAAGGGGTAAAACCTTACAAATATGGTAGAAAAGCACTACAGCGCCCTCCAAACTAAATCCCATTCTCTTTCCGCACAGACTCTATCCGAGCAGTTTAGTAATATTGATATCAGTCTCATCTAATAGCAAACTGAATGGTCCATCGCCTATATCTCTTTTTAATTCGGTTATAAAATGCGGACTTTGAACATTCTTTATGGTAACACTACATTTTGTTATCTGTGATTTTAAGTTTTTGTCATCTTTGAATTATTTATTACAGTACACCAAGGCGATTGACAGGTAATATTATAGTATGAGCGCTTATCAAAAGGGCCAATTATCCTTCAGCGGAATTTGTCCCAGAATCAATCTTTGGTTTTGGAGAAAACCTTAATTTTGATTATCCCGCTGTAAATGGTTGCGCCACTTTAAGGTGTTTCTTTCTTTTAATATGATTAAATAAATCACATTTTTTAAAATTAACCTCGCATTTGCAGTGGGTACCATCCTTAGAGCATTTATATACTCTAAGGTACCATCATATAATAACTATAGAAAGACCATAAACAATGTAGGTATATTTTGACTATGGAAACAAGTATCTTGAGGTAAAAATAATACAAAAGGATTTATTCATAGTGTAAATGGAAAAAAGCTAAAATTGTAGAAAAGTAGAGCTAAAGACCTAGACCTACTTTTTTAAAGCTAACCAAACTGATTTAAAGCTAAATCTAGCTCTAAAAACTCCGTGTTGGCAACACTGATTGGCAATCACAGCCAGTGTTGCAGAGCCTGCACGGGAAAAGTTGTCAATGTTGGCTTGTTGCATTGATTGGCACGGCAGAACATGTTGTCATTTGAAACCAAATGTTGTCATTACAAAAAAAAACAACTAATATACAAAACATCTATCTTTCCCACATGCAGGGACGCAGAAAAGTCTGGTCTACAAATATACGGGGCACTTGATGAGATGAGTCTTATATTAAATTAATCAGTCAAACTATATTAAGTTAATTTAATATATTATCCATCATTATATTTGCGGCTTCCGGTAAAAAAATCACGTTTAAAACATTTAATTATAATATCCCTCTCTATCTTTTCTTTGGCGAATTTCGTACCGTCCAAAAGTCAATGAATGTGGTTACCTATATTACTTTATATTTATTAAATTAATGATTTTGAGCCGTAATAAAACAAACACAAAAAAGTTAAATAGTTCATAAGGACAAGATATTGAGAAAATGAAAGGAGTTTGGCGAACTTCCATAGGACCTTGGGCCTAACCGTTACAACAATAATTTTTAGCCAGTTTTGTTGATAGATTCATACAGATTTCATATATGTTAAAATTAAAGAGTTATTCTACGGGATAGTATAAATATCGATAGGTTAATAACCAAAAGTTGAGTTATGTAAGGTTAGTCATATTAATGAATTCTATTCATTGAAAGCTATTTAAATACTTAAATCTAAGCTACAAAGGATTCAGGGAGGTCATGACATCCCCAACTCCCTCCCCCTGACAACAGTATGATGATTGATTTTAGTAACTATTGTTTTAACAATGACATGGAAAAAAGTAGTGCTTACCTAACAGAAATAGAACTTATGAAATATTAAACAAACAAAGGATTCAGGGGGCTCATGACATCCCCACCCTCCTCCCCTTGACAACAGTACGATGATTGATTTTAGTAACTATTGTTTTAACAATGACATGGAAAAAAGTAGTGCTTACCTAACGGAAATAGAACTTATGATTTCAAAATGAGACATTACCCAAAACACAGAGACTCCAAAACATTACAAAAAGGCATTTTCTAAATGACAAGGAAACAAACCTGAAACTATACCTGCTTGGGCTATTATTTACCTATGTAAATATAAAAGTCTTTATTAAAAAATGGGTGCGTGTACCTATGTAGGCGCGTGAGAAGTTATCCTTCTTTGGCATCGTTTAAAATTAGTTTTTAATTGCATGCAAATAATTAATAACAATAAATTAATAAAAAGTCTGGAAAAGGACACAGTCAATAAAGTTCAGTTTTAATTTGAAAAAATAAATAAATAATCAAAATATGCAATTAAAATCGCTACTGAATATAATTTATTAGAACATAATATATGTGATTTGCACTTGTATGAAACTCAAACACGTATTCCGAATATACAAACTAGAAACATGTGGATAAATATTATAAATATGAATACCTATAACTGTTACTTTATTACAAAAAATAAAGATGTGGTTTTTGGTTCTACTACACCAATGGTCAAGAGATGGCGCTGTAGTCTCCTGAATCGCGCTTTGGTTCCGTTGTTCCAGATTAATAAATAATTTTGATATTATAAATATGAATACCTATAACTGTTACTTTATTACAAAAAATAAAGATGTAGTTTTTGGTTCTACTACACCAAAGGTCAAGAGATGGCGCTGTAGTCTCCTGAATCGCGTTTTGGTTCCGTTGTTCCAGATTAATAAATACTTTTGATAGGCCTTCACAATGCAGTCGTTAGTACCCACTAAATAGAGATTCTATTTCTATTTTGTGGGTAGATTTTCTTAACCCTAGATTCATAAACATACTTGGGAGATACACTATTCATAAACATTCGCCTCTCAGACGTATATATTATTTCGATGATATTAGATCTCTAGAATAAAATAATTCAATAAAATACATTTGAATTTTAAAAGTTGTTTATTAATTAATAGTAAAATGAAACAGAAATGATGAAAAAAAATTATTCTGTGCAATCAACACATAACATTCCTCGGTGATCCGTACAAAAGAACTTTGTCATTCGACGTTTTTTATAATTGCAGAAAGCACAATTATTTTTCTGTGATCCACTGGGTTGTGGTTGAGCAGTGGACAAAGTTTCGCCAAGTACTTCTGCAATTTTCCTTTTTAGGCATCGCTTCAAAGTTGGCATTATTACCCCCTACAACCTCACAAAATTTACCTGTTTATAATATTAGTATAGATAAAATAGGCAAATATCTCATTTCATTTTTATAAACTAATAATAATAATAAATATTTACCTTGAAATATACTCCAGTTCTCGAATATATCACGGCTTCAAATAAACACACCAGCCACCCTAGCATGACTAACAAAACGCGATATGATAGAGCGATTTATCGACACTCAACTGTCAAACTCCATTGTAGTTTGACAGTTAATGTCGATAAATCGCTTTATCATATCGCGTTTTGTTACTCATGCTAGGGGGGCTGATCTACAATAGTAACACTATAAACATTCGTCTGTCGGACTATCTAATTATTATAACTCTTTTTACACATGTGCGCCCTGGCGTGTGACTGGCGCAAAACTAATTCATTAATGAACCAGGAAGGTACTAAGGAGTTGAACTTTCTATCTCTTTCACTCTAAAAGTTATAAGCGTTTACGTGATTTTTGCGGTCTGTGAGACGAATGTTTATGAATCTAGGGTTAATATGCGGTAAACACAAAAGTAACAGCATGAAGTTGGTCGCTAAAGCGACAACATTTTTTCATAACGCGCCTAAAGAAGTATAATTTCAACAAATGTAAATTACTATAAATGGAAACGCTATCTGCAGAAGTCTCAGATTACAGACCTTTAGTTCTGTAATCTGAGGCATAAGTATTTACACTGTGTTGCATACAACAACACCTTTCACCGAATTATGCGTTACAGAGTTCCAATAAGTGTAGAAACCATATGATTAAATAATAATTTATTATGCGTGTTTAGGGGGTGAAGTACTTGTTTATAACATTAATTAATGAGCAGTCGAAGTTAAAAGTATAGCATGATAAATGTATGTTTAGGTATCATAGGATGATTATAAATAAAAAAACAAATTATCATTTTACTAAGCATTTATTCATCATCGTCATCATATATAATTAATACACTGTCTAAAAATTGTGCAGGTGGTACTAAATCTGGTTGATAACTTGCCCAGCTAATATACCATATTATGGACATTGTGTGACAACAGCAACCTACTGTTCTTTTTCAACAAAACATTTACAATAATATCCGATTATTGCCTCCGTACCAATAAGAGCTCTGTCGACTAGAATATAAGTAAAATATTTTTTATTTGATATATGTCTGGATTTAATTCGGCCTCTTAAAAGCCATGTTGTGTTTGATGCTGACAGTGCACTTTGTAGGTCGCTGTATGTCTCACGGCAAACTTCAATTACATATTTACCATCATTTCTTATGTGTTCTTCATAATAGGACCATGCCTGTTTAATTTGGGATGAACCTTAAAAAATTAGTTGCATTTTGTTACTTGTAAGTCGAGGAAAATTAACTAAACTCTCATCATCTACTTCAATTCTTAAAAAGTTTGCCCAGCGTCTATTTAAATTATTTGTAATCACATAATTACCAAGATAATTTTCCATATTCCTTCTTTCATTTAAATGATTAATATAACCTCAGCATCTGCATGGTATGTGATAGGTGGGTGAAAGGCATTGATTAAAGAGGCAGCCACTTTGAGGTCCCTCATTAAATGTTTAGATGCTGTATTAAAAAAGTCTTGTCTAAATAATTTATAGTCTCTCTTAAATCTGCCGTTTACCACTTCGACTACCCACCTACATATTGTTACTGCTCTTGTCTTCTTTGCCTCTAAAGTAGATAATTGCCATTTACCCATCTGTAGCGTAGTAGGTGGATGGAGGTGTACCATTCTACTACCAATCTGTAAAGAAGAAGAATAGTAATAGATAACATAAGAAAACGAAAATTAATGTCCATTATGCACACTAACAATAACAACAGAAATAACACTAGGGCTGTATTAATAGATTGCTCTCAACTCATAGAGCGGTCTTGATAAGCTATTTCGTATTAAACAGTATCTCAAGATCATAGTCTCAGAGTTCAGAGCGATCTATTAATACGGGCCTAGGATTAAAGGGTTTATTACACGAATCTGAACTCAGAAATTCTAGGAAATAATAACCGTATGAGGAGCAATCCACTGTTGTACAAGTGAAAGTATTGCTTCATCTACCAATAAATGCATGCCTATAGCATTGCTACGAGCAGAACTGATGCCACAGTTTATGCAGTTTTGTGTGTTCATCTTGTAAAATGTGCAATCGGAAGCAAACTTCGGAGTCCAAGTACAGAAGCCGGAGTCAGTTGTCCAGGGGGCCAATCGCCTAACTGGATTGCTTTGGAAAACGCTATCGCTTACGATTTCATTTTGTTATTTCTAGCCGCCTGAGGTTTTCAAATGCCTCGCGCTCTTTTTTTTTCTTTTGCATTGGTAATAACAATGTTAAAGAAAATGAGCGTGAGGTATTTGAAAACCTTCGGCGGTTAGAAATAACAAAATGAAATCGTAAGCGATAGCGTTTTCCAAAGCAATCTGGTTAGGCGATTGGCCTGCAGGTAGGTAATCAATATCCGTTGTGCAGGCGCAGGTTGTTTGTGATAGTAGCAATTGTCAGAGTCCGTATTTAGTAGCGAGAGTCGTTGAAAATAATAGGAAATACCAAAAACCACGTAAAACTCACATAAAAACAAACAACTCGAAACCGCAACCGAACGAAAAATGCGAACCGAATGTCATATCTGACATTTTATTGTTCCAGTTTAAAAACTAATGTAGCATCTACTATCGATTAAACGCTACATTGATTATTGCCAAAAAATGGTTGCCTGTAAAGTCGGTTTTACGGGCGAAGATTTTACGTGACAACGTCTTTTTCTCGGTAGAATATTTATTGATATGAATATAATTAAATTGCACAATAGGAACAAGGAATTGAATGAAAATAAGAATTGCACAAATTTTAACTATAGAAATATATTTTGTTTACTAAAACATTGTACATGTAAACTTAAACTTAACACGAGAGACTCATCGTAACGTTACCGAGCGTTACACTTTTTCATAAGTGACTCCCAGCCGCAACCTAATTTAAGACGTTGTCACGTCAAAAATAATTTAGGCTTCCTTTAAAAAAGAAATTGCAAAATATGCACCATTTTATTGATTTATCATTAATTTTGAAAGATTTAGACTGACGTTTGTGTAAAAAAGAATAATTCAACAAAATCAATAAATAAAACAGCGGAAATGTAATAATCGATTAAATCGCTACTTTTGCTGTGGGCAACATTTTCCCCCGACGGATACGCTATGGAGTCATGCAATCAATATCGTTACACTAAATTAATGTTACATTTCTTGTCCCATAGAATAAGATGTTGATATTTTACGATAAATTCTAATAAATTGCTTAATGAATTTTAGTGATATTCTCATTCCTGTAACGGTTAGGCCCATTTCCGCCGATCTCCTTTCAATAACTTATACTTTATTAGTGTATCAGCGTTTAAAACGAAGTTTACAGTTTGTCTATAAAGTCGTGACATGAATGTTTAATAATAATAATAATAATAATAATCGTTTATTTCTCGTCACAACATTTTGGCATCGACAACATTTTTTTTTTTAAATAACTAATTACATTTTTATAGGCATATGGATGGATAGACATTTAACAATCGTAGTATGAGTACCATTGCATACCTGATGTCATGAGAGATCGGTGTCTGAACTAAGCCGAGCTTGTATTTCAGAGCACCGGTCCCCCCTCCTTGGGATGGGTTAGGTTACAGCAATCTATTACAAATATGTCTATACAGCTTAGGACGTTAACATAAAGTAAAAAATCTACTTATTGTATACGAAAAATACAAAAAATAAATTGAGAAGGTGAATTTGCCATAGTATAAGGTACACAATCATGGTTATGACACAGCATTTATGGATATAGATACATACATCGAAACACACATACACTCAGACACATACAAATTATTAGCAACTTTATACATGAATATAGATACATACTTCCAAAATACATACACACTCGGACACAAAGTAACTATAATAATCAGGAAAAGCCAAGTTTTCACTTTACGCCAATTATCATCCCAAACGAAGCAGGAGGTTTTCGGTTTGATCGTAGTTTAATGATTTTAGATAATTAGAGACAGTAAGTTTGCAAGAGTATTTAGTTAGTCCCAAAATATTAAGTTTTAGTTGCAGGCGATTGTATAGAAAAGGACCTAGGGAACAGAAGAATCGCCTACTAAAACAGGTTTTGAAGCAAGAGGAAATAGCAACTAAGTGATTACGTCGATTTAGAGCAGGTTCAGTTAGGCCATGTTGTTTCAGGATGGTATACAGAATGAAGAGTTGGCGGACTGTTAGTACATCACAAAATTGGTACAACTCATCAGTGGGGAAAAGTATAGGTTTGAAGGTGCACACTTTCAACAGAGCTCTTTGTGCTCTTTCGAGGATCAGAATATGAGTTTTGCAGGCGCCTCCCCAGGAAGTAATGCAGTATATCAAAAGTGACTGGCAGAGTGCTATATATACAGATTTAACTATACCGGAAGGAGCTACGTGACGCAATTTTTTAAAGATAAAGATGAGTTTACGTATTCTGCATGCTGTGAGTGAAAGGTGAGATTGGAAAGTTAAACGATTATCTATAAGAACTCCTAGATAATGGATGGAGCTAGACATGGAAAGAGGAGCGCAACTACATGGGGATTGGGATTGAAGACAGTGGGATTTAGAATGAGCAACGATGTTAAGATTGTTTAGAAAAGTGGGAGGAATCCTTCTAATGGAGAAAGTGAGATATTTTGTCTTTTGGACATTCAAGTTTAAGAGGTGGGTTCGTAACCATGCTGTTACTGTATCAAATCCCCTTTGAGCTACACAAAAGGCTTCCCTCCATGAGCTTGCAGTAAACAATAAGGCTGTGTCGTCAGCATAGGCAATTATTTTACAGCTTGGGATTTTGAGAGAGCAGAGGTCGTTGATGAATGTTAGGAACAGCGTAGGGCCTAGTATGCTTCCTTGTGGAACACCATACTCAATAGGGAGCTCTGAACTGGTAATCTCATTTGCAATACATACTCTCTGCGTGCGATTGGAAAGATAACTATGAAATAACGAGAGCTGATTACCTCGAACTCCCAAGGCTTCAAGCTTTGTAAGCAAGATTGGCACGGAAACCGTATCAAAGGCCTTTGCAAGATCTAAAAAGATGGCCAAGCATTTTTGTCCCTTATCTAAGTTGGTGGAAATATAGTTTGTGAGATCATGTACGGCATCAGCGGTTGATTTACCCTGTCTAAAACCATACTGTGCACGGGATAATAATGACTTTGTTTCAAGAAAGTTAATAAATTGTTTATTAACGATCTTTTCCAATACCTTAGACAGTGCTGGTAAGATTGAGATAGGCCTATAGCTGTTTGCACAGTCTTGATCTCCAGATTTGTAGATAGGGTGTACTAGTGCTTTTTTGAAAGCTGACGGAAAAATGCCCTCAGTAATAGATATATTACAAATGTGAGCTATACTAGGAGCAAGAACATTTTTAAAACGCTTTAGAAATGAATTAGAGATGTTATCCCAACCCACCGCACAGTCTTGTTTCAGAGAAGAAATAATAAGCTCAACCTCCTGCTGAGACGTTTCGAGCAAAACAAAGGATTCAGCATTGCGAGATGGAGTCAGAGCAGAGGAGGGAACTGAATGTAATGAGGCGTTTATTGGGTTTTGAGTGAGAATATCCTCTGCTAATGATTTTCCAACATTCACGAAAAACTCATTCACTCGATCTAACGATTCTTCTTTCGAGGGCATTGTGTAAAGTAATGGGTCACCGGAAGTGCGGGATTTATTTAAATTCGTCACTTCTTTAATAGCCTTCCAGAGGTGTTTACTGTTTGAGCCTGCCTTTTTAATGAGCTCAGTATCGTATGCCCTTTTTAACCGTTTTAGAAGAGAATTGCAAAAGTTGCGATATCTTGTAAAGGTTGTTTTGAGTACATTGTTGTCAGGATTTAATTTTAGTTTTTTATGCATACTGTCTCTATTATTTATACATCTTAAAAGCCCTGGCGTTATCCATGGTTTTATTATTCGTTGCCGTCTAGGTACAGGCAAGTTTGTGGTATGTAGATCAATAACTGACTGTAGTTTTTTAATAAAGAGGTCAGTGGCATAATTAGGATCTGTGGAATTTAACACTGGAGAGAAATCTATTTCATTAATTATTGCAGCTATATTGATGTAGTTGATTTTTTTAATAAGTTTGGGGGGTGCGACCGTTTTGGTGTTGCAGAGCGCAAGAAGTACCGGTTCATGATCTGTTACACTTGAATGAATCACAAGTGAAGTGGCAGAGGACGGTGATTTTAGAATTGCGTGATCAATGCACGTTAAGTTACGAGTGGGTAAGGTGTGAGCCGGAAGGAGGCCATGATGAGCAAGAGTATTTAAGTATTCTTCTGTATCAGAATGATTAACATTTGGGGATATGTCAATATTAATATCACCCATTATAACTATAGTTTTAGAGTTTTTAATTCTATCTAGTATAGAATGGAGTGATAGTATGAAGTTATGTGCACTTTTGAAAGCACAGGGACGATAGATGGCAAGGATCGCTACTTCTCTACCTATCTCAATAAGCAAGGAACTTGCTTCTACGATACCCGGTTCCGAAACAGTTACCTCCGGGAGTGAAGTATTGCAATAAACTACTACTCCATCATTTTGATTTACAGGATTAGAAGATGAGTAATAAGAAAAGTTTTTTAATGTTGGAATAAGGGGATCGGACTTGAGCCAACATTCTGTAAGTATAATAACATCTAGGTTAGTGTTAAGACTATTCAAAAGTACATTAAAACTACACATATTGGCGGAGATGCTGCGTATATTCTGGGTAAGTAAGCATAATGTTCTATTTTGGTGTGTCAATAACGTTTGAACTTCGCCCGGTGTACATGTTAGTGATTTACAGACTGTGACATCGTCAATATTATTTAATAGGTCGGGATCACTAGTGAATTTTATATAATGATGTCATGGGTACAGCAAAATTATACGTTGAGTCAATTACGCAAGGCGAGTGCATCAGTATTGAAAAAACGTAAATATAAAAATATTTAAGCGTAACAGAATAGTTTATATGAAGATACATCAGTATGTACCTAATGAGTTGAGTTACAGTTATCGAATATGAATGTATAAAATAGACAAAATATTTGTACCTTATGGATGTGCAATGTTTGTATACTTGTGGCAAATTCTGAAGCGATGAAACAAACATAAACTTATTAAAAATATTATCGAAGTACGAAATTAATATAATATAAATCTGCGCTATTGTAGATACAATGTTATAAAGGTGAAATAAAAAATTAAATAAGTTTAAAGTGACATAACTTATAACTAATGTATAAATTAGTTTTTTGACTGGAGCTCATTAAACTGAGATTCTGACGATAAAACAATGAATCTATCATTATCCTGCTTACGTAAAAGAATTTTCCCGTGTGCGGTCCAGCAATATTTATAGTTTTCTTGTTTCGCAAATTCACGAGCCCGGTGAAACAAACGTCGTGCACGAGGGGTTAAATTTTCAGCTATGAAAATCTGTTGGTGAGGTACTTCCGATCCAATGACTGAGGTATTTAGTCTGTTAGTGGGGTTAGTTTTATTGTATTCCCTGTAAGACCTAATAATACTGTTTTTCAGTATTACAGAATTCAATGTCACTAAAACGGTTTTATTTTCTGATTTTGAAGAAAAGTGACGTATATCAAATATGTCCGAGTGTGTAACCTCCACACAAATTGTTTTAAAGATAGGTGTCACTATCTGCACGAGGTCAGCTTGAGACGGATTCTTTGGTATAGGTATATTACGTATCTCCAAAGTGCTGGAGCGGGAGTTCCTCTCAAGTTCTTCCGTCTTTTCTTCCATACGCAAAAAACGTTCCTCGTTCTCTTTGGTTTTTGTTTGGAAACACATTAGTTGGTTGTGAATCTCGTCGTATTTTATTGATAAAAATTCGATTGATTTTTCGATCTCTGAGTTAGAAGTTAATAATTCATCATTTTGTTTTTTAATGACATTCATAGACTCCTGAATATTAGAAAGCATTGTATCCGTATCTTTTTTCCATATCGTAAGGGACTTTATAAAAGAGTCCAGTGTTGATTCTTCTGAGCCACTGCATTCGCAACGACGTCTTTTATTTGACCGAAAAATATTGTTTATGTTATCCGGACTATCGTCCTCCTTGACTTCACTCAGGTCAGGAGCGGATCCATAGGTAATATCTTGTTTATTCGCAGGTGATCGAATCATTCTTAATAAAACCAATTGACGCTTCAAAAAGTAGGCCTAAATATTCCGTCGGCAGAAGTGATCTTGTTCGTGTGCGTGCGTTGCAAACAGCACGTCTCAAGGACGGGTGAGCTCCGCCTCTCAAAAACTTGCTCCTGCGCTAATGGGCGGGACTTCGCGTAGCGAATCGCAGCAGGTGGCCTTGAAGGCGTTAAACTTTAAGTGCAAGGATGAAATGAGCAACAGTAAATTGTCACACTCACTCTGATGTAGGTATGTCCTTGTCCAACGGCTTTCACTATCGACAATTGTTGCGATCCTGGTAACGCACAGCAATTTAAATCATATTTAATTTTTAATTATTTCGAAAATATATATTTATACACTTGTTACTTCGGAACACGTCTGCCCAGCAGGACATCCAAGGAGGGAGGGGAGGGAGGATTGAGGAACTAACATTATTCATGTGTCTTTTTTTTTGTACTTTTCCTTTTGTATTTTTTATTGTTTAGATAAAACTGTTATAAATTAAGACGAGACTACGCAGAAAGGTATAAAAATGAGTAAAGTAAATCGGAGTGGCACGCGGGAAGTGATTTTTAAAGTTTTCCAGCGATGTTTCGAAGACTACCAAGCTGGACGAATTTTGTGGGATTTGGATGATGTTTATGGGCGAACAGCATCTATGACGGGTACGTAATCGTGTAACTATTTGTTCGTAATCTGCCTGAAGTTACAAATTTACTCAATTTACGATTTTGAGACCAAAAAAGGCATTGTTTACATTGCACATTTTTGGGTGAGATTGACATTGGTGTCGATTCCGGCATGATTCTCTAAACCTAAACTTAAATTTGATATCAGTGTATCCCTGTCATTCTCTTTACGGAATGAAAAGGAGAGACTGATGTTAATTTTAGTTTTAAGTTTAGAGAACCCTACCAGAATCGACATCATTGTAAATAGGTAATATTGTAGTACGACCATTTCTTTTGATACGTTATTATGGTTCAACTCGGTCAGGTTTTCTACCAATTTTGAATTAATTGCTTCATGACAATAAGTTATTGTTTCTATTCCGTTACATATTTTTTTACTTTTTTTTCAGGAAAATCAGAGAGTCGGATAGTCAACGAAGGTTTTAAGAATGATGGAAAGTTGAAACTCCTGGAAAAACAGGCAAGGACGACCAAAGAAAGAAATGGTCACATAAAGAACCATGGCCAGATGCTTTTAGTGAAGATACCTATCACTAATTTTACTAACTGCACATTAACAAATTGTTTCTCTAGATAAACTTTTTATATACTATAAAATGATTTTTAGTATTTTAGTTTTCTTAACATGTGTTAAAAAACGTCGTATGATGATACTTGTGTGTATTGATGATTACCTAACGGCTCTGGTCTCAATGGCACCTCAGCGGTAATCACCAACATTACACACTTTTACACTATTAAGTACTATTTTACCTATAATAATTTTATTCCGATTCAATTAAATATGCTTGGCTAAACTTTTTATATGCATAGGTACCTACTATATATAATGAGGTTTTATAAACTTAATAGATTTAATTACGAAATAAAACAATTGTGTTGCTCAGAAATGAGAAACAACATTTATAGCTATTATTTCGTACAATTTTTCGTGCACAAATATTATATTTTATTTATTAATTGACGGATGTCAAAACCATATCTTTTTCTATGGTCACTCACTATTTTACCGTCTGTATTGAATGAAGGGTAATGAACCTCATTTACATCTCCCCCCCCCCCCCCTTTAAATCCAGCAGGATCTTTACTCCTGTAACACTGGAACAAGTTTTGTTATGTGATAGAGGTTTGATTCACATTTCTTGTGTCCTGTATCAACTTTGTATATAGTATTCGAAATTTTTTCTAAAACTTTAAATGGTCCAATTTTTATTTCATCCAATTTTTTTCTGTTTAATTGATTTCCGTTTTCAACATATACTAAATCTCCTATTTTTAATTCACATTTTTTTCTACCTTTGTCAAAGTGTTGTTTATTATAAGTATGTGATTTTATCGTATTTTCCAATGCAACTTTTCTGTCTTTCAACAAATCATTTAGTGTTCTTTTTTGTTTTATTTCTTTAGGTAATATATCTACATTTTCTCCTTCCAATAGATATAATGGGGAAAAACCTGTAATCGTATGCTCTGTTTCATTATATTTTTTTGTACATTCGTGAGCAATAGTAGTCCACGCCAGTTTATTGTTCTTTTCGTTTATTTTGCATCTAATTTTGTTTACTAAGGTTTGGTTTAGTCTCTCATTCAATCCATTTGAAAATGGCGCATTAACTGCGGTGAAGATAATAGTTATGTTTTCCTTATTTAAAAAATCTTTAAAGCTCTTTGAATTTATACCTGGATATTGATCTGATAGAATCATGCCAATCTTATTTCCAAACTGCGTTACCTTTTGAACTAGCTTTATAAAATTATTGGCGCTTTGAGTTTTCGATGTTAAAATATAGGCATATCTTGTGAAGTGGTCCACGAGAAGGTGCAAATATGTTTTTGTAGAACGTGTGCCACCAAATCCACCAATTGTATCAATAGATATTATTTCAAATGGGTAGGTAGCAGGACCCAAATGAGACATTAGTCCATATTTATATTTACCTCTTGTTTTATTTTTTATGCAGATTTCACATTCTTCACATATCTTCTTTATATTATAAGTCATGTTTTTCGCTGCATAAAAAGGAGTAATTTTATTTTTCAATTGTTGAATTCCAATGTGACAGTAAAGATAATGTATTTTTTTTATAAAGTCTCTACTAAATTCTTCTGTTAGTACTATCTTTGTTTTTTTCCCTGTTTTTTTATAGTAAACTGTATCTTTCAATTCAAAAGCTTTCTTATTTTGTTTTATATCTTCATTCCTTTGTTGGTCATTTTGAATCTCTTCCATTTTAATAACATTTACAAGTCTTAAATTATCGTCTTGATTTTCGTCTGACTCTAACACCGGATTTCTACTTAAGCTGTCTGCTTCAATGTTATATTTTCCTGGAGAATATATTATCTCAAAATTAAATTGTGAAAGGTAGTAAGTAAGATCTCCTATTTCGTCGTCCGTTCTAGCTTTTATATTCATTTTTTCCAAGGGCTTGTGATCAGAAAAAACCTTAAATCTTAACCCAATCAGCCAGTGCTGCCAATATTTTATTGCTTCTTTTATTGCCAAGCACTCCAGATAGATAGCTTTTTTCTTTTTCTGTATGTTATTCAGTTTTCTTGAAAAATATGCAACAGGATTTTCCTCTCCATTGTTTTGTGGCTGTTTTAAGACAGCGCCTATACCCTGTATGCTAGCGTCCGTGTAAATATGTATGGGGAGATCTGGATCAAATATTTGTAAAATAGGTTTCTGGCAAAGTAATTCTTTAATTGTTTCAAAAGCTTCATGACATTTTTCTGACCAAACAAAATTTTGTCCTTTTCTCAATAAATTATGTAACGGGTCTAATATAATAGATAAATTTGGTACATATTTCCCATAAAAATTTATTTTTCCCAAAAACTGTCTAATGTTTTTCTGTGTTTTTGGTATTGGAAATTGTTTTATCGCAATCAAATTATCTTTTAGAGGTGTAATTGTATTATTTTGTATTATGTGTCCTAAATATTTCACAGAGTTTTGTGCAAAATTACATTTTGAAAATTTTAATCTGAAACCTTCTGCGGATATTGCTTCCAACAGTAATGATAGGTGATTAATGTGATTATTAAATGTTTCTGAAAAAATCAAAATATCATCAATGTAATTGACAGTAAAATCTGTCAATTTATGTTTTCTTATAATGCTACTCAATATTCTTTGGAAAATTGCCGGCGATGTTTTTAAGCCGAATGGTAAGCAGGTCCACTGAAAGTGTCCGTCTTGGGTAACAAATCCTGTTTTATGTCTATCTTCAATTTTTAAAGGAATAGCCCAAAATGCCGAATTTATGTCAAGGGTTGTAAAATATTTGCATCTTCTAGTCTTAACCATTAAGTCTTCAATTAGTGGAAAGGGCTGTGATTGAGGAACTACAATTTTATTAAGGTCGCGGAAATCTATACAAAGCCTTGATTTTTTTCCTTCTTCCTTTTTATAAGCCAGTGTTACTGGCGCAGCGAAAGGACTGTAAGATTCCTCAATCAAATTTCCTTCTAATAATTTCGATATCTGTTGTTCTATTTCCTTTTTATCTTGAATAGTGCACCTGTATGGTCTTTTACTGCAATATTTATCAACTAACAAATCAATGTGTGCTTCGTAGCCTTTTACAGTACCAATATCATATTTATCTTTAGCAAATAGAGATTTATATTTGTAAATTAGTTTTTCTATTTCTGCTTGATTTTCCATATTCAAATGATTTATTGAAATATTGAAATTATATTCTTCAATATGTTCATTAAAATTTACTTTATATTTATGATTGTCTTTATTTGTAGATTCTTTTAAACTATTGATATTGTTATTTAATATACCGTCTTTCATATTTTTCTTGTTACCCGAAATTTTAGAAGTATTTTTCTTATTTATCTCATCTTTATTATATTTCAATTTCGAGTTTCGTATATTTTGAGTTACTTCTAACTCATCATTTTGAATAAGATGAAAGTTTTGTATACAATCTAAACCAATCAAGAAGTCGTAATCAAAATTTTCTTCATCCACTACAAAGACATTCATATTTTGTTCAATCTCGAAAATCTTTATCTTTATTGTAATTATTCCTTTAGTCTTTTTTACACCATTAATCGTTTTCAAGTTCGCATTTTCAAAGCTATTATTTTCACAGGTATTCTTTAATGACAACAATTTCGAGTTAATCAAAGTGACATTTGATCCTGAATCGTAAATACCCATAGTTTCTAATGTGTCATTTAATAATACTTTGATTTTGATTAATGGTGGAATAACTAGTTTTTTGGATTAATTTCGTTTAATTCTATTTCTAATTCAGAATTATTGACATGCCTTATCTGATCCCTTTGAGGTTTATCCATACTTCGGTTTCTGAACCAACATGAGGATTCACTGTGATACCGGTTGCCCCTATTTCCTTGTTCACAAATCTTGCATGGTCTATCTTTTCCATCTTTATCTTTATTATCAAAACCTTTTTTCTCAATACTTTTCTTATATACCAAATGTTCTAAACTTCTAATACTACTAAATAAATCTCTTGTATCACTTAAATTGCTTCTATCAATTTTATCTGCTATAAAGTTTGGAAGTCCAATAGCAATTAGATCAATTATAGTAGGTTTGTCTATCAATTTATTAATTTCCAATAAAAGCCTTTCCTTTTTTACAGCATACTCTAAAAGGGATCCTTGTCTATATTTAAACAACATGGCATACCTGACCGGCGACCAACTTCTGTCCATGTATGTTTCACAAAAGTTTTCTTTCCACATTGACCATTTCGAATCTACTGTATATTTTATTAGCATAGAGTTATACCAGTCAAGACATGATTCATCCAAAAATAATCTCAAGGCCTCAATTTTCTTAGTATCCTCTTCTATTTCAAAACGAGTGCATTCTGTTTCAAAAGTATCCATCCATTGAGGTACATTTGAAGTTTTTCGAGTGAATTTATTTATTACAAACAGCTCCTTCAACTTGCCAATATTACTAGATTTAGGCGAAATCTTCTTCATTTCGGAAAAACTTTCAATAATCCTTGTAAAATCTTTTTCTGTAATGCCAGCCGTAGCACCCTGTGTTTCTGGGGTTAATTCTTGTAACAAATATCCTCCGAATTGCATGTTTCCATCTTCATCTATGTAGGTTTCATGAATCTCTGGAGTGATAGAGATCCAAACCTGTCTTTTTTCATGTCTCTTTTGTAGTGTAGTTTTTACTTTTTGAAAAGTTGGAGTTTTTATTACCGCATCATGCAATCTTGCCTGTTGAAAATGTTCCGGTAGTAAGAAGGTGCATTTGTTGGTGTCAGTGATTGATATTATGCAGATTGTATTGGTTTTCGGATCCTCACTTGCTTTCACTACAAACTCAAACTTTAACTTTTCCATTGTAGTAAAATAGCTGTAGAAAATGTTGTTTTATAATGAGGTTTTATAAACTTAATAGATTTAATTACGAAATAAAACAATTGTGTTGCTCAGAAATGAGAAACAACATTTATAGCTATTATTTCGTACAATTTTTCGTGCACAAATATTATATTTTATTTATTAATTGACGGATGTCAAAACCATATCTTTTTCTATGGTCACTCACTATTTTACCGTCTGTATTGAATGAAGGGTAATGAACCTCATTTACATATATATAAAACAGAAACAAAATACTGTATAGTGTGTCTTATTAATTACCTATTGTACTTGAATGAACTGCTAGTATCAAAATCATTTTGGTCCGACTGTATAGAGTTGCTACATGAATACTAGTGGCGCCATCATTTAATGTCACGACTTTATAGACAAACTGTATTGTTTGCCAGGGTTGCCATGTATTTACCTAATAACTATTCTCCAAACACAGACATCCCTTAATCTCTGTACCCTACGACTTCTTGGGAAATTAGGAATAGTTCTATCTTCTATATTTTTAGAAAAATAAACCAAATGGAGTAAAATTTATGTTATAATGAAATGAAACTGCGATATTAATACTTCAGTATAGTGTTGAAGTTATAACCATCGTCTCCTTACCAAAATATCGGCTAGTATTGCAACTAGTCTTATGATTACAGTATTTTCTTTAAATTACAATATCACTCTCTAAAGTGATCACTTCTATCTATATTGTCGTAACAGATTTACAGTAGGTACGAATAAGCTTTGTGTCTTTTTTGACGTGAGCTGCCAATTGTGGAATAAGGCGGAATACCAAACCTAATTTATATAATGACAATTGATTTTCTGCATTACTTTTTTCCGAGATTTTTCCTATATTTAAATAGTTATTCTGCTATTCGGGATGGAGAAGATTCCAAAATATCATAATTCTCATAAAATCGGTCCAGCCATTCTTGAGTAAGAAGTATTCTAAATAACACGACTTTGTTTTATATGTAGATTATCCGGGTAAACTATTGAACTTTTGTGTGTGTTTTATTTCGCTTTTAAGGTCCTAAATTTAATTAAGCTAGATAGATATAAAGAAAATATAGAGAGAGATGTTATAAAGTTAGCCACATTTATCGACTGTTATAAAGGCAGTACGCAGTTCGCCGGGTCAGCAATTGATATTTTTTGCAATGTACTTACTTATTCCCTACATAACTAAGCATTTGTATTTTTCTAAATTCGAAATGTATAATAAATAAATCAAAACGATCGCCGCACATAGGACCGCAAAGCTTATGTAGACATTTATATTCTTTATTGGATTCAATCCTTTTGATCAGCTAGTGTTTGCAATATTGGTTGAAATACCAAAAAAATATATCTAGATGAGACTCGCATTTAAAAGCATTACTTTATTTTTTCGATAAAAAATACAAACGGCCAACATCACTATCGTCATTTTATTTTACAAAATATAGCCACTAGCCACAGTTTTTCGGTGTCAGAGCTTAAGAGGCATATTACATCTCGACTGTGATTTTTGCGTAAATTGGCGTTCTTGATCTCAGAAACAAATACACAATAACAATTTTGATCTATTGAATAGTGCAGAATAACTATTGGCCTAGTTCGTAGCGGCCTCGCTTTTTGTAAATTTTGCTTAACTTTTTAATTAAATCCAAAACTGCAGAGAAAGATTTTCATAAAGGCACTTTTTTGAGCTCCTGGATTGAACTACTGTTCTAAGCAAATTAAATAAAAAAATGAGAATGTTACCTCTTATATAGTCGTATAGTTCGTAGCGGCCTTAGAATTTTGAAATATCTTTGATTTAATATAGAAAAAAACTTATTCTAAACCTAAAAATCTTCGAAAATCGCTTAAAGTTAATTGCGATTTACTCCTATTTACGATAATATTACTAAGCAAAATTTATACCAGAACAATTGTTACTTCATGAGAAATAAAGATGTTATAATTTTAAATCATGAATTTAATCACTTATTTCAATTAATACGATAAATACAACTGCAAAATTACTACAAAATGCGATGCGCCGGCGGTCGTCCGAACTCAGTACTGCGCGAGCGCTCCTCAGCCTTGGACCTGTGTCAAATTTTTTCTCATTTTTTGCGCCATAATCGATCGAGCGTCAGAGTATAATGCGACCAACAAGTTTTGATCAGGTAAGTATAATTCTTTTAAGTGTTTGTTTTATATGGAATCTACATAGCATTGTGTTCAATTATTCTTTTAATATTAATATTTATTTTTTTTGGCATACCATATATATATAATATTAACATATAATAAAAATGTAAACGGGCCAATTTTGCATTTTTTTTAAATTGTCTTCTTATAATGTTGATGAAATTTTGTTTTTGTATTGTTATTCGTACTCTGTAATAAATATTATTTTGAAGATAGGTATAACTAATTTGGAACCATAGAAGCCCAGCCAAACTGGAAGAGATACAAATGTAGACACAATGAGTATTTTGTAATGACCTAAACATCGAATGTCTGGTGCACCTGATGTGAAACTCTGTCAACCCTGCTAAAGTATAAGAGATATTCAGCACCAATCATTTATAATGTCATTATTTCAGAATGAATAACTTCTCTGCCAAGAAAACATTATTATTTCCGATGGATAAAGAAAATATCCAGACATTATCACTACTGTATTATTGTAATGATTTTTGACACAGCAATCAAATGTAGGTCAACAACTACATATTATTTTTCTATTTAAGATGTTATAGTGTATAGGTATTCTCATGCATATGTCCTGCAGTTGTGTTATTTGTAATAATGTACACAGGTACTTATTTCTTTTTTTTTCTATTCGCAATCTAGTATCTATATGTAAATAAGGAATTGTCATGCTCTCTTAAGTCTCTTTGGCGGTGTCATGTGAGGCGGATCGTTACGTTCCCTAAAACATGGTTGAGCGAAGCGATGGCTGGTTCATGCGTCATGCTGGTTAATGGGTGCTGCCAGCGGAGATGGGTCTGCTCTTGCTACATTAAATGGGGTCCCAAGGAGCTTCAATGGCGACCTCGAACCGGGAAGCGCAGTGTCGCTAGACCCCTCACGAGGTGGAGTGACGACATCAAGCGAGTCAGGGGGACCTACTGGATGCAGAGAGCGCAGGATCGTTTCTTATGGAAATCCCTTGAGGAGGCCTATGCCCAGCTTGGACGTCCGTCGGCTGATAATGATATCGTTATATTTGACAGTAATCGTACTTTTTTATTATGTCTTAAGTGTCCTACACGTCGTTCTTAAAGTAAGTGTTAAATAAGTATTTTTAAAGTGTTAGTATTTTTTATATATTTTATTTGTGTTTGTGACGGAAAATGACTTCATGAATTATCTCATATTGAAGTCAATTTTAAGTTTGACGGCTTTGTATATAATGGCAGGGAGAAAAAGAGCCCTTGCTGAGTTTCTTGCCGGTTCTTCTCAGTACAATTTGCGAACCGGTGGCATAGCATTTCGCCATTCATAAATACTTGTAACAGCCTAGACTGAATAAATGATATTGAGTTAGAGTTTGATTCGTTACAAGAAAAACGTTTTATTTTTGAGGGAGTACATTTCTGACATCTGTGTGTTACTCGTAACAGGGTATTCCTATTGGCCACCTCATAGCAGGAAACCGCGGTGGCTAAGAGTAATATACCGTTATAATATGACTAACTGACAAATGTCAAGAACGCATTCTCTCAGCGGGCAGGTTATAATATGATGAATCTGAAATAAGCTCATGACTGTTGCTTTTTCACACAAAAACCATTAGATCGATTTGATTGAAATTTGGCAAATAGGTAGTTCTGACTTAGGAGGTCATGTAAATGCTGTGTGCCGCTGCAGCCGCACTCGGCAGGGTCCTCCCGAAAGTGGGGGGACCAGGTGCTGCGTGCCGTCGACTGTATCACGGGGTGATACGGTCGATGGCACTTTACGGAGCCCCGGTTTGGGCTGAGTGCCTCAAACCCCGCACGAGGGCCTTCTTGCGACGTCCACAGAGGGTCATCGCGACCCGGGCCGTGCGAGCGTACCGCACGGTCAGCCACGGCGCCGCCTGCGTGCTCGCAGGCGCGACGCCGTGGGACCTCGATGCACAGGTTCTGGCAGAAATGCATCGAGGTCGGGTCGAGGCCAGGGAGCGGGGTGAAAGACTTGCCCAAGCAGAGCTGAGGCAAGTCCGTTCCATCGCCGAGAGCGAAGCCCTGCGGCGATGGGATGAGGCACTCGCCCATGTTAGCGCCGGCCACCGGACGATAGAAGCCATTCGTCCGGTGTTGGAGGAATGGTTGGGTCGCCGGCGCGGCGGCCTCACGTTCTGCATGGTGCAGATCTTGACCGGGCATGGATGCTTCGGTCACTATCTGCACCGTGTCGCACGTCGGGAGTAGACGCCGCAATGTCATCATTGCGGCGCCCCGGACGACACGGCCGAGCACACCGTACTTGAGTGCCCGGCCTGGCGACACCAGCGCCGCGACCTCGTTGCGGCGCTGGGATGCGGAGCCCTCTCGCTGCGACAACGACAGGGCGTGGGAGGCAGCCGCCTCCTTCTGCGAGAACGTCATCTCGCAGAAGGAGGCGGCTGAGAGGGAGCGGGAGGATGATCCTCTGGCCGCTCCCTCCCGCCAAAGGAGGACGGATAGGAGAGGACGGCGGCGCGCCCTGGCTGCTCCCGTCCCATGACCCTACCCGAGGGGTCCCTCGCTGACCGGCATGGCGATGGCCGTGCCGGCCACCGACGGACCCCGTGACGGCAGCCCCCCCTTGTAGTTCTGTCCTGCAAAGAGGGGGGCGGCGGAGGGAGCTACACGGGCACGCCCAAGTAGCCCTCCGCAGCGGACGGGGGGGCGGTACGGTGGGCACTAGGCCGCGTACTCAGCCCCCGCGCGCGGGCATACCCGCGCACGTCTGCGGGGTCCCCGCGATACCCCGGGAGACCCCTGCCGTGGAGCCCCGGCTTGCTGCTAGGTGCGGAGACGCGGAGAATCCCTAAACGAGGATCCCGCGGCTTCGCGCTAAGCAGCTTAGAGGGTATTCGCAGGACTTTTTTAGCGGATATTATACCATAAAGCGCCCGTAAGAGTTGTGGCGTCCTCGGTGGGCAGCCACTGGGGGGTTCGTAAGACTTGCGGGAGCCAGGTGTGAGGTCCGTTCGGCGGTGTGCCTCTTAAAGGCGCCGTCGTCTGTAAATAGATTTTTTACCTGCGTATTAAAAAAAAAAAAAAGGATGTCATGTAAATAATCAAACATAATAGTAATATATATATGAAAAATATATATATAATAATAAATATCTAATCTTATATTTTAATCTAAAACGAAAAACATAAAAAACAAATTCTGTCTGTCATATTTATGGTATCATCTTCATTTAATCTGTTTATTCACTTATGAGAACCTCCATGGCACTCTAAAAATGTGCGGGTATAGCGATAACGAATTACTACATAGAAATACTAAAAATATACAAAACTTGGAAAAAAGTATCAAAATCGCTTGGTCGTAGGTTCAACACAGTATTGTAAACTCATGACCTTCAATGAGTTGTCGGGAACGCTTCAAATACCCATTCTCGCAGAGTGCAGATTTGTAATAGGGCTAACGATTTAAATCTTTGTGTAATGGAGGCCATACACATTTGGTTTTGCATTATGGTTTTAGCCGAACATGCATAACCGACAGGCAAGCCCTTACGTGTATGTGATAAAACTATACAGTTTTCGGTGCATGTAACTCGGTTAAGCATGTCGGTTATGAATGCACGGTTAAAACCATCATGCAAAACCTAACGTGTGTGGCCTCCATAAAACAGAGAAAGCCACAGACACACAAAAAAAAACTATGTGAGCTCAATGCTTATTACTTTTCTCTATGTCAATACATTAGCAAAATGTCAACAATAATTACATTTGATTTAAAAGAGCTAAGGAAATTAGTTAATGATAAGAATTCCTGTGTCGTGGAAAAAAAAGTTACTCAAAATCTGGCTTTGCAACCTTGGTGCTTAGGCAATCCAAAAGAATCTGTAAAAACATTACTGGATTACAAAATTGGGAAATTCGATAAAGAGTAGGTTATAAATACATGTACGTTTTTAGGTTACTAGCTTTGATCTAATTGTTTATCAGGAGGCGACAAATCTTTTACTTCACCATTAATCTGGAAAATGTGTTGTTTATTATTATTTGTATTGTTTATAGGTTTAATGGCATACTCTTAAGTTACAAAAATCTTTGCATATTGCAAAATGTTGGATCAATAAGAAATGATAATGCAGATATTCATTTTCAAGTACAAGCTGATTATTTCATATTTACTCCATATGTGGGGGCGACTTTAAAAGGAGTAGTTAATAAAAAGAGCTCTACGCATCTCGGTATCCTTGTTCACAGGTATGTATAAATATCTCCATTTATAAATTAAATGTTACACTCTCAGACCAAATATTTGGTCTGAGGTTACACTGTACAAGTTAATTAAATTGAATAAATTAACCTATGTATTTGCAGAGTATTTAATGTTGTTATACCAAGGCCCACTGAAGAACCAGGAAATAAGTGGATTGGTGAGGGTATTGAAGAAGGGCAACAAGTTGTTTTTCAAATTGTTGTCCTTGACCTTTTTGGAGCTTTACCATACATCAGAGGACAGTTAGATGAAAGGTGATAATGTTTATATAAGTAATTTTTATTAAGGCAAAGCTTATAATTCAATGTTCAATTTAACATACCTATTCCTTTTATTTTACACAGATGGTTAAAGCAATTTCCTGATGATGACAATGAGGTAGAAGAATACTCAAATGAGTCGATAAGTGTTTCCTATATTAATTTTGATAAAACAAAACCACATACACAAAAGCAAAGTAAAGATCATGGTAAATCTTGCGTAGATCAAATATGTGACATGTCACCAGAAAGAAAACCTGAAAATGGCGATTTAAGCTCAACAAAATGCGGAAAAAAGGATAATGTTGCTGTAATAGATAAATTGAAGATCAAAACAAAAAGCACAGATTCAGATAATCAAACAGACAAAGAAGAAGTCAGTATAAGACAATCAAAAAAGCGCAAAAAGAAAATATAGTGTTTTAACATCAGACACATTTTACCCACATACGTGCAGTTGGGTGGTTTACTTTCGGACACATTTCCTGGTAATTAAGCAATAAAGTCAAAATCTCTTCACTATTTTGTTTTAATTAAGCATATGACTACTGTATTTTAACAATATACTAAAATACTGAAAAGTAATTAGATATTATAAGTAATAATATTATCATAATACCTACTTAATGGTGCTTAGACTTTAACCTTTTAGTACCGACATGCATTTTTTGTAACATTAGTACCAACGTGAGGTCTGAGAGACCGCATTTATAATATTGAATCTTATGAACAAAGTGATGAGCTAAATATTTGTCCTTTCAATATATTGTATACATGGTTGTGAGGTTTATGTCAAGTCTAATAATCAATTAATAGGACCATGCTATTCATATACAGGTGTCTGTCAAGGAGGAATTATGTCTCCATTGTTTTACATTTTTTGAGTACCTACACAAACTAAACATAATTTTAGGATCACATGTAAAAAAGTTGCAATTTGCTGATTACTTGGTCATTTACCTCTCAGGTTCTGATATACAAAAGGTATCCTCTACTATAAATAGAGCACTTTTAAAACTAAATCTTAATCACAATCTTAGATGCATAACCTGTGTTATGAAAAACTCCTATCAACTCTTTGGAATTAATCAACTGTAAAGATAAATTGAAGATACATAGGTTTCTTAGCTTACTTACTCCTTTGTTAATATAAAAATGATGAAATGTTTGAATTTGCTGAAAATGTTAAAAAGAAAAGAGAAATAATGTGTTTTTTTTTAAACACAAGTTTGTTCAAATCTGCCTCCCGGGGGGCACATTTAAATCGACAAGGGCAGTTTTGAACAATGGGTTAAAAACAAGAAAAAGAGAGGATACAATTTGCCTTTATTATAATATTTATTGTAATAAAATATAAAATAAACTTATACGAAACTTCTAAAGTTACATCTTGCATTACAGTAATAAAAATAGTATTTTCATTGTGTTGGACTTCCTCCTTGTTAACAAAAGTAATCATAGTGCACAAGAGTTTTAGTTTATTGTTATGTTATTGTTATTATTAAACTTAATACTAAACTTGTAAGAAAACATATGAAGTTTGTATTTGAACGTCCCTTTCAAATCTGCCCCGTTAGCTTTGTTCAAATCTGCCCCACGGTCACTTGGAAAATAAAATATTACAAAAAAAAAAGTGAAATAACTGACAAGCAAAAACAACAAGGTGGGTTGAAAACTAATAATTTGTGCACAATTTTGTGAAAGAATTAGTTGGAAACCTTTACTCACGTGATAGTAAATCCCTTACAACATTTATTTTTATTTTTTACTTCATCGGTACAAATACGACGACAGTTTATTAATATTTTTGGAAACGAAACGCGCGCGCTTTGTTACTTGACGTTTGTCACAGCCAACAGCCAGTGATGCCAATATTAAATTATTAAAATGTAGTTACGGCATAAATTAACATAAAGTTACGTTCAGAAATCAACATGTTCAAATCCGCCCCTGTGCTAAGGTGCCTCCGTCTTCCCTAAATAAAACTAGTATTTTAATGGTTAATGTACTAAATAGATTTATTTATTGTTTATTTATCGTCAGAATAATGTTTTTTTATTTACTTTGTCGAGCTACCTTCGAAAGCCTTTTATTGAGCGCGAAGATTTTTAAAACTTTATTGTCTATGTATGATTTTATTAGCTAATTTAGTTAATTAAAGTACTTTATTTAAAAATCTTTTGAGTTATTTATTTGACCCTACTACCGTAAACTACCACCGGTTCCAAAATTGTGAGACCTTTCTGAGAAGAACCGACAAACTCAGAGAGGCTTTCTATCTTCTTCTTAAATTATGCAAACAAAAAGAACTAATAGTATTTTGTTGGTCTTGCAGTGTGTGCTCGGGGTTGGGATTTTATCTGTTGTATAATGGGTTCCCAAACCGGTGGTATATACCAACTTTCTTCCCTATTGAAAATTGGATATTTTTTAATCTCAATAGCCTCGCGCATCATTCAAGAAATGAATCGTTGTTCAGTTGCAAGAATCTGTGGCTTATCAAATCTAATGTAAGGGTTTGGTCCCCTTAATGCATGTTCACACACTGCAGACTTATTTTCGAGCCTATGTTTCATATCTGCGATATGTTCTTTAAGGCCGTATACAGAAAGAACGCTGGAAGCCGACCAGCGCTTGTGGTCCTTGCTGGTAAAAGGCGCAAGTATTTCTATGGATAAGCGCCGACAAGCCCCTTTGAAATTAATGAACAACTACGCATCTGGTTCCTTTATGTAACTGTTACAAGTAAGGATCAGCGCTGACAAGTACTGGTGTGTCCGTGATGCTAGCGTACCCACGATCAATATACGGTTTTTCGTTATGCCATTAAATACTGCGTCACTCCAAATTAGTGTAAAAATAAAAAAAATAGTGCCTCTTTAATTTAAGAAATAAAGACCATTTTTACTGTGTACGCTACCATGACGTCAAGCTAGCGTACCCATGGCCGACCCCAAGAACAGCATCTATTTAAGCAACAAAATTGACACACAAAAATAGTTCGCAAATAGTGCCCTGGCTTTACAAAATTTCATAATCAATACTCTTAAAGGACCAAAGATATTGAACTAAACATTCTTAGCTGGCGTCAACCTGGCGTACCCATAATAGTTCTCATAGAAAATGATCTTTTCTCGTTATCAATTCCATATGTATAAATAGTGCCTCTAACAGTTAAAGTATTTTATGTTAATTCTCAGCAAAACAATATAAAAAAAATGGGTGCGTGTACTTATGTAGGCGCGTGAGAAGTTATCCTTCTTTGGCATCGTTTAAAATTAGTTTTTAATTGCATGCAAATAATTAATTACAATAAATTAATAAAAAGTCTGGAAAAGGACACAGTCAATGAAGTTCAGTTTTAATTTGAAAAAATAAATAAATAATCAAAATATTCAATTAAAATCGCTACTGAATATAATTTATTAGAACATATGTGATTTGCACTTGTATGAAACTCAAACACGTATTCCGAATATACAAACTAGAAACATGTGGATAAATATTATAAATATGAATACCTATAACTGTTACTTTATTACAAAAAATAAAGATGTGGTTTTTGGTTCTACTACACCAATGGTCAAGAGATGGCGCTGTAGTTTCCTGAATCGCGCTTTGGTTCCGTTGTTCCAGATTAATAAATACTTTTGATAGGCCTTCACAATGCAGTCGTTAGCACCCACTAAATAGAGATTCTATTTCTATTTTGTTGGTAGATTTTCTTAATGTGCGGTAAACACAAAAGTAACGAATGAAGTTGGTAACCAACTTCATGCTGTTAAAATTTTGTGTTACAGTGATGCGCGCGCATCTTAAAATTTCACTCTCATCATTTTTTCATAACGCGCCTAAAGAAGTATAACTTCAAAAAGCAATTAAATTATTTTTATATATGAAGTACAGTCATGTACAGAAGTGATAATATTTTCGTAGTATAGTAGGTAAGTAAGGTACTTAGTAGGTAGGTAGGTAGGTAGGTAGGTTGAAATTCTTATATGAATTTATGATTGGTGAATTCTAAAGATATTATATTGAAATATAATATCTTTTTATAAAAAGTACCTATTTATTTTAGTAAAAATACATATATAGTAAAAATGGTACTTATTTCTTAAATTAAAGAGGCACTATTTATATTATTTTTACACTAATTTGGCACTATTTACGCACTATTTAATGGCATAACGAAAAACCGTATATTGATCGTGGGTACGCTAGCATCACGGACACGTACTGGTCGGATTCCAGCTTTCTTTCTGTATACGGCCTAACCCGAGTCCCTATACTATGCCAGATATGAAACATAGGCGCGAAAATAAGTCTGAACCAATTTTCAAATCATTTTTCCAGTCCTCCGCAGACGCCTCTTCCACGGCCTTCTCAAACGCTGCTAGCGCTTCTTCCGGCGATGAACCCTGTATCCCTTTGAGCTGATTTTTTATTTTAGGGAATAAAAAGAAGTCACACGGAGCCAAATCAGAACTGTAAGGAGGGTGTCCCAAGACTCTGACTGGCGTAAAGTCCAGGAAGTCCTTCTTTTTGATAGCAGAGTGCGCGGGCGCATTATCGCGGTGAAGAAGGATACCGCTGAGCCCGGTGTTAGGTCGCTTGTTGCTCATTGGAGAAAAAACTTCTGGCAGGCATTTTGTGCTATATTATTCGGCGTTGATGCTGCTTTGGTCTCGAAGTGGAATTGAAATTAGGTACCCCGTGAAAGTGAAGAAACCAGCGATAAAAATTTTCCCTGCGCTTCTCGATCGCTTCACTTTCGTAAGCGTTGGTTCATTTTGAAACAGCCAAACTATCGACTGACGCTTCGTTTCTAGATCGTATTGATAAATCCAGGATTCGTCACCTCTCACAATATCGTGACGAGCCTGCATCAAATTTTTATATCATATCACTGCACCAATCCACACGGGCCTACTAAAACTATCCTCCTTACGCAAAGGTGCTAGTGCAGTTACATAAAGGAAGCAGATTGAAGCGTAGTTGTTCATTAATTTCAAAGGGCGGTGCCAGCGCTGTCGCGACCCTCTTGGGGGCGGGGCTGCCAATGCAGCCCATATCCGTGATACAAACGTATCCACCGTGGATCGCGAGATTTTGACGATAGACACGTGACAAAGGGAGAATCGAGAGACGAAGGGTGATTACTTACCACAGATTATATTGTATGTACCTTCAAGCACCAGCGAATGTCCGTCCATGCCTCTCATCACTTTCTTACTCCATCTGTAAGTATAAATAAAATTATGACACCACTGCGTGGTGCCACTAAGTCCCGGAGTCACACCATCACCACGGTATGATTCCAGGATTCATAGAACACATAAATATTGTCATAAATGAGTATCAAGATCATCTATATGTCAATTACCCATGTTAACTCAACAACCTACTTTAGCTGTCTAAACGATGCGGAGATTTCCTAACATGACTTTATGCCATGTGTCCTACGCTCCTGCAGAGCGGTGTGAGCATGAGAGCCAAGGCCGTCGCCTGCTCCCCACGCAACCCCTGCATGTGTGCGCCCTCATGCAAGAGTCGCGTCGCCCACTTCTTATGGCACTACTGTGGAGCGTCCTCCATCTGGCTCAGCCACTATTCCAGCTCCGTCCAGACATGGCGCTGCGCATGCCATAACACTCTCTTGTGGCCTCTTGGTAGGGTACCCTAGGACTTGCCTCCTGCAGAAGTTCAAGCCCTCCTTTTTTTATATTGTTATAATTATGTCAATGCCACAGGCGTTTCACGCCCATACTCTCCGGCGCTTTCGCCGTGTGAGAGAGTATTTCTTTACCTCCTTTTATATTGTTATATAATTATGTCAATGCCACAGGCGTTTCACGCCCATACTCTCCGGCGCTTTCAACTTGTGAGAGAGTATCTCTTTACCGTGCCGGTACCCACAGGTACATAGGTTAATATCAAGTGCGCAGGTAAGCGCTTATTTTTACACATCCAAACTTTTCATGAGATACAAACCGGCTATCATTTATGTGAACTATTCTACTACTTAGCTTTCGTTATATTCCGTTGGTTCTCGAGCTCGTAGACAGGCACGCATCAGGTAGGCACATTTTTATGGCACATAACAGTTATTAAATAATAGTACAAGGTAATAATAGTATATTAGTTAAAATAGCACAACAAACAAGAAGAGAAAAAAGAGCGGCTTACTTGACATTGACATTAGTTATAGCGGCAATTGATATGTGTTGCCACCTCAAACATCGCGACTGGTGTTGCCGTCGCGACACTCCCAACGGCGAGATTAAAGAGTGTTAAAAAGGCTGCGAGTCCACTCTTGGATCTTTTCCAAGGCTTTGGTCGCAGCGACACGTACTGGTCTGGAGTGTCTTATAACTTGTGGCATATTAACTGTGTCACCATCATGTGAGTCTGTCTTGTTAGTTTCATGATCAGATAAATCATCACCATGTATTAGCACTATTGTATCTGGGTTACTTTCCCTTAGGGATTCATTGTGATTTGCGAAATCTTCTAGAGGCAATTTTTCAATTTCAGGCGTATAGGCATGACTTACAAATGTTGATTTATCTGAAGGTTGGTCGCTTGCGTTTCATCATCAATTTCATTTACCTCTAGCGGGTACAGTTGTGAAATAGATCGAGTGTATTCTGTGATCCCAACTCTAACCTTTGCTACTCTTATAAGACCATCGTCTCCTGGAGTAAGTGAGACTATTTTCCCCACTTTCCAGCTTTCACGATTTTTAGAGTCTCCTCTTAATTGAACTATTTGTCCTACTTCTGGTTTTAATGCTGATTTGACTCTTGGTTCCTTAACTGAATTTTGGATTCGCTCACGAAAACTAGGTAAATAACGGTTCATAAATATGTCTTTAAATTCTTCTAGAATAATCAAAGTCCTTTTCCATGACTTGACTAGGTTTATTTTGGTTGTTGCCCCCGTTACGGGTATATCCTCTATATTGGTATCAATGCTTATAGTGTTTCCCATTGTGAGGAAGTCGGAAGGAGTTAAAATATGTATCATTTCAGAATCTACGCACGTCAAAGGTCTTGTGTTTAATATAGCTTCAATCTCTTTTATTATCGTCATCAACTGATTGTCATTCAAGAGATGTTTCTGTAGAGTCCTTTTCATACAATGTTTGACTAAACCTACTAATCTTTCGTAAAATCCTCCAAACCATGGAGCTAATTGAGGTATGAATTTCCATTGGATTTCTTTCTGTTTGCAATAGGAACTAGTTAGAATTTCTGCTATTAATTTAAATTGTGTGGCGTTATCTAAAGTTATCAAGTTTGGTATTCCTCGTGTGGATATCATTCTTCTTAAAGCCAGAAGTCCTTCTTCTGCGGTTAGGTCTTGTACAATCTCCAGGTGTATGGCTCTTATGGCTAAACATGTGAATGAACAAATCCACCTTTTAGCAGTTCCTTGGTCAGTTTTGACTAGAACTGGACCTAGGTAATCTATTCCCGTGAACGTGAAAGGTGAACTGTAATTCACTCGTTCTTTTAGTAGTGAAGGTGTATCTGGTAATGTGAATGGACCGCCTCCATGCTTGATACATCTTGGACATTGCCTTAAGACTTTAATTACTTGTACTTTTCCTTGTGGAATCCAAAAGTGTTTACGAATTATGCTTAATGTATGATTTACTCCTACGTGGGAGGAGGAGGAGGAGGAGAACTATCTCCTGATGAGTTTTCTTAATCAAATTGTTTGTAAAGTAGCAGTCTTTTGGAAGTAATATTGGGTATTTCATATCGAATGACCATTGTGTATTTTCTAGTCTCCCTTTACATCTTAAAACTCCTTCGTCATCTTTAAACAAACGAAGATTACGACTAAGATTAGTTGTTTTCATATTCATTTCATCTGGATAATATTGTGCTTGAATTTCCTTTATCACTTCGATTTCGGTCCTTTGTTCCTTTGGATTATCTGTGTTCTTTGGTATTTCCCTAACTTGGTGAACAGCCGTCAAACTATTGTCTGACTTTGACGGATCCTCCGACGCCCAGACCAAGTGTTCCTTAATCAGGTTGGTTCTTTTAGGCCAATTGCTAGGATGTTGTAACATAAATTCTGGGCCTTCAAGCCAGTAATCCTGTTCTATTCTTATTGGGTCGTGTTGCTACATCCGCTGGATTCAATTCAGTTGGTACGTATCGCATTATAAGATTTTTATTTCTTCCATGCGTCTGCTTACAAATGGTGTTAATAATTTGTCTGAGTTGTACCAGTCTATAACTATTTGACTATCTGTCCATAAGAAATGTTGTTCTATCTTTGTTTGAAGAGCTGATTCTACGTAATTTAGTAACCGAGTTCCGATTAATACACCTAATAGTTCCAAACGAAGTATTTGTAGATTGTCTTGATCTTTTATAGGAGTTAATCTCGATTTACCAATTACAAAGGTTATACCATTTTCGTTTACTACATATACTGCTGCTGCGTATGCTTTTGCTGAAGCATCTGTAAAACAGTGTAACTGGTTTTTATTGTCTTCAAAGTTTTCTGTGTAATATCTCTGTATATTGGCTTGACAATTGTGTAGTTTTTCGTGTAATGGTCTCCACTGTTCTATGTTTTCAGTTATTAACTGTGAGTCCCACTTGGTCTTGTTCTTCCACAATTCTTATACAAACAACTTTGGAGACAATAATGAAGGTGCTACATATCCACATGGATCGTAGACGGATGCGATGGTTTTCAAAATTCCTCTTTTAGTTGTTTGTAGATCTATAGTTTTAGGTCTCAATTGTAATGTGTCCTCTTTTGTGTTCCAGTTTAATCCAAGAACTTTAACTATTGTTTCCTCATTCACATCTGTAACATTTTCTATAAATTCTCTTGAGTTTGAACTCCATTCTCTTAGGCTCATTGAAATCTTCTTGAATTCTTGCTTTAGCTTGTTATGTAATGTTATCGCTTGGAGTTTAGTTTTGGTTCCTGTAACTAAGTTATCTACGTAAATATTCTCTGAGGCTTGCTGTACGCTTCTATTGTTGGAACGTAGTAAGTGATGTTTAATTGTAGCGTTTAAAAGAAATGGACTTGATATAACTCCGAAAGGTACACGACAGAATCTAAGATGTACTAAGTTATCTTCAGTTGCTGCTTTGGTTATGTCTTTGATCCATAAAAATCTAGTTACATCCTTGCTATCATCTTGCAGACCAATCTGTAGAAAGGCTTTCTCCACATCAGCTGTCAAACCGATTCTATGTGATCGAAATCTTATTAAGAGTTTTGTCAGGTCTTCTAGTAGAATGGGTCCTGCTCTAAGACATTCGTTTAGACTATAACTATTTTTTACCTTAGCTGAGGCATCATAGACGATCCTCAAATCCTTTCCTGAAGCTTGTATTCCATGATGAGGTAAGTAATGCATCTTATATTTGCTGCATTCCTGTTCTTCCGAAGGTGCAACTTCTATTATTCCCTTTTCTAGTTGTGTTTGTATAGTTTCATTATATAATTTCAAAGTTTCTTTATTGATGCGTTTTAATAGATTCACCAGCCTTCCTTTGGCCAGTCCTAAATTGGTGGGTAAATTGGGTAAATTTTCTTTCCATGGCCAACTGACACAGTATCTTTTACCGGAATATTGAACTGACTCATTAAAGTTTTTTACTGCATCCTCTTCCTTAGTAATTTTAGGTGAATCTGTGATCCCAATGCATTCTAACTCCCATAGATTCTTTAGGTTGGTGTTGTCTATTGGCAAGTCAGGTTTGATTAGTTTAACTTCTGCGCTCGATTGAAAGTAAGTGTTTACCGTAAGGTTGTCTTTTACTTCGAATTCTCTTTTGCCGGTTACTATCCAACCGAGTTGTGAATTTACCAAAAATAGATTGTCACTAATCTGTTTTTTATCTGTATTTATGATCGTGAAGTAGTAATCGTTTCCAATGAGTATATCTACCTGGTCTCCAAGTGAACCATCATCGGCTAATAAAATTTTATCCTTCCATTGATTCAATTCCTTTTCAGGATAAAAAACTTGTTGAGCTATTGTGGGTACAATGTTAGCATAAAGAATAATAGTTGTTTCGGTCTTTGTTGAAATAGGCAGTTTAACTAATGCGCTTTCATATTCATGGGGATGGTTTGATCCAAATGTAAAAACTGATAGATGTTGTTCTTCAATTATTGGTAGTTTAAGTTGTTTAGCTACTTGTTGGATGACGTACCTCTTGGTCTTCCTCCATGGTATGAATAACGTTTAGGACAGATAGCCTTGTTGTGTTTTCCTATAACTCAACAATAGAAACAACTCCTTTTGACGGAACAAGCGTTGAGTTGGTGGTTTGGACTGAAACAATTGTAACATCGTTGACCTAGTTTTTCCTTTCTTTGATCCAACGTTTTTACTGTTCTACATTTGTCGTTCAAGTGTTGTTGTTGACAGAAAATACAGGGTCTAAGTTTGATTCGTTTTGAAACAAAGTCCTTATTGTTTAGATGTTCTCCTTTTCTTTTATTAGCATATGACGTATTTTGTATTTGATAATTAGGTGTTGGACGGTAATTATTACCATTATTACGATAGTTGTTTTTTGTGTAAAAGGTTCTTACGTTATTCACAAACGGTTTCCTTCTCATTTCGTTTAGTCTTTCCTTATTACGGAAGTTCCTTTGTACAAACTGTTGTGGTTTTGATTTTATCTTATCCCTCGCATGAAGTGTCTCTACTGTATAACTATCATTATTCGATGTTCTTTCTTGTTTGATTCGGCTAGTTTCTTCTCTGGCCGAAATAATAATTTTCAGTTGCTTCCTCATGTCCTCAATAGAATCAGATTTCAGTGAAATCTTCATTTCATAAATAATATCTTCAGGAAATTTCTCAGTGATGATAAATCTCAGATGATTATGTTCTGTATTTTCTCCTAACGCACCTAATACCCTAATGTGTTTCTCTATTTCATTTAACGTTTTACGACATTCAGCAGCTGTGTTGCTTGCACATTTGATTTTGTACAAGGCAGCGTAGTGAGCATCGATAATTTGGTTAGGTTTCCCGTAACGCTCTTTAAGCTTAATTTTAATGTATTATTAAAGTTACAAGGAGAAACTAACTGCAAATTAATAATCAGCGCTTTCCCTTATGCTAAAAATTTGACGTGGGATGAAAATAAGCGCATTTTTGATTTAAATACATACTTGTATAATTTGATTAATCGTCATAGTGACGTCATTTTGTTTTTTGACATATTAATGTCAAATTTATTAAAATTTATTAGCAATTTTAAACTGACTTCAGATACTATGTATCTTTCAAAGAAATCTCGGACACAATTAGCTAATTTGTTAGCTTTTAATTTACAAATTGTAATTACTTCTTTTAAAACTGACATTAGTACTTGTACTAATTCAAATCTTTTGATAAATGTAGTTCTACAATAAACTCTTTAGATTTGAACTGAAGCGTATGACAAAAGCTAAGCCCCATTATGTCAATATTATTCACCAAAATATCCAGGGCTTGGCCGGCAAAGACTTAGAGTTAGAATTATTAGCTAAAAGTCATGAAACTCATATCATGTGCATAACTGAACACTGGCTGCAACAACATGAAATGTCATTTTATTTAAACAATTTTCAACTATTCAGTGCATTTGTACGCAGGACAGCTATTCATGGAGGGTCTTTAATTTTTGTAAAACATCATGTAAAATGTAAGGAAAGAAAGGACATTGTAAGCCTTTCAGTGGAACGCCATGTTGAGCTGTCGTGTGTAGAGTTAGTAAATTTTTATATAGTATGTGTATACCGGCCCCCCTCAGGAAACTTTGGTACATTTGAATCAGTCATGGAGGACTCTCTCAATAAATTAAAAAATAAATCTGTAATAGTATGTGGTGATTTTAATGTCAATCTACTTGAAAATAGCTCTTTGAGTCTTCGGTTAATTACTTTGTTTAAATGTTTTAATTTAAATTTCCAGTTTACTGAACCAACCAGAGTTACATCTCACTCAGCCACTTGTTTAGACCACTTTTTTTCTGAATTGGATGCAATTGAAAAGTCAGTCTTTAGTGATATTACTTCCGATCATCTCGGTTTAAAGACAACATATAGTTTCAATGTCAGTACTGAGCCGAACATAATAGAGTGTAGACCTATAACAAATGAGCGCGTTAATAATTTTAAAAATAACATTAGCGATAAACTTCCTTTAATGCCTTGGACGCATGATGATCCGGATATTTTGTACAAAAATCTTTTTAATTTAATAAATAATGAATTTCAAAATACGTTCAGACTGAAAACCAGTAAATGTACACAGAAGTTGCAGTTCTGTGACTGGGCGACAAGTGGTATATATAAGAGTAGAACAAGGCTGTATGAGCTTTATAGAATCAAAGAATATAACCAGGATCCTGAGTTTATTAACTATGTTAGAAAATATTCCAAATTGTTTAAAAGCATATGTAATACTGCAAAGTCCAATTTTATTAGGGATAAAATTAAAAAATCTAGTAATAAAATAAAGACCACTTGGGATATCATTAAGCGCGAAAGTGGCAAGTGTAAGCCTCGTGAAAATAGCATGGTTCTTAAAATCAATAATAATCTCGTAAAATCGAAACATGAAGTCGCAGATATTTTCGATAATTTTTTTATGAATATACCATTAGAAACTACTTCCAACTTGGACTCATCGTCTGATACTGCTACAGCTCTGTTACAAAAATATGTACCTCCGTGTGGTTATTATTTAATTTCAAGCACGTTAGTTCTTTTAAAATTATTAAAGTTTTCCATTCATTAAAAATTAAAAATGCATCTGATTTATGGGGTATATCTGTCAAAGTCATAAATAATATTATACATTCTATAGCCCCTTACCTAGCTGATATTTTTAATTCATGTATAGATCAGGGAGTATTCCCTGATCTTATGAAATTCAGTAAAATCATACCTTTATTTAAGTCTGGAAATTGTAAAGATCCTAGCAACTATAGGCCAATATCTATATTACCAGCATTGAGTAAAATCTTTGAAAAAATAATGTTAGAACAATTGTTGATTCATTTTAACATTAATAAACTTTTACACAGAGCGCAGGACGGTTTCACTAAAAACCGTTCCACGACTGATGCTGGGGCCACTATGCTAAAATATATATTTAATGCTTGGGAAAAGTCGCAGAATGCTCTTGGGGTTTTCTGCGATTTATCTAAAGCGTTTGATTGCGTTAATCATCAAACTTTGTTACGGAAATTAAATCATTACGGCATTAAAAGATTCCGCACAAAAATTAGTGCAATCATATTTAACAGAAAGGACACAAATAGTTGATATTAACGTTACAAAATCAGCCGGATCTCATGTGAAAATAGGCGTTCCACAGGGTTCAATTTTAGGTCCATTTCTTTTTTTAATTTACATTAATGATTTACCTTTCTTTGTAGAAAATTTTTGTGAAATTGTTTTGTTTGCAGATGACACATCGCTAATTTTTAACGTTGACAGGTGTAAAACAAATTATGACGATGTAAACAATACACTTTCCAAGGTACTTCACTGGTTCTCTTCTAATAATCTTAAACTGAATGCGAGCAAAACTAAATGTGTGAAATTTACTTTGCCGAATGTAAAGCATGTTGAAATGGGGGATATAATTCTAAATGGTGAAAAACTAATTTTAGTCGATACAACCGTTTTCTTAGACGTAACACTAGACCACAAACTTCAATGGAACCCTCACATTACAACACTAGCCGGTAAACTAAGTTCTGCTGCTTATGCAATTTATAAAATAAGACGGCTTACAGATGTCGACACTGCTAGGACAATATACTTCAGCTACTTTCACAGCATTATGTCGTATGGCATTCTATTATGGGGCACGGCCGCAGACATTGAAACAGTTTTTATTCTTCAAAAACGAGCTTTAAGAGCTATTTACCGCTTGGGATCTCGAACTTCTTTTAGGGATAAATTTAAAGAAATATATATAATGACTGTTGCCTCTCAATACATTTACAATTGTATATTGTTTGTGCGTCAGAACATAAATTTATATACCAGGCGCGATGATGTACATAATTTCAATACCAGAAATAAAGATAAACTCAAATTGCCACCATTGAGACTCCAAAAGGTTCTTGGTTCATTTGTGGGTCAAGGTATATGTTACTATAATAAAATACCAAAAGAAATAATTAATTTACCTTTTAATAAGTTTAAAGTGTGTATAAAAACATGTCTCCTTAAGAAAGGTTACTATACTGTAAAAGATTTCATAAATGATAAGTCACCTTGGGCTTAACATAATAGACTGTCGTTTTACTTTGCTAATTTGGTTGAAAATTGTTTAATCGCCACTTCTAAATTTAAAAATAGTACCTAGTTATACTTAACTTTTGTTAATTAATAATATTAATGTGATGGAAGTTGACATCAACACATGTATTCAATTTTTGATGTCATCTTTCAATTGACGACACTGTGTGAAACAAAACAGGGAGAAAAAAATAGCCCTTGCTGAGTTTCTTGCCGGTTCTTCTCAGTACAAGGTCTCCCGCCGTAGATTTACGAACCGATGGCGTAGCGTTTGACTTTCACAAGAGCTTGTAACAGCCTAGACTGAATAAATGAGTTTGAATTTGAATTTGAATTTGAAAGCGTGGTAACTGCAATTTGATAATTTTTGTGCGTAATTTCCAATCGATCGATGATTCCTTTAGCGTCACCGCTCAATGACGACTTTAAATAGAGTAACTTGTCTACTTCTGGTAAATTACGTTCGTCGATATTCGAGGAAAAATGATCCCAAAACTGCTGCCACAGGAGGATATTTCCATCAAATTCTGGAAGATTTAATTTGGGTAGCTTACTGGTAACCACAGAATTATTAAATCGTGTTTCTTTAGACGTTTCCTTAAGATTATTCAATTCAGTAGTGAGTTCTATTAAGATCTCTTCAGACTTCAGTTGAATGTCACTAAATTTGGAGATATCGTCCGCCGATGGGTCATTACTAAGTTTAAAATAATTGCTTAATTCTGTAGAATCTCTTCAGACTTCAGTTGAATGTCACTAAATTTGGAGATATCGTCCGCCGATGGGTCATTACTAAGTTTAAAATAATTGCTTAATTCTGTAGAAAATCTTGTGTGTAACGCCTCTAATTTTTTGCATAATGTTTCTGCCTTAGCCTTATTGAAAGTAACCATATTAGTGGTACCTATTAGGTCCTCACATTCACTAGTAAGTGCCTCAATATGCCTTATCACATCGTAAAGCCTTGAGATTAGTACGGAATCCATTATTTTGAAATCTGAAATGATACCATCAAAATGGTAAATTCACTTTTGTTTCCTTATTTCAATTCAATGTTTTTTGCGTCAACAACAATGTCACTAACCACAAGCATCAAACTTAATTTAATTTGTTTCGGTTCAATTTTCATGTTAATTTTGAGAATTTAATAAGTCATTAATTGCTACATACTACTATTGTTTAAATTTTAACAATAGAAAATAATTTAAAAAATATTTCATATCTACTATATAAAAATAAGTCGGGTTTTCCTTCCTGACGCTATAACTCCAGAACGCAGGAACCGATTTCCACGGTTTTGCATTCATTGGAAAGGTCTCGGGCTTCGTGAGGTTTATAGCAAAGAAAATTCAGGAAAAATTAAAAAAAAAAACTTCTTTTAATCACCAAACGAAATGTTACATAAAACGAAGCCATCTGGTGGCGAAACGGAGTTCGCCGGGTTTGCTAGTTTATTTATTAAAATTTCATTCGCTTATATTGTACGCATTGTTCAATTAAATGTAATCAATTGACACAGTTTATCAATCAATAAACAATTTCATTTTAATTCCCAACTCATTTGTTTACACGGTCAAATTCACTCAAGTATAAATCAATTGCTCAGAATGACTGAGAAGCCTTGCTCTTTCATAAACACAAGTAGTTCAAACTAAAGTCAATAGTTTAAATAAGTTTAAGAAATACTTTCCAAAGTGAAATATAGCTTTAAAGTTTGGTGAAATTGATAAAATGTTAAAAGTTTAGGTAGGTACTCAATTGAGTATTCAATATCACACTATGAGGTAGTTTAGTTTATTTTATTTATTTAGGAGATAAATAATCACAACAAGAATGCATTTTGTTTTATTAAGTAAAAAGATACAAAGGGACACTCTTTGTGTCTTGTTGTTATAATTTGTATAAAATAATGTCAATCATAACTTTGATTCACATGTTATCTCAATGAGTTCAAACTTATATAAGTTAGATTTGTTCATCTTAAACTTTATATTATTCATTTAGATGAACACATTAATTCATTCCCTCATTATCATTAAACATGTGACTCTTCATGTGCAAGTAAATCTCAATGAAAAATCAACAAGTACTTTTCAACCAAATTGGTTAATAAGTTGCCGCTACTGACACCATTGTTTACAAGATTAAACGAATCTCATCAGCGGTTTCTAACTGTAAATTCTATTCTCCGGATCAGTATATCTTTTAATATACTTATTCATTATGTCCATTGAGCTTTCCACTAAAAATATCATTAATTTGGATCCTGTATGTGTCAACCGTCAAACAAACATACAGATGCATAAACACACACAAAATACAATAATTTATGATTAGTACATCAATAATATTCTTGTTACTTTGAATTCTTATTGGATTACACCTGACCTAGTTCGAAATAAAATCGTGCCAAGGTTTATCATTGAAAGTTTGTAAATAGTTTTGCTGTTTGTTGTCAGGATTTAAAACAAGAACATTATGTATTTGTTGAGTTTTTTTATTGATCATGCAATGAAATAAAGAAACTTCTTACCTTATATTGCACTGATAAAGCTTTAGGTGATAACCTTTCTGGTCTCTTTTACTTTTCTTTCTTTCTAAATCCGTAGATAATTATCCTTGTAGTACATGTACTGATGTATATCTGAAACAACTTAAATCGATCAAAATTCCTATCTAGCAATTCCGAAACCTGTGGACAGATGATGAGGACGCTGAAACTAGTTATAAATTCATGACAAATCTCAACTTTTAGTACGAAACTTTGACGAAGTAAATACCTACTTCCCGCTCACAAAACGCCGTGGCCCAAACTAAAGGTTTCTCCTAATTTCTGTTGATTAAACAATGTAATTATACTCACCAATTGATTACTGTGCTTTATTTTGTTCTCTGCATCTGTGCACAATCTAAAAAATACGTTTTTTAATACAAAATTGTGCTACCGTTCACTAATGGCGCCAAATCTCAGTGTGCGGAGCATATATTCATAAAGGAAATAGTGATGTCCCTTTTGGGAACTGACAACTTTACATCGAAGGTCGATACGAAATCGCATTTTGAAAGTAACGTTCCTCTACGCACGATAATTACTATGAAACACATAATTTCCTTTATAAATCTATCAATTCACAATACGTTTATCATGCGGATAAACGTGAACACATGCGTGTTAGTAAAATGTTATAGTAAGATGTAATATCAATCAATCGAAATTAACCGTATTATTAATACGAAACATTAATGTCAAGGACGACGCGACTACAGCTCAGAAGAGGCTCACACGACTGGCCGACTACCGTTCCGACCTAGCGCGAACTGCGAGCAACCGACGACGCAACTGCGGCGGGGCGCGGTGGGAAACGCACGGGATAGGTCAACTACCGCTCTGACTTAGCGCTAACTGCGTACTCATAATCTTAGATATAAGTAGGGTCATTTTGTCATTTTTTCATGGGACCGCATATGAGCTTGCGTATGACCATACGCGCACGGATCCTTACAAAAAACTAAAAGTGTCGCTCCCCTTATCGTGGGATAAGGCAAGCGCACCTTGCCTGGCCCCTAGGCCAGCGGGGAACGCCCCACCAACAGCTGCAGGGCAGCGCGCTCGCGCGCGTTGCTCAGGGTCACGCGCGCTCATACCCAGCCGCGCTGTCGCGTCGCGCTCGCGATACGTCGCGAAAACATGGCAGACGATCCGCCACAGCGCACGACGCTACAACAGCAAGCGAAACCGCCGCAATTTGCAACACCCGCTCCACTTACCGGCGCCACTGGCCGACAATTAGCTCCCGCAAGTCGCGCTGCAGCACCCGAGGGGGCCGCCAGTGATTCGGCGAGAAAGTCCGGAAATCACGACTAACCAAATATGAATTTGATGTAGTCATGATTGCCCGGATAATCCAGACCGGCCACCTGTCGGACAGGCTGAATCGCTGGCTGGCCACCTACGCTCGGTTGCTGGAGCACGAATCGGGACAGACACATGCCCTGTGTCCTGCCGACCAGATGGCGTCGGAGGCGCTGCGGGCCATCAGCGGCTCACCCCTTCAGATGCCGCAAATCGACCCACCGTGGCAACGTAAACGCGCCCGCGACACAGCTACGCCGCCAGAAACGCCCGACAAGCGCGCCTGCCGCCTACGCGATCCGCGACTAGTGCGATCGCACAGCAGCGGAGACACGCCGGCACCCATTGAAAAGCCGAAACCAAGCCCCACTGAATCAAACAAATCAATGAGAGAAGAATTGACGACCCCCGCCCTCCAACAACAACAACGAGAAAAAATCGTACCAAAGAGGGTAGACATGAAATTTCCCGAAGAAGGGTATGCTGATCGGGCTATACCGAGTAGAGAGCCGGTAAGCCAAAAATCAAACTACCCTCCTCCTCAATCTCATTCCTATGCACAGGTGATGGCCGCGCCCCCGGCCGCACCCCCGACCACACCCCGGGAAAGCACTCAAGCCCCGCCCCCTCGTCAAGATGGCGGCGAGTATTACTACGAAACACTGCCTACTGAAGCGACGAAATCGACCGCAGCCACAGCTGAAACAACCAAAACAGCCACAACAAGGGATAAAAGGTACCCACCCTTAATTGTTGAAAAGCTCCCAGACTGATCCTCGCACTTCAAAGAACTGAACGACCGACTAGGGCGACCGCCCTGCGCCAGGCCATTCGGCACCGGAGTGCGTTTCTCTCCCGCGGACGGCGACGAGTACCGACTCGTTCAGGCGTATCTGACCGAATTGGAAAAGATACAGCCAGAGCTGAGTTGGTACTCGTATGCCCTCCCGGAGGAACGCAGCCTGAAGGTCCGGATGGATCCGTGGGCTGCCGTTTAACACGGAACCGCTGCAAATCAAAGAGGCCCTAGAACAGAAGGGTCTCACAGTCGAGCACGTAAAGCGCATCCGGGCTCGAGCGGGACGACCGGGATGCACCTTTTTCGCGGCACTCCAAAAGACACAAGGTATAATACCATTTATCTATAATATTACGGAGCTGCTATACATGACCGGAGTCACAATAGAAGCATGGCGAGGGAAAAAAGGTCCGGCACAGTGCCACAGGTGCCAAGGATTCCGGCACTCCTCTTAGGGGTGCCACCGGCCCTTGGCATGTGTCCGCTGTGGAAAGCCCCACGCTGCCGCAGACTGCCCCCGCCCACGCACAGAGCCTGCGACCTGCGCGAACTGCGGAGGGCCACACCCCGCCAATCACACCAGCTGCCCAACCATCAAGAGGGAAGGCCGAAACAAGAGGGCCACAACGGTCGCAAAAACTGGCCCCTCTGTTGGCCCAATCACCAGGGCCGCTATTCATCCATCCGAGGTGAGTGAATCCGCCACCGCAACCCTGATGGCTCCCGCTAACGATGCCAAAATGAAAGCTCCCGCAGCCCCGGCGAAAAACAAGACTACCCGCCGCAGAAAAAAAAGAAAAGCTCAAACCTAGGCCCCGCCCCCAAAGGTGAGATCGAGGCCCACACACAGAGCGCCGCCCCAGACCGTAATAAAAACAAACTCGAGGCGGACAAAAACACCGACATGCCCGGACTGGCCACAGACTGGCAAGTAACGCTCGCCAAAACGCTGGCAGAGCAGATCCAACGTTGCTTCAATCAATTTTCGGCCCAAAATTCCGACCGCTAAGGATAGTACACTGGAATGCGCAATCGCTCACGAGTAAACGTCGCTTACTCGCGCATTTTTTGCACGAGAACGACGTCGATATACTCGTGAGCGAAACCTTTCTCAAACCGGGCGCTGTCTTTAGCGTGCGGAATTATACGGCGTACAGGAAAGATGAGACTTCACCGGAGGGACGGCCGTACAGAGGCCTACTGATACTCGTACACCAGCGAGTTGTACACCAGCCGGCCCCAGACGTACAACTTCGTACTATGTACGCCATCGGCATAGATGTCAACCTCGAAGGCACGGTAACACGCATATATGCAGCCTACAGACCACCGCAGTCCAGTCTTGACGTTAAGGAACTCCGGGACCTCCTCCACCCATTACCTACACTGGTGGCCGGGGACCTTAACGCCAAGCATACACACTGGAACTCAGCCGATATAAACACCGCAGGCAGACAGGTATACACAGACATGTTAAACCACGACTACACAGTACACGGCCCAGACGAACCGACTAGGTATGACGCAAACGGGAACGGTGACGTCCTTGACGTGGTGGTCACGAGAGGGTTCGACTCGCCATTCCACCAAGAAGTCAGTATGGACTTACCGTCGGACCACAGACCTATCATATTAACAATTGAGAAAATGATTACGAACATAAACCCCCCCGCGCCGCGCCGTCGCATCGATTGGAAAAAATTCCAATCCGAAACGGCGAAAAACACGCCCACTCGGCCTATCAACACGCCTACTGATGTCGACACCGCTACCGCAGAGTTTACCGAGGCCGTACAGACTGCGCTAACAACAGCCTCCCACACTCGTACAACAACAGGTAACTACAATAATGATAACAAATTACCTTACCGAATCCAAGCTCACATACAAGAAAAGCGCAGACTGCGACGACTTTGGCAGACAACCCGATGCCCTAGTACCAAAGCCGAAGTAAACAAGCTCACTAAGGTAATAAAACGTGAAATGGAGGTTCACGCAAACGTCGCATGGGAAAACCATTTGCTTGCAGTAGGCGACGACATGCCCTCAGTCTATCGCCTCTGCAAGCAACTATCGTCGGAAAAACCGAAGACACGCCCACTAATTAACGAACTTAACATACCCAAGTACGCCGCAATAGACAGGGCCGAGCTACTCGCGGACCATTTAGAGCAGCAATTCACCCCGAACCCAACGACAGACAACGAGCACGTGATGGCTGTAAAGTCACACGTGATTAGTTGTCTGTCCCAGCAGCTCACCGCTACTACGGATCCCATTGTATTTTCGCCCACCCAGGTCCGGAGGGAGATCTCCAGGTGCAAACCGCGGAAGGCCCCGGGCCTGGATGGTATCACAAACGCCGCCCTCCGTCACTTACCGCCCAAAAGCGTCGCAGCACTGACACGCATTTATAACGGAGCGCTTCGTACCGGCCACTTTCCGACTAGCTGGAAGAGCGGGAAAGTGATAATGCTACATAAACCGGGCAAAGATCCAACTAAACCCAGTAGCTACCGCCCAATAACCCTACTATCAACTGCATCCAAAATTTTTGAAAAACTTTTACTAGAAAAATTAAATACTTTTACGACGCCACGGCCCGAACAGTTTGGTTTCCGTTCGGGCCATTCTACCACGCTTCAACTAACAAGGATGCTGCATGACCTTGCTACTAAGATGAATAAAAAAGAATTCACCGTGATGGTGCTACTTGATATGGAGAAGGCGTTTGATCGCGTATGGCATGAGGGCCTGCTATACAAATTATCAACGTCTTCTCCCACCCCCGCACCACTACGACTGCTTAAAACTATAGCGTCATTTCTACAAAACAGAAATTTCTGTGTCACGGTAGAGGGACAAAATTCGACCACGCGCCCTATACTAGCAGGAGTACCACAGGGTAGCTGTTTGTCCCCTACCCTGTACACAGTCTATACAGATGACATCCCAGTGCTGGGCGAGACGAAGTTGGCCCTATATGCTGACGACACCGCCTACACTACCGCCTCCATCCGCCCACGCCACGCCGCGGAGAAAATGCAGCCGACGCTGGACGCCTTAATCCCATGGCTTAACAAGTGGCGATTAACAATAAACGTCGCTAAGACACAAGCGATGGTGATAGGCAACCATCGCATACAGCCGCCACCACTACGCATCAATAACACGACCATCCCGTGGATACGCCAAGCAAAATATCTCGGGATAACGATCGATGCAAAATTAAACATGAAAACACACATAAACAACACCATCGCAAAAGCGAAAGCTGCCCGAGCAAAACTCAGACCCATATTCCGCAGCTCATTGCCACTACGTACAAGAGTGAATCTATACAAGCTGTACATAAGACCCATATTAACATACGCAGCGCCCGCGTGGTATGCGCTGGTGGCGGACACACAGCGAAAACGCCTAAGTGCCCAGCAAAACCACACACTACGATTAATAACAAACGCGGGCCACTTTGTTAGAAACGCTACCCTCCACAAAGACCTTAACATCGAAACTTTAAATGAATTCATTTCCAGATTAGCCACAGGTATGTTCGAGAGAGCGGACGGCTCGGCGCACGCGCACTTGCGCGGCATCGCGCCGACGCACGACTGCCACCGCACACCCCGCACCAGCCGAGCGCTCCCAAGGGAAATCCTGCCGCCGCAAGACGACGGAAAACCACCAGACTGACGACGGCCCCGCTCGTAATATATGTTATACAAAAAAAATATATATATATATATAAATAAAAAAAAAAAAAAAAAAAAAATGGAGAAAAAGGAAAAAAAAATAGATAAAACATTATAATAAAAAAAAAAAAAAAAAAAAGTATAACTGTGTTATGAGCCAACCAGACTACCTACAAACCCATGACAACAACAACCTACAATGACGTCCTATCCTCCCTCACCCAAGTCCGCCGCCCGCTCGCAGGTCGCTCACTGGGCCTCCCCTAAGGGTCTCACCCGGTGGGCTAGACCGCGCCGAGGGCGGTGTGTGAAGAGTGTGGAGGACGGACCCCGATGACCGCTCCGTCCCGATGACGGAGTGCGAAACCGATACGACTGAAGTGGGCCATCCGGCCCAGAACAGTTTCCCCGCACGCCGCGGCGCCTACGGCGCCGGCGACGCGCGAGAAGAAGATAGCGTATATTTTTTCATGCGGACTGCACATGACCTTTCGAATGCGCACGGACCTACAATTCACCTACAGAGTCTTCTTACTTATCTTGTGATAAGCTGGAAGTACCTGTCCCGGCCCCTCGGCCGGCGGGGAACTCCACTCACAAAGCTGCAGGGCAGCGCGCTCTCGCGCGCTGCTCAGGGTCGCGCCGGTTATCTTGCCCATTGTGCTGCGTGCTTTGGACTGTAATTGAGCCTATGCATTTTCGGATGATAGCTTGACGCCGCGTACGGATCCAAGTAAAAATCAAGTGTCGCCACCTTATTTTGTAAATAAGTCGGGTGAACCTTACCTGGCCGCCCAGGCCGGCGGGGACCTTTCCCTCCCGTAGCAGCAGGGCAGCGCGCGCCCGCGCGCACTGCTCAGGGTCGCGCGGGCTCACCCTCTCGCGTTTAGTGATGGCAGACCAACAGCCAACCCAAACGCCGCTAACAAAAAGCAAGCATGCAGCCATGAAAACACCAATGCAACCCTCGGGCTCAAGCACAAAGACAAACACAGAGACCGTACTCACTACGCCGCACCCCCCCACCGCACCGAAAAATGTTTCGGAACTACCCACGGATCCCGCTCCAGCAACCGGAGGCTGTGTCAGGGACATGGCCAAAAGACTGGCCGAGACTAAATCACTGAAAGTCAAATATGAATTTGACGAAGTGATGGTGACTCGGTTGGTCGAATCCGGACTCGTTTCGGATAGGCTGTGTCGTTGGCTAACGGCATACGTCCGATTGCTGGATCGGGAGGCAGGTAGAACCCTAGCACTGTGCCCAGCGGACGAAGCAGCGATAACAGCGCTGCGCGCGCTGAGCGGCTCACCCATACCATTGCCGCCTTCGGGTCTGACACCGACACCGATACTGAAGAAACGCCCAAGACAGACGACGACCCCCGAGACTGCGGACAAGCGAGCCTGCCACCCGCGCGACCCCCGACTACTACGGCGGTCGCTCAGCAGCGGAGACAAGCCCCCGCCACCTGAAGAGCAACAACCACCGCCTCAGCAACCGCCAACGAAAGAGCAGTTGACAACTCCCGCACCTCAGCTACAACGTGAGAAAATCGCACCAAGGAGGGTAAAATTAACAGATTTTCCAACAGAAGGGTATGCCGACGAAGCTGTACCGACGAGAGAGCCGGCGAGCGAAATCTCAAACTACCCACCTTACAGTTACTCTCAGGTGGTGGCCACGCCCTCGACCCCACCTCCGGCCACTCCTCACAAAAACTCACAAAGCTTTGATGCCCCGCCCCCCCGACAAGACGCCGGTGAGTTTTATTAAAAAACCGTGCCCACCGACGCGACCGATGCGCGAACGACAACGCAGACCGCAACTGCATCGGCAAAAGATGCAGGCCAAACAACAACAAGGGAACGTAAGTACCCCCCCTTGGTCGTGGAGAAAATGTCTGATTGGACTACACATTTCAAGATTCTCCACGACAAACTAGGCCATCCACCCAACGCGAGACCGTACGGACAAGGCGTGCGCTTTTCCCCAGCGGACGGCGGGGAGTATAGGCTCATTCAAGCGTACCTCTCCGAATTGGAAAAGGTACAGCCAGAATTGAGCTGGTACTCCTACGCCCTCCCAGAGGAACGAAGCCTCAAGGTAGCTATACGAGGCCTACCATTCCATACAGAGCCACTCCACATTAAGGACGCTTTAGCTGCCAAAGGGTTTACTGTGGAACATACAAAGCGAATCAGGGCGAGAGCGGGACGCCCGGGATGCATATTTTTTGCTGCAATCACAAAGACGCCAGGACTATTGCCCGCGATATTCCAAGTAAGTGAGCTGTTAAGTATGCCGGGAGTGACCATAGAAGCGTGGCGTGGAAAGAAAGGCCCAGCGCAGTGCCACAGATGCCAGGGCTTTAGACACTCGTCTAAAGGCTGTCACCGCCCCTTGGCCTGTGTGCGCTGCGGAGAGCCACACGCAGCCGCCGATTGCCCCCGGCCACGCACGGAACCAGCCACCTGTGCAAATTGCAAAGGCCCACACCCAGCAAACCACACCAATTGCCCGGTACAAAAGAAAGAGGTAAGGAACAAGAAGGCCGGCACGGTGGCCAAGACAGGCCCCGCTACCTCTGGACCCATAACAAAAGCAGCCATCAAACCAATAGAGGTAAACGAAACCACAGGCGCCTCACTAATGGCTCCAGCTAATTGCCCGATTCCACGGATACCCACTACATCGACTCAACCTACCCGCCACAGAAAAAAGAGAAAGCGGGGCGCTGGATGGGCGTATACGTGCGTCTGATGGAGTACGAACTGGGAGACACACCCATACTAACCGAAGCCGACGAAATGGCGAGACGAGCCCTGCACGCCAACGACGACCTGAGGTTAGATCTACCCTTCGCCCAGCCACTTACCCCGAGCGGCAAACGCAAGCGCGACCCTCCGTCAACATCGAGGGAGGAGAAACGAGTTTGCGCAACACCACTGCAGCCACATCCGCGCGACCCGCGCGTTCGCCGCTCACACAGCAGCGGCGACAAACCAACCCCAAAATCGACTTCGCCGTCAACACAGTCGACGGAGACACAGACGCAGCCGACCGACATGCAGACGCCCGCACCACTCGCACAACGAGAGCATCCGCGACGGCGTGTCAGAACCGAAGAAACAAAAGGGTATGACAGCAAGGCTATACCGAGCGGCGAGCCAGTAAGTTTTTTATCAAACTACCCTCGCCCGTCATATTCTCAGGCAGTGGTCCCGCCCCCTTCGAAAGCTTCCGTAAGCTCGAAGGCACCGCCCACTATGATGGATACTCACCCGCCGCAACCCAACGTAACACAATCCGCCCACGCCACGCAACAAAACGCATCAGCCGCCGCCAAGGAAAAAAGGTACCCTCCCATAGTCGTCGAAAGGCTGCCGGACTGGTCGTACCACTTCAAGACTCTGCACCAGCAGTTGGGACACCCGCCTAACACCAGACCGTTTGGAACGGGGGTACGTTTCTCCCCCGCGGATGGCGATGAGTACCGACTCATACAGGCGTACTTGTCTAATTTAGACAAGGAACAAGCCGGTGTGAGTTGGTACTCATACGCCCTTCCGGAGGAACGAAACCTGAAGGTAGCTATAAGAGGGCTACCCTTCCACACAGAGGCAACCCAAATACAGGAAGCACTAGCCGAGAAGGGATACGCAGTCGAATACGTAAAACGCATCCGGGCACGAGCGGGACGCCCCGGATGCATATTTTTCGCATCACTACAGAGAACGACAGGTGTAGTACAAAATATTTTTAATATTAAGGAATTGCTCAGCATGCCATGCGTTACAATAGAGGCGTGGCGTGGCAAAAGAGGACCGGCGCAGTGCCACAGGTGTCAGGGCTTTCGGCACTCCTCGAAAGGATGCCACCGGCCCTTGGCCTGCGTCCGTTGTGGTGAGCCCAGCGCCGCCGCCGACCGAACCAGCCACCTGCGTAAACTGCGGAGGCCCCCATCCGGCTAACCATTCTTCTTGCCCGGCCTTAAAGAAGGAAACACGGAATAAAAAGGCCAGCACCGTGGCCAAGACAGGCCCATCCACAGGGCCCATCACCAGAGCAGCCATTCCTCAGAATGAGGTAAGTGAAAGCGCTCCCTCAACGCTGAAAGGAAAAGGCACCGCCCACCCAGACACCGCACCCAAAATGGCGGCTACCGGGGAACACGCCCCCACCTCTATACCACAAGGGACTATAACAACAGGACCCCCGGATTGGATACAATTGCTCGCCAATAAAATGGCAGAGCATTTCTCACAATGCTTCCAACAGATAACGGCTCAAAATTCCGGCCACTAAGGGTAGTACACTGGAATGCGCAATCGCTCACAGGGAAACGACGCATGCTCGCGCATCTTTTGCGCGAGCGCGACGTAGATATCGCACTTGTGAGCGAAACCTTTCTCAAACCGGGTGCTGCCTTTAGTGTACGGAATTATTTTGCGTACAGGCAGGATGAAGAGACGCCAGAAGGGCGAACCTTTAGAGGACTCCTAATCTTAGTCCACAAACGCATTGTACACCAGCCGGCCCCGATAACGCAGCCAAAATCGTTTTATGCACTCGGTATAGACATTGAGCTAGAAGGCATAAACACCCGACTCTACGCCGTGTATAGACCACCCAAGACAACCCTAGACGTTAAGGAGCTCCGGGACCACTTATACCTACTACCAACGATAATGGCCGGAGACCTTAACGCCAAGCACACCAATTGGAATGCAAATATAATTAATAACGCAGGAAGAGCACTGCATAATGATGCAACCACACACGACTATGCAGTATTCGGCCCGGACGAACCCACCAGGTACGACTCGGACGGGAACGGGGACGTCCTTGATGTGGTGGTATGCAGGGGCGTCGACGATACCATCACTCAGGAAGTCTTAATGGACCTACCTTCTGACCACCGCCCAGTACTTCTCACAATTGTAAGAATACCCACAAATATTAATATTTCCCCCCCCACCCGCCGACTAATAGACTGGGAAGCTTTCACACAAAAACTGACAGAGCACACACCGACACGCCCTATTAATACCGCCAACGACGTCGACGATGCAGTCACCGAACTGACTGCGGCTCTGCAGTCGGCGCTCGAAACAGCCACCCACACACGCTCTCAAGGTAATAAAAAATTTGAACTACCGGCCAGAGTTAGGAATCTAATTGAAGAAAAGCGCCGCCTTAGACGCTTATGGCAGTGCACCCGCTGCCCCACCACGAAGACCCATCTCAATCGCATCACAGCCAAAATAAAGAGAGAAATGGAAACTCACGCCGTCTCCGCATGGGATAATCACCTGCTTGCAGTGGGCGATGACATGCCCTCTGCCTATCGCCTCTGCAAGCAACTAGCTACACAAAAGACTCCGGTGAGACCACTCCTAGACCACGCCAATATACCTAGATACCAGGCCATCGACCGCGCCGAACTGTTCTCTGAACGAACGACAGACAATGAGCACGTGTCGACCATTGAGTCACACGTGAATAGTTGCCTGTCATACCAACCCGCCGCAGAAGAAGACCCCGTGGTATTCACGCCCAGCCAGGTCCGGAGGGTGATTTCCAGGTGCAAACCGCGGAAGGCTCCGGGCCTGGACAACATCACGAACGCCGCGCTCCGCCACCTACCGCTTAAAACCATCGCTGCCGTCACTCGCATATTCAACGGCGCACTCCGCACCTGCCACTTTCGGCCTAATGGAGGCGCGGAAAAGTAATTATGCTACATAAACAAGGGAAAAATCCGATGTCACCAGCAAGCTACAGGCCGATAACGCTGCTCCCGACTTTATCTAAGGTATTAGAAAAAAAAAAATATGTATATAAAAAAAAAAAAAAAAAAACAAAACAACAAAAAAAAATGTATATATGTATAACTAGTTATAAGATGTAAATAATTTTATCACTACCGAGTATCTTCATCACTACTGAATATACGAGTATGAATATGCAACACTATCCCATTCACCCCGATGATAGGGTGCGATCCCGCAATATCTGAAGTGGGCACACGCCCAGACCAGATTCCCCGCACGCCGCGGCGCCTTCGGCGCCGGCGACGCGCGAGAAGACGACAACGGTATTTTTTCAGGACTGTAATTGAGCCTATGCATTTTCGGATGATAGCTTAACGCCGCGTACGGATCCAAGTAAAAATCAAGTGTCGCCACCTTATCTATACTTATAATAAATCTGTAGAGAGGTCAATTCTGTACATGAAATATATTTTCAAAATAACTATTAGGGGGTGATTAGTGATCGATACTGATGCCAAAAAATGCAATCAGTAAATTTTTTGTCTGTCTGTCTGTCTGTCTGTGTGTGTGTATGTTCCTTATAGAAACAAAAACTACTCGACGGATTTTAACGAAACTTGGTACAATTATTCTTCATACTCCTGGGCAGGTTATAGTATACTTTTCATCACGCTACAATCAATAGCAGCAGAGTAGTGAAGGGAAATGTTGGGAAAACGGGAGAAGTTACTCCATTTTTTAAGCTTCCGTCGGGTGTGCAGCCTTAATGATTAAAGTTACATAAAAATCATGTATGACGGAAATATTCTACATAAAATTGTCTAAAAAATATCCCGCAACAGCATATGGCTATCTTTTATGGTTGACTCACAATAACACGTGTAATCTATACTTATAATAAATCTGTAGAGAGGTCAATTCTGTACATGAAATATATTTTCAAAATAACTATCAGGGGGTGATTAGTGATCGATACTGATGCCAAAAATGCAATCAGTAAAGTTTTTGTCTGTCTGTTTGTCTGTCTGTCTGTGTGTATGTTCCTTATAGAAACAAAAACTACTCGACGGATTTTAACAAAACTTGGTACAATTATTCTTCATACTCCTGGGCAGGTTATAGTATACTTTTCATCATGCTACAATCAATAGGAGCAGAGTAGTGAAGGGAAATGCTGGTAAAACGGGAGAAGTTACTCCATTTTTTAAGCTGGTTAAAGTTACATAGAAATCATAAATGACGGAAATATTTTACATAAAATTGTCTAAAAAATATCCCGCAACAGCATATGTCTATCTTTTATGGTTGACTCACAATAACACGTGTAACTCCTGATAGCTTAGCAGTTCGGAGCATTCTGATTATATTTGTTTACTCTTACGTTTATAATACTCTCATTCATCCCTAATTTAAAAAAGTTAAATTATTACCTATTCAATAAAAAAAGAATCATAGAAATCGGTATATAAACACCAAACTTATACATGAAATAAGCCATCGCGCCGTCGCACGTGAATACTGAATCATGCTACAAGGATTATTTTTGTGTAACGGTTGGAAACACTGATAATTTTAGAGGTTTTTAATGTAAGGTCGTAAATAAACACAGTTTTTTCCGCTTACATTGCAAACGCTGGCTGAACCCTACGAGATCGATCAAAATAATGTACTACAGTATTGTATACCTTAAAAATGTCTACAAAATGTTCGCCATGGTATCTGTCTATCTATTAGGGATAACCCACAATAACCATTTTATATCCTATACTTTTTACGAGAAATAATAGATTATTTACGAAGCGATTTTCAGCAATATAATATTCTTCCTTATCCAATTAAGTACCTTAAATACATTGTGCATTTAATATAGACCAATTTGGCTATTTAACGCATGTAATTTAAATGAATATTTTCGAAGATATTACAGATTTAAAATGCAGGGACATAGCGGTTCCGACGCTACCGGGCGGGGCGCCTGGTGGCGCGTGCCTATTGTAATTAGGTATTAGAAGAATGTCATTGTGTATAATACAAGCCTGAGAACAAAAACTATAGTCTACACTACAGCTCTACACCGAAGCGAAGCGCGGGCGGGCCACTAGTTTTGTAAATAAGTCGGGTGAACCTTACCTGGCCGCCCAGGCCAGCGGGGACCTTTCCCTCCCGTAGCTCAGGGTCGCGCGGGCTCACCCTCTCGCGTTTAGTGATGGCAGACCAACAGCCAACCCAAACGCCGCTACCAAAAAGCAAACATGCAGCCATGAAAACACCAATGCAGCCCTCGGCTCAAGCACAAAGGCAAACACAGAGACCGTATTCACTACGCCGCACCCCCCCACCGCACCGAAAAATGTTTCGGAACTACCCACGGATCCCGCTCCAGCAACCGGAGGCTGTGTCAGGGACATGGCCAAAAGACTGGCCGAGACTAAATCACTGAAAGTCAAATATGAATTTGACGAAGTGATGGTGACTCGGTTGGTCGAATCCGGACTCGTTTCGGATAGGCTGTGTCGTTGGCTAACGGCATACACCATTGCCGCCTTCGGGTCTGACACCGACACCGATACCGAAGAAACGGCCAAGACAGACGACGACCCCCGAGACTGCGGACAAGCGAGCCTGCCATCCGCGCGACCCCCGACTACTACGGCGGTCGCTCAGCAGCGGAGACAAGCCCCCGCCACCCGAAGAGGAACAACCGCCGCCTCAACAACCGCCAACGAAAGAGCAGTTGATGACCCCCGCACCTCAGCTACAACGTGAGAAAATCGCACCAAGGAGGGTAAAATTAACAGATTTTCCTACAGAAGGGTATGCCGACGAAGCTGTACCGACGAGAGAGCCGGCGAGCGAAATCCCAAACTACCCACCTCATAGTTACTCTCAGGTGGTGGCCACGCCCTCGACCCCACCTCCGGCCACTCCCTCGACCCCTCCTCCGGCCACTCCTCACAAAAGCTCGCAAAGCTTTGATGCCCCGCCCCCTCGACAAGACGCCGGTGAGTTTTATTACAAAACCGTGCCCACCGACGCGACCGACGCGCAAACGACAACGCAGACTGCAACTGCATCGGCAAAAGATGCAGGCCAAACAACAATAAGGGAACGTAAGTACCCCCCCTTGGTCGTGGAGAAAATGTCTGATTGGACTACACATTTCAAGATTCTCCACGACAAACTAGGCCATCCACCCAACGCGAGACCGTACGGACAAGGCGTGCGCTTTTCCCCAGCGGACGGCGGGGAGTATAGGCTCATTCAAGCGTACCTCTCCGAATTGGAAAAGGTACAGCCAGAATTGAGCTGGTACTCCTACGCCCTCCCAGAGGAACGAAGCCTCAAGGTAGCTATACGAGGCCTACCATTCCATACAGAGCCACTCCACATCAAGGACGCCTTAGCTGCCAAAGGGTTTACTGTGGAACATACAAAGCGAATCAGGGCGAGAGCGGGACGCCCGGGATGCATATTTTTTGCTGCAATCACAAAGACGCCAGGACTATTGCCCGCGATATTTCAAGTAAGTGAGCTGTTAAGTATGCCGGGAGTGACCACAGAAGCGTGGCGTGGAAAGAAAGGCCCAGCGCAGTGCCACAGATGCCAGGGCTTTAGACACTCGTCTAAAGGCTGTCACCGCCCCTTGGCCTGTGTGCGCTGCGGAGAGCCACACGCAGCCGCCGATTGCCCCCGGCCACGCACGAAACCAGCCACCTGTGCAAATTGCTCACGGGCTTTTTCCAAAAGTTCGGGCAGGCCGAAAACAAAAGTTTGCCATCTACCCCCGCCGAAGACACACCCCCGCCCGCTGAAATTTTAATAATTAAAATAAATACCTTCAAATTTACAATAACGCATCAACGATATCGTGCGTATCATATTCTAAAGACAAGTTACCTATTTGAATAACATGCAAAAAACTAGTCAATATAAAGTTAGTGTCACACTCAGTTTTATTTGCAAACATTATGAATTTATCTAATATTGAATTCAATTATTTTAAACCCTTAGACAAATTTTAACAAATAAGTTATGATAAGCAATTTACACCTTATTTATACAATAAAATTAATTATCGTTAATAGGAAGCCCACATAATTTATTTACTGATCGCTTTATAATTTTACCATGACATTTTAGGCTATAGACTCGGCAAATGTTATCAATACCGGGATGTTTTTCGGTGATTCGGCCTAAAGCCCATTTGCCCGGGGGAAGATGATGTTCCTTTACCAAGACTATCTCTCCAATTTGAAATTCCTTTTTGGAGTAAAGCCATTTTGGTCTTTCCTGAAGTCGAGTAAAATACTCTGTTTGCCATTTATGCCAAAAATCTTGTACAAGTCTTTGAGTGTGTTGCCATCTTGACAAGCGGTTCCAGTTAACGTCTTGTAAATTAGGATCAGGAACAGTTACAGGAGCTTCTCCTATGAGGAAGTGCCCCGGAGTAAGTATAAGTAGATCGTCGGAGTTCGAAGTATCAATCGGGCATAGTGGACGGGAGTTTAGACAAGCCTCGATTTGGCACAATATTGTAGACATTTCTTCGAAGGTAAGGTTAACTGTCAATATACGTTTGAGGTGATATTTTACGGATTTTACTCCTGCTTCCCACAGACCACCAAAATGTGGACTGTAAGGGGGATTGAAATGCCACTGTGTTCCATCTTCTGCTAGTAAATTTACAAGGTTTGTAGGCATTTCCACTTTGCTGTTGTGCCACATATCTTGAAGGTCTTTACTTGCGCCCACAAAATTAGTCCCTCTGTCGCTCCACAGATGACAGCAGCGTCTTCTTCTAGCCACAAAGCGCTTAAAGGCTCCAATGAAGGAATCGGTAGTTAGATCTCCCACAAGTTCTAAATGTATAGCCTTTGTGGCCATACATATAAATATGCAAATGTATCCTTTTGTACATTTGTGGCCCCGACCTTTTGATATTAATATTTGTAGTGGACCAGCGAAATCGACACCAGAATTAAGAAATGGACGAGCAGGAGTAACACGAACCTTTGGTAAGTCTCCCATTTTCTGGTTTCTAGAAATAGCTCTTTGTCTAGCACATATAAGGCATTTATGAATCGTGGTCCTAACTAAAGTCTTTAGTCTAATAATCCAAAATTCTGATCTCACGTAATTCATACACAATTGTATTCCACCATGTAGTGTTCTTTTATGCGCGTCAGCTACAATCAGTGCAGCCAATTTATTTTTGTTACTCATTATTATTGGGTGTTTATTATTAAAATCTATTTCAGCATGGCGTAGTCGACCGCCCACCCTGAGAATATTGTTATGGTCCAGAAATGGGTTTAGGTTTCTAATTTTACTTTTGTTATCCACGATTTTTTTTGTTTTTAAATATTCTATCTCCCTTTAAAACTCTTTAGCTTGTACTGTCTTTATACAACTTTCCAATGCTTCATGTAATTCTTCTGTTGTGATTGTGCAGTTTGTTAATTTATCTTCGTTCCTTTTTTAGTTCAAATATCTTCTACAGTATGATATAGTCTTAATCAATTCATTTAAGGTATCAAATTCATCTAATCGGGTAAGTAAATTAATTTCCTTAATTTCAGATTCTTTAACAGTTAAATTCACACTAATATATTCTATTTCTTCCAGATTTACCAGTGTGTCTTCGACTTCGTGCATTGCTATTTCATCCTTCCGTAACCAATCTGGTCCTTGCCACCAGAGGGTGCATTTTTCTAAATCTCTTAACGACATACCACGGGAAGCAACATCAGCGGGGTTGTCTTGTGACTTGACATGAAACCATTTTTGTCCAACATTGTCCATAATTGTTACAACACGATTTCTTACAAATGTTTTCCATCTAGCAGGATCACCACGTAGCCATGATAGTACTATGGTTGAATCTGTCCAAGCGAAAATTCGTGTAAGAGGTATACAGGTTGCTTCACTAATTTGTCTTAAAAGTTTCGACAGTAAGACTGCTCCACATAATTCCAGTCTTGGCAGTGACACTGGTTTTATAGGTGCTACACGAGACCTGGCAGCTATCAATCCAGTGGTATATTGTCAATCACCAGTCTTTATTCTTAGGTAAGCAACTGCACCATAGGCCTTAGTGGTAATGTATCACTAGTTGTGTTTAACCATCTATTTATTCGTGTTCTATGTAAATTTTCTAAATCTGTCCTTATTTCTAACCATTGATCCTTTATTTCAGATTCAAGTGCTTCATCCCAGGAAACACCCTTTAACCATAAACTTTGTATGATCAATTTTGCAGGGAGTACTGCAGGTGTAAGCCAGCCAAGCGGGTCAAATATATGTTGGATGTCTGCTAGAATACTTCTTTTTGTGGTTTTTCTAGATACCAAAGGTAAGGTAGTAAAGTATTGCAGCTTATCATTATCTAAATTCCAGGTGAGACCTAAAGTTCTCACTGTTCCGCCTGTATTTATACCAATTGATACATTTGATGTTTTGTTTACCGATCCAAATCTTTCTCTGAATTTAGAACTATTTGATGCCAATTTTTTCAGACTAAATCCTCCCTTCTCTAATATCGTGGAGACCGTTTCAACTGTCTCTATTGCCTTCGTATCTGTTTCTTCCCCTGACATCAAGTCATCCATGAAAAAATCAGTTTTTATTATCTTGGCTGCTTCTGGATGCGCTTTACCTTCATCTTCTGCAACCTGGTGAAATGTACGGACTGCAAGATAGGGAGCAGAAGCGGTTCCAAAGGTAAGTCTTAACAATCTGTAGTCCCTTATTGGTGAGTTTGGGTCATCTCGCCATAATATTCGTTGATAGTCAGCATCTCTCTTTGTTACTAAAACTTGTAGGTACATTTTTTCTATGTCACCTGTAAATGCTATTCTGTTCAATCGCCACCTCATAATCAAAGATCGCAAATCTTGTTGCAGCTGTGACCCAACATATAAGTCATCATTCAATGATATGTTGTTTGTGTCAGGTGAGGATGCATTGAATACCACTCTGGTTTTGGTGGTGTCACTTGACTCCTTAAAAACAGCATGGTGTGGTAGGTACACAGATGGAGCTGTTATTTCATTTCCTGGTACTTCTTCCATGTAACCTAATGTAATGTAAACATTCATGGATTTGTTGTATTCTCTTCTTAAAGTTGCATTCCTGCTTAAACGATTTTCCAATTGCTGCAGTCTTCTCATTGCAATCTCTCTTGTATTTTCTTTAGTACTTCTAGGTGGCTCGTTTTTCAATGGCAACTGTACGATATATCTACCTTCTTCGTTTCGCTCATAAGTAGTCTCATATAGTTTCTGACATATCCTTTCTTCCCTTGTAAGTTTCATTTTGTCTTCAGTGTCTATTTCCCATAATTTGTATAACAAGTCATCCATTTCTAACTGGTGATGCATAACCATTATTGTTTCGTCTGAATTAGCCTTATCTACTTCACCAAAGAGAATCCACCTGAAACTTGTCTCTTGTGCACACAAAGTGCTTGATGGTCCTCTGATAAGGTTATTCTTTAATATATGAGCATATACTTCGACACCTAACAGTAAGTCAACCTTTCCCGGTTTATTAAAGGTTGGATCAGCTAGAAATAGATTATCGAGTTGTGGCCAGTGATGACTTACATTCAAGAGTGATCTGGCCGGTAACTTAGCAGTAAGACGAGTTGGCATGATATACATTTCTACCGTAAATTGGAACTTGTTATCATATCTCGACAGAAGTTGTAATTGTGCAACTTGATTGACTTCTGTTTGTATTGATCCGACTCCAGTGATTCTTCCTCGTGCTGCTCTTCTCTTAATTTTTAACATCTGTGCCGCTCGTTCAGTTATAAAACTGGCTTGGGAGCCTTGATCAATCAAGGCGCGTAGCATTGTTACTCGTCCCCCACCTTGTTTTACTGGTATCAATGCCGTCGCGAGCAATGCTGTGGAGTTTTTCGTAACCATATTCGAAGATATTGCCATTGTCGGTTGATTAGGCTCATCTGTGTCTACTTCAATCTCTTCTGCAACCATACTATGGTGTGTATGTGTATTGCCTGATTGTGTTACAGGTTTCGGTTGGTGTAGCAACGAGTGGTGTCGTCTTTGACATACCTTACAAGACACTCGCAGTCGACATCTCATGGCCGAATGGCCAGGTATCAGGCAATTGTAGCATAAATTCTTCTCTCGTACAAACTGACTTCTCTCCATAGGGTTGAGTTTTGTAAATTGCTTGCAATGGCAAAGTGTATGGGCTTCATTACACATTATACATGTATGCGTGATCTCGGCGGGTGCAGAAATATGGAAGGATCTCTCCCTTTGTGGTTTGACGTCTCTTATTCCAAATGTTGGCGTAATTAATTCCAGCGTTCTAAATTTTGCCTCCAGAAAATTCCTTAATTGTATCCAGGTGGGTAGCATGTCAGAATCAGGGTTGTAAACAAAGTCTTCCCAAGCTTTATGTGTATCAACATCAAGTCTTTGAATGACAATGTTAATGATCATAGGATCCCATGAATCTGTCGGCACTTGTAAGTTATTAAGGCTGTTTAAGCATTCGGTTGTCGTATCTAGCAGGCTCTTGATCTGAATCGCTGTAGGTGCAGTAATTTTCTTTTGTCCAAATAATCTTTTCAATAGAGAATTCACTATCAAACGTTTACTGCCATATCTTTGTTTGAGAATATCCCACGCCTGATCATAGTTAGTATCTGTAATTTGTATATGTCTAAGTAATGATTCTGCATCTCCCGATATAATCAATTTCAAGTAGTGTAATTTTAGTACCTTTGTAAGTGTAGTATTCTGGTGCACTAGCGAGGTGAATAAATCATTATATGCAGGCCATTCTTCGTATTTACCGGTGAATGTCGGAAGATGTATATTTGGTAACTTGACTGACGAGAAAGTAACTTGTTCCAATAATTGACTCGAAGTATTGGATGTATCCTTTGGCGGGTTGAAAGTCATCAACATATCTTGCAAATCTCCGGTTATGCATAAATACAAATCTTCTGTAACATAATAATCTTCATTCACAAAATACAATAATTCGGCGCGTTTTTCTTTAGGCGTGCATCTTACTAGATCTTGGTGGTACGACTTAAATACTTGCCAATCAGCTTCTATAGATTTGAGTCTCGTTTCAATATACCCTTTAGTAAGCCGTTGCTTGGGACATTTCTTGAGATTCACCTGAGTTTTCTGTAGCATAGAAGCCTTCTCTTCCAATAAATTCAATAACTCTTCACTTTTTGTAGTCATCTTGTAAACTTCAATAACAATATCCACTTAGTCCAAATATATCGAAAATTAATAATATTTTTATTTGATGCTCCTAGTGTGTCCCAATCTCAACGCTTGCAACTCTTATCTCTTGAATGCGGTCCTCTATTGTGCGCTCACTAATGACTGTCCGTAGGTAAGGCTCACTTCATCCGGCTCGATTTTGACCATTATGTTGTTGTGATTAAGGTTCAATGGGAGTTGAGGATTTTTAATAAAATCAAATACATGTCTACACTTTGCCTGTTTAATTCGCACTGGTTGAAATAATAAATTTACAATACTTATAAGCAAGCGCATTGACCATATTGAACGTAAAATACCAAACACCGCCACCAAACTAAAACCCACCCTAGACGCCCTCGGCCCGTGGCTGGAGAAGTGGCGCCTGCGCGTCAACGTGGCCAAGACGCAGGCGATGGTCATCGGACGAAGACGCCGCCCCCCACCACCGATAACACTCCTAGGGGGAGTCCCATGGGCCCCCAGCGTCAAATACCTTGGAGTCACAATTGACGCCCGACTTCGGATGAACACCCATGTCACCAACACCATCTCCAAAACGAAGGCAGCGCGCGCACAGCTGCGCCCTCTACTTCGCAGCCAGCTACCCATAAAGACAAAGGTAGCCATATACAAATTATATCTACGCTCCATCCTGACTTACGCGTCCCCGGCGTGGTACGCGCTGGTCGCTGAGTCTCACCGGAAACGCCTCCGAGCCCAACAGAGCATCACCCTACGCCTCACCGCCAACGCCGGGCGCTATGTCAGGAACACAACACTGCAGCGAGACCTAAAGACGGAAGCCCTGGACGAGTTCGTCAGCAAACTTGCCACCAAGATGTTTAGCCGAGCGGACCATTCCACGCACGCGCACCTGCGCGACATCGCGCCAGCGTACGTCCGCTCCCAAACCCGCCGCGACAGACCGCTCCCCATGGAGCTCCTGCCTCCACCCGAAGAGACACCCTCGAGTTCCCGCCCGCAACCACTGCGAGCGGTTGAGCCACCACCACCGGACTGACACTAGCCCCGCTCGCACTGCCGCGGGTGGGCCCAATCAACTGAAGCGACAATCCACATAGACAAAACTTTCCACGGACATGACAACTCCACGATAACCAACATCCTAATTTGATTGGCCCTAATCCCCTCCTCACGCTAAGGCCACCGCCTGCTCGCTGGTCGCTCACTGGGCCTCCCCCAAGGGTCTCACCCGGTGGGCTTGACCGCGCCGAGGGCGGTGTGTGAAGATGTAGAGAGGGGGGGGAATGGACCCCATCGACCACTCTGTTCGATACAGAGTGCGACCCCGCTACCTCCGTAATGGAAGAAATTTCAACATCGGATTCCGAACCCGCACGCCGCGGCGCCCAAGGCGCCGCGGCGTGCGGGTGCGGGCGTGCGGGTGCGAGAAGATGAACTGCAAGCATTTTTTCATGGACCGTACTACGCCGTCGCGCACGGATCCAAAACTACCCACGTACTCCGATAAAAAATTGTAATTTTTTAATCCCGCGAATACGGCCCGACACCGCTCTTGCTGTATGTCGGCGAAGACAGCTACGCCCTTAGCCGCAGGACAGGCGCGCGCCGCGAGGCGCACCCTGCCAGGATCGCGCCGGCGTAAGCTCCAGACCGCAGCATGGCGGACCCGCCGTCTCAATGGCCAACCGCCGCCCCCGGACCTACCACCACCCCGGCCCGGCCACCTACCCGTGCGAACGCGCCGCTAACCACCGGTGACGCAACCGCCGCTCCCGCACCTACCCCCGCCCCCCCTCCAACACCCGTCGAAGTCCGTACTCCAATAGCCAGTGGCGCCGCAGCCAGAGAGTTGCGCAGGTTGGCCAAGTCAGAATCGCCGCGCGTCAGATATGAATCTGACGTCGTGATTGTGGCTAGGCTAACCGAGTGCGGATTTTTATCCGCCGGCCTGACTCGCTGGCTGGGCGTTTACTTGCGGCTTATGGAGTACGAGTTGGGTGATACCTTTGCCCTAACCGACGCCGACTCCAAGGCGCTGGAGGCCATGCGCATGAACGAGGAGGCCCTACCGCTGCAGCCATCAAAGCGTAAGAAACCTCCTTCCGCACAGTCACAGGACGAGAAGCGGAAGTGCGCGACACCGCGCCCACCGCTCCACCCGGGCGACCCTCGCATCCGTCGCTCGCTTAGCAGCGGCGACAGGCCATCCCCGCCGCCACCGAAACCAACACCGACGCCGCCGCCACAACCGCTACCACCGCTGCAGCCATCGAAAAAAATCGGACCTACCCACAGGTTCGATTTCGGAGACACCCGCACCGCATTAGCAAAGAGACCGAGCGAAAAGGACGATTCTCCGTCCCACTCCCAGCACTTCTCGGGAAACGGGGGTAACCGGTGAAAAAATTTTACCGACTTACCCTCACCCCCCAACATACGCGCAGGCTGCAGTAACCGCGCCCACGACGACCGCCGTTGCCGCCACAACAACACCGGCTCCGCCCGCCCAAGGCACCGCCGCCCGCCCAGGCCAGAAAACCACCGCAATCGCGCAAAATGCCTCCACCTGCCAGACGGCAAGTAAGTACCCACCCTTGGTGGTTGAACATCTACCTGACTGGCCGACTCACCTGCGGAAGATTCACGACCAACTCGGCCGCGCCCCCAATGCGCGCCCCTTCAGAGTGGGCGTCCGCTTCACCCCTGTAGACGGAGATGAGTACCGGCTCATCCAGGCATATCTCTCCCAGTTGGAGGGATTGAGCTGGTACTCCTACTCCTACTACCCGAGGACCGCAGCTTGAAGGTAGCCATCAGGGGGCTACCCTTCAACACCGAGCCGCATCAGATCATCGAAGCTCTCGCAGAGCAAGGTTTCATCTGCGAACACGCGAAGCGCATCCGGGCTCGAGCAGGCCGCCCGGGATGCATCTTCTTTGCGTCGCTCAGGAAAACTCCCGACACCATCCCGATCATATACCAGCAGAAGGAGCTGATGAGCATGACCGGGGTCACTATTGAAGCATGGCGAGGGAAGAAAGGCCCGGCCCAATGCCATCGGTGCCAGGGCTTTCGACATTCGTCGAAAGGGTGCCACCGCCCGATCGCCTGCGTGAGATGCGGGGCCCCTCACGCCGCCGCCGACTGCCCACGCCCAAGGTCGGAGCCCGCGACCTGCGCGAACTGCGGCGGCCCCCATCCGGCCAACCACAGCAGCTGCCCAGCCATACGCAAGGAGGGCCGTAACAAGACCGCCTCAACTGTGGCCAAGACTGGCCCTGTAACTCCATTCCATTCCATTCCGCGCGTATCTCCCGTTGCTTCGGCCTGCATAACCAAGAAGGTTCGTCAGGCCATGGGTGGTTGGTGGGATTTGGCCCTGTAACTAACGCTACTATCCCACGGAAGGAGGTGAGTGAGCATGCTCCGGCCACACTAATGGCCCCGGCAAACCCGCTGCCAGTCCGTGAAAGCACCACCACCACCACCGCCCACTGCCGCCGCCGAAAAAGGGGACGCCGTGGCGCCACCAAAGAAGAAGAGACGGGCACCAAACCAGCCCCAATACAACCACCACTACCACCGACGGCGTCCGCGCCCACCCAGGCGCCATCATCATCACTACCGACAGACGCCCTGCAACAGCTGCTCGCCTGCACCGGGCAGCTCCAACATTGCCTCCTACAATTTCTGCCGCCAAATTCACTCACCAGATGCCAACAAACTCACCAGAGCGACCGCCCGCGTCCTACTCTTCATAGAGCAGAGAAGATGTGGATCCAACGGGCACAAGCAGACAGCTTCGGGGCGGAAGTCAAGGTCCTGCAAGAAGGAAGAGTAATCCCCAAATCCAGTCGTCTGTACTAACTGGACCCAATCCTGAAGAACGGCACGCTGCACGTGAACGGGCGCATCCGCGCCGCAGATGTCCCCATCGAAGCCAAGGAGCCCACGATATTGGACGGAAGGCATCCCTACACTCGCCTTTTGATCAAGAGGGAACACCACGCAGCGCACCACGGCAATCGAGAAACCGTGGTGAACAACCTACGCCAACGCTTCTGGATTCTGAGTCTACGAGCCGCCGTACGCGCCGTCGCAAGAGAATGCGAATGGTGCAAACTAAAAGTGTCTACACACGTCCCATAAATCAGAGGCGATATCGGGAGAGGCGATATCGGATGATGGTGGGGATGAAATCGGCTACTACTCTACACACGTCCCTGCCAATCAGTACGTAGCCCGCCGTGCAACATAACGCTTGTCGATCCAAGATGCCGCTCACACTTTCAAAACAACAAAAAATAGGCATCGCTCTGGCACTTAATACGGTGCGACCAAAACAAAAACTAAAGAGTTAAGAGGTGGTTGATGAAACGCCATGAATTCAGTCATATGAACGTTATGAGACATTTAGAACCAGTTGATTTGAAAAACTTTTTAAGAATGGATATTGAATGTTTTGAAGAGCTACTGAATTTGGTGACACCATTAATACAAAAACAAAATACCTTAATGCGAGAATCCATAAGTCCAAGAGAACAACTTATAGTTATATACTTTTAATAACATTTTAAAGGCCTCCTGCCTCATGTCGCGATTAAGATAATCGTTGTGTTTCTTATCCCATAAATACGCCAACTCTTTATAAATATCTATGGTTTTTGTCCAGGCCTCTCGCTCCTTTTCTTTCGCCATACCTCCGCACGAATAAAAAGGAAATAAAACCAACACGGGTCCTCTTCGCACTACGCTCGCACGAGCACTGCGTTGAAATCGAACCCGATTTCGCTACACACGCACTGACAAGGCTCCCTAGATGATAATCGGCCCTAAATCGTGAGCTCGCCCGATCCAATTTCTGAGTTAGGGGTAATAATAATAATGATGATTACGATTTGCCTACACACGAGGCGGTCTAGGGAGCGATTCATATTCATATCCAGGCCCGGGGCCTTCCGCGGCTTGCACCTGGAAATCTCCCGCCGGACCTGGGTAGGTGTAAACACAATCGGTTCGTCTTGAGCTGAGAGCTGTTGCGACAGACAACTAATCACGTGAGACTTCACAGTCGCCACGTGCTCGTTGTCTGTCGTTGGGTTGGGGGTGAACTGCTGCTCAAGGTGGTCCGCAAACAGTTCCGCCCTGTCGATCGCTGCGTATTTTGGTACGTTATTAGTGTCTAATAGCGGTCGTGTGCTGCGTTTTGACGTTGAAAGCTGCTTGCAGAGGCGATAAACCGAGGGCAGGTCGTCGCCCACTGCAAGCAGGTGGTTTTCCCACGTTTCGGTTGCGTGCTCCTCCATTGCGCGCTTAATGTATTTTGTCAAAATATTTATTTCAGCCTTCACGATGGGGCAGCGGGTGCTCTGCCAAAGCCGCCGCAATCTGCGTTTTTCCTCTATTCGTGCTTGGATCCGGTTGGGTAAGTCATTAATATTTTTATTGTTACCTGTTTTACGGGTGTGAGAGGCTGTTGCTAACGCAGTTTGTATGGCCGTGGTGAATTCCGCTGTTGCAGCGTCTACGTCATAAGGCGTGTTTATCGGGCGTGTGGGCGTGTTTTGTATCATTTCAGTTTGAAACTTTTCCCAGTTTGTGCGACGGCGCGGTTTCTGCCTGCTGGGTCTCCGGCCACCAGAGCTGGTAGTGGGTGGAGGAGGTCCCGGAGCTCCTTAATGTCAAGTTTATTCTGTGGCGGTCTGTAGGCGGCGTATATGCGGGTGACGGTGCCTTCTAGGCTTACGTCAATCCCGATCGCATACATCTGGGTTAGTTTTGTTTCTGGGGCCGGTTTATGTATGACGCGCTGATGGACGAGAATTAGTAGCCCTCTGTACGGTCTACCCTCCGGCGAAGTCTCGTCTTTCCTGTAGGCTGTATAATTCCGGACGCTAAAAACAATGCCCGGTCTGAGAAACGTTTCGCTCACGAGTGCGATGTCGATGGGCGGGGCCGTTGTTATCTGTTTGATTGTGTTTCGTCTTCTTCTGGGACGAGCTCTCTTGGTAGGGCTCTGTCTCTTCTAGTACGGGAGCGATCGTGCGCTGGAGCAATCTCTCGGATGTGCTCGTGCGCCAAGTGCTCCGCTCGACCGTACATTGATGTGGCTAGTTTCACTATAAATTCGTCGAGTGTTTCCGTTTTCAGGTCTCGGTGGATGGTAGCGTTGCGGACGTAGCGGCCCGCGTTGGTGATGACGCGGAGGGAGAGGTTCTGTTGCGCGCGGAGGCGTTTCCGCTACGACTCTGCAACCAATGCGTACCACGCGGGCGCTGCGTATGTGAGTAATGGGCGGATGTACATTTTGAATATGCTAAGCTTTGTTTTTAGAGGTAATCGGCTTCGTAAAATGCGCCATTTTTGCGATTTTGATTGTATTCGATACGTGATTAGGCGGCGGTCAATGGTGATACCAAGGTATTTAGCTGTTTGTACCCATGGTACCGGCCTGCCTAAGATGGTAAGCGGGGGCGGGTTGGTACGGTGCGATCCGACGAGCATCGCCTGTGTCTTGGCGACGTTGATTTTGATGCGCCATCTCTCCAGCCATGGTGAAAGAGCGTCGAGGGTGGGCTGTAGTTTCTCGGCGGCGTGATATGGGCGTATAGATGAACAAATGAGGGCGGTATCGTCGGCGTATAGTGCAAGTTTGACATCGCCTAACGTTGGGACGTCGTTTGTATACGCCGTGTAAAGATGCGGCGACAGGCAGCTGCCCTGCGGGACGCCTGCAGTGGCCGGGCGCGAGGTAGAGAGCGTGCCCTCTACAGTCACGTGGATGCGTCGGTCAGTGAGAAATGAAGCGATTATTCGTAGCAGGCGTTTCGGTAGTGGGGTTTGAGAGAGTTTGTAGAGTAAGCCTTCGTGCCAGACTCTGTCGAAGGCTTTCTCTACATCTAGGAAGACAGTCGCTACGTACTCTCGCTTGTTTACACACGTCGCTAGGTGGTGGAGCACGCGGGTCAACTGTAGTGTAGTTGAGTGGTTGGCGCGGAACCCAAATTGTTCCGGGCGGGGTTCGATATGCTGAGTCATTTTGGGTAAAATAAGTTTTTCAAAAACTTTTGACAGAGTGGAGAGTAAGGTGATTGGTCGGTAGCTGTCTGGTTTGCTATGGTTTTTTCCCGGTTTTGGGATCATTATCACCTTACCCTCTTTCCAGGCCGTTGGGAAGTGATCCGTGCGGCATATGCCGTTGTACAGGCGGGTGATGGCGGCGACTGATTTCGGGGGTAAATTTCTAAGGGCTGCATTTGTTATATTGTCGGGTCCAGGGGCCTTTCTTGGCTTAGCTTTGGTTATTTCCTTCTGGACTTGCTTAGGCGAAAAAACAATGGGGTCTTGGTCAGGTGGTAACGGCTGCGACATACAGCTAATCACGTGCGACCTTACGGTCGCGACGTGCTCGCTGTCTGTCGTGTCGTTGGGGACGAAGAGTCGCTCTAGGTGGTCGGCTAATAATTCGGCGCGATCTTTCGCTTGGTAGTGCAGCTGTCCGTTGTCGTCGATGAGTGGGCGTGGTGTCGACGCCGTCGCGGAAAACTGTTTACATAGGCGGTGGACAGAGGGCATGTCCCCGCCCACGCCTAACAGGTGTCGGTCCCATTCTAGTGCAGCATGGTCGTCGAGGGCGCTTTTTACCTTTTCGGTGAGTGCGTTGAGGCGAGTTTTTAGGGTTGGGCAGCGATCCCGTTGCCAGGTGCGTTGCAGTCTGCGCTTTTCCGCAATCAGCTGGAGTATCCGGTAAGGGAGGGTAGAATTTCTCCCTGTATCGGGAAGGATGCGGGTAGAAGTGAAAATCGCAGACTGGATTGTGGCAGTGATGTTGTGGGCGGCTTTTTCGACGTCATCGCGCGTGTTTATAGGAGTCGAAGTAATAGTGTTATTTACCGTGCGTCTGTATTGGTCCCAGTTAATACGTGTACGTGGAGCTGGGGGCGTCACCCGGGCTGGCAGGTTATGTAACGTGCATAACACAGGGCGGTGGTCTGACGGAAGGTCCAGCATAACCTCCTGAGTGATGCTGGCGTCTATGTCGCGGTAAACTAGAATATCCAGGACGTCGTCGGTCCGTCCCGCCGGGTCGTGTCGAGTCGGCTCAGAGGGGCCCGTTACCTCGTAGTCGTGATCGACGGCGTCGTGGAAAATGGTGCGGCCTGCTGCGTTAATGGATGCGGAGTGCCAGGCGGTGTGCTTCGCGTTGAGGTCGCCCGCCAGGATGGTAGGTAGCGGGCGCAGGAGGTTCCTCAACTCACCTATGTCCACTTTAGAATTCGGCGGTTTATATACCGCATATAATCTTGTTTCTCTACTGCCTAAATAGAGGTCGATGCCTAGTGCGCGCATGGATGTGAGATTCGCTAGGGGTGCAGGGTGGTGAACGATCCGCCGGTGCACGATGACCATCAGCCCTCTCATGGGCATCCCGTTCTGCGGTGATTGTTCATCCTGTCGGTATATTTGGTAGTTGGGTAGACGGAAAATTTTGGAAGTGGGTAGTCGAGTTTCACTTAGGAGCGCGATGTCTATGCATAGCATTCGGCGCTTACCCGTAAGTGTTTGGCAGTTCCAATGGACTATTTTTAGGGCTGCGAATGTTTATGAGCAATGGTACGGGGGCCTAGTTGGAGCTGCTCGGCGAGGGCGAACAGGCGTCGTATATCGTCGTCTTGACTTGTAGGTGTCGATTTTGGTACGGGTGCCGGTACTGTTGGCGGTTGTGTTTGCGTTTGTGCCGCTTTGTCTGGTTGAGCGGTACGACGACCTCTTTTTCGACGGCGGCGGGTGGTAGTGGCCCCTGTGTGGGCGGGCGGCGCATTAGCGGGGGCCATGAGCGAGGCCGGCGCGTGTTCGCTTACCTCACTGCGTGGTACTGTCGCGTTTGTCGAACGCCTTGACATTGCCAAGGCGTTCGACAGGGTCTGGCACAAAAGCCTTCTCTCCAAGCTTCCGGCATACGGTCTGCCAGCCCAGTTCTGTTCTTGGGTAGCTGACTTCCTGCATGAGCGTAGAATTCGTGTCCTTACGGATGGTAGCAGTTCGCGGTTCATGTCAGTGAATGCCGGCGTTCCCCAGGGCTCCGTCCTATCCCCCACTCTCTTTCTGCTGCATATCAATGACCTGATTCCTCTTGGGAATATTCATTGCTATGCAGACGATAGTACAGTGCATGCGGGGTATCTCGGACAAGCAGCGGCTGGGCTGGCGGTAACCAAGGAGAAACGCGAGAATCTTGTCATTGAACTCAATCAGGCTTTGGAACACATTTCCGAATGGGGTACCAGGAACTTGGTTGGGTTCAATGCCAAGAAAACTCAGGCTTGCGCTTTCACGGCAAAAACATCGCCATTCCTTCCCCTTCCATCTCTTCAGGGCACAACACTACCGCTGCAGAGCAACATTTCCATGCTCGGTATGGAAGTTCGCTCAGACCTGAATCCAAAGGACTACATCGAAACCGTGATCAAAACAGCTTCACGCAAACTCGGAGTCCTGAACAAGGTGCGGCGTTTTTTCACGCCCGATCAACTGTGCTTGTTGTACAAAACGCAAGTGCGGTCCTGCGTGGAATATTGCTCGCACCTCTGGGATGGCTCCGCCAAGTACTTGCTCGATGCTTTGGATAGGTTACAGCGGCGCGCGATCCGCATCATAGGCGATGAGGAGGTGACTAAACACCTTGAGCCTCTTCAATTACTCCGTGACGTGGCGTCACTAAGCGCGTTCTATCGTTTGTACCACGGCGAGTGTTCTGAGGAGTTATTCTCTCTTATCCCACCTTCCCCTTTCCTTCAGAGGACCACGCGCGCTGGCCTACGTTGTCACCGTTTTACTGTGGCCACAATTCCAACGCGTACAAAGAAATTTGGTGACTCATTTCTTTGTCGCACTATTCGTAAATGGAATGCTCTGCCCGCTCACGTGTTCCCTCCCTCTTACAACCTGGGATCCTTTAAAAGAGGCGTGAAGAAGCAGCATGCAGGCCGGCAGGGTGAGGATGGCTGGTGTGGCAGGTAGAACTGCTGTATCAGCTATCTTCGCGTCTGGACTTCACCTTCACTTAACATCAGGTGGGGTGGAGTCATTTGTCGGACCTAACTATAAAAAAAAAAAAAAAAAAAAAAAAAAGCCTCACCTGTCACCACGACAGCCGCCCAACATGACGCCGCACCGCCCAAAACCACCGCTGCCGCCCGCCCAAGCCAGACTACTACCAATACGGCCACGAACGCGGCCCCTGTCACACAAAGGGAGCGTAAGTACCCACCCCTAGTAGTGGAGCACCTCCCTGACTGGCCGACGCATTTCCGGGCCATCCGGGAGAAACTTGGACGAGCCCCAAACGCACGCCCCTTCGGCGTAGGAGTGCGCTTCACGCCCGAGGACGCGGACGAGTACCGGCTCATACAAGCCTATCTCACCGACCTAGAGGGGCTCGGGGGATTGAGCTGGTACTCGTACGCACTACCAGAGGAGAGGAGCCTGAAGGTGGCCATACGAGGGCTGCCATTCAACACGGAGCCAGCTCACATTGTCGAGGCCCTAGCGGAGAAGGGCTTCCAATGTGAGCACGTCAAGCGCATCACTCATCTAAGGGCTGCCACCGCCCCATCGCCTGTGTGCGCTGCGGTGCGCCGCACGCCGCTGCCGACTGCCCGCGCCCACGCTCAGAGCCCGCGACGTGCGCAAATTGCGGCGGACCGCACCCGGCCAACCACAGTAGCTGCCCAGCTCTGAAAAAGGAGACAAGAAACAAAACCGCTACTACAGTGGCCAAAACCGGCCCTATTACAAACGCGACAGTACCACGCAGTGAGGTAAGCGAACACGCGCCGGCCTCGCTCATGGCCCCCGCTAATGCGCCGCCCGCCCACACAGGGGCCACTACCACCCGCCGCCGTCGAAAAAGAGGTCGTCGTACCGCTCAACCAGACAAAGCGGCACAAACGCAAACACAACCGCCAACAGTACCGGCACCCGTACCAAAATCGACACCTACAAGTCAAGACGACGATATACGACGCCTGTTCGCCCTCGCCGAGCAGCTCCAACTAGGCCCCCGTACCATTGCTCATAAACATTCGCAGCCCTAAAAATAGTCCATTGGAACTGCCAAACACTTACGGGTAAGCGCCGAATGCTATGCATAGACATCGCGCTCCTAAGTGAAACCCGACTACCCACTTCCAAAATTTTCCGTCTACCCAACTACCAAATATACCGACAGGATGAACAATCACCGCAGAACGGGATGCCCATGAGAGGGCTGATGGTCATCGTGCACCGGCGGATCGTTCACCACCCTGCACCCCTAGCGAATCTCACATCCATGCGCGCACTAGGCATCGACCTCTATTTAGGCAGTAGAGAAACAAGATTATATGCGGTATATAAACCGCCGAATTCTAAAGTGGACATAGGTGAGTTGAGGAACCTCCTGCGCCCGCTACCTACCATCCTGGCGGGCGACCTCAACGCGAAGCACACCGCCTGGCACTCCGCATCCATTAACGCAGCAGGCCGCACCATTTTCCACGACGCCGTCGATCACGACTACGAGGTAACGGGCCCCTCTGAGCCGACTCGACACGACCCGGCGGGACGGACCGACGACGTCCTGGATATTCTAGTTTACCGCGACATAGACGCCAGCATCACTCAGGAGGTTATGCTGGACCTTCCGTCAGACCACCGCCCTGTGTTATGCACGTTACATAACCTGCCAGCCCGGGTGACGCCCCCAGCTCCACGTACACGTATTAACTGGGACCAATACAGACGCACGGTAAATAACACTATTACTTCGACTCCTATAAACACGCGCGATGACGTCGAAAAAGCCGCCCACAACATCACTGCCACAATCCAGTCTGCGATTTTCACTTCTACCCGCATCCTTCCCGATACAGGGAGAAATTCTACCCTCCCTTACCGGATACTCCAGCTGATTGCGGAAAAGCGCAGACTGCAACGCACCTGGCAACGGGATCGCTGCCCAACCCTAAAAACTCGCCTCAACGCACTCACCGAAAAGGTAAAAAGCGCCCTCGACGACCATGCTGCACTGCACGCGTCATCTGCTGCCCGACTAAGGTGTTCAAAAAGTCGAGTTGTCTCAACATCGCCGGTGTGGGATCTGTAGAGGCACACGTAGACTCTGGCCCGGGGGCCAGAGTCGACGTGTACCCCCAGCATGGAGAAGGAGGGATCTTCCAAGCAGCGGAGACGGCGACAACAAACATCCGCCCGAACATACAGGCATACACCGGCTTTCGCTTTGAAGGACTCTTCAAGCACGTAGCCGGGATAATTAAGATAGCCTGTGTCAGCAGGCGGAAGTATTTGTGTCTCCGTCAGGAACAACAATGCTGGCCGTGCTGTCTCGAGATGGTGGTGGACAGCGTTGAGGTTAGAGTGGAGTCCGCGTATGTTGCAGAACTCGACCTCAAACAGCGTTGAAGGCGTGGGGGTGTGCACCGCTGTACGTCCAAACTTTGTTTTTGAGGCTGCCATGGTGGAAGTGAAAAAAAAAGAGACGCGAAAACGAGCGGACGCCGTCGCGAAGAGTCCGGGCAAATAAGGGGGGTTTGTCTTCCCGATTGACTGCCTGCAGTGGAGATGCGCTGACCCGCCGGACGGAAGGGCCCCCGCACCCCCCCGGAAGTGGCCGCCGGGACCCCACGCCCCGGTCACCAACCGGCACGACGGTCCACCCCGAGATTATGCGTGACATGATGGGGCAGCCTCGCGAACTGGTTAGGAACGCTTGGGCCCCTGTACTGTGCCACGGGCGGCCAGCGGGACAGCCGTTTCTACGGGTCTCCCTGGCCGACGGGTCGATGCAGTCCTCCCGGCATCGGTTCCACGGATGCCTCCCCTGGACCGAATCCTTCGCGACAACTTCCACTCGAGCTCTGGTTGTACGCTGGCTGACCCCGAAACGCGCGAGAAGCACTTCACGGGTTTTTCACCATGCGCACGGTGGTAACAAACCAGGCGGGTGTTAGGCACCCTACCACCAGAAGAGCGGATGGAAGCTCCGACATCCCTTAGTCGCTTCTTACGACACCCACGGGAAGAAAAGGGGCGGTGAGTTGTATTCTTTCTCCGTCACCGCACGGATAAGACGGCTATGGGAAAACTCACCGCTTTTGCGTATGTTGTTGTTGTTGATATTGTAGGTGGGTGGGTGGAGAAATTTTTTCCCCCGGATACCCCCGTGGCAATCGGTGACGGAGAAGGATAGACTATCGTCCGTTTCATTCGTGGCTCGCGTCGTGATAATGGGGCGGGTGTCTCTGAAATCTCCTCCGAGGGTAGGGGTGATTTTGCTTTTTGCTGCGAGCTCGGTTGAGTTGATGGTGTTTCAATCGGTGGTGACGGCGGAGCGGGTTTGTCGCCGCTGCTGTGAGACCTGCGGTGGCGCGGGTCGCGTGGGTGCGGCGAACGTTCGGTGGCGCATACGCGCTTCTCTTCGCCTGGTTGGGCCGAAGGTGGCCCGCGTTTTCGTTTGGTGGCACTGGGTGGTGGTGGTGGCATCGACATGTTGAAGCTGACCTCTTCATTTGCGTGAAGTGCGTCAAGCGCAATCTGGTCAGCTTCAGTAAGAATCTGGGTGTCACCCAGCTCGAACTCCACCAGCCGCAGGTACACCCCCAACCAACGGACTAGGCCTTTTGACATACAGCCAGTTTGGGCCAGTCTAGCTACTATCATGGTGTCCGATTCATATCGAACACGCAGTGATGGCGACTGGGCGGCCTTTCTCAGCCAGTGAGTTAGGGGGTTTGCCGCTGATGGAGTTCGGGCCATAGTGGGTGACGGCCGTGGTGACGGGGTTGTCTGCGCTTCGCCTGTAGTCGGCGGGGCAGTTGCGTGAATTTTCGAAGCGGGGGTAGATGACGTTTTTTTCGGCAGCCGTGATGTTGTCTGCGCGGTTGGGCTAGGCACTTTGCGCGGCGGCGGTTTGTCTGCCATGGCTCGCGGTTAATATGCGAGCGCGGCGCGGTGCAAGGGGTATGAGCGCGCGCGACCCTGAGCAGCGCGCGCGGGCGCGCTGCCCTGCAGCTGTTGGTGGGGCGTTCCCCGCTGGCCAGATGGCCAGGCAAGGTTCGCTTGTCTTATAATCAGTATAAGAGAAGCGACACTTCGTGAGGTTAAGGGTCCGTGCACGATGTAAGACATACGAATTTCATATGACGGTCCAGCTCATAACGCGTTCCTTTTTCGTTCTGGGGCGGACTTATGTGGTTGTGTCTCGGTCCCGCCTCCGGGGGCGGAGTCTACGGTTGAACTTTTTCCCCCTCTCTTTTTTTTTCTGCGGGTAGATTTCAAACTCGTCGGGGCTACGGAAGCTTTTGCTTGTTGTTTATATTGTTTTGGTTCGTTCGCTGGGGCCATTAATGATGCAGTAGCTGATTCTTGGACCTCGTTAGGCTGGATGGCCGCCCTGGTGATTGGGCCAGTGGAGGGCCCTGGCCCACCTTTCCGGCTACGACGAGTCTGCGCCGGGGGGAGAGTTGTCAAGGACGACGCGACTACAGCTCAGAAGAGGCTCACACGACTGGCCGACTACCGTTCCGACCTAGCGCGAACTGCGAGCAACCGACGACGCAACTGCGGCGGGGCGCGGGGGGAAACGCACGGGATAGGTCAACTACCGCTCTGACTTAGCGCTAACTGCGTACTCATAATCTTAGATATAAGTAGGGTCATTTTGTCATTTTGTCATTTTAGTGCAGGCCACCCCCACTGGACACATCAACCCCTATCTAACATCCCTTTTCCTAAACGATGTAAATACATATATAAGAGGGTATTTAAAAAAAAAAAAAAAAACATAAAACCAAAAAAAAATATATAAAATCAAATCACAAAAAAAAGAAAAAAAAATACACATAAAAAAAAAGAAAAGAAACCCCTATATATGTATAACCCCTTCGTAATTTAAGCTACATTAAAAATTTAAGCTACATTAAAAAAATATATATATAAATAAGATTACTCTATCCAATTCACCTAAGCCCGCCGCCCGCTCGCAGGTCGCTCACCGGACTTCCCCCACGGGTTCCATCCGGTGGGCTTGACCGCACCGAGGGCGGTGTGTGAAGAAAGAAGAGGACGGACACCAACGCCCACCCTACCCCGATGATAGGGTGCGACCCCGCAACGTCTGTAGTGGGCACACGCCCAGACCAGATTCCCCGCACGCCGCGGCGCCTACGGCGCCGGCGACGCGCGAGAAGAAGATAAGCGTAATTTTGTCATTTTTTCATGCGAGGACTGTACTACGCCGTTGCACGGAACCTCCAGCATCCAAAGTCTCCGAGGTAAAAATCTGCGTATTTTTCCCGCTCGAGAGACTGCCCGGCGCCATTCCGCGCCGGCGGTGACTGCCGCGCCCACAGCCGCAGGCCTTGAGCGCGCCGTAAGGCTGCGCTCGGCCAGGTTCGCGCAGGCGTAGCCCCCAGCACGCAGCATGGAAGACGACACCACGTACACGATGCCACAGTACCCCGACCCTCCAGAGGACGCAGGTTATGCCCAAACCAAGGCCCTTTTCTCGGCCAAGATGATCGGCTTGAGATCGAAGCGCGCCCAATATGAGTTGGACGCGGCGATGGCGAGCCGACTCATGCAGTCTGGCCTACTTTCAAAAAGGATGTCCGACTGGATTTGGGCTTTCATGCGAATCCTGGACGAAGAAGACAGCACGGTGACCGAGCTCAGCCCAGACGACTACAAGTTCGTCGAAACCTGCAGATCGGTCAACGCACAGCCGCTCACGCTCCCGCCGCCAACGCACATTTACTACGAACCCACGCGCGATATCTACCTGCGCCGATCGCACAGCTGCGATGTGCTGCCGTTCCTTGATGACGAGCCCCCCGATACAGAGGTAACAACCCCCACAGTGGAGCAAGAATCCACCCCCGCCGCCCCAGACCAGCCGCAAGAGGACACATCGACTGCTTTACCGACGCAGCCGATGCAGTCGTACGCGCAGGCCGCGGAAAAATCCGCGCCTACCCCCGAAGCAGAGAAAAAAAATCCGCCTACCGCCGCTTCAGCCACAACCGCACAGATTGCGCAACCGGCCTCCAGCAGCGCTCCCACGTCCCAGCGGGCCCGTAAGCCCCCGCCGATAGTGGTTGAGCAGCTGCAGGACTGGCCGAAGCATCTGAGCGAGATAAAACAGAAGCTTGGACGCTCGCCCAACGTACGCCCGTTTGGCTCGGGTGTACGTTTCTTGCCGAATGACGACCACGAGGCCCAGCTCGTCCAGGCCCACCTTTCCGGATTGGAAGGCCAGGCCGGACTTAGCTGGTACTCACACGCCCATCCCAAGGACAGAAATCTGAAGGTGGCTATCAGAGGACTGCCCACCAACACCGAACCGCACGCCATCGCCGAGGCCCTTACCGCTGAGGGCTTCCAAGTAGACCACATCAAAGAGATCCGGATGCGAGCAGGCCGCACCGGATGCCTCTATTTCGCCTCGCTTCGCCGAACCCCCGAGACTATCCCAGCCATCTACGCAGTAAGTACCCTACTAAACATGAACGGAGTACAGATAGAGGCCTGGAGAGGAAGGAAGACCCCAGCGCAGTGCCACCGCTGTCAAGGGTTCCGCCACTCCAGCCACGGATGCCACCGCCCGCTTGCCTGCGTGCGCTGCGGTGACCCGCACGCTGCCGCAGACTGCCCCCGCCCGCTAACGCAGCCCGCGACTTGCGCGAACTGCGCGGGCGCGCACCCAGCCACCTACAGCGCGTGCCCCGCGAAACACCGCGAGGCGCGCAACCACCGCGCCACTACAGTGGCCCGCACAGGCCGCCCGACCACCGAGCCAATCCAACAGCCCACGGAGGTGAGCGAGCACGCGCCGGCCACACTGATGGCCCCCGCAAACGCTCCTCCCTCCCGCACCAGCCGCCCCAAGCGACGCAACCGCAAGCCCCGTCGAGCGAGTGGAACATCGCCGACGGACTCACCCACCGCAGCCCCACCACCCAATGAAGGCAACCAACCCTCACCGCCACCGCCCGCCCAAGAAGACGCAACAGCCAGGCTGATTCTACAGCTCACCGAACTGTTAGCGGACTTCGTGAAAAACTTCGGGCAGTCGGGAAAAACTTTTTCCGCACCTACCCTCGCACCACCTACCCTCGGACACGCCACTACCCCTGCCCGCTGAAGTCCATCGCCCGCTCGCAGGTCGCTCACTGGGCCTCCCTCATGGGTCTCACCCGGTGGGCTTGACCGCGCCGAGGGCGATGAGTGAAGAAGCGGAGGCGGGGGTAACAGCCCCACCGACCGTCTCGTTCGAAACGAGATGCGAACCCGACACCTCCGCAGTGGCTCGCGCCAGATCGGATTTCCCCGCACGCCGCGGCGCCTTCGGCGCCGGCGACGCGCGAGACGACGAAAGAGAGATTTTTTCATGCGGACTGCACATGACCTTTCGAATGCGCACGAACCTACAATTCACCTACAGAGTCTTCTTACTTATCTTGTGATAAGCTGGAAGTACCTGTCCTGGCCCCTCGGCCGGCGGGGAACTCCACTCACAAAGCTGCAGGGCAGCGCGCTCTCGCGCGCTGCTCAGGGTCACGCCGGTTATCTTGCCCATTGTGCTGCGTCGCGTTCGCGATAACTCGCGAAAATGGCGGACAAAACGCCCGCACCGACGCCGCAGCAAAAACCACCATCTAAAACAAGACCAACCACACCCAAGACGACGGGAACGAACACACCGCCGATGACCGACGGGACTTCGTCACTCCCCTGCCCCCCACCACACCGATTTCCCAACTACCCACCACAAGTCTTGCTGCAGCAGCCGAAAGCGCAATCAGAGGAACGGCCAAAAACTGGCCGAGGCGGCATCACCCAGCGCCAAATATGCGTTTGACGCAGTGATGGTGTCTCGGTTGGTCGAGTCTGGCATACTGTCGGACAGGCTGTGCCGATGGTTGACCGCATACGTCCGGTTACTGGAGCGCGAATCGGGTAAAACCTACGCCCTATGCCCGGCGGACGAGGATGCGCTCAAGGCACTCCGCGCACTCAGCGGATCGCCCATCGAGCTCCCGCCCTCCGGACTGACGCCTGACGAACTGCTGACTATGACAGCTAAGAAGCGCCTCAGAACGACGCCGACCCCCGACACCGCGGACAAGCGAGCCTGCCACCTGTGCGACCCCCGACTGTTACGTCGGTCGCTCAGCAGCGGTAACAGGCCCTCGCTGCAAGACGAACAACCAACGCCGTCCCCGAAGCCACTACCGAAGGAAGATTTGATGACCCCCGCACCCCTACCTCAACGCGAGAAAATTGTACCGAGGAGGGTAGCCACGGATTTTTTCCAAGAAGGGTATGCTGGTGAGGCTGTACCGAGAAGAGAGCCGGTAAGCCAAAAATCAAACTACCCTCCCCAATCTCAATCTTACGCACAGGTGATGGCCGCCCCCCCCCCCCCCCCCCGACCACACCCCGGGAAAGCTCACAAGCCCCGCCCCCCCGTCAAGATGGCGGTGAGTTCTATTACGGAACACTGCCTACTGAGATGACAACAGCACAAGCGACGAAATCGACCGCAGCCACAGCTGAAACAACGAAAACAGCCACAACAAGGGATAAAAGGTACCCACCCCTAATAGTTGAAAAGCTCCCAGACTGGACCTCGAACTTCAAAGAGCTGAACGATCGACTAGGGCAACCGCCCTGCGCCAGACCATTTGGCACCGGAGTGCGTTTCTCCCCCGCGGACGGCGTCGAATACCGACTCGTTCAAGCGTATCTGACCGAATTGGGAAAGATACAGCCAGAACTGAGTTGGTACTCGTATGCCCTCCCGGAGGAACGCAGTTTGAAGGTGGCGATCCGTGGGCTACCGTTTAACACGGAACCGATGCAAATTAAAGAGGCCCTAGACCAGAAGGGTTTCACAGTCGAGCACGTAAAGCGCATCCGGCTCGAGCGGGACGACCGGGATGCATCTTTTTCGCGGCACTCCAAAAAACTCAAGGTATAATACCATCTATTTCTAACACCACGGAGCTTCTATATATGACCGGAGTTACCATAGAAGCATGGCGAGGGAAGAAAGGTCCGGCACAGTGCCACAGGTGCCAAGGATTCCGGCACTCCTCTAAGGGGTGCCACCGGCCCTTGGCCTGTGTCCGCTGTGGAAAGCCCCACGCTGCCGCAGACTGCCCCCGCCCACGCACAGAGCCGGCGACCTGCGCGAACTGCGGAGGGCCGCACCCCGCCAATCACACGAGCTGCCCAACCATCAAGAAGGAAGGTCGAAATAAGAGGGCCACAACGGTCGCAAAAACTGGCCCCTCTGTTGGCCCAATCACCAGGGCCGCCATTCATCCATCCGAGGTGAGTGAAACCGCCGCCGCAACATTGATGGCTCCCGCAAACGATACCAAACAGAAAGTTCCCGCAGCCCCGGCGAAAAACAAATCTACCCGCCGTAGAAAAAAAAAGAAAAGCTCGAACTTAGGCCCCGCCCCCAAAGGCGAGATCGAGGCCCACACACAGAGCGCCGCCCCAGACCGTAATATAAACAATCGAGAGGCGGATAAAAACACCGATAAGCCCGGACTGGCCACAAACGCCATGGACTGGCAAGAAACGCTCGCCAAAACATTGGCAGAGCAGATCCAGAGATGCTTCATCCAATTTTCGGCCCAAAAGTCCGACCGCTAAAGATAGTTCACTGGAATGCGCAATCGCTCACGAGTAAACGTCGCTTACTCGCGCATTTTTTGCACGAGAACGACGTCGATATACTCGTGAGCGAAACCTTTCTCAAACCGGGCGCTGTCTTTAGCGTGCGGAATTATACGGCATACAGGAAGGATGAGATTTCACCGGAGGGCAGGCCACACAGAGGCCTACTGGTACTCGTACACCAGAGAGTTATACACCAGCCGGCCCCAGACGTACAACTTCGTACCATGTACGCCATCGGCATTGACGTCAATCTTGAAGGCACAGTCACACGTATCTACGCAGCCTACCGACCACCGCAGTCCAGTCTTGACGTTAAGGAACTCCGGGACCACCTCCACCCATTACCTACACTGGTGGCCGGGGACCTTAACGCCAAGCATACACACTGGAACTCAGCCGACGTAAACACCGCAGGCAGACAGGTATACGTAGATATGCTAAATCACGACTACACAGTACACGGCCCAGACGAACCGACCAGGTATAACACAAGCGGGAACGGTGACGTCCTCGACGTGGTGGTAACGAGAGGGTTCGACTCGCCATTCCACCAAGAGGTCAGTATGGACTTACCGTCAGACCACAGACCAATCATTGTTACCATTGAAAAAACGATAACAAACATCAACATCCCTGCGCCACGCCGTCGCATTGATTGGAAAAAATTCCAATCTGAGGCGGCGCTAAACACGCCCACCCGGCCTATCAACACGCCCACTGACGTCGACGCCGCTACCGAAGAGTTTACCGAGGCCGTACAGACTGCGCTAACAACAGCCTATCACACTCGAACAGCAGTTAATAACAACAATGATTACAACTTACCTTATCGAATACAAGCCCAGATACAGGAAAAGCGCAGACTGCGACGGCTCTGGCAGACAACCCGATGCCCTAGAACAAAAGCCGAAGTTAACAATCTTATAAAGAAAATCAAACGTGAAATGGAGGTTCACGCAAATGTCGCATTTGAAAACCATTTGCTTGCAGTAGGCGACGACATGCCCTCAGTCTATCGCCTCTGCAAGCAACTATCGTCTGAGAAACCGAAAACACGCCCACTCATAAATGAACATAACATTCCGAAATACGCCGCCATAGACAGGGCTGAGCTGTTTGCGGATCACTTGGAGCAGCAATTCACCCCTAATCCAACGACATGTGTTGGCTGTAAAGTCACACGTGATTAGTTGTCTGTCCCAGCAGCTCACCACCACCACGGATCCTATTGTGTTTTCGCCCACCCAGGTCCGGAGGGAGATTTCCAGGTGCAAACCGCGGAAGGCCCCGGGCCGGACGGCATCACGAACGCCGCCCTCCGTCACTTACCACCCAAAAGCATTGCAGCACTTACCCGCATACACAACGGAGCGCTTCGGACCGGTCACTTCCCGACCAGATGGAAGAGCGGGAAGGTAATAATGCTCCATAAACCGGGTAAAGACCCTATAAAACCCAGCAGTTACCGCCCAATAACATTATTACCGACTGCATCTAAAATTTTAGAAAAACTTTTATTAGAAAAATTAAATACTTTTATGACGCCACGGCCCGAACAGTTTGGTTTCCGTTCGGGCCATTCTACCACGCTGCAACTAACAAGAATGCTGCACGACCTTGCTACTAAAATGAACAAGTAAGAATTCACTGTGATGGTGCTACTTGATATGGAGAAGGCGTTTGATCGCGTATGGCATGAGGGCCTGCTATACAAATTATCAACGTCTTCTCCCACCCCCGCACCACTACGACTGCTAAAAATTATAGCATCATTTCTACAAAATAGAAATTTCTGTGTTACGGTAGAGGGACTAAATTCGACTACGCGCCCTATACTAGCAGGAGTACCACAGGGTAGCTGTTTATCCCCTACCCTGTACACAGTTTATACAGACGACATCCCAGTGCTGGGCGAGACGAAGTTGGCCCTGTATGCCGACAATACCGCCTACACCACCGCCTCCATCCGCCCACGTCACGCCGCGGAAAAAATGCAGCCGACGCTGTACGCCTTAATCCCATGGCTCAACAAATGGCGATTAACCATAAACGTCGCTAAAACACAAGCGATGGTTATAGGCAACCATCGCATACAGCCGCCACCACTACACATCAATGACGACGATGTGATGACAGCAGATTTTGTTACAACCCACGTGGATACCTGAATCGCTTGATGGTACCAAGATCTTGAAAGCTAAGTAAACTCTGAACATATTTAATCTTTAACCAGTGCATTCTCCGAAGTACGAAGTTTCTGATTGTTAGAACATAATAAAGGATTTGTAGTAGTAAACTGTAAATTCATTAATGTAAGTAGCTTGATATTTGCTAAACAAATTGTTTATTTAGAATCTTAACATAAATATATCTGTTTGTACACCTGTTTTGACGGTATGTTCGTCACTTATTCTCAATACTTGAATTTATAAAAGCCATCTTCAAAGATATCTGTTATATGTAAAAATTGTATCACTGTATGTTGAAAATTTCATCTGAATAGTGTAAAAGGTCTTGTTCACTGCGGTTATTGATTTTTTATTTTATCTCCCTCAAATATCAGTAATATGGCGCCCTGATTATAGTAATTAATTTCGAGTCTCATACAAAGCCCTGTGTTCAGTCGGTGATAACAAAAATTGTTACAATATTAGTAAAAATAGAAATAAAAACTACTACAAAAGGAATAAGCCATTTGAACATTATGTTCTAAAATCCATTCAAATAGCGCGCGCTTCGCAAACTTCCTGTTACACACTTCCGTCCTACTTCACTTAATCACTCCCACAAATTGCACGAAAGTGAGAGTAAAGATGTTACACATCAAAAATAACCTACTACAAAAGGAATAAGAAGAATTTAAAGAAGGATGCCCATTTGTGACCTGTCAAATCTGTAAAAAAAATTTGCATGTATAATTATGTGACATACCTCAAAAAAAAGGTAATTATTCGCTTATTACGAAATCAAAATATCAACAAAAACTACAATCCAGTTTTTTTCAAAAATAATTTTTGAATATAACCATTATGTAGGTACATTTTTTGTTATCACACGAACGCATCCATTAGGGAAGATTATTGTATCAAAGTAAAATGACATAATTATGAACGCAGCTTAAATGTAGATTCGCACTCTCCTTTCCAATGTTGCCAGTCATGCGGTAAATACCGTATTTAAATGGTAATGTAATACTTAAAAGGCATGGCTTTAATTTAAAGTTTCTTTCCGTTCTTAACAAAGACTGGCCATTTTCTTAGTGAAACATGACCGAAATAGTTAGGACTCCATCATCTCTTCGGCTGACTACATGAGAAGGAAATTCGTTCCGAAAAAATGCCAGCAATAATGACAGCTGCTCATAGTACCAATCATCTCAATTAATGGAAGGTATTGTAATTTTATTTTAGATTATTACCTACTTATATACTTGTCTACCAGAGATTTAAATAATACATAGTTAAATGTCTTAGATGTCTATAGATATAATTAGGTAAAGGTCAAGATTATCATTTATTCATTCGCTTGTAGAAACTAAGACATTAAGTACCTACTATTTCAATAAAATAATTGAAACTGAATTATTGATTAAATATAAAAAAAAAACTTGTTTAATTCCAAAGACAATATTATAAGGATGACACCTCAGCATGATACATGTTATGATATTAATCCTTTTTTCTTCAATCCTCAGATCAAGCTTCAATCAAACAAAACAAGCGAATTGAAATAAATACCTAGCTGGGCTAAGACACCACAGCTGTGACAGCACACAAATGAATAATCTTATGCTGGCACTTCACTTGGCTATTCATATAAACTTGACTTCAGTCTGTCCTTTTCTTTCCTTAAAACATGATAAGGACAGACTGTTGTCAAGTTTACAAATAGCCAAGTGAAGTTCCGGCATTAGATAATCTATAATCAATCTCGTAACCACAGAGTAAGTAAATGACATCTTCAGCAGTTGAATAACCTCAGAATTAGTTTTCGTTATAACTTCTATTCCTCATTGCCAAATCAAACCAAATTAGCAACATTATTTCAGAAGATTGTAATAATTAGTTAACAACCTCAACAGTCAATATACATCCATAAAGTAAAAACCGAAGTGACAGGTTTTCGAATGTATGGGCAGTGGGCATTGTTCTTTGAAATTTCCAGAAGAAAGTTCATGAACTTCTCCTAGAAAGCTTAACGTTAAACTTAACTCACAAGTTCCCTTCATAGTCCCATCATAATATATTTTATAAATTGTGTTAATAATGATTATGTATGTATGTGTATCTATATACATATATAGGGTCAGTTCGCCTGTTCGCGTCCATTTAGTGCAGTTGGAAAGTTTGACGGCGATAGTAAAAATATCCCAGCACTAATTTCTATGAAAAAAATATGTAATAATATGTTCATTATATAGTCTATTTTAAGATTAACTTTCAGTATTGTTCGAAACATCTATCGTTTTTTATAATAGATAAACTTCAGTATTAGGCGTTTTACCCACTTTCCGTCCACAAAATCCAAATTGCGTCCACCCATGGACCATTTAGCGTCCACCATCTTAGAAAAGATATTTTTAAGAATTAGTAAAGAAAGATTGTACCTATTTTAACAATTTCTTTATTTTAGAATATAAGTATTAAAAAGCAACAAATTGGTTGCTTTCCAATTACAGCATTATAGCGCATTATGCGGCATAATGCTTAACGTTGAGTGTTCCAACCAAAGAGTAGTATTTATATTATGGGTTCCAACTACAGCAACGCTTCGCACAATTGAGCACTCAAAACTGATGCTTTCGTGTGATGCGTGCAATCGTACCGACTTAGAGACAGAAAATTAACAAGTGATTTTTCTTTAAGTTGGCATTGATCGAAATGTTTTATTTATATGTTATCGTTAGTAATATTATTTATTGTTGAAAAATTATTAAAGCTTTCGTTTCATTAAATAGTTTTTTTTAAATAATCAAAGTTCATTCAAACTGTTAAAAAATAAATATAAGTATGGATGAAGGTACAAACATTGATTTTTTTTTCAACACTGAACTTAGCGCACTCTGCTGGTGAATTTGAAAACTAATTCACGTTCCAATTAAGCATCAGCATAATTCAGCATTGTGCGGCACTGAGTCGCATTATGCTCTGTAATTGGAAAGCAACCATTATTATCATTTAAATTAACTATCACTTTAAAAAAAAATATTCTTCTCAACATTGATTGAACTTAAAATTATATATGTAACCAACATGAAGCAATAAATATTATGACTATTATGACTATTATTATAAGTAGTAGGTAAATAATGATTGACCTTTAAAGGTACATTTTTGTGAGAAAGGTGTAAAAACGAATGCAGTTGTAAATCAAAATACAGTCCTGACGAACCTTGTGGAACCTGTTTCTCATACCATGTTCAATAACAGGCACTGGGTATTCCAACAAGATTCGGCGCCAGCTCACAGAGCGAAGAGCACACAAGACTGGCTTTCGGCGCGTGAAATCGACTTCATCCGGCACGAAGACTGGCCCTCCTCCAGTCCAGATTTGAGTCCGTTAGATTACAAGATATGGTAAAACTTGGAGGAAAAGGCGTGCTCAAAGCCTCATCCCAATTTGGAGTCACTCAAGACATCCTTGATTAAGGCAGCCGCCGATATTGACATGGACCTCGTTCGTGCTGCGATAGACGACTGGCCGCGCAGATTGAAGGCCTGTATTCAAAATCACGGAGGTAATTTTGAATAAACTTTATTGTCATAAGAATGTATGTTTTGTTTAGTTCATTTTGGTATATAAATGGTTATATAATGAATAAACTTGTTTCAATTATTTTATATGAAACATGTGACAAAATTTATATGTAATATACATTAAATACAATTAAATGTATTCTATGCATGTATATTTAGTTTTTTTTAAATAAATATTTATGTAGTTACTTTTATTGGTATGTTTATAGTTCATCACTTTTTTTTAATATATACGTAAATTTCTTTATGCCTTAAGATTGACTAGCAGAGAATGCTTTTAGCGTTAAGTCCGCCTTTTGTCCATTTTTGTCATTGTGGCAATAAAGTTTAAATAAATAAGCCATTTGAACATTATGTTCGTTAATCAAATCAAATAGCGCGCGCTTTCGCGGCTCCCTGTTACACACACTTCCGTCCCATTTCACGAAATCACTCCCAAAAATTGCAAGAAAGCGAGAGGAAAGATGTTACACATCAAAAATTATATCGGATTAGAAAATTTGGAAGAAAAAAAGTAACTGATCCGAAAATGGATCAGAAACAGACTATTTAGGACAAATATTTTATGATTGAAGAAGTGATTTCGGACTTATTGAAAACTTCACAAAAGAACTTTTTAAGAAGATGATGGCTGCATGGCTCTGCCTTTGCCTTTCCCAAGTTGGGGAAAACAGATGAAAAATGTAAAAAGGTTTTTGTGTTGCACTTTTTTTTCACAAACCGTGCATGCCATTTAAAGAAGGAAGAAGAAGTTTATTAAGATTCGATAAGATCGATAAGGAAATTTTACAATGTTATTAATGAAATCAATGTTAGGTGATTCAAATTACCCTTATGCACTTAGACGAATTTTATTTAGAAAAAGTTCAAAGGCATCAACAAAACTAGAGCCTGTATATTCATTCCCTCCAATAAAGTATATTTCTTTAATAAACAGATTAAAAGTGTATCAAATAGTTGGGACCAGTATAGCTGTTCCCAGCAGTGGACTATTACAAGTTGCAGGACTTGTACCAGATCATACTTTTTTATTGACCGCTTACATTGGTAATTATGAATTGTTGTATAAGATTTTGTGATAATATTGATAAAATTATTTTTATATAAATATTATTTGTTCACAGGTTTAACTGCTGCAGCTGTGTTATCACTAGGGACATTACCATTAAGTAATGTTATTGGTTTTTTATATATTAGCGAAGATAACAAATTGATAAAAATATCATCAGTAAATTTCTGGGGAAAGAGAGTGGATAAAATTGTTAGTGTTGAAGATTGGATCCCTATGCTAGAATTGCCTCAAAGGAAATTGGATATGATTTATCTTTTACCACAATTGTCTGATGGTAAAAAATATAAACTTTTTATTAGATTTGGAGATTTATTAAATGCTAAAAAAATTGGTCAAGTATTGGAATAGATAGCAAATTTAAAAAGACTACAGGTTAAATGTAAAAAAAAAAATTACAAAAATATATGTAGGTTAGATAAAAATGTTGAGTTGATGCGAATATTGTTTTATTGACAAAAGTGATTTTCAAATGTACATTTAACTAAAGAACAAATAGTAAGATATTTTTTAACTAAAAACCCTAAAATATATATACATATATAACTAAAATACATTACATATCATACGCTGGTCCCTTGCCACCGTCAACATGCCAAGTCTACTTGGACTGACTGGTATTGCAAGAGACCTCTGATTTAAAAGTTTCGGAACCGAAGATGTAATAATAATCCGAAGTACCGACTTATCGGAATCGGAGTTAAAGCTCCGTAACATCCCTGATGCAAATACAGGGGTCTGGGCTCCGAATATGATTTTGTCCTATTTGGTGTCAAGACCGTGGGGTCCTAGCGCTGTAAGGCTTTTTATGGAAATATAATTAGTCTAGCTATTCAAAGGCTGGCAGTATCTTTGATACCTTGCCTAAAGGGACTCCTTTTATTAATGTATTTTAGTTATTTTCAATTTGAATGTGCTATTAATTTAGCCCCCTATCATAAGCATGTAATGTGGATATGAAATAAACACTGAGTGCCAATAATGTCTTGATGGGATAACATCATTATCTACAACAAGTTTCAAATTGATTGCAAGCATGACCAGCATCCATACTGATAATATAAATGTAAAAATTCTGTCAATCACCTGTTTACACTTAAACTGCTGAATCAATTTGGATTTAAGGTGGGGCTGTGGTCCAGGTGCCCCACAATTTCGATGAGTTAACAGCCGGGCAGCAAAAAGAAAACTGAATGGATTTGGATGAAATTTGGTACACATATAGTTTATGACCTGAATTAAGATATAGGATTTTTTATCCTGAAAAGACGTTAGGTTCCTGTGGGAATCTTAAAGCATACTAAAAATTGGCAAGTGTAAATCCCGTGTAAATTTAACTTAAAGATTTTTCTTTTCTAAGGAAAATTATACTATATTTTTTTGGATTCAAACATCGAGCAGCAATTTTTTTAAAGCATTTAAATAAGTATATAATTTTGGTTCTATTATATTTTATATATATAGGTCATATAATTAGAAACACTTCTTATGAATAAAGAAAGAAGTATAACTTCAACATACAAATGTTCGTAAAAAATATACACATTTAATAATAAACAATCATGCAACAATATAGCCACTTAAATAAAAAAACCCATTAAATGCATAAAATATAAAACATCTTACTTTTAATTATAAAATGAGTCTTACACATTTAGGAGTTTATTTTCTGTTATAGGCTGCTTAGACGCCTAATTAAAAACATTTTAAAAAACCATCCATCGCTCGTTCTTTTTTTCAAGCTCTTCCTCCACATATCCCCTAAGCATTGTCAAGTATGACTTGGCGTTAAAAGATGTATAACAGGCAAGAATTCCGGCCCGATCACTCAGTCGTTCAGGATTTGCTGAAAACTGCTTTCGCTAGATGCGTTTATATGGGACCACACGTGTTCATTGTGGAGGTTTTAAGCATGCCACTTCTTGTGAATGTGGCTTCATCCGACCACCATACTTTGCAGGCATAACTGGGTTCAGCTTGGCAGCGATTAATGTAACAAGTACAAATGTGGAAGCTCCCTGTGCTTTGGAGCCGCATACACAAATTCCGGAAGCAGATAGAAAACGGAAGCCACCGCGGTTCAGCAACCGGCCTATTATCAATAAACCTCTTCGTATACAAATCACGAGCATGATTGATGTTTCCTTAATCAGCACCAACACATAAAATCATTTCATAAAATTCACTGTTAGAATATGAAGTGAACTCATTTTCGAAGTATTTTTTTTCATGTATTTATTTTTAATTTGTTTATGTAGGGGGAAAGGACATACCTTTCCTCCTTTTGAGTAGTTATTCATTTTAAACAAGCATACTTACATATCCAGTGAAAAACAACTAATAAAAAAGCACTTCTAAAAAAAGGAAAAACAGTAAAATTAAGCGGGCGCGGCCACCGCGGGTCAACGACCGACCGCGCCCGCCAGCCGTTGAGTGAGTACACAGAGCTCAGCTGACTCCTTTGATTCCACACAATACAATAAAATCGTCATAAATGCCTTTATTGAAATAATAAGCACAAATGATCCGGTTCACACAAAGCTTAGTGCGTAAAGCACTCTTTTCCCTTGTCATCCACAAGTCGAGCGGGCCTGATGGAATCTCACCAATTTTGCTGAAGACGTGTGCTCCTGAGTTGGCTCCGGTACTAACGCGTCTTTTCCGGCTCTCCTACTCTTTAGGTGTCGTTCCGAACTCATGCAAGACAGCTTTAGTGCACCCGATTCCTAAAAAAGGCGACCGCTCACTCCCTACTAATTATAGGCCTATAGCCATCACCTCCTTGTTCTCCAAGATAATGGAGTCTATTATAAATTGCCATCTCCTGCGGTACCTAGAGGACCACCAGCTGATTAGTGACCACCAGTACGGTTTCCGTCAAGAGTCGCTCGGCTGGTGATCTACTAGTTTACCTGACTCATCGTTGGGCGAAGGCGATCGAGACTAAGGGGGAAGCATTGACGGTCGGTCTGGATATCGCGAAGGCCTTCGATCGGGTTTGGCACAAAGCGCTTCTTTCGAAGCTTCCTTCTTATGGGCTTCCTGAAAAGCTATGCGGTTGGATCACTAGCTTTCTTGCGGACAGGAGCATCAAGGTCGCAGTCGACGGTGCATGCTCGGACTCCAAATCCGTAAACGCTGGTGTTCCACAAGGCTGTGTGCTATCTACGCTGTTTCTTCTTCATATCAATGATATGCTTCAAATTGATGGCATTCATTGTTATGCAGATGACAGCACGGGTCAGTGGCGGACTAACAGAGGGGTGGAAGGGGCGGCCCGCCCCGGGCCTCCGATCTTGGGGGGCCCCCAAATGCCTCCGCGTTTCTCTATTCAAATCCTAAACAAGACTTTAAAGAATCCAGGAAAAGTGAAGGTAAAAAGAACGATACCGGGTGAATCAGCTCATGATGCTGGATTATCAATTCAAGAAGAAATACGTCGGTCAATGTATGAATGCATAGACCGCTTTATACAAGAATTTTCGAATTGGGCTATTAAACAAATCAAAAATATTTTCCAAATTATTGAAACAAAGTAAATGCTAGAAGCTTCAGATGACGCTCTGGCTGTAGCAGTTGACAATCTGATACAAAGTTATGGTGAATTGGACAAGACTGGTTTTAACGAAATAAACATAAGAATCTACTTTTTTTAAAGCTGGGGGCCTCATTCAGCTTGCCGCCCCGGGCCTCCGACGGGCTGAGTCCGCCACTGGCACGGGTGATGCCCTATATACCGGCCGCGCCAACATTTCACGGGAAAACGTCATCGAGTGCCGGAACAAACTTGTGTCTGAAGTCGAAACTTTGTTAAACCGAGTAACGAATTGGGGCCGACTTAATCTAGTCCAATTTAACCCTACGAAGACACAAGTATGCGCGTTCACCGCAATAAAAATACCATTTGTCGTATCTCCTCTGTTTGAGAACACTCCTCTAACTGCCTCAGCTAGTATTGGAATTCTTGGCGTTGACATATCAAGCGACGTCCAGTTTCGGGACCATTTAGAGGGCAAGGCCAAATTGGCCTCTAAGAAGCTTGGTGTGCTCAATAAATCGAGAATGTACTTCACACCGGCCCACCGACTGCAGCTTTATAAGGCACAGGTTCGGCCTCACATGGAGTACTGCTCTCATCTTTGGGCGGGGGCACCCCAGTACCAGCTTCTCCCTTTGGATCGCATCCAGCGCCGAGCGGCTCGAATCGTTGACGACCAGGACCTTTCCGATCAGCTTGATCCTTTGGCTTTGCGTAGGGATGTAGCTTCGCTCTGCATCTTCTATCGCATTTATCACGGGGAGTGTTCTCAGGAATTGTTCGGATTAATTCCAGCTGCTGCATTTCGCCATCGTACATCGCGACAAAAATTTCATCCCCATCATCTTGATGCGTGGCTATCCACAACCGTGCGTTTTTGTCGAAATTTTTTACCACGTACGACAAAACTGTGGAATATGTTGTCGCCAGCAGTGTTTTCGGACCGATACGACCCAAAAACCATCAAAAAAAGGGCGTACTCCTTCCTTAAAGGCCGGCATCGCATTTGTGATACTCCTGGTGTTGCAAGTGTCCATGGGCGACGGTGATCACTTACCATCAGGTGAGCCGTCTGCTCGTATGCCCCCTATAACATAAAAAAAATGTCATCTCTTGAGCAGAGAAAAACTTAAAAAGTAAATAATAATTTTGTCATGATTGGAAATAGGCAAACAAAAAGAAATACTTATTTCAGTTCAATAATTGGGTCGGAATGAAATTTTTAACCAGGTATTCCAAAGTACTTACGAGACCGATGTACCTATTCATTATATTTTCCTATTTTCACTATAACTTCCCGTATACACTTTGTAAACAGAATCAATCACCAAACCTACTTTCGTAAAGCCGCAGAGCCACAATCTGCTGAGTATTCCGTGACACTCGCAATAACAACACACCATGTCCAAACTATTCAGAGTGTCCAAATTCTTATATTGAGGCCATAGAACAAGAACTAATCCTGGCATTATGCAAATCTTGTCACAAAGTTAAAAGATACGCATGCGCGGTAGATAGACTTAAGACTGCGCTCGCTCACTGCGCTTTGCACCGCAAGTAGGTAGGAAGGTATTCAACGGCGGGAGCGGTCATTGCTCCCGGCCGCCCGTCTTCCGTTTTTATTACGTTTATTTTAGTAGTGCTTATTAGTTGTTTTTTACTTACCCCGTATGCGTGTTTAAAAAGAATAATTATTTAGTATCCAAAAGGAGGAAAGGACTTAAAATAAAACAAAAAAAAATATATATAAAAAATTCCCAAAAAAATCAGAGATCTATATATTGTTGGGTTACATTTGTATAGAGTATGCCTGATATTTTTCGGATTTTATAAAATTATTTTTTTCGTTTTTTATTATTTTATTTGGTTATTTTTTGTCATTACTTCCTTATGAGTAATTATTTATTTTAAACACGTCTACATAGAAGTTGTAAAACAACTTAAAATAAGCACTCCTAAAAAAATGGAAACTTAATGAATGCCTCCAGTCGAGATCAGCGCCGGGAGCAACGACCTACGGCCACCTGTGTAGGTACATAATACACGCACAGATGACTCGGCGCTTACCTACTTTCCGCGTTGATTCCACACGATTTAAAAACATTACAATAAAATAGTCTTAGATGCTATATTATAATTATTTATTCACTGATACACAATACCTTTAAATATTATTTCATAAAGCATAGGTATTAATCAATAAAATAAATCTTCTGTTAGAGCAATTAAAAATCCTATAAAGTTAATATGACTGTCACGATTTTAAATCGGTAAAGCCTGTCTGTTAGTGTAAGAACTTCTTTTTTATTGTTAATGTTAGTCGCTTTGTTTAATTAAAACTTAGAGCAAACGGCTTATTTAAAATTGGGAAAAATCATACAGTGCAAATCGGTATAAATTACGAGCTTAGTGAAGGAAGGAACTCTTCGTGACTGATTTTCCCACGTCATGAAATTCCGAACACATTTAGTCACAGTCACACACACACACATAAGAATATGTTGTTTTGCGGCAAGCACGGGCGGGCGGCGCGCCGCACGCTAGCAAGACACGTGCAACGCTAGATAGCGCGCGGTGCTTTGCTTTGATTGCAATGATGCATGCAAAGCGCAGTCGCACGTATATCAATCGCGCGTGCGCATCTTTTGACTTAGTGACAAACACTGTGATAATTTCATTATGCCTTGGTATACGAACCAAGAATATTTAGAGATGGTGTACTGCTATCGCGAGAGTGACGAAGTTCTCAGTAGAGCCGCAAGGCTTTACAAAGATAGGTTTGGTTTACGAGTGAGTCCCCAAACTATAGAAGTTGCATTTTGTGCAGTGAGTAGCGATAGGGACACTTAAAAAAAAGGTGGAAAGACACGTCCGCAAACGTGCCTACCATTGTTTGCAGCAAAATGGTGGTTTAGTGCAACAATTTTGCAGATAATAATTTAAGTCTCTTTTATTGCTAGTGTAAATACTTTTTGATTTGAAACAACTAATTAGTCTACTACTTGTGTGTTTGATTTGATAAAAAGTTCTAGCGAAAATAATGAATATGTTCCTCGTTGTACCTACCTACATCGCCGGTCTCGTAAGTAATGTCTAATACCTAGTTATAAATTTCTTTCTGACCCAATATTAAACTGCAATAAGTATTTGTTTTTGTAACAAAATTATTATTAACTTTTTAGGTATTTTTCTTTGCTAATGAGAAGATAGCACTTGTTCTTTATTTAAATAAATTTGTTATTGTAATATGGCATCTAAGGCCCGTATAATAGAACGCTCTCAACTCTTGAGAGCGATCTTGAGATGCTGTTTTGCATGAACACAGTATCTCAAGGTCGTAGTCTCTGAATTGAGAGCGATCTATTAATACGGGCCTTTGACGATTTTACTGTACTGTACTGTAAATACCTACACGCCGCGTCAGCTGTGCGCGGTCGTTGCTCCCGCGGCGTCGGCCTCGCCTGGCCGCATCTACTTTTTTTTGTTTATTTTAGTAGTGCTTATTTATTTGTTATATTTTACTTATTATGAATACGTGTTTAAAAATAATTATTACTCAAAAGGAGGAAATGACATAAAAATGCACTATTAAAAACAATAAAAAACGAAAAAAAGAATTTAAAAATCAGGCATACTCTATACACGTAACCCAACAATCTCACGAAGTTTCATTAAATCATTTAATTTCACGCTATATATGTCTCTATGATATAAATATAAGAAGACATAATAAAGATATTACACCTTCATTATGGGTTTTGATGAATCTCACTTCGAATATTGCACACAATCAATTTGCGTACATTTCCAGTCAATTTTGCAATTGCACACTTTCTTCCCAATTGAGTTGTTTGCTTGTCGATAGTTCAAAGACTAATGACCCAATTAAGACAAGACTTGGTATTTATACTATTTATTCCTCTTCAAATCTAACCCTTGCAGTCCCACTCCATTCAACTGATTTCTTTTCATATTCCTTCTCTGTGCATTGTTTGCTTGTGAAACTCACTACCTGAAACAATCCGAAAGGCACAATCGCACTCTAAGCTCGTTTAGTGATCAAGTAAGAGGTTATTTCCTTTCCCAACTTTAAGTCTTACCTCTCACTGTTGTCTCTCTCTTTGTATATATCTATTGCATCTATTATTTATTATTTATTTTACCATACCTGTTACAGCCCCCCCCCCCCCCCCCCCCCCGTCTTGTTCCTCTTATTTATTTATTTCACTGTTATGGGTTGCCTGGAAGAGATTGCTGTTTAGCAATAAGGCCGCCTATGGTGTACGTTTTCACTGTCATGTTTAATGTGTTGTATGTCCTGTGAGGTGTATGTCAATAAAGAATATTATTATTATTGCGTGGCTGAAGTCGTGGCCACCCCGATAATTACCTATTTTTATCATCTATCCGCCCATTCCGCGAACTGAAAAACGCACCCTCTTATAATGGAAATATCTTTATCATCATCATCATCCTATTTACGCACAGGCCTTCCCTATGAATGGAATAGGGAGATTGCGAGCCTGACCCACCACGCGGGCCCAGTGCATATTGGTGGGTGCTAACGACTGCAGATGCAGGCAGGACCAATGGCTTCACATGCCTTTCCAAACACGGAGGAGCTCGAGATAAAAGTTTTGGGTCACCCATCCAATGACCGACCATTACAAAAGTTGCTTAACTTCCATAAAATTTCCTGAGATCAGCTTCCGCATCGATCATCCGATGTGATCTCTACTAAAATGTTTTATGCATCAGTAAGATTACAAATCCAAAGCTTTCTTTCGCTCACATATAAATAATTATTCTTATGGAATTATGATAATTTATTTAATTAATTATTATCTGTCTGTATATACAATTTATAAAATTACCTACACAATAGTGATCTGCATACAAAATTTACTTAGTGCACCCTTTCAACTGAAATGAGCTACAAGCAATTCACACTCACATTAAATTTTCACATTCACAATTCAAACTATTTTAATATTTATGTTCCCAAATATTTACAAAACGTGATAAAATTATAGTAGCAAAATAATTAACTGGTGAAAATACAGGTGATCAACAAACCCTACACTGTAAATTACAGACTATTTTGGGAACTCAGAACTATTTAAGTGCACAAGGCTTATCGAAGAACTGGTAGGTATGTACTTTTTTACAAGATTACAGTACTTTAACCATAATAAATGTGTATGTATAAAATATTTTGATACAGTAAACCTCAAGATAAAGATTTAAAGAATTTTTCTACTTTTCCTAACAAATATTTATAGTAACTACATCATTTCATACAGAAAGTCAATTCATTTGTTAATGTTACAGTTACAATACATCAAATTTGGAATCAATTATAATTACTATATCTAATAATTGTAATAAAGCCAGCTGACCTACCAGCATGTTTGAAATAATCGTTAATCATGCTCTATGAGTATCATGGAAGCCAGATACATCCAATTTGGATCAGTAGGTAATACCCGGGCTACACTCTCGCGTCATGAGAGCGATGCGAGCTTGCCTGTATATTTCGCGTGGCTAGTTTACAGTATATTACGCAAGCAACGTGTCTTCGAATTGTGCTATCGTTGACATGTTGAAGACTGGACTGTGTTGTTTTTGTTTGCACCGTTAAACTTAGCGTTCATCATCATCTCAAAACATTAAATCCCATGCTTTAGTCCAGCAAAATTGTGTTCCACAACACGCGTAATTGTGAAGTTTGCACAGTCCTGTTTGCACATTCATACATATTTGCGAGCGCGACATGAAGCATAGGTAATTGTCATTTAAATATGCCAGAATATAGAAAATGCGATCCGATCAGCGGGCATGGCCGCGAAGTTATTCCCCGCCGGAATAACTTTGCAGACTGGAGCGTAAGTTTGCTCCCAATATTCCAGTGATAGTTATGATGCTCTGAGGCTTTGACGAGTCAGTGATTGATTGTAGAAAAGCAGCATTACCGCGCGTCAAAATCCCGCTGGCGTATTCTGAACTTGAATGTGGACAGCTTCCACTAAGCGAGAGAAATTACATTTAATCTACCCAAGCTTGAGCTGGTTGGTCTGTTGTGAATGGACTGACACCATTACGTTCCATGGCATCCAAGACTTCACATACGTATGCAGCAACATCAACTCTACTTTGATCAATACCTTTGATGAATGGATGCTCCAACAACTTGTTATACTTAGGACGTTGGGTTTCTTCTTTGATCAAACTGAAATATCAAGCAAGCTCTCATTGTAATTAGAATCTCTAGCTATTAGATAATACCTAGATAGGTAGGTATGTGGTAATATGATTGCCTGATTTAAAAATTCATTTTTATGTGTTTTAGGACGACCTAGAGGTAATACAGACTGAAGCGGAAAGTGATTCTATTTTATACTATGCAAAGATATAGATAACTCACCATGTGTTTACAAAGTCAACAAAATTGTTGGAGAATGTGTTATTGTTATTTGTTAAGCGTGGTGGGTCACCTTGCACTACTTGCTGCAATTGTTCAAATACAGACCCCCAACGCGGGTAGGGAAATGCACCTGTAGCTACTTCCATCAATGTGATGCCTAGTGACCATACATCAGATCGCACATCATAACCCCTAGCTCGACCGGGGTCTATTCTTTCTGGCTGGAAACACACGTAAATGCAATTATAATACTAAATAACAGTGACAAGTGAAATGTTGCACAAAGGGCAAAGCATCTACTTACTGCCATATATGGTCTACAACCAGCATCCCGTGTACGGGCAATTGAGTCCACCAGCTTACCAGAGATACCAAAGTCACACAGTTTTATATTGCCTTTTCGATCTAACAGGATATTTGATGGTTTTACATCTCTATAAAGAAGCAAAGAAATATACTGGACTTTGATCAATCTGAACAAAGTTTTATAAGGGGCCATCCATAAATTACGTCACACTTTAAGGGGTAGGGAGGGGGTCGACCAAATGTGACATCGTGTGACAAGGGGTGGGAGGGGTCCTAAATTTCGTGACGTCACATTTCAAAATATATTAAAATCTAAGTGTTGAAACTATTACTTTACGAAAGCATTAACAACCCAAACGAGAACAAAGTGGTGCTATGCCAGTTATAAATAATTTAAAGGAGTGGGATCAATGTCCATGGACTCAAGATTATTAAGTTTGTATCTTTAATTTAATTATAATGCTATTAATATTTTATGTTTTGTTAATTTCTTTAATTAACATAGTCAATCACTTTTTGTTCGGTAATTTTTTTGTTTTGTTAATTGTTTGATTTAATTATAATAATAATGAAAAACCAATTTAAATGGAAATAAAACTGATTACAGAACCGCTGTTTTCATTCAATGATTTCTAAATGTAAATTTGCAAAATATGTGACGTCACACTAGGGAGGGGGGGAGTCTTACAAATGTGACCAGCTGTGACAAGGACGGGGGGAGGGGCAAAAAAGACATGAAATTCGTGTGACGTAATTTATGGATGACCCCTAACATTATGATCCTAATTTTTTTTAAATAAAATAAAAAATATTAATTGTAAGATTTACTTGCCTGTGTATTATTTTCAATTTTTCCTTCAAATAATTCAAAGCTTTCACTGTAGCAAGTGTTACTTTAGCTATAATATTTTCTGGTATTCGAGTTTGCATTCTTTCACATATAAATTTATAAAATTTGTCTAATGAAGTATCCATTAATTCCATACAAATCCAGCAATCACCCTAAAAATTTATGAATGTAAAATTTGCTGAGCAGTTTGTAAAATTTATGACCTTATATAGAGTATGTACTTACTTCTTTAAATAATGCTCCATAAAACTCCACAATGTATGGGCAATCATTGCTTTTCATAACTACTTCAAGATCCATCAATAACTGTTTCTGTTCTTTTTCATCTACGGTAGAACGTATGCGTTTCACAGCCATTACTTTATTTGACCTAGAAATAGTAATAATTTACAACTGTTCTTTTATCCTAATATCAATAATTACAGCGTGAACTCAAGCAGCATGATAAATCTGCTTTTAGTAGCACATGTAAACCCTATAAAAATAACTATCATAATAAATGGCTAAATTGCATTTTTCCTGTATTTTTTATGCATGAAATATTCACTCTTCTTACTTTCTATGTTCCATCTTATTAACAGCACCAAATGCACCTCTTCCTATCTCACCAAGGTCTTGTAAGTCATCCGCTGTGAAATCATACACCTCTGTTGCTGATAACTGCAATTTGCCAGATGACTGCATAGATGGATATATCCTACAACGGTCTCTAAAATAAACAATATGAAAATACATTTAAAAGATTTTAAATAAATGAATTTGAATAAAGTATAAATTACATTTCATATTACTTAAATATTAACTGTTTTTTGTTAGACTGGCATCATTTAATAATGTTTGCAATAATTATAATAAATTTATTTTAAAGCAACGACTCAACATTCTTGTTAGTATAAATTTAAATGCAATGACTGTAATAAATTAACCTGATTTGTGTTACTTAAGGACTTAAAATACATTCAGCAAACATTACCTCGCATTTTCAGGCAAGACATCCCTGATGCTACGGGATGGCACACGATTTCTGGGTACAGTTACGGTATTTGTAGTAAATGGGACAAATGCTGCATTACCACCACTGGAAGGACCTCCTAGTTGTAGATCTAACACTCTACGTCTTTCTGTAGGAATTAAATTCAAATCTGGTCTAGGCAAACTCGGTCGACTAGAGCCTGTAACGGAAGTGAAATTTACATAATTGACTAAATAAAATAGAGGTTACAGGTACAGGAGTAATTTATAATACTGTGTGAGCAGTGTAGTGTTAAAGTTTTTACCTTGATTTGATGTCACTTCGCCATTTCTCGACATTTTTGTTCTTGAGTTAATTATCGATCCTATGATTCTGACTATTCTTTGGTACAGAAGATAACTTCTGAACAATCCATTTGAAAATTATAACATCGAAACTAGTCACGTTTTTAAGACAGTACTTGCGAAAAATACATTTGCCTGGTGCATTGTATTTACACAATCGCCAAACGACATCACTTTGACATTTTTATGACATTTGTTTACAGAGTTGCGTTCCGACAACGCAACTTAGGTTAAAGGTGCGTTCAGTCCACGCTATTAGCTATATCTAAATTATAACTCATAGCACGCGCACCATACATGGATGGAGAGAGTAGACTCGCACCGCGTGTGTGTTTGGACCGCACTACGCCGCCGCGCACGGATCCCCAACTACCCCAAAAAAATTGAAAGTTTTTTGACTTCGGAATTATGGCGCCATACCGTGCCAGCGGAGACTGCTGCTAGGCCAGAATCGCGCAGGCGTAGCCCCCGGTTCGCAGCATGGCTGACCAGCCAACCCCGAGCCAGCGTTTTAGCCCGATTGATCGAGGCATCATCACCGCGCATCAAATAATATTTCACGTCACGATGGTATTTCGGATCGTCTATTGCGGCATGTTTTCGGACAGGCTGAACCGCTGCCCCTACGTCCGTCTGTTGGAGTTTGAGTTGGGCGATACACGCGTCCTCTGCTCAGCCGACGAGATAGCCATGGAGGCGTTGCAGGCACTTAGCAGCTCGCCGCTCGTGCTTTCACCTTCCGCCTAGCCTCAACCTCGCAAACGCCGCCTCAACACCACGCGCCGCCACCCAATACCGAAAAAAAGCGGACTGCACTACCGACACAGTCAGCGGTAACCCACGCGCAGGCACAGCTCCCACGGCCCAACGGGTGCAGAAATACCGCCGCTAGTGATCGAGCATCTGCCGGAGTGGCCCATGCACAGGCGCGCCCTCCTCGACGCCCTTGGTACGCACGCACGCCCATTTGGTGCGGGCGTCCGTTTCATGCCAGCAGACGGCGATGAGTACCGCCTAATCCAAGCTTACCTCTATAAACTGGAGGGGCAGAGCGGGTTGAGCTGGTACTCATACGCCCTCACCGAAGACCGCAGCCTTAAGGTGGTCATACGAGGGCTGCCTTACAAAACGCCGCAGGAAAAACCACCGAACCAGGGACAAACAGTCGTCTGATGCGGCCCCCGCCGCGCCGCCCCGTCACCCAGAAATGACACCGAAACGGCCCAAGATCCGCCACCGCCCACACAAGACGAAACGATTCGCTTGCTGCTCCAGTTCTCGGACCTGCTGACGGACTTTGTCAAAAAGTTTGGGTAGGCCGGGAAAAGAAAAAACAAAGATGCCCCCGCCCCGGACAAGAATCTATCCCCTCGCGATAAGTCCTTAGTCCGCTCGCAGGTCCGAACCGAGGGCGACGTGTAAAGAAGTGGAGAGGGGGGTACGGTACGACCCCCAACATGTGAATGAGGGATACCGTTTTCTGTATCACCAGATGGCGCCATTGTTGAGTGAGGTCCTGAATTGTAACTTGTTAAGTTTAGTGAAATCAAAGTTTACATTTAAAACATATTTTAATACAAAAGAACTATATCCTAAACATAATCGGCCATGCCATTGACGCGCAGTTCCGTTTTGTTTGGAAAAAAGGAGGACATAATAAATTTTCTAAGCTCCGCTGTTAAATAACTGACATTCATTGCCACGTAACTCATATTTGCCATATTTTAGCCGAGCTATTACCTCACGCTACGCTAGCACGATTCGACGAGCCGCAGATTCATACGCGATAGCCCACCACATTGAGCTCAAGGAAATTATTATTATACAGTTTGTCTATAAAGTCGTGACATTAAATGATGGCGCCACTAGTATGTATGTAGCAACCCTATACAGTCGGACCAAAATGATTTTGATACTAGCAGTTCATTCAAGTAAAATAGGTAATTAATAAGACACACTATACAGTCGTATTTTGTTTCTGTTTTATATTTAGTAGGTACTTATGCTTATAAAAAGTTTAGCCAAGCATATTTAATTGAATCAGAATAAAATTATTATAGATAAAATAGAACTTTATAGTGTAAATGTTGGTGATTACCGCTGAGGTGCCATTAAGACCAGAGCCGTTAGGTAATCATCAATAGACACAAGTATCATCATACGACGTTTTTTATTAAGAAAATAATACTAAAAATCATTTTATAGTATATAAAAGTTTCTTTAGAGAAACAATTTGTAAATGTGCAGTTAGTAAAATTAGTGATAGGTATCTTCACTAAAAGCATCTGGCCATGGTTCTTTATGTGACCATTTCTTTCTTTGGTCGGCCTTGCCTGTTTTCCCAGGAGTTTCAAACTTTCCATCATTCTTAAAACCTTCGTTGACTATCCGACTCTCTGATTTTCCTGAAAAAAGTAAAAAAATATGTAACGGAATAGAAACAATAACTTATTGACATGAAGCAATTAATTTAAAATTGGTAGAAAACCTGACCGAGTTGAACCATAATAACGTATCAAAAGAAATGGTCGTACTACAATATTACCTATTTACAAAATCTAACTAACCTAAAAATGTGCAGTGTAAACAATGCCTTTTTTGGTCTCAAAATCGTAAATTGAGTAAATTTGTAACTTCAGGGAGATTACAAACAAATAGTTAGACGATTACATACCCGTCATAGATGCTGTTCGCCCATAAACATCGTCCAAATCCCACAAAATTCGTCCAGCTTGGTAGTCTTCGAAACATCGTTGGAAAACTTTAAAAATGACTTCCCGCGTGCCACTCCGATTTACTTTACTCATTTTTATACCTTTCTGCGTAAAAGTTTCGTCTTAATTTATTACAGTTTAATCCAAAAAATAAAAAATACAAAAGGAAAACTGTTCCACAACTGAAACTCGATGACAGCTGATGTACATTAGTTTGGTGTTGCCAGAAACATGAATAATGATAGTTCCTCAAACATTAATGTCACGACTTTATAGACAAACTGTACATGTTTAAGAGAGACAGATGTTTTTAGTTTTAAGTCTATAGAATCATACCAGAATCGATACCATTATTGTGTAATCACATTTTAGTTTCTCAAATTTCTGTAATCTATGATGCAATGTTTGATCTGTGGTCTGTGGTGTGCACCAAAACTTGGCTTAAAAAGGACTAGAATCCAGAGCCGTAAAAAATATTAATAAAAAAAAGTGGGCTGTAAGGGTGCGGCCAGAGTGCACTAAGATTCAGATTCCGAAAACAAGCGCGAGAAATAAACAGTGTAGTCGAAGGGTACGGCCAGAGTGCACTCCTGATTCAGATTCAGAAAACAACTCTGGCCATACCCGTACTCTAGGCCGTACCCTCAGATATGTGTCGTTTCGTGAAATTGAAGAAACGTAACGTAACCAGTTATTTCTATATCGTCACTAGTTTTGAAACGAGTGATTTTTCGTAACCAGTTATTTGTTCAAGTGGTATAACAATAAACTTATCCATAAAGTCTGCATCTATCAACGTAAATATGTCACTCATGAATGTGTACCCTACACTGTAGCTAGCCACAGTTATTCAGTTATCGGGACTTAGTCACAAAATTTTAACAAGTTTTACATATTTTTTTGTATAATAAAACTTTAATTGATTAAATGAACTTTCTTTTAAATTTAAATTTGATACTTTATCCAGGATTAGGACTGACTGCATTAACTAATGGTAGGTAAGATAATTATATAATGCAGGCGTATTTAAAAGTTCATTCTATACAATTATTTGAAATATTTACAATATTTTACAGTTATTTACACATTTTTCACAATACGTTAATTTATAAGTTATTTAAATTTTAATGGTTTCTCCCTATTTACACCTTTTGTAACTAGGACTTTACAATCATTCTCTGTTCTTTTTGTCCATTAGATTACGAGATATAAATAACTCGTGACGGGGCGGTCGGTGTCGTTACCTACCATCCCTACTTGGCTGGCGCTTTTCGAATAACGCAGGTGTTGAACGTAGCTACGTTTATAACCAGTTATAAAAAATCACAGGTTTATTGTTCGAGCCGTAACTAGTAGAATCAGTAACAGGCTGCGTAACCAGTTATTGAAAGCAGATTACGTTAAATAACGCCCATACCTAGGCTGTATGGACTCAGAATCCTTTGCCCATCCCAACAGGGACAAATTAAACAAACAAAAAAAAGTGCACCGAACCCACGTGCCTATGTTTTTATTGTGATATATTTCTGAATCAATGAATTAATATTTAAAATCTCAAAACTATGGCAAGCTGTTTAAAAGACGAGTAAGATATCATCATTAATTTTATATTTTTCTAAAATTATTAGATTTTGCAATAGCAAAGGGATGTCAATAATTTCATCAAAGGCATTTCATCATTAATGTAAAAATCTTTCTTTCTAGGTTTGATAAAATAGCCGAGTATGATGCCTTCTATACTGGTGGTGACATACACCTTACTATTGATGGAGTACATCTTCTTTGCCTGTGTGAGGATGTTGTGAAAGTTGTAGATGTCAATACAGTATCCACTGTGCTTATAATCGGTAAATCTGATGAAAATGTAGAAATTGATCAAATCAATACATTTCAACTGTCCAACAACAATGAAGTAGTAGTGACAGCACATAAAAGTGGGTTGATGAAATTGTGGGATAAGGAAACTGGAAAGCAAAGGAAAATGTGGAGATCAGGCCACAAAGGTCCAGTTGCTCGTTTGGCATTTGACTCTACAGATGAAAATATAGCTTCAGGAGGGTCGGATGGTAACATACGACTATGGGACTTTGATCATAATATGTGTACCAGTAGTTTGCGAGGAGCTGTAGGTGTATTTTCAATTTTAAAATATCATCCTGATGCTAGCAAAGAATTAATATTTGGAGCTGCCGATGATACTAAAATAAGATCATGGAATTCAAAAACAGGAAAAGAAAGTATGATATATTCTGGACACTTCAGTAAAATAACTTCCATTCAGTTCACATCAGATGGTGAATACATGATTAGTTCAGGTAGGGATAGAGTACTGATTCTTTGGAAAATAAATGAAAGCAGTGCTATCAGAGTGATACCAGTCTATGAAAGTATCGAAGCTTGTATATTGTTGCCACTGTCATTTAAAATTCCAAATTTCAAGAAGAAAATAGGAATGGATGGCATTTATGTAGCTTGTGCAGGAGAAAAAGGTATTGTAAAGATTTGGAATATGGAGAAGAGTAGATTGATGTATGAGCAGGACAATAGCTTAGTATCACCTTCACACGAAGAAGGTGGTCTTGCAATCACCAATTTATTATTTAATGAAGCGAGAAATACTCTGTCTGTTGTTACAGTTGATCATAATATTATAGTTCATGATTTAGAGTCTTTTGCTTGTATAAAGCAAATGGTTGGGTTTACAGATGAAGTTTTAGATATAATATTCATTGGCAAAGATGAAAGTCATATTATTGTAGCTACAAATAGCCAAGATTTGAAATACTATGAATTTGATAGCATGAACTGTCAGATTATAAAAGGACACACAGATATAGTTCTAGCATTGGCAAAATTTCCTACAAAACCAGAATTATTTATTTCTTCAGGGAAGGACAATAGTGTGAGAATATGGCATTGTATTGAGACCAATAAAGTATTATGTATAGGTGTTGGTACCAGACATACTGCTTCTGTAGGATCTGTGTTCACTTTTCAAACAACTCATATGTTTTTTGCTTCAGTAAGCCAAGATAATTGTTTGAAAGTTTGGTCAGTTCCAGCCGAACTGACCTGTGCTGATCAGAAAATAAAATCAAGTCACACTGAGCTAGCTCATCAGATGGATATAAATTGTGTCACTGTATCACCAAATGACAGTATGATTGCCACTGGTTCGCAAGATAAAACAGCCAAGTTGTGGACAAAAGACTTGAAATTGTTAGGTGTGTTACTAGGTCATAGAAGAGGAGTATGGTGTGTTAGATTTTCTCCAGTTGATCAAGTTGTCCTTACTTCTTCAGCTGATTGTTCCATTAAATTGTGGTCAATATCTGATTTGAGCTGCTTGAAAACTTTTGAAGGTCATGAAAGTTCAGTTTTGAAAGTTGAATTCCTTAGTAGAGGTCAGCAAATATTTTCCTGTGGTGCTGATGGTCTCCTTAAACTATGGAATATTAAATCATCAGAATGTAAAATGTCTTTAGACAATCATGATGGTAAAATCTGGTCCCTATCTGTTAATAACAATGAAAATATTATAGTTACAGGAGGGTCTGACTCCAAATTAGTTAAATTAAAAGATGTCACAACTGAACGTCGTGACAGGCTGGTGAAAGAAAAGGAACAGTTTATTTTACAAGAACAAGAATTGATGAATTTATTACATGATAAAAAAATGGTCAAAGCACTGAAATTGGCACTACGCATGGAACGACCTTTACATGTCTTAAAAATAGTCAATGATTTAGTAAAACATGGAAATGAAAAGCTTTATGAAACCCTTAAGGAAATCAACAACACACAAAAGGAAAAACTTTTAAATTTTGCTTCTGAATGGAACACAAACAATAAAAACTGTCATGCTGCTCAAATTGTATTTAACATACTATCACCAGAGATTCTTAGTGGCAATCTAAAGGTGTCATCTCTTGGGAGTTTTATAGAAGGTGCACTGCCTTATACAGAAAGGCATTTTGAACGTTTAACAAATTTATTACAAGACCTACATTTTATTACATATACTGTAAACTCCATTCAACCACATACAATAAAACAGAAAATGTAATTTATAATAAAGATTTAGTATAATTACCTTTTTGTTGTATTTACCAATGACGACTTAAATGATTCAACCTGATCCCGTGACGCACAAAGTGTGTTAGTACACTATTTGTCTTGTTACAAGCTGCTATAAAGTACGTAAAAGCTCGACTCGAGTGCAGGTAAACTCAGGCGGCCGCTCATCCGTTTTCCACGGAAAATAGCTAGCCGACCGACGCGAGCGCATAAAGCAGTATTAGTGAAACTACCTTGCGCGACGGACCGGTCGTGGCCCATGCTAGCGACTTGCACTCGATGTTTATTAGTACAAGATGACTTTAAATATATTGTTCGTGCTGTTTATACCGTTAGTTATAATAGTTGCTGCACAAAAATCGCAACAGTAAGTATCATTTAAATTTTCTCTATCGCTTTATTGATTTTATTCAATTAATAAATAACATGACTATTAGACAAAAAAAAATATGTGTTCAGAAGATGATATAAACTCCTTAATCCTATAATCCGTGAGAATTCTGGTTGCTCAAAGAAGTCAACCCTATTTTATTTATCTTATTATTTCTAAGGTTCAGGGTGGATATATAGCTCGATTAATTATTTTTACTTTTCATTGTATGATTGGTCCTTATTTTTTCATTAATATCATTATCTAGATAGGATAAAGTCACAGTGGATAAACAAACTGAGTAGTAAGTATGAACAGGATTTACAATTTACGAAGAGTTCTAATAATACAATAGGTAATAGAGTTGCTTATAAGGACTGGAAGTACGTTATGCTACAATCGATGATCCATTTTGTCACTTATCATCACTAATAAGGTCAACATTGGCGAATCCTTTATGTTATGATGGTACCTTTATTTTTGTTAATGTATTTATTAAGCTTGGTTACCTACTTAACTATTTAAATGTACTTCCGATAGAGTAGTAATGTAGGTAATGTTCCTAGTCTCTTACCTACTAGGTAGGTACTACACTACTTTTGTGCTCCGTATCTTTGTTTTAAATAGGTACGCGGGTTACAAACAATTAAGAAATAATGCTTACATATTATTTACTTAGGTCTTTAATACATTCACATTAACATTTTGGTGTGGGTCATGCTGCCATGCCAACACAAGAAGGAAAATAGTTTAGTGTATATATATATATATTAGGTATTTTTTGGCCTTAAAATGTACTTTAGTTAAGTAGGTAAATAAAATATACTTAATAAATAAAATAAATATGTATTTCATACTCTCACATCAAGTAGCCTAACCTTAACTTTGGAAACACTGAATATATTAATATATATATAGTGGTGGTCATACTAAGGCCCGTATTACAGAATGAAAACTAAGTGTTGATCAGGGTTGGATTTAGGTATGTTGAAAAAGATAGCACAAAAAAATGAAAAGGATAGTATTTATAAAAAAAATATAGTACACTTTCATTATTTTTTATTTAACATATAATCACACTAATATTATAAAGGCGAAAGTTTGTGAGTGTGTGAGTGTGTATGTTTGTTACTTCTTCACGTCTAAACGGCTGGAGTGATTTTGATAAAAAATGGTATGGAATTAGCTGACACCCTGTATTAACACATAGGCTACGTTTTACTGCGGGAAAATATCCTTAATAAACTGCGGGTAACACCGCGGGGCACAGCTAGTAGTAAATAAAATAGACACCCGTTACGGCAAAATTTCCTCCTCTTATAAGTTTATGAGTTCTTGAATATTACTATTAGTTCTATCTTCATCCTTGGCATTTCATCTCATCAACATATTATCCTTAGTAGGAATAAAATCAGTACAATTTTCACTTTTGCTACCGCTTTTGATGCCACTTTCCATAATTAAAACACTGAAAACGTACTATTTTACATAAAAACTCGCAAGCGATTATTAAAACATTGAGCAAACTTTGATTGAGTTTCCAATGGAATGGAAGGGACGAGATAAGTAGAAAGAGAGGAGTGTACTGCGGAGGATAAACGGGGAATCCCCGGCCAAAAACACAGCAAACATCGCAAGATCAGAATTCGGTTGGATACACGCACGGTCGAAATATTCAAAATATGACGTAAAACTAAGCATTCGGGAGCAAACTTTTATTATAGTATTTAAGCGTACTATCCTGAGATATGGATAGTATATAGTACAAAAGGCGAAATTATAGTTTAAATACTATAATTATAGTACAAAATCCAACCCTGGTGCTTAGATTAAAACAAAAAGGGTAGATACGGCACTAACCTCACAAAAGTGATCCGCACCAATTGTGGTCCACGACCCTAATCGCTTTAGTCACAACTTGACATGCAAAGGACGTACATATATGTGAACGCCAAAAAGAAATATTGCTAATATTTTGTGTTTATATGATAAAACAATGCCTAAGTGTGTTTTTAAAAAGTGCTCAAATTGCTCAAGAACTAAAAATAAAACCCACGGCATCACTTTTCATTCGAAGTACTATAAAATATATTTTTTCATAAAAATTGCTGTTTGTTTTGAATCTTATTCGGTTATGTCGAGTACTGGTCGCGTGATTGGTCGGTAGTGCAGTGACGCGGATCTCGCCGTCTCGTTCTCGCTGCCGTTGAAACTTAACGTGCTGTTTCGTTCGGGTCGGTAATGCAGTGACGCGGATCTCGCCGACCTGTTCGCACTACCGTGGGATCAGTTTTTGTTTGATGCAAGTATGAGCGTAGCGTATCTACTCTTTTTGTTTTAATCTAAGGTATTTATACGATTTTGCGCCATTTCACATAATTATTTTTTCGTGTTCATTATCAAATTACAATATGGAATGGGGTGTTATACCTCGTTCATAATTATAATTGCCGGCAATAATTCCCTAAATATTGCTGCGGCATCATTGAGAGAAGTACGTGTTTACATACTGCCCTACCTCTCACTTCGCTTCAGAGTTTCGGCAATGGCAGACGTCGAAGTAATAACAGCGGCCGCGCTTTGCCTTTTTGCAATCCATAATTATGTTCGAAATTAAAATAATTAATAATTTTAATATGAATAAATTATTAATTAATATTTAATTAATTAATGATTTTTAATTTCATATCTTTCTCCACCAAGCGCGTGGCGCGAACTAAGCGGCGCGCAGAGTGTGAACACGCATTGCCACTCGCGCTGCCGCCGGTCCTTTGACTTCCGCACAAAAAACCGCTCTTTTGGGGAGCGCCGGGCAGAGCGAGTGGCAATGGCAGTGGCATGACGAGTATCGTGTTTACATACTCGTCATGCCCACTTCCCTCCTTACTCGCGCTGCATATAAACAGAAAATAGGATTGCAGTGATCGCCTTGCACAAAGTGGGTGTGGAGCCGTCGGTCATATTCCAGACCCTTCAAATGCTTGGTATCAGCCGTATGGTCGTGTATTTCAAAAGATACAACAACACTTCTTTTGTCGAAAACCAGAAAAGATAGGGACGGCCGCGTGCTGTTAGAACTACAAAGGCTGTTAATGCTGTTAAAGCCAAAATTTTCCCAATCCCATTAAGCAGAAAATCTTATTGCGAGAAATGAAGATTCCTGCTAGGACTCTGTCGCGGATCATAAAACAAGACCTAAAGCTCGGTGCTTATCGTCGATATACAGGACATGCCCTATATCAATCTTTCTAATTAAAGAGAGTGGATCGATCAAAACGCCTTCTGCCGCGATACGCAGGTGAAAAGCACAGAAATATCCTCTTTATCGATGAAAAATTTTTGACGATTGAAGAACACTACATTAATCAAAATGATAAAGTGTTACAGTCTTGGATCACGTGGTGAAACCTCTCAGCAATAGACAGGACTTTCCAGCAGGATTCTGCCCTTGGCCACAAGGCACGAACTACTCAAGCCTGTCTTGAAACCAACTTTCTTTATAAGAGCTGAAGACTAACCATCATCTAGCCCAGACCTCATGGTCAGTTTTAGAGGACATGGTCCTGGACCTGCTCCAAACGTCGATAACCGAAGCAATCCCGATAGGCGGTACCGGTAGGTCCCAAGAAGACCATAATGAAATAACACAGCTTTTTGGTGTTGTGTTTCTGTCGATGAGTAAAGTTCCAGGGCTCCCCGGGGTAGGGGATGGGGCCAAGGTAGGCAACGGCCCGTGATATTTTTAGTTTCCATGGTAAGGTTGCTTTCCCAGACGGGCGTTCCAATTCGAGCGGGATCCGCCATGCCCATCTTCTCTGAAAACAACAATATTGAATTAATATAATATAGACCTAGTACCTATAGAAAACAGCTTACTAACCTGAGTTATTATTATATTAAGCTTATTTTTCTGGGGCACTTATTTTGAATTTTTGAAGTGAAAACTTCTTTAGCGGCTTTGTACACTTTTTTTGTAATGGGTAAAAATTATTAAACTCGCGTTAGGACTCGTGGCGGACACGTGACCT